>CM053607.1:64840427-64988619 GCA_028646535.1 Procyon lotor
CAGCACGTATGCTTGTTGTTGACAAGAAACCTACAGAGAAGAAAGAGTGGCACCTGGTGATAGGTTAGCTATATTTAACATTTCACAAGTGAAAACAATGTTTAGTAAATTAATTCTCTGGAACTCTGCAGCTGCTATTTCAAGTGATGTGTGATGTTGAATGGGAAGTTCTAGCTGAAAATTCAGTTGAAAAGTTTCTGTATAGAATCTATTCCTGTCAGTTGAACAGTCTCAACCAGCATTGCCTAACAAAAAATAATCTTTATGACTAAGATTTTTAGTCTCACTGAAAGTGAAACATATTTTCGGATTCTTTCAGTTATCTTTAACCTTAAAACGGTTGCTGAATTTAGGTTTTTGCTTAATTAATAGGGTTTTAAAAGTTATGTTATGCCCACAGAATGACAGTTAAAGGCTGATAACGGATCTTTTTTGCTGTTGTTGCTCTTTTCAATCACACACAGAAAACACAACCCGTTGTTTTCTGGTAATGACTTGATCACATATCAGGAAAACTAGTATTGAGACAGCCTGAATATTAAACGTTAGCTTTTGTTGATTCATGTTTCTTTGGAACCCAGAAACTAAACTGAATTTCCTTTCTATCTCATTTTGAAATAATTTTCTTTAATCTGTTCTCTCCATTTATGTCAATTATCTGAGCAAAAGCATATATGTTCTTCTTGGTGATACTGAAAATATTTAGTTCACTGAAAGAGTTTTTCATGCTTCCAGTGACATTTAGTTAATTATATTTAAGTGCTAGTTTTCTTTTCTTCGTATATTTACAGTCTGAATAACAACTAGACTTAGCAAATCCACAGAACATTTTATAGTCCATTACATCTATAACCTAAAAAGTGCCTAGCGGTCCCTGGGTGGCTTAGTTGGTTAAGTGTCTGCCCTGGACTCAGGTCATGATCCCGGGGTTCCTAGGATCTAGCCCGAGTCAGGCTCTGTGCTCAGCAAGAAGTCTGCTTGTCCCTCTCCCTCTTCCTTGCCTCTTCCCCACGCTTGTGCACATGCTCTATCTCTCAAATTAATGACTAAAATTCTTTAAAAAATAAAAAAGTACTACAGCTTGCCAGGGAGAGGAAAAAAAAAAAACCTAACTTTTCTGTTTCCAAAAAAATGTTAAGCATTGAAGCCACAATATTGCTCACTCATAGTAATTATTTTCAATTTTTCTTGAATCCTACACCAGGAATCTTAGCTCAAATAATTGTCCACGCGTGGTTATAAGCTGTAACACGGAAACCAAAAGTTTAGTTCAGTATAAGAAAAAGAACATACTGGAGACATTCAGGCTTTCCTTTCATCCTTCTTTCAGTTTAAAAATGCAAATGCTACTCTAACAGAAGAAACAATCATTGAGCATATAAAACAATATGGAAAGAACACATAGTATTATCTGCTTTTAATAATTATGGTTTATTATCTCAAGAGTTAGGCATTGTCGTATCTTTAGAAATTTTGCTGAGCTTTTTTAAAAATATTTTATTTATTTATTTGAGAGAGAGAGAAAGAGAGCACGAGCCCGGGGAGGGGCAGAGGGAGAGGGAGAAGCAGGCTCCCCACTGAGTAGGGAACCCTAAACAGTTGAGTAGGGTTGAGCAGGGCTCAATCCCAGGACCCTGATATCATGACCTGAGCCAAAGGCAGACGCTAACCAACTGAGCCACCCAGACGCCCCTGAAATTTTGCTCACCTCTTATTGTACACTTTTGTTAATATCAATTTTCCCTAAGAGTGAATGCATTAAAAATGTTCTATTATACTCAGGAATGTAGAAGACCTATGTTTAAAATATTTTGCTACTAAATTTCTGTAAGACAGCAAAGGTGCTGTTATTGGAAAGTCCCTTGTACTATCAGTTGACAAGCATGTAAGTGTTAACTTGTTTTGTGAATAAAGGGATTTTCCCTTTTGGATTTCCAAGTTAAAGAGTTTTCTTTCAAATCTGAATCTCTGGTCTGTTTGCTTTACACTTGTAAACATTTCACTACTCGTGAGTTACATCTTCAAGTATCTACAACCCTTCTTTAAACTATGTACAAAGGAAAATTATAATACCAGCTAGTTTGGTGATTTGACCACATCCGTGCAATTTTTATTTTAGAGCCAGACTTGTCATTTCCACAGGAAATGAGATTTTTTTGAAATACAGGTGTCAGGCATTACTAAAATTTTTTTCCCCAAACAAACAAATGGTAGTTAATAAGTATATACAGAAGTTTCTATGGTTTGCTGTTCTTGGTGCTCCTTAACTTTTGTGAAGAATTACATGTGCCTAACATAAGGAAAGACTTGTCAGTTTTCTGCAGTTCATACACCCAAAAGTTGTTCATTTCCTTGGCAGTTATCTGATATATAATCTGTACTCTGTTAAGAGGAACTGTTATGGTGCCTGATAACATTACTATTAATTTTTAAAGTTCATTTGTGGGCATTTATACAAGTTTTCCTATATAAATTCTACTTAACAAAACTGATACTCTGATTGAAGAAAAAAATTCAAAAAAAAATATTTTCTTTTCCAGAGAGTTAATGGATGTATCCCTTGTGTATCAAGCCTGGCCAAAGTTTTCAGTCAACTGGTTTTCTAATAAGACTACACATTAAACTGGGACTTATTTAAAGCAAAACAAAATAAAACAAAAAGAAAGATTTGAGTTGTTTTCCATCTCATCTGGCTAGCCATGCTTCTGGTTTATACCTGTGATTGGGAGAATTGCCCTTTTGCTGGAGTAATGCGAGTAGGTCATATTGTGCTCAGTAATAAAATTTATGAATGTGATAGAGCTTAAACAGTAATAGCACTAAAGGAAAACATGTCTGTCATATCTTAAATGCTATAATAATGGTATTGTTTTTAGCACTCTGAAAATACAAGCTTGCAATAAGAGCACTTCAGTAAATAATATCCGATCTCCAGTCTGGAGAAGGCTTTCTCAGATTGCTTCTAGCTGGTGTATTTTTGGTAGCTGGAGAATGAGGTAGTCTCAGATTTCTGTAGGCAGGCTCATAGTTTCTTTGGCTATATAATTCCCTTGAAAACTTAGTAGGCTCCTGGGCCATTTCCTTGTACTTTATTACTGGTATAAATAACCGCACCCAGAGATTTCGCCTGAATAGTTCTTCAGCCTCTGACTCTCCTCTACTCTAGCCTAACCCTTTTTTTTCCCTCAATTTTCCTCCTAACTCATTTGAATCTATTCACTTCCAGTGGGAAGGCAATGACTCTTGCTCCCGGGCTCTGATCTATAGTTGTATCTCTTGCTAATTGGGGTATTAAAAACATTCTGGAGGTCTCCATTTCCACACTTTCACACAGTTTACACACAGTTTACAAGCCATTGCAGAAATATTCCTTTCCTTCTGAGCTTGCAACTTGGCTGTTTAATTCCTGACTTTTTTTTTTTTTTAAATGCCTTGCTAGAAGGAACAACTAACGTAAAACAGCATACAAACACTTTTTAACCATTTTTCCGAGAGCAACAGGCTTATTAGATATAAGATTTGTCTCCCAAATTACTGCAATCATTTTATCAGGTGCTTTGCTATATAGTGCCAAGGTCGCTAGCTTTCCAACCAGCTAGATCTTTGTTTTCATTTTCCACCATCTAACTTAGCATTTACATATTTGTTTATACAGCATCTCACATCTGTTATCAGTTTCTTTATTTATGGGATAGGCTAAGCTTCCATAACAAAAAAGAGTGACATTTTAAAATACTATGGATAAAACAAGTTGGAAGTTTATTTCTCTCTTGTATAGCCATGCACATACATGCCATCACCCATTTAGCCCATCTCCCTGCCCACCTTCCCTCCAGCAACCCTCAGTTTGTTCTTTAGAGTCAAGAGTCTCGTATGGGTTTGCCTCCTCTCTCTTTTTTTTCCCCTATGTCCCCTATGTTCATCTGTTTTGTTTCTTAAATTCCACATATGAATGAAATCATATGGTATTTGTCTTTCCCTGATGGATTTTGCTTAGCATAATATACTCTAGCTCCATCCACATTGTTGCAAATGGCAAGACTTCATTCGTTTTGGTGGCTGAGTGTATATATCACATCTTCTTTATCCATTCATCCCCTGAGGGACATTTGGGCTCTTTCCATAATTTCACTGTTTCTGACAGTGCTGTTATAAACTTTGGGGTGGATGTGCCCCCTTGAATCAGTATTTCTGTATCCGTTGGGTAAATACCTAATCGTGTGACTCTTGGGTTATAGGATAGTTCCATTTTTAACTTTTTTAAGAATTTCCATACTGTTTTCCACAGTGGCTGCACCCGAATAAACTATATTTTCTGTATCTTTTTTCACTCAGTAAGTAGATGTATATACTATATTTATTTACCAATCATTGAGAAACTATATGCAAGTGATTTTTTAAGAACAAATTCAATATCAATAGAATTGACTTAATTGGTTGGTTTAATTACCACCTAACAATTTAAGATTAGTAATGTATCAGTTTACATTTTATCATATCTTACTTTGTACATGATATCACCAGTTCTTGGATATGTTGTCACTAATGGAAAACTTTGCTTGTATTTCAATATAGGAAGAACATTCTTCGTTTCCTAGATGCCGAAAGAGATGTCTCAGTGGTCAAGAGCAGTTTTAAGCCTGGTGATGTCATACACTATGTGCTAGACAGGCGCAGGACACTAAATATTTCTCAGGATCTTCACAGCCTCCTACCTGAAGTTTCACCAATGAAAAATCGCAGATTTAAGACCTGTGCAGTTGTTGGAAATTCTGGCATTCTGCTAGATAGTGAATGTGGAAAGGAGATTGACAGTCACAATTTTGTAATAAGGTGAGCATTCTTCTGTTCTTCTTCTGTTCTTCATTCTTCCTAAAGACTGTAATTTCTTCAAAGATGTTTTATTGAGGTGTAGAAAACTGACAGAAATGTGTAAGTCTAATATTAATATTAAGCATTATTGAAAGCTCAAATACTTCTTTATGATATGTTTTCTGTGTAGTATCCAAATTTACATTTACCCTGGGATATAAAATTAAAATTATTGTATCACTGAAAGGAAAGGTGATCTTATTATAGCAGTAAGAGTCACAATAGCTTTTTTTTGCCAAATGATAATTCTGTTATATTTAATACACAGGAAAATGACTTTTTATTAATAGTTTTTCTTTATGTCCATTAATTTAATATTAATTCATTCACTAATGTAGTTAATAGTTAATTATTAGTTAATTAATAGTTCATAGTTATATTAGTGAATGGATTAATTCATTTGATCCACTTAATTGATTATATTTATAATCCTTTTTACATACAATAAATTGTATTTGGACATTTCTATGTAATGATGTATTAGATGTAAGTAATTTTACCCTTTTAATGACAATTATTTATCAGATTCTAAGAATATAACAAGTTTATAAAGCAAGTTTTTAAAAAGTATATAAACAAGTTTGCATTTAATATCTTGCACCAAATTGCCTGCATTATTCTTAAATGTGGTATTTGTGTATGATAGTATATTTTAGTTTTTGAGTTTTCTCATATAATTAAACATACCTGTTTTTAATTGGTGGTCAGCAGATGTTTGATGAGTCATGTGTTTGTTTAACTTTAGATTACTGAAAGAAACACAGCAATAGAAATGGGATTGTGATGACATTATAGATACTAGTTTTTCACTTCCAATTCATGCATCTGGACATATTTTTTGGCTTGTTTTAGTTCTTCAGGAAAATTTGCTGAATGAATGAAGTATGTATGTTGAAATATGAAATAGTTCAATGTGAAGATATATAGAAAAGTATACCGATTTGCTATGTTGATAACCTGGAGTCTTGAGATTATACTGGAATTCAGCTTGTGAAAGTATAGATCTTGAAAGAACTCTTTTGAAATATAGTCTTAAAAATAAATATAATTAATTACATAAATATTAATCATAAATAGGCAACAATTTTTTTCATAAAACAATAATAGCCATGAAAAATTATAATAGAACACTATCAGGTGAATACATTTCACAATAATGAATATAACTACAAACATTTTATTATTTTACCTTTTCTCAGCTGGATGCAGGATAAGAGATTGATTGTAGATCAGTTGAGTCTTTAAAAACCTGAACTCTTAGGGGCACCTGGGTGGCTCAGTGGGTTAAAGCCTCTGCCTTCAGCTCAGGTCATGATCCCAGGATCCTGGGATCGATCCCCACATCTGCATTGGGCTTTCTGCTCGGCAGGGAGCCTGTTTCCCCCTCTCTCTGCCTGCCTCTCTGCCTTCTTGTGATCTCTCTCTCTCTGTCAAATAAACAAATAAGCTCTTAAAAAAAAAACAAAACAAAACTGAACTCTTAAATTGATCGCTGGGGGAGGGAACTATGTCAACATGTAGACATACAAACAAAATTGTCTCCAAAAAAGGAGGTAAAATTTTTGATTAGGGAATGAGACTGGAAATGGAGGTAATGAGTGCCAAACATTGAAGTCTGTGTGAAGATAGTTGTGAAGAAAAGCTAAGGCTGGGATGCTTGGGTGGCTCAGTTGGTTAAGGGTCTGCTTTCAAATCAGGTTATAATCCCAGGGTCCTGGGATTGAGTCCCACATGGGGCTCTCTGCTCAGTGGGGTGTCTGCGTCTCCCTCTGCCTGCCCTGTTTCCCTTGCTTGTGCTCTTTCTGACCAAAAAAAAAAAAAAATTTCTTATAAAAAAAGAAAAACTAAGGCTTCTAGAATTTCTGAAGAGACTAAAAATGAGAGGTCAAGAAAAATAAAGATTTTACAGAAGTGGAAATTATTCCAATGTAAAGAAAGAATTTGCAAGTTTAATAACAGGATCTACATGTGACTGACTCCTTGTTCTTACATCCCTCTAAGCTTTAATCCTGGGATCTATATAACTTACTGGGTTCGGCTCCATTTCTGATTCTGAAATTAAGACTGTAATCTTAACACTTCTGTCAGTTCACATAATTATCACTTCTTTCTTGTAATAAGAAAAATTAAGACCTAGTATTTTAGCAACTTTGAAATCTATAATACAGTATTATTCACTATAATCACTATGTTGTGCATTATATCTCCAGAACTTTATTATCTTCCCGTTACAAGTCACTTACTGGTATTTGAGCATTTCCAAATAGTGGAACATTTTTAGGAATAGAACTTCAAGAAGTTATTTATACTTTTCTAAGCTATAATTATTTTTAAAACTTATTTAACAAGAAAAAAATAATGACCAATCCCTTCAAAAAATGAGGATAATAATCTTAATGAAGACATGAAAATTATCACCATAATTATTTTTATTTTCCTTTCCTCCTGTTTTTTACTAGCTTCCAAAATAGAAGTTGGAATATTTTAGATTAAAGTATATATTAGGGAAATGGTTCTGACTTTAGGTTAGGATAAGGTTTCTGATTTTATGAGGAAAACTTTAGCAAGAGTCCAGGATTAGGTTTCTGATTATACAAGGAAAACTCTAACAAAAGTCCACTTATGATTAGAAACAAAATCTGCAGGAAAATGATCTTGGTTGTATAATAGCTATTTAGGGAGTTCATTCATTTGAGTCTCATGGACACAATAATCTTCAATGAGATATCATTATACAAACTTCAATCCTTCCTAAAGCTCTTGTCTTTCTCATGGAGTTCTGCCTCATCATCTAAGTGCTAAATACCTTTTCCTTCCCCAAGTATGTTTGGCCATTCATTATTGTACACATCTCTTTTACCCTAGAACACCATGAAGGATTTTTTTTCTGTAAAACTCCATCAGAGCCTCAATCCTTGCAATAGTTTCCCATCCATATGGAACTGGTTAAAGTTGTTACAAATCTTAGTAACAATCTTTAGAATCTTCCAAGTTTCTCACCTTCTTAGAAATGTACTGCATCTGTATCTGCATATCTATAGATACTTTTGGTTATTTGATTGCATGTATAGCCTGTGTTCCCAGGTTGTTTATTTGTTTTCCACTTCTCCTGTTAGTAAGTTTACTAAGAGAAAGGTATATTATGCCTTGTCTGCTTGCAGAAGGCACTAATTAGTTCAGATCCCCTCAAGGATCAGTTTCATCTAGGTATTACATTCAACGTGACCTCTAGCTTAATAAACCAAAGCATTACTTTTAGAGAAAATCTTCATTTGACATTAATTAAATTTTAAGCTTCAACTTTAATTTTTTTCAAGAGGACTTTATAGAAATAAAATGCTGTCTTTTTTGTATGATAATGTACAGCGCATTATTATATGCCAACAGTTATCTATTGTTCCAAGCAGTTGTTCTATTGGGGAAGGAGGGCATGGCATATATATGTGGCATTATTGTCCTGTGAATATGATTTTGGAGAATGCTATTTTTAATACCCCACATAAGTATTTTAAAATTATTCTGTGAAAAGTGCCTATTTGTCTGTTTACACATGTAATTGTAGCTATTCATAAATACAAACACACACACACACACACACACAAACACACATGTCATGCATTTCCTCTTCTAAAAGATATACTCCTTTAGTGGCAGTTTGTATCAATTAATCAATTAAATTAAATGCTGGCTCCAGTAGGACATTACACAAAATAAAGTTCTGGTCAATATGATGTTTAAAGTTAAAAAAAAAAAAAGAAAAATAGGTTAAAGCCTAGTTTAGATTCTCTAATGACTGACTAAATACTGCATTTACTTGTAAAATCTATGTGTGTGTATGCATATATATATATATTATATATATGTATCAGATATATGAATATATTCTTAAATAACAGGAAAATGTACTTAAGTAACAGATTCCATATTAAGTGATATCATACGGTATTTGTGTTTATCTGACTTCATTCAGCAGAATACCCTCAAGCTTAATCCACATCGGAAATGGCAGGAAAGGAAATATTATTTTAATATTAGTCATTAGACCTACTTCTCTAGATATAGGCGTTTTGAATTCTCTGACTCTGCTACTGGAAACCAAGGAAATATGACTTCCTTTTATGTGCCTCTGCGTCCATGGAGTTGGCACAGGCTGAGATCTATACAGAAAGAATGTTCTGTGGGATGTATAATTTTATCTCCAGTATTCTCTTTTCCTGTCTGGGATAAGCTCTTCTTTTCTTCAAATAAAATCTGTATCTATGGCATTTTTAAGAAAAGAGAAGTACAATTTTAGGCATAATAATAGCTTTATTTTATTAATTAATAAAAAGACATTCCAGATACTCAATTGGCTCCTGTTACACTTATAACATTATTTTAATGATGTATGTAGACCAAAGAAGGAAAAATATATGCAATTTTAAAATTGTGAAACATTCCTTTGTACCAGTATTTATAGAACCAGGATATTTAGAGGCCCTCCACTAATGATTCTCTCGAATTCTTTTCCCATCCAAGTGCCACATTAAATACAATTCTACCCACTGAAACACATTTGTTTGGTATTATTCTTATTGTCATTACATTAAATTATTTTCTCAAAGTACTAGTAACTTACTACATTAGTTTATTCATACAACAAACCTTCATGAGTACCAGGGGCACCTGGGTGGCTCAGTCGTTAAGCATCTGCCCTTGGCTCAGGTCCTGATCCCAGGGCCCCCGCATTGGGCTCCCTGCTCTGTGGGAAGCCTGCTCCTTCCTCTCTCACTCCCCCTGATGGTGTTCCCTCTCTCACTGTGTCTCTCTTTCAAATAAATAAATAAAGGCTTTTTTAAAAAAAAGCAAACTTTATGAGTGCCAACCATGGACCAGTTTTGAGTGGAGCACAGTTACAGAATGATTATCTTTACATTCCTTCTTACAGGAGGCCTCTCTCTGTGGGGTCAGGAATAATCACTGAAATGAGAAGTCTCTAAAGACACATGGTAAATCTAAAATATTTGTCTGTGTCCAGCTCTATTACATCAAATTATGCAGAATGATAGAAAATATTTGAAAGAGAATATGAGGTATGCTTCCTGTACTGAATGAGGCCGTTCAAACTCGGGATTTTACATGAAGTCTTTGAAATATTCCAGAAGAACTCTAGATAGATAACTAAACTTTGGGTGTCACACACAATATATTCTAAGAGGGTATCATAGAGCATTACAAGACATTGGTGTAGTGCCATGAACTGTCTGACAGCCCGACATACCCTAACCAGAACATACCAAACAGCTACATTACATACCTTACAGAATTAGCTAAGCCATCAGTAGACTCAGTCACTTCACAAGATGTGGAACAATATTCCAGTCACTCTAAAAAGCATGTGACTTCTTCTATAGTTGCACTGCAGGATAGTTGGGCCCACATTTATAAGTCACTTTTATAAAGTCACTTTTAGACTTTACATACAATCTGTGGGATAGTCTGCATAGCACTTTCTCTGAGCCAAATTTAATTCTAATAGCTCTTTTTGATATCACATGAAGAGGAAGAAGGATATCACTAGAATCTTCTTCACTAAGTTAAAAATTGGTGAGCGTTAGAGAAATTATCCTATTGATACTAATTTCTCTATTTTATATTTGGGAGGCTTGACATACACTAACTATTGGAGAGAGAGAATCAGCTGCTAGGAAAAGCATCATCCAGTACAGAGTTCGAGTCCAAGCAGAGTTCACTGTAGATGATATTCGATGAAGTTGTACTCCTTTCTGTGCTTCAGTTTTCTAATTTAGAAACTGAGATTATTGTATAAACTATATCTCTTTATCTAAACTGTTAAAATTTCCCTACTCCCAGAGCCCACAGAGTTATAGGATTGCTCTACAAAATCTTTGCCCTGTTTATTCAACATACATACATACATACTTATTTGTTTACTTATTTATTTATATTGATTTATGTATTCCATACATACCTAAAAGTATGCTGTAGAATTTTAAGAATTTAGAATTTAAATGACAGTATATATCATTTCTATATCATCATAGACAAAGGAAAATAGGTTTAGAAAGCTACTTTTAAACAAAAACAATTTGTTTAAAATATCTTTTAAATCTTTTTTTTAACTTTGTGTAGTTGTAAAATTATTATAACAGTGTATATATCTTAACACTAAGCAGTGAAAATTGTTTTGGATCTTGGAAAACAATATTTAAAGTGCTTTTAAATTTTCCTGAAGTTATTTTTCAATTTTTTCAGATAATTTACTCCCATGTGAATTTACATTACAGTATGTTCTAATATTTGTGCTATCTATACTCAAGGATTTTATGAGTTTAACAATAGTGATTTTCTAATGACAAAAAAAATTCAGGTATTTCTTAAAATTGATAATGAGAGATGGTGGAGAACAAACCTTCACTCCATCTTCTGTAATCTTCTCACCCTGCTTTGGTGTGGGAAAATGATTGTGCATTCTTTCCTTTTTCTCTGTTATCTGGTGATTGTAGGAAATGTCAGGCAACCCATCCCTACTGATTTTTCATGGAAGAGAGGCTATGTCCAGTCTGATAAAAGTAAATATGGTCCCACTCCCACTTATGGTCCCCCAAAAGTAAATATGGTGGATAGTACCCACCCCGTACTACCTTTGACATTATGTGGAATCCTCTGAGAGGGGAGTTCATTAACAGTTGCAACTGGTAAAAAAAAAAAAAAAAAAGTTGCAACTGGTAACTTATTTTTTAACCATCATATGGGGCTTCTCACTGTGCTTAAACAGAGATACTAGAAATCATGAATATGACTTAAGCGATTAAGAAAAGGTTAACTAAGGGGGCGCCCGGGTGGCTCAGTCTTTAAGCGTCTGCCTTCAATTCAGGTCATAATCCCAGGGTCCTGGGATCTGGGCTCCTTGCTCAGCGGGGAGCCTGCTTCTCCCCTGCCTGTCACTCACCCTGCGATATTCACTCCATTTAATTTCTACCATGTTTTTACTTAATATTTATTCATGTTTTGGACTTATGAAATTTTACAGCTTATATAAAACTAAGTACCTTCGTGATTTCCATTGATTTTAATCATAAAATTTATTTTCTAAGGAAAAATCAGAATTCTCATTTTATTATAATTATTTATAATTTTTTATGATTTTTAAAATTTAAGTTAAAATCAAATATGGACTTCATTATGGATTGTGATCTGAAGGAAAGCTCTTTTTTTCCCCCAACCATATAATTCCTTGGATGAGAAGATTTTATCTAGATTTTTTTTTAAAATGGAAATGACAGTGATTAACTATTTTAAATTTTAGAACATTGTCTTAAAAAGCTTATCCTATTCTCTAAAAACACATTATTTTAAGCAGATACAATTTCTCATCTAGTAACCTAGCAAGGATTTTTAAAACTCTTAATATTAAGTGCAAAGTTGTATTGATATTGGCACCCCTGTGAAATGCTTTCAATTATGTAAATTGATACAACTATTCCAAAAATCAGATTGATAATGTCTACCAAACCTTACAAGTAGTGTATTCCTTCATTCACTAACTCCAGTTCTAGGATTCTATCCAAACATGAACAGTTGCTTATGTATCAAGGCATTTTATAAGCACAGCAAAAAATCATAAGTAAATAATTGTACATCTGGATGATTTGTCATTCAACAAGTGGAAAACACGGATCTAAGACAAAGAGACCAGTAAGCATAAAGACAAATAATTTCCATGGTCTTGGGTAGATAGCATTTGGGACCAGTCTAGTTTTAGGTTCATAATGAGAAACAGTTTGGAAGGGGAAATGTCAAGGTATGTTGAAATTACATGATGAAGAATGATTACACCCTATTAAGGATTTACAAAGTATCCTATAGTCCAAGAAAGGCCCTTTGAGTTTGTTGGCTTGTTTGTTCTTGTTGGGGTTTTATTGTTGTTATAAACAGAAGGGGAATATACTTAGAGGCATAGAAGCATAAGCACATTAACAGATTAAAGGACCATGATAATATATAAATCAAAGGTAAAAAAGAGGAAGAGCACTCAATAAGGAAGATACTAGAGGAGGGAAAATGTGATGAAATCCATCTCATAGGATAGGGTAAGATGATAAACTAAGCTTAGGTGCTATGATTCATATTAATGTAAAATGTGGAGATTATCATTTCCTGACATCAGTTGAGCATTACCAAATGGTCAGTTGATCAGTCCTTCCACAGATTTTTTCCTAAATAAGTCTTCAGGTTTGAGTTTAAAGTATTTGCTATTTTTCAACAAAGTCATCTGTAAATAGACATAGGCCCAAAATGTCTACTCCAAGATTAAATACAAAGTTTTCAGAACCTATTGTTTCAAGTGATAAATAGCACAGCTTTGATCTTTCTTATAATTTATTAACTCCTTCAGTCTTTTATCCATCTACTTATGAGGAATTGGAGCTACAGAAATGAGAAGCAAGTCTCTAAGTTTGAAATGATCATGGTCTAGTGAAGGACATAAAGTAATTACTAATAACACTACAAATTGCTTTATTAGAGTTATACAGAGAAGTAAGCACTAGTAATGAGGCAGAGAGGAGACATAAGCTGGATTCAAGGATGATTTCCTGAGAGAAGCAGCACTTGAGTTGACCGACAAAGTAAATATAGAATGGAGGGAAAAGATAGTGAGAGCAAGTGCAAACCGGATCCATTGCACACAAAGGGCCCAGAGCATGGAAGGGGGTTTCGGCATGCTGGAATACCAGGTTGTTTGGGTCAATGGAAGCAGGTGAAGCTGGAGCAGCAGGCTGAGACAGGTAACACAGGGTGCATGGTGCCTTGCTAACGAAATTGGGCTTCATTTTGCCCACAGTCTGTAAAGCCACTCTGTAGAGGAATGACATGACCAAATTTAAATTTCAGGAAGATTTCTAGGTGATAGATAAATTAAGAGAGGAATAAAAATGGTACTACTGGAAGCAGTCTAAAGGTGGAGATAATGAGGGGCAAAGTAAGATAGTGACAGTGTAGGGATAGAGTAGAAGGCAAATTGAGAAAATAAAGGAATGATATGAATTGTATAGTAGTTGGGAAAGGTAAATGATAATAAACACGAATGTGCTCCATTTTAAAATGTGGCCTTTTTTGGATGGCAGAAAATGAATTTTGAAGAAACCTAACTGGTTCCCATTGGTTTCTTTGAGTTAGTTAGGCTTAGGTTAACAAACTCTATTTTTTCATAGAACAGAGTTTGAATGACTTTCCTGAGCACACACAGTAAGTTAGGGAAGGAAGCAACAATAGAGCTTTTTCCTCTCCATCTCAAAGTTTAATATTTTATTTTTAAATAAAAAAATTTTATAATTTAAATAATTTAAATTTAAAATAATTTACTTAAATTTAAAATATTTTCTTTAAAATTAAAATATTTTATTTAAAATTTAAGTATTTAAATTTAAAATTTTAAATAAAACTTTTTTAAATAAAGATTAGAAACACTTATATTTTTCAGTTAGAAATAATAGTTTGTGCTATACTGAGGTTTTTAGTTGTATATTTATTCTGAAATAAGAAGGCCAGTGAGAGATTGTCTTTATTAAGGTACATTTCAAATTTTGATGACTTAGTATGTAAAACAGAATAGGAATGCCATTATAATGTCTGATATTTCCACAATGGCACCAGCCATTCTTCAAGGTAGGTTAAAAAAGCAGATCAAACAACATATAAGACCACACACACACATAATAGTAACTGTATGAGGTGATGGATATGTTGATAACCCTTGTTCTGGCAGTTATTTCACAATATATCATCATCATGTACACCATGTACATGTACATGTACACCAAATCATCATGTTGTGTACCTTCAACCTACACGATATTATGTGTCAACTATATCTTAATAAAATCAGAAAAAACAATTAAAAAAACAAGAAATACAAAATAAAATAAACAATGATTTTATAGTGTTGAACAGCTTTTCCAGTTGTGATTTACGGATCATCTTGTGGGAAATTCTTTTCTTTTATTTATTTTTTTTAATTATTTTTTAAAGATTTTATGTATTTATTTGACAGAGAGAGAGATTACAAGTAGGCAGAGAGTGGGGAAGCAGGCTCCCTGCTGAGCAGAGAACCCGATGCAGGGCTTGATTTCAGGACCCTGAGATCATAACCTGAGCTGAAGGCAGAGACTTCAATCCACTAAGCCACCCAGGTGCCCCAGTTCTTTTCTTTAAATAACTACTTATTGGGGGACCCAAGTAGCTCAGTCAGTTAAGTGTTTGATTCTTGACTTTGGCTCAAATCATGATCTTGAGTCTTGGGATTGAGCCCTGCGTTCCTCAGGGCATTGAGTCTGCTTGAGATCTCTCTCCCCCTCTACTGCCCCTCCCTCCACTCTCTCTCCCTCTCTCTCTCTCTCTTTCAAACAAATAAATATAGTATTTTAAAAAATATCTACTTATTGTGTGCCAAAAGTATGCCAGAATATTCTAAGTCCAGATAAGTGAGGGGGAATCTGAGACCTTTTGTTTCAAGGGAATTAACACTTTAATCAAGTGAGATAAATCTTTAAATCAGGTGGATCTGATTTCAAGTTCCAGCTTTTCCATTTAATATATATATTCAACCTTACTGACTTACTTACTTCTCCAAGCCATGGTTTCTTCACATTTAATATGAAGAAAATAGTCCTTACCTTCTTTTTTTTGTGGATATAGAAATAAAATGAGATGTGTGAAATTGACTAGCATAAACCCAAGTACAAATTATGTATTCAATAAATGTAAGTCTTCCTTCCTTCCGATGGTTTAGGATTAATGTATTTGTAGTATATTTATGGTATGAAAATTATATGTGACCTAGGTACACAGAAGATGTAAATATTTGCAGTTAAATGGTCATTGTTGCTAAGCAGTTACGTTTTCTCCCATGCAGTGTAATTGAAATAATACTCATTTGAGAGTTCAGAAACCTGGATCCTCCTGCTGACATTGGCACTAAATATAGCTGTGTGACTTTGAACAAGTAATGTAAATCACTTTGGGTTTCAGGTTCCCAATATGCCAAATGAGGCAGTGGAACTATATGGTCTCATAAATTTCTGGCTCTGAAACTCTATGACTCTATTTTCTTATGATTCAGTAGACACCTTTGGAATAGGTTCTGTCAACTTGCACTGTTGTTTCAATTTTTTTCCTTTTGGTTGCCATGTTTTGTGAATAAATTTCCTTTTCATCAGCCAATTTGTAGAAATAACATTTCTACTTAGTACTGTATCCTGTAATCTGGCTTTTGTTTCCTTTGGTCCAAGAGTGTTGCCTCTCCTCCTGATGTATGCAAGCAAATGTTAAGCCTCAAAATCAGGAGAAGAGTATCACTTCTTAGCAAAGGAAAAACAAAACCTAATGATTCTATGAATCATTATGATTCTATGAATGATTCTATGAATCATTATTATCTAATGAATCTAATGATTCATGTGGATTTTTGTAAATGTGATGACATCAGGGCCTTGGAAAGTCATGGTACATAGAGAATAAATAAAGAAGAACCAGCAAATACAAGTATTAATCAAAAGGGAGAGAAGTTGTTTTACATCAACATCATTAAGTATAGTTTTGGGGAAAAGACCCTGACATTTTTCTAAGAGATAAGACCTTCCACTTCCCATATCTTCTTTACTGGCATCCACCAGAATTCTTGGAACCACAAAATGCAATCTTTTCGGTATATTGACTTATGCCGTTACTGGAAATATTTTTTTTAGAATATTAGCAGTCAGTATGGTACCAAACGTTAACAGTGATTATCTTTTAGAGGGAGACCTAAATGTGTTTTATGTTTAAATTAGCTTAACTTCTGTTTTTGGTAGTGATTGTGTGTGTGTGTGTGTGTGTGTGTGTGTGTGTATCCATTTCCCCATGCAGTGAACACAAATAGTGTTTTTAAATTGGGAACGAAACCCATTTTACTTAAAAAAATTTTTTTTTAATTAAAAAAACTATGTTAAAAATCTGGAGTATAGATGGGAAAGGTGATATACTGGGAATTTGAAGAGTTGAACTCATGTTCCAGCTGTAATACTACCTGAGTGATTTTGAGCATGAAAATATATATGCATGTGTGTATATATATATATATACATATATATATATGTATATGTGTGTATATATATATGTATGTAGATGTATATATATGTATGTCTATTTGTTTTTTAAACAATACATAAAAGCTCAAGTTACAGAGAATTGTAGTCTGTAGTTTTGAGAGTTTTCTCATTAATTACAAACATAGTGTGTGTGTATGTGTGTGTGTGTTAGAGAGAATATGTGTTTTGGATAATCAAAATTACTTGAAACTTTGGTATTGCGCAATAAATTTTGAATTCATTTTGTTTTGTTTTATTTACTTCTGTTTTATTTCGGGCCTGCCTATTATTTTATTTATTTATTTATTTAAAGTATAGTTGACACTTAAGGTTACATTAATTTCAGGTGTTCATCATAGTGACTCAACAATTTTATACATTCTGCTATGCTCACCACAAGTGTGGCTACTGTCTATTGAATTCGCAGTGTTTCAGATTCAAGGTTGAGTTTAAATCCCAACTTGAATATTGTGTAAACTGAAGGTTTTTCCCCCTCATTTGTAAAACAGGATTACAGATAAGTCAATTATATGAATGCTTTGTAAAATTTGAGTAACTTAGATATAAATGATACATGACAAAAGGTAATAACTGATAGCTCTTATATTTAATGCATTATATAGATGATCTGACTGAACAACATGGTCTTGAGTCAAAAGCATGGTGATCTAATAAAGAACTGAGAATGATTTTTTTACCATGACTCATAACTTGTTCAGGAACGAAGCTCAAAATTAGACTCCCATAATTATTTTTTAGTACCAGTGTCATCTTTGGCATAAATGTATGGCTCTTAAATATGGTTATTTAAAAAAATAAAAACAGTTATTTGAAGTTTAAAAATAAAAACAGTAGTTCCATTGCATTGTCACATTATTTCAACAAGTATTATTTTATTCAACAAACAGTTATCAAGCAGCCACTAGATGCCAAATTCTGAGGGAATGCAGTAGATATTAGGGGAAATAAAGATATATTACATGGTCTATTCTGTTTGGAGTTTGCAGTCTGATGGAGGAGATAGACATAGGGAGGAGTAAGTAGTACAGTTACTGTAACCATAGAGCTAAGAACAAAGCATTGCTACCAGTGAGACAGAAGGAATTAATTATAAAAATGAATGAAACTAAGTTTTAAGATAGTTCTATTTGGAACAGGAACAATAATTCCCTTTCCAAGAATGTTGTATGTTTATGGATATTCTTGTCCTTATTCTTTGCACACATCATCTTATCAAAGTATTGTGTCAATGTGCTTTTTGAGCTTTTTAGTTTCAATGATCAGGATCATTAATAATAATCCTTAGTTTTTTAACATGTATATACGCATACCTTGCCCTTGACTTCAGTTTTTCAAATTTCCTGGTCATGACCTACTATATGTAACTTAAGAGAACTATTAATATTTGGAATACTGAATTTGGATCCTTTTATATTTATCATATTTCTGATCTATTCTTTAGTTACCTGATGAGGATATTTCGAAGTCTTGGACAATTTTAATGCATAATAAACTTTTAAGCTTGCCTCAATATTTTACGTGGTATTCGTTAAAAAGCAGAACACTGTTTGGTTAAGGGAGAACTGGGAGTTTCATTTTTACAAACCACAAACTGAAACTTGTTATACTTTAATAAAATAAGGGAGGAGGAATCCTAACAATTGGAAGAATGATAAACACTAGTTTCTTGTTTCCACTTATCCCTATGTACTAACTCTTCTTATGAGTAAATTCTGATTTAGAGTTGTTTTAAAAAATCAGGATGAAAAAGTATTATGTCTTTAGAACTTCTCCAGTCTTCCTAACTTGTTTTGAATGACAATGGCTCTGCTTACAGGAAACATCAGTCACCTAAAATAGGTATGTCAGTGGAACAGATCACATTTCTTGTTTTAGGTTAAATAATCCCAATTTAACATGATGATTTTTTTTTCAATATTGTCTATTTTAATTAGCATAGTTTCAGAATTAAACATTTTAACAGTTACTGTTGAAACCCAGTTTTCAGCTTAACATATACTTAGTAGTACTGCACCTTTTGTTTTCCTTAGCTCAACTCCAAAACACACACTATATCATAGTTCTACTGAGACATCTTTAACATGTATAACACAACTAATATGTTAAAAATAAAAATTGAAGTAATTGTATAGGTATCAGAAGATTTGGTGCAGAGCTCACAAACTGACAGCCTGAGGGCCCAGCCTAGATTCTTTGACGTGTATCATCACAAGCCTAGAAGAGCCTGTCCCCATTATATGGTGAAATAGTCAAGCAAAATTGCCCACTTTCCAGAGTTGGGTTAACCACTGACTCAGCACTGTGTGTGTTCAGCTTCTGGTTTAGAGCATCAGCGGTGTTCTTAGAAGACTGAGAGATCAAATACCTGTACACAGGTTCTCAATTCACATACAGAGAATACACAGAGTAACTCTCATTATCATTCTGGTGGCTCTACTAATCTCATTAAAGGTATCAACCCAATGCAAGCAACTAAATATGCTAGTTTTTCATGTGTGCTGGAATGAAGATATGAGCGAATATTCTAGAACAGTGCAGCAGAAGCGATGAGTTCTGCCAAAGAAATAATGTAAAACCTTGCAGTGGATATTACTCTTTGAGTTTTAAGAACAAGTATGACTTTTGGGTTAGAGGCTAAAGTCTTGGAGAGGGAGGTCATTTCAGGCAGAGACATCATCATAAATAAAGGAACATAGATAGAAAAGACACGGAAGACCTGGAGTGGTCTGAAGCCACTCAAATCTGAGATAGGCAGTGGGCTTGTGGAAAGACAATTCTGAAAAGTAAGGGTGGGGACAAGTTATGAAAACCCGCGAATGATATCACTAAAGATTTTTTGATTAGGATGGCCATGTGATCAAATGTGCAATTTAACAAGATGATAACATCTTAGAAGCAGAATAATTAATTTGGAGTCTTTGTGTTAAAGAACTGGTTAGAGCAGTGTTTTTCAATTCTGTTTAATAAAGATGCATAGTAAGAAATAGAACTTAAATCGTGTTACACTCCTACTACTGCTTCCATTGCCATTACTACTGCACCACACACACACACACACACACACACACACACACTCTTCAACAAATTTTTGTAAAATTATGTGCCAGAAACACTGTTGTTTTCAATTATAATCCATTCTGTTCTTTCACATTCTTTAAAAATTGCTGATCAGTGACCCCAAATATAATTCATGATACACCAAGGGGTCTATCTAATAGTTTGAAAGATAATTAATTAACAAATTGTTGCAACAATAGTTCAAAAAAACTTGGTGGTACCTAAGCTAAGTTGAGAAAATATCAGTCAGAATAGAAAAAAGAATATATTCAGGAGAGATTTTCTGAAAGGAGCTTTTCGAATCAGATACAGAAGATAAAACAATTATGGAGAGGAAGGCCTTTCAGCCAAGTCAAAATATGACTTTCTACTAGAAGAGAGTACTAGGGGTGCCTGGGT
Organism: Procyon lotor; assembly: GCA_028646535.1. NCBI lineage: Eukaryota > Metazoa > Chordata > Mammalia > Carnivora > Procyonidae > Procyon > Procyon lotor. Next base: position 64,860,905 of record CM053607.1, read on the forward strand.
GGCTCAGTCATTAAGTGTCTGCCTTTGGCTCAGGTCATGATCCCAGGGTCCTAGGATCAAGCCCCACATCAGGGTCTTCCCCCTCCTACACTCCCCCTGCTTGTGTTCCCTTTCTCCCTGTGTTTCTTTCTGTCAAATAAATAAAATCTTTAAAAAAATAATAAAAATAAAATTAAAAATAAATAAAATAGAGTATGAGAAAATTCCACTTAGAATAAATATGATTTAATGAATGTGAAGTTGCCTTGTCCTATCAGAAAATAAAACATTCATTTTTATTCACTCATAATTTGACAATATTCCTGATACTTGATGGGCACCAGAATGCCTAAATCCTCTGAGCATCATACCAACTGTCTCTCCAGGACCAAGTGTCAAATAAATCATATATGCTAAGTTAGACATCATTTTTCAACCTTTGGTTATACTTTCAAAAAATGAAAGGGAAAATATATTCATAATTTATAATGACAAATCAAAATATTTTTATTTTTTATTTGTTTAAATGAGAAAATTAAATGTCAAAGCTATGTTGCTGTGACAAGTTTGATAGTGTAATCACTAAAAGTTCAAAAATTCAGATGTGTTTCCCAAGCCACTATAATGAACACAATGTATATTATTTATTAACACCATGAAGTGCAAAGAGAAAAAGTTACGGTTTTTCTCCCTTGGTTTTCTGACATGAATGATTAAAATATCAGCCATAATATTTCATGAATCCTGTTTCTTTCTTTTTAATGCATAACATAATTTTTAAGGACATAAATTTCATGCTGAATCAGTTCTTTCCTCTGTAAAACAATAGTGACTGTTCAGCAACCACTGATCAGTGGAGTGGTCCAGTTACCCTGATTATATGACAAGAGTACTTGAGAATATTCTCTAAGTATTCTTGCTTGGTTTCCAACCCCCTTGTTTTAAATATTCCAGTTATGGTGTGTTTTGTTCTGTTTTTTTGTTTTGTTTTGTTTTGTTTTTTACTCAAGACAATGAATAGGAAAAAAAGACAATGAATAGGGAATTTCTCAACAACTGTCATCATTTTCTCTGTATACCCTCTTCAGAGAAATAAAAATGATTATTTTTTTAATTGCGAAGGAAAACATTTAGATGGGATGCTTAGTATTCATTCTATATGCAATTTCAAGAAACAACATTTACAATAATTGAGGTAAATATTAGTCTTGCTACCCTATACATAGTCCATATTTATTTTTGTGAAAAAGAAAACAGTCACATGCAAATTCTTAATTATGATAAAGGCTGACATTAGTAAATCATATTTAAATTCCTTTAAAATCTGTGTAGTATAATGACAGATTTTTAACAATGCTCAGTTAAGTTTATGACCTTTATAAATATATTGTCAAGCCCAGATAGAAAACAGCAGTCAAAACTCTTTCCAATGTATTATTTAGTGCAGACAACCATGCATTGATAACCAGAGGCTGTGAGAGTTTTTCTTAATTGAGAAAAATATATTTTTCAGTCATTACCCTTCCAATGTCTTACTTTTCTCTTTTACTTCTCCTATTGTTTCCTTTATTCCTCTTTTTATTTTTTATCCTTTCTTGAAAAATAGGTAATGACTTATAAGTATTCATACTACTCAAAATTATATAGGCTCCAAGAGGAAGAATGATAAATGTCAAGTTTGAGATTGATTAAAAATGGCAGAGTGAAAAGATAACTCTCACCACCCTTCCTGATTTCCCAGACTCTTGTCTATTCGTATGCTAGAGTTAATTGTGAGAGTCTAGGCAGAGGCTTGTTGAGTCAAAATATTGTTCAGAGCTAAAGTCTTGGAATAAGTCTGCATTTTTAGGCCTTCCTTTTAAACCGGTGCTTTATATAAGAGGAGATATTTATATTTTTTTTAAGAGTTTATTTGTTTATTTGAAACAGAGCAGGAGTAGGGGGAGCAGGGGGAGAGGAAGAAGCAGACTCCCTGCTAAGCAGGGAACAAGGAGAGGCTTATCCCAGGACCCCAAAATCATGACCTGAGCAGAAGGCAGATGCTTAACCCAAGCAGCCACCCAGGTGCCCCGAGATATTTGTATTTTATATTACATTTAAATTTGTTGAAATTACTGATAGCCTTCTAGTACCCTCTATATTACTTTGAGATCATTTCAGTATCCTCTCATTATTTTAAGGAAGATTGAGATTTGTCTTTTCAGCCATACCACTTGTTCATATATAGTTTTCCATAATGAGAACATTTTTTATGAGAAATGAAGCTTAAGTAGAGAAAGAAAATGAACATCTGAACAGTTCAGGATATTTATTTCAAAATTAAACTCAGTGTGTAGACTTGACTTCTCATTCTCACTTAGGACAATTTCCGTATTTTAGAGAAAAAAATGTAGTCCATGAATTTTACCATAGGGTCTCATTTTGAATTTTAGTCCTGTGCTTTTAAATGGTACTATCTGTCTTCCGCCTTCTTTCCTTCCTTCCTTCATTTCTTCCTCCCTCCCTCCCTTTCCTTTGTACATCAACTTTGAATTACCTCACCTTTCTTCCATACTCTTCTGATAGGAAATCTCAGAATTAACCCCCTCTCTTCACATTCCTTTTCATGTTTACTTGCTTGGTGGTTTTTCAGAGGAGCACAGCTATTTGTAGATCCTTGCTGCCAAGAAGTAACCTCTGAATGCTGGGACTGTCATGTTCTCCCATCCAACCCCCACCTTTGGTGAAGAGCGTTTACAGGAGAGTGAGGAAGAATGTCACTTCCTCACTTCCCTTAGCCAGCCAGACCTTCAGACCAGACATGTCAGTCAATGAAGTCACTGAGATGATAGACACAGCTGTATCATATTTAAATGCAACTGAACTTGTGACCAAGATATCTAACTGAATTTGTCTAGTTCTTCCTTTACATTCACAGGAATTAATTGACGCACAATATTAAGAGCTTAAATTACTCCTTACAGGCTTTGTAAATGTACACAGCTTACCACAACTCAGTTTCTTCATCAATGGAGAAACATAATGCCAGTGCCTGTCTCATGGGATTATTTTGAGAACCGCATATGATATTACATGCAAAGCAAATAGAACAATTTCTGGCACATAATGAGTACTCAGTAAAACTTAGATATTATTCTTCTTACTGTCATAATAAAAGATCTTCACTACCTTATTTAAGAATTGTGTCAAAGTCCTAATTGTAGAAACTTTTTCTAGTTTTTCCTGAATATATGTGTCATATTCTTTCTTAAGTATACTTGGCCATGTCGATGAGATTCTCTATTTTTCTTATTGCCTGTGAAGATAGACTTGTTTTGTCTAATATTCAAGAGGTTCTTAATCAGTCAATGAATCAACCATTCAAATCCCAATGAGGTTTTTTTTGGGGGGGGAGGATGGGGATGGCTAAATTCCAGACAAAATGGTTTGTTAAGTGTGCTGTAAATAAATCTTTTTTTCTAGCCACCCCCCTTGCTCTGTAGGTTTTTTTCTGACACACTCTTTAATTTGTCTGCATGCATTCCTTTTGTCTCTCACAACAGGTTGCAGAAGGAAAGGGCATATAAAAAAATGATTACCATTAGCCAATACTTAATACCAACTCTAAACAAGCAATTCTGAGAGGAAATTCAGATATTGTTTTTCATTTAATTTTCTCAGTAGCATTTCAGTGTTAATAGCCTCATTTATAGAAAAAGTTGGATCTCAGAGAGTTTAAGTAACTTGCCTGAGTTCACACAGATTGGGATGTGAACAGCAGTGCCCACATAGCTACCATTTAAACAATGGCTGAGGGCAGAAACTAAACTGAATACCTTTTATTCTTAAAGTTTAAACTAAAATTGGATACATAGTAGGTACATATGCAATATTTTATTTGATTTCAGCACAACATATCCATTCATTAGCATATCATCCCTACCCCTCACCCCAAAAAACTAAGTTATTAAATAATATCTACGCAGTTATAACAACTTTGCTCAATAACTCCACTTTGGTTTTGGCAGAAGTGTGGGAATGACATAGCCCAACACAATTCTCAGTATTCATCTTTGTCTTTTAGAATGAGTTTGAAATTTTTTTTTCATTCTGTGATTTCCCTAGAAATAATATGGCACTGTTCTTCCCACCTTTGCCAGTAATGTAAACAAAGCTGGGTTTGTGAAAAAATTTCCTCTTCTGTTTTGTCACTTAGTTATTTTCATGACATAAGTGTCATCTGTATTTATTTCTGTCAAGTTGAGGTTTTCATTAATTGTTATCCGATCAGCAAGCATAAAATGTGATATGTGTATGTGTTTGTGTGTTTCTGTGGCCGTCTACCACAGTGCAGTGCAGATCTTCAACATGATATTTCATCTCTATTTCTTATATTTTGTTTACTACATAATGGTATGCCACATATAAATTAACTGTTAGTCCTATGCTTCATATTTCAAAAAGTCACATCAATTCGGTATTTAATCCTTTTATCAGCATTTTAAAAATCCTCTCCTTCAAGAGATCTGAGGTGTAAGTATTATTTTTATGGTTTAGATACTTAAAACCCTTTGTTTAATAACTGCTGAGGATTTGGGGAACATCATGGCCAAGTGGACTTGTGAAATATGCTTACGTCCTGGGAATGTGCACTCTTACAGGAAGGTTGGGGTGAAGGATGAACAGACTGACAATTCCTCTGGTTCTGAAAGAAATCACATGTATAAGTAGTGTCAATTAAAACTCCTGTCCTAAAGTCATTCTGAAAGAGCTGTGCTTTTCTATTATGTGCACTGTGTCCTTGGACATGTTTCTTAACCATTTTGACCTTGGTTTCTCATCTCCGAAGTGGAGATAATACAACTCCTTACCTCAAAGCATTGCAAAAAATATTAGTTTCAGGTCTCTTTAGGGCCTACTACCCTCACTCGAGAAAGTCAGAAAGACTAAGAGGGTGCATGTTTTAGCTTCCCCTAGCCACTGGGAGAGGTTAACCACAAAACCTGAGGTGGGGGAGGGGAGCAGGTATCAGAGATTCTTTGTTCTCTTGGCTCTTTGAGCTCAAAAGCAGGAAGGGAGCAGTTAGGAACTAACCATAAGCTTCCCCTGAGGGGAGAGAAGAGAAGAGGCTATCTCCCATTTCATGGTCTATTGTTAAATGTGGTTCTCTTGGTAATGATGGCTTAGGCTGAAAGATTTCAGTGTTAATACAGAGAAATACACATATAGTGAGATTGGCCAAAAGAGAAAAAGGGTATTAATGAGGGGTTTGGAACTTGTTTAAACATTAAATGGTGAAAAAGAATAGAGTTTGGTCTGTAATCTACTCATTATTGTTTTCTTCTCATTTAATCTATGTTATACGTGTAAAGAAGTAATTGACAACCTCCTATCTCACAGTGCACACGGTCTTACCTTAGTATCTCAGATGACTTAGTATGCTATAGCTAGCATAAGTGTGCAACACACATCATGGGATGAATAAACGCATGGCTAAATGAATGCGCATTATCTTACTGATATGACTAAATAATGTTAAGATTATTTTTTGGCCAGATTATATCATTGTAAAATAGCACAAATAGTAAAATAGTTGGAAAAAGAGTTCTGAGCATGTAGTATAGTATTTGCACAATGAACTCTCAAGACCTATCTGCTGAGCTGTTGGAAGGGAGACCTCTTAGTTGCTTAGACTATTGAGCTGATACTTAAGAGAAATGCAGAGAAAATTGACACACCTAAGAGACACATCTTCCTAGGGAATTCTGTGATCCTCAGGTGTTATACATTAAATAAGCAGTTCTTTCCTTAAAAAAACTAAATGAATTAGGGGCGCCTGGGTGGCTCAGCGGGTTAAAGCCCCTGCCTTCGGCTCAGGTCACGATCTCAGGGTCCTGGGATCGAGCTGCACATCCAGCTATCTGCTCAGCGGGGAGCCTGCTTCTCCCTCTTTCTCTGCCTACTTGTAATTTCTCTCTCTCTGTCAAATAAATAAATAAAATCTTTAAAAAAAACTAAATGAATTAAAGTGAAAATTAAAACATTTTATATAGTCTTGAAAGAAATGAAAGTATCTTCAATTCTGCATAAACGGAATGTTGAGAGGCGATCCCATCTGGTGTGTGATCACAGAGGAAATTTCCGAGGTCTAGAGTACATTCCTGCAGGTTTTTAATGATGGAAAATAAACACAAATAAATTTGAAATTGGACAACTTAGAGTAAACAGGGGTTTGGTCTACATACCTAATTTTGAATATATATGTTCATGTTTTTGATATGTCAAAAATAGTTGGACAGTAAAAAAATTTAATTGGCTAAAGAAATAGAGGTTGAGTGTCTTAAATATTCTTATGTACTCCATAGTTTTTGACTTACAAAAATCCATCATTTAAAAATTGGCCACTCATCAGTTTTATGGGATTAAGAATAACATGCAAAATAATATGTTAATTCATAAATGCTTGCTACACATTCTGGATACTTTTGAGTGTTATAAACCCTAGGAAGATTTTTAAAGAGAAGGATGAAGAATATTTGATTGCAAATCTATTCATAATCTTGCTCAATCAGCAGTTTACTACTAGTAACGCTATGAAGTTCACAACAAGTCTACTGAATTGCTGGAGTGTGACACAGCTGGTTGGTTATTTTGGGTTTCTTAATGCTTGCCCTGATTATGTGGCATTCAGCTAATTATATGACTAAATATCTGACTCAACTACAGAGTAGTTAATTCACTGACCACATGTGGACACAATGTTAATCTTTCCTTCCAGTGAAAAATTAGACATAGTCATTCCAAGGAAAATGAATATACTGGACTCCTAGAGCTAGCATACATTATATTTTATGATGTGTCCCTCTGTCATGCTATTTTCAGTACCTCTGTTTCCATCCCTCACACAGCTTGGCTGGGCTATGCTGAGGTTATAAAAACTCTATTATAAAGTTCATGTGATTCAATTACTCTTTGATCTCGTGGTGCTCTTTTAGTGAGCACTACAATCATTTAGCATTCTTTGCACCATATATATTGGTTTGTCTCCCACATCAATACTATTCTCTAGAAATTCTTATATTCTTAGTTTACTTTTGCTTCCTAGTGGAAAGTACCTTTCTTTCAAGACCCAATTTCACTGATGAATCTCGTTACTTCTTAAAAGACACTTGGCCAGACAGTTATGTTTTAGGAGCATGCTGAGTAAATCCTAAAATCCTAAAAAGTGTTAACCAACATGGGAGTAAAGGTGTTTTTATATAAGTGATTAGAGGGGTGCCTGGGTGGCTCAGTGGGTTAAGTCTCTGCCTGTTAAGCCTTTGCCTTCAGCCCAGGTCATGATCTCAGGGTCCTGGGATCGAGCCCCTCATCAGGCTCTCTGCTCAGCGGGTAGCCTGCTTCCCCCTCTCCCTCTGCCTGCCTCTCTGCCAACTTGTGATCTCTCTCTCTCTCGGTCAAATAAATAAACCAAATCTTTAAATAAGTTAATAAAAAGTAATGAAAAATGTAATCAAGTGACTTTTTTCCCCCTGAAAAGATAATGCAGCAGAATGTTATTTTTGTTCTGCTTAACTAGGTTGGCTCTGATGATTTTTACCATTATAGAGAAAATGAAGTATAGATGTATTTTTCTATTATAGAAATCCTCTGAAAAGAATTGCTGAAGAATTGTTTTAGTGAAAAGATTATATCGTGTTAATTGTAACGTTAACAAATGTTGTCTATTTTTACCCAAGGAAGGAGAAGTATCTGTATTAGTGATGATAAGAATGCATTTTCCCCAGAGTGTCCAAATTCATCTTATTATTAATTTGGCGAGAATTTTAGATTATTTTTAAAGTTGGTATGGAATACAGTTTTGGACTTGAAAAATTATCATGTCCTCGATCTTCCATGAATTCTACACTAAGAAGTCCATTTTGGCTTCTGTTCACACGTAGCTATTTTCCAAGGCAGTCCCAGTCCTAATAATCTTACTGTGATGGGAATGAACAATATCCAATCTCAGAGAATGCACAGATCATGGCTAGAACAAATATTATATCTATGATATTATGGGTATAATTAAACATATATAACTTGAAAAAATTATTTCTTTCTAACTAATATGATGTGTTATTTTTTGTTGTTGTTTTTCTCTGAGGAGCTCATCCTAAATAACGTAGAATTTGCTTAATTGTGTGAGGTGTTTGTTGTGGTAGCTAAATGTTGTCAGAGATCGAGAAAGTAATAAGATATATTAATTAAGAGAGATAAGGAAAGATATATAGGCCCGTATTTTTAATAGCGGAGCACACACTACTCTTGAATTAAATCTAACTTGTTTGAGAATTTAATTAAAGTGGCAAAGAGCACAAGGAAGAATATTGTGAGAAACTTTCATAACACAGTCAAACTTGCAAATATACAGAAAGAATAAATCAGTTTATTTCTCTTTTTCTTTAAAGGCTGATACAAGGAAAGAAAAATAAAAGAAATTGTGTGTATGTATGTGTGTGTGTGTTCTTGAAGGAGTAGATTGAATAGATGTAAATGATTTTTTTCTAAATTAGCAAACTCTGATTTGTTACAAATCTCACTTTTCACTTATTAACTAATTAAAACTTGCCCTTTCTTTTTAGCAAATTAAAAATAATCTTAAGCTATCATTTAAGTTGAGAGTCCAAAGATCTGTGTGATAGAATCAAAGAAGCATCGCAAATTGGTTGAAGACAAAATTCAAGGTGCTTTTCAAAGCTCCCTTTCAGTATAAGAATGAAATCAGGTTACAAGAATAAAATTGGGTGCAAGCACTTGGGAGCTTCAGTGGGAGAACAGGACATCAGATTCTGTCTCTCCTCCACAAAGCACAAAGCATATGTGGCATGTTAGCAAAGGAAAATAGGCATTTTAAGGATGTGCTCAAAAAGAACAGGAAGATACTTGTTTGTAAAGGCTTTTTTGAATTATTTCACATCTCAAAAAGGCATATTAAATGGGATAATTCCACTTTTCTAATTTTTCTTTCCCATTTAGGATGGTAGAGGGGAATTACAAATATGTTTGTGGGAAATACTATAAGGAATTATACTTTCACTTGACCTCAGGATACAGAAAAGCCACCTTCGCTTGATTATGTTTATCATGTTGTTAAGACGACTTAAGCTTGACAAGTCATGCAGATTGGAATATCAAGTCTAATATGTTTTACTTACTTACAGAGCAGCATGTGGTTGAGATAGCCTACTGCATGGCAACTGAGCTTTTGTGAATTTACCATCATAAATTCGCCTATTAGGAATTCATATCATGTGGTTTTATGAAGATAAGGAACAGCAAAGAGTATTCTCAGACAACAGGTTCAATTAATCTGACAATTTGAGCCATATATTAGGCAAGCACACCATTACTGACAACAGTATTCCTGAATGTGTGGTAACTTTTTAAAATATAAATATAATTTTACCAGGCAGATTATCTTCCCCCCCCCCCAACCTGGTGAAAAGAAAATGCTTGTTCCCCATCCTTCTTTTGATGCACACCATTTTCGGAGTGAACGTTTCATATTTATTTTTCATTTGTCCATTAATTTTTTCTTCTTCAGGTGTAATCTAGCCCCTGTGGTGGAGTTTGCTGCAGATGTGGGAACTAAATCAGATTTTATTACCATGAATCCATCAGTTGTACAAAGAGCATTTGGAGGCTTTCGGAATGAGAGCGACAGAGAAAAATTTGTGCATAGACTTTCCATGCTGAATGACAGTGTCCTTTGGATCCCTGCTTTCATGGTCAAAGGAGGAGAGAAGCACGTGGAGTGGGTTAATGCATTAATCCTTAAGAATAAACTGAAAGTGCGAACTGCCTATCCATCATTGAGACTTATTCATGCTGTCAGAGGGTAAGTGTCTGGAAAGGACCAGTCTGTCCTTGGCACAATGGAACACATAACTAAACATTTTCCCTAGACAGGAGGGAGCCTCACTAAAATCTCCCAATGGATATATGCTTCCACTTTTTTTTATAATGGCTACTCGATTAACCAACTTGAATTTTGGCTTATGTACTATATTATTTTAGCTCGCTCTCTTTCTTGAAAAAGCAAGTACTTGAACTTGGAACTTACTTATGTGTGCTCATGAACAAACTACTGGTTTTTATGTTTTGCTGTGCTAAAAAGCAGTAAGGATTCATGGTACAGTTGATGAATTTGGGGTAAGAAAACTACCAACAGCAGTGCTAAATGGCTCCTGGGCAATACTGTGGAAGCATAAATATCCGGTCTATTTAAGGAACAGTTAAGTCCTACCTGTAAGAGGCCTACCGGAGATAGAGAAGGCTGGCTAAGATGACACGCCTTAATGCTCCCCCACCACAAATCGCAGATGCCATTTTTATGAATTAAGTCAACATTTCCCTTTTATGAATACAAGCTCAGATGTAAAACCTGAGAAATAGACTTTTATTTGAAAGTGGCAAGTGATCAAGAGGCCAAATTCAGTCATGCATACATATAAATGAGTAAAATATGTAGTACAAAAATAAGCAATAACCTATTTTATTGAATATCTACTATTAGATACCAGAGACAGAAAAATGAATAAGGCTGATCACTGCTTTAAAGGAATGTATAGATTCTACAGTGGAAACAGACCCATATACAACTAGCCAGGGCACAGACACATGGTAAGAGGGTATATTGCCAGGAGTGTAGAATTTGTTTTCATATTGGCAAAGAAAACTTAAAAGTCCAACATTTGAACTAGATTCAAAGAACAGAACAGCTGTTCTTCAGGAATAGAAAGAGAAGGAGACAGACACAGGAACAGAGAGGGATGGCAACAGAGAAAACCAAACAGAAGGAAATACTGCATTTATCAGAGTGAACTGAGTCAAGGAAATAATAAGTACACGATAAAATTGTAAAATAACGGAGTCCGTTGTAAAACATTGGAATACAAAGTTGGAAAAATAACTTGTGATCTGGTTAGGAAGAGAATCAGTTTTATTTTGCATAAAGCACAGTTATACGTGTGAATTTAGGAGTCTAAATTTTGTAACAGCTAACTCTGCATTGGAGAGAAGAGGTGCTAGATGTATGAAGACCAATTAGGCTTTTTGATTAATTTACTCGTAAGATGATAAAGATGTAAGGCAGAATCCGTGGCTATGTGAAGGAAGGGCAATTCAAGGGACCAATTAAGTAGAATGTCTGGAAGTTCTAAGAGAAAAAAGATTTCCAAACAGTTAAAAATAGTCTGCTTCGTATACTGTAACTGGGACTGGGCTAAGGTGTTTTCATTTTGTTTTGTTATTATGATACTTTCCTTCCAGGATTTACCATTTCCTTGGTTAAGACTCGAGACAGTTTTTTGGATTGTGTTATTCTGCACACAATTAAATTGCATTCTTATAATTAGATCATGGTTATTCAACATTCATTCTTTTGATGTTTGATATGGAGCTTCAACAAAGTAAGATAAAATACATTCATTTGGAGGATAAGTAATTTTTTTTTTTAATTACAAAGATTCCTGGTAATTACAATCTGACTGAAGAAAAAAATGTGTTTTTAACAGGGTAACTTTATAAAGCATTGTGCTAGGAACACATCTTATTTTTTGACATGTTAATGTTGAGTATCATTTGAGTGTGAGAAAATTTTTAAGATAACGCTCTGTCTTGTCTTCTCTTACACACACACACACTCTGACACACACGTGTGCATATACCTACAGACTTCAGTCATAGGTTATTAAGATTCAAAAACAAGTATTTTGAAGTAAGTACTCCTTGATTATAGGAAACTGATAAAATTTAAGATCACTCTGTTTAGTACTATTTTTAATAAGCTATTTTTAGAGCACTCTTAGGTTCACAGAAAAATTGAGAGGGAGGGAGGGGGTCTTCCCATATTCCGGCCCCCACACATGCAGAGCCGCATCGTCCACATCTTGCACCAGAGTTGTACACTGATTATAACTGATGAACCTACACGGACACAACAGTATCACTCAAAGTCCAGAGTTGATACTACAGTTCACTCTTAGTTTGTACATTCTATGGGTTTTGACAGGTGTATAATTACATGTCCACCATTATAGTACCGCACAGAGAAGTTTTGCTTTCCTGAAAGTCCTCTGTGTTCAGCCTCTTTACCCATTCCTCCCTACTAACTCATGGCAAAAACTGTTTGTTTTTGCCTTCATAATAAAAATTTATTGCTGAGCAATTTTCCACTGAGCTGATATATGGCAATAACAGATACGTTTACTCATCTCATGTATTTAGATTTTATGTAGTTTTCTGTTACTATAATGTCCACTGACTATCTTCTTTTTTTTTTTTTATTATGTTCAGCTTGGTTGTTTTTTTTTTTTTGTCTCTGTTGTTTTGCCTTTTATCAAATGTCATGTAGTAGGAATCATACAGTATGTAGCCTTTTCAGTTCACTTTCTTGCACTTAGCAATAAGCAGTTAAAGTTTCTCCATATCTTTTCATGGCCTGATACTCATTCTTTTTAGTACTGAATAATATTCCATTGTCTGGATGTACCAGTTTATTTATTCATTCACTTGTTGCTTTCGAATTTTGGCAAAGCTGTTACACACATCTGTGTGGTTTGGGGGTGGACATGGTTTTTAACTCATCTTGGTAAATACCAAAGAGTATGATTGCTGGATTTATCGTAGGAGTATGTTTAGTTTTGTAAGAAATTACCAAGCTGCTTTCCAAAGTGGTTATACCATTTTATGTTCTCAGAAGTAAGGAATGAGAGTTCCCATTGCTTCACATCTCCACCAGTTGATGCTTTTAGTATTCTGGATTTTGGCTTTCCAATAGTTATGTAGTGCTATTTCATTGCTGTTTTTGTTTGTACTTCTCTGATGACATATGATGTAGAGTATCTTTTAATATGTATATTTGCCATCTTCATCTCTTCTGCATTGAGATGTGTGTTGAGGTGTTGAGCACATTATTTAGGTCAGTTTGTTGATTTTCTTGCTGCTGAGCTTTAAGAGGTTTTTTTATATTTTGGGTAACACTCCTTTATTAGATATGTTTTTTGCAGATATTTTCTCCCAGTCCATGGCTTATCTTCTCATTCTCTTGACAATGTCTTCTGCAGAGTGTAAGATTTTATTTTTGATCAAGTCCAGCTTATCAATTATTTCTTTCATGGGTTGTGCCTTTGATGATATATCTAAAAAGTCTTTGCCAATCCCAAAGTTATCTAGATGATCTTCTGTTATCTTCTCTCTCTTTTATTTTTTTAATATTTTATTTATTTGAGAGAGACAGAGATAGTGACAGAGAGCACGAGCAGGGAGGAGAGGGAGAAGCAGGCTCCCCACTGAGCAAGGAGACCAATGTGGGACTCAGTCCCAGGACCCTGGGATCATGACCTGAGCCAAGGGCAGACACTTAACCAACTGAGCCACCCAGAATCCCTGTCTTCTAAGAGTTGTATAGATTTACATTTCACATTTAGATCTATCATCTATTTTGAGTTAATTTCTGTGACAGATATAAGATCTCTGTCTAGTTTCTTTTCTTTACATGTGGTTGTCTAGTTGTTCTAGCACCATCTGTTGAAAATATTATCTCTGGGGCACCCGTGAGGCACACATCAGAGGACAAGAGCAAGGTTTTGGCACATGTGAAATCTGGGTTCTCCCAGCAACCTCCAGCACTAGATGGTGCCAGGAGAATTTAAAAAAAAAAAAAAAATACTGAAAAGACTATCTTTGCTCCACCCACTGTATTACATTTGCTTCTTTCTCAAACATTAGTTGAATGTATTTATGTGTATCTATTTCTGTGCTCTTTAGCTGTTCAGTTGATCTATTTGTCTATTCTTCAGCAGTATCATGCAGTCTTGATTATGCTAGCTTTATAGTAAGTCTTAAAGTCAGGCGGTATCAGTCCTCTGACTTTCTTCTCCATCAGTCTTGTGTTGACTATTCTGGTCCTTGCCTCCCAATATAAGTGTTGGAATTAGTTCTTTTGTTCCTTAAATTGTATTTTATATTTCTTCACTGACTATCAGTATCAAAACACAAAATAAGAGGTATGGCTGAAATGGAGGTTGTTCAATAAATTAGAATCCAGATGGAGTTGTACATGATTAAGAACTGTGAATTCATATACAATTTTATAGACTTTCCTAAATATAGAAAGTGCAGGGCCTTTAATAACTAGCTCATCAATACTCTCCTTTTATGTTTCGCCTTATCCACTTTCCTTCCATAACCATAATAAACTACTTCACTAATTCCTAAGCATTTTATCCCAAAGATTAACAAGGCAAACAAACTTCTGACCACTGAGGAAGTTAATGGTATACTTTCATTTGATTACTATGGTTTAGGTGTTTTCAACAAGACTTATTTTGAATTCTCCAGGAGGAACTTACATTGCTACTTTACTGCTTATACATCTACATTTTCCCACTCAACTGACAAGTTATTAAATTCTAAAAACTGTGACCCAGGATATACAAAGTAGCTCTAGAGTTGCCTTTCATTTTACAAATACATTGGAAATTTGTACACGTGGTATATGTGAAGAGTAATTTCATTTATGGAATTAATAATGCATGCGATGTAGCATTTCAACATAATGTTTGTACTCTACAAGGCTACTGAAACTCTGAAAGAAAATAAGGAAGTATGAATGCTGATGAGACAAAGATTCACATGATATGAAAGCAAGAGCGAACTCCCCCAAGATCTGTTCTTTCAGTGTCTGTTTTAAATCACTCTGAAACACTGTGGTTAATAAAATTCAGGAAAATAGTTTAGAGAATTTCATAGCCTCTGTTGATTATTGGAGTTTGTTTTCTCTAATAAAAGGTTTGAGCACCTGGTACATGCAATATAGTGTGCATATAATCACTGTGTTAAAATGTGAAGGGCCTTCCAAGTACTGCAATTACATGTACAAGGTTTGAGTGATTTGCAAGGCAAAAGGTTCTTGAACACAATGAGAATCATTTAGATAGTTTTCATGTGGCCAAGCTTCATTATTTAAATTTTTTCCCTCTCTAAAAATTCTGATGGCTTACCAACTTTAAACATCTATTTAATCGTAGGGTTTTATGGGTTTTTTTTTAAAAGCCCTAAAAATACAACCTCATCAATTGCAAAATTAAAAGAGATTCTTAGATTATGTTTTAATGAATGGTCATTCTCCCCAAGCATATTAATAAAATAAGAGGAAAAATTATAGCTAGATTATTATTTTAAAACAATCTTACAAAATAATGGAAGGGTAATTTAATGGGGATAAATAAAAGATATATTTACAACTTTAAGAGACTACATGAATGTATTAAACTGATTGGGGCTGCAAATTTTTGATTGGTACTTCTTCAAAAGCTACACATGATTACATATTTTATTATTTTGTAATTTTCCTTGTGAAAAATGAAGCAATTTTTATAAGACTTTAAGAATGAGTAGGGGAGTTTGAAACCTTAAAATGACTTGTTGAAATTTTAAAAATGTGACTACAAGATATTAAAAAAAATCCAAGTTTTTTCACATTTATAATAAAATTATCAATGGACAACCTACAATATCCTGAAACAAACATTTAACACAATGGCATAGTTTAAGATACATTTTTAAATTGTAAGACCTATCAAAAAATTTTTTTTAAGATTTTATTTATTTATTTACTTTAGAGAGAGATAAGGTGAATGCGTGTGGGTGGGGGAGGAGGAGCAGAGGCAAAGGGAGAGAGACAATCTCAAGCAGACTCCCCACTGAGCACAGAGCCTGATATGGTGCTCAATCTCACAACCCTGAGATCATGACCAGAGCCAAAACCAAGAGTTGGATGCTTAACCAACTGAGCCATCTAAGTGCCCATAAAAAAATATGTGTGTGTGTGTGTGTGTGTGTGTGTGTGTGTGTGTGTATTTTTAAAGACTTTATTTATTTGAGAGAGAGATAGAGAGGCAGCACAAGTAGGCAGAGTGGCTCACAGAGGGAGAGGGAGAAGCAGGCTCTTCACTGAGCCACCCAAGTGCCCCTCAAAGTATATTTTTATAAAATATTTAATCTTAGCCAAAAAATCCTATTTTTATAATTACTGTGATTTGATTCATAATAGCCAAGTGTTGTTTTATTGACTGGCATGGTTATACTTTAGTTCCTTATATTTTAACATGGTGAAAAAAAAATCATCATGCAAAAAGTAGAACCTTAGTTCCACTACCAAGTGTGATAGATAATTTCTTAAGAATTCACCAAGGAAAGAATTTAGATAGATAAATAAGTCTATTTGAAAATGATGTTTTATATGCATAAACATGTTATATATATAAATTGCTAATTCTTCATTAGAATCATGTTGTCTTCTGACTTCTTGTTTTTTGATGTGGGTACTTTAGGAAGTTTGCTCTTTTAGTTCTAGTGTCTATTATCTCATATCTTAATTATAATTCTCTTACCTCTATTCAGATACTTATATTTAAGAGCATAATTAATTTAAACTTTAGATTTGTTTTCAATCATTCTGGAAAATATATTCAAACATTTATAGTTGAATCCGTTGCCCTCTGATGATTATTATGAAGCATTCATTCAAATATTTAAGCCAAAAATTAAATATTCAAGTCTTAATTGCTTTATAAATGTATAAGATCCATTAGTTTTATTACTTTAATTCTACTATAATAAAAATAATGTATCTATCCTTTTTTGTCTTCACATCCTAATTATTTGTTTTAATATCAATGTTCATACAATAGGAACTACACTCTCATTAAATTGATAAACACTTTGTATTAATGGAGATAAACACTTGGATTAAGGATTTGCTGGTCATTATTAAGATTAACAAAAGTATGTAATGTTCTATGTGTTGGTAATTCTAAAGTTTACAACAATTCTGTAAACAATATCTTCACCGAAATGATTTTTAAGAGAAAGATACATTAAGTTCATGTAGATTTTTAAAAATTTTTATGATTTCTACTTATAGTTTTTGTCCTTTATCTTTTAGTGAGGAATACATATGCTACCCTTATATTTGACAAATCTTCCAAATGTTTCTTACTTCACGGATAATTTAACAGCTACATAAGAAATATAAAAGTGTGAGATAAAATGACTACATGACTGTTTTAAATTTGATTGGAATTAAGAATTTTCATTTGAGGGGCGCCTGGGTGGGTCAGTGGGTTAAAGCCTCTGCCTTTGGCTCAGGTCATGGTCTCAGGGTCCTGGGATCAAGCCCTGCATCAGGCTGTCTGCTCAGCAGGGAGCCTGCTTCCCCCTCTTGTGATCTCTCTCTCTGTCAGATAAGTGAATAAAATCTTTAAAAAAAAAAAGAATTTTCATTTGAAATGGTTGGTATACTCCATGACCTATAGCAGTGTTTCTCAAATTGGAGTTCAAAGATGTATTTTGCAGGTTCTGAGAAAACGTTCTTAATCTTTTCGAAACTTGTTTCTACATTGATCCAAACTCAGAACACTGGCTTAGAGAATTTTTAAGAATTATTTAGGAGTTTTAAATAAAAGGAAGGTCAAAATAAAACTTCAGTTCTGTCCACGGATAGATTTACATCCTTTTTAATCCTATTTACATCCTTCAGACTCAAAAATCTATATCCTTTAAAAAGTGGGTATTGACATAAATAATCATTTAGATTATTGCTGAGTTTCACTGGTTTTGTGCTTTAATTGTTCTTACTCAAGTGAATATTCAAAGCACCATGATATACATTTGTACTTAATTTTTACAAACATTCTCAGAAATGTCTTCTCTTAAGTAAAAAGCTTCATTTAACTTTTGGTCATCGTGATAATTGAGGTAGCTTACAAAAATATTCCTGCTCTAAAGTCATTTCTCTTGGAATTTGAATATCTTTTATATTTTTCAAGACCATAATTAAGCTAACATATCCTCATCTAAAAGTTTGCTTTTGCTAGTAAAAGATACAAACACACATACATGCATGCACACACACACAAATATGTACACACATATATACACATAGATAGATGATAGATAGATAGAAAAGATAAAGATATATATGTTTGTTAGGGATGCATTTAGCCTATTGAGTTTATTCTTTCTTTAAATTTCTAAAATTATTAAACTTTTAAAAAAGCATAGCTCTTTCTATAAGTGAGAATTATGTAAAATTATTTCTGGAGTGGTATTTATATGTTGTATACAGGAAAAATAAAAGTAATACATATATGCTATATATATATGTATATACATATACAACATATAACATTAAATATAGTGTTAATATTTTATATACACTTACAAAGTATGCAATATACAATATAATGTACTATTACAAATAAGTATATGTAATAGTGATCAATAATGATCACTAATAGTGATATGTAATCAATAACATATGATATACTAATTGTATTCCGTGCAAGTTGCTTTGCTAGACATTTTGCCTATCAAGCACAATACCAATAATACACTGGCTTTGCTTATAATGATGATTTATGTTGATTCATGTTCAACTTGTCATAACTTGGGAATTTCAAAAATTGGGATTTTGCCATGCTTAATATACAGCAAGAGTTTCCCACTTTATATTTATTTGTTGGTATTTGTGCTGTCTTGAATTTATTCTTAGTAATTTCATCTTGTGTTGGGAGGATAGGTATTCTTTTCCACTATTTCTGTGACTAAACATTTTGATTTATTTCCTCTTATTCAAAATATAAGGTGATATTCTAATCAATTTGCATATTTCATGAAGAGTGATTTCTTTGTTTTGTCATAAATAAAAAAAGAATGGAATAGCACTTAATATACCCTCTTAAGTTTCCCAGGGTTGTGCTGGATCAATGAGTTTTTCTTTTGGCATGCAGCCCCTAAACTAGCAGGCTATGACTACTTCATTCACAATTTAATGATCATGATCATAATTTCTAGCTTATGGATTTAAATGTAGGAAGGAATAATAAGCCTTGCAGAAATCAAATCAATTGATATCTCTAGTTCACCTCTTATCTGTGTAGTTGTCATTCTGTTCTAAATTTTTCATTAGTCAAGTATATATTTCTTTTTATTTATTTATTTATTTATTTATTTATTTATTTATTTATTTATTCATATTTTATTTTAGAGACATAGAGAGTGTGCTAGTGTGGGGAGTGCTGGAGGGGAAGGGCAGGCTCTGTGCTCACAGTGTGGATCCCAACATGGGGCCTGCATCTCAGAACCCTGAAATCTTGACCTGAGCTTAAGTCAAGAGTCAGATGCTAACCGAGTGGGCCATGCACCCCAAAGTATATGTTTCTATTAAAAGAAAAGAAGCACACATTAGTTGCTTTGTTAAATGTATGATTTTTTGCCTTAATTTTTTTTTTTAAAGATTTATTTGACAGAGAGAAACACAGCTAGAGAGGGAACACAAGCAGAGGGAATGGTAGTGGGAGAAGCAGGCTCCCTGCTGAGAAAAGAGCCTGATGTGGGGCTCGATCCCAGGACCCTGGGATCATGACCTGAGCCGAAGGCAGACGCTTAACGACTGAGCCACCCAGGTGCCCCTGCCTTAATTTTTATTTGAATATAGTTGATGCATAGTTACATTACTTTCCATGTACAACATAGTGATTCTGGTTCTCTATACATTATGTGATGCTCACCACAAGTGTAGTTCGCACCTTTCACCATATAACACTATTATAGTATCATTGATTATATTCCCTATGCTGTGCCTTTTTTTCCCATGGCTAACTCATTCTATAATGGGATGTCTGTATTTTCCACTTCTCTTCACCCATTTTGTCCATCCACCTACTCCCTTTCTCTCTGGAAGCCATTAGATTGTTCTTTCTATTTATAGGTCTGATTCTGCTTTTTGTTTGTTTGTTCATTTATTTTTCTTAGATGTTGCATATGAATGAAATCATATGATATTTGTCTTTCCTAGTCTGACTAATTTCACTTAGCATATTACTCTCTAAGTCCATCCATGTTGTCAGAAATGGCACAATCTCATCCTTTTCATGTTTGCATGATACTCCGTTGCATATATAACAATGTATGATTTTTAATACAGTTCTTAACAAACAGATTATACCTTCACACAAGTTTGAGCATCAACTTTTTTTCCCTCACTTTTAAGACTAACACAAAAATACCATTTCTCAGATATTAGTAACTGCACTCATCTTTCAGATGTGAAAAGCTTTCAATTTTAAATAAGTGTAAAGATAAAAGATAAAGATAAAAGATAAAATTAGGATAATCCTTTGCAGGCTAACTTCATGTGAATGGCATGAGCTTGCAGAATTTGAATCAGACCAGGCTCCCAATAGAGTCTCCAGTAAAAGTAGAGACTGAAATAGACTTTTGGTAGAAAATAGTTCATCACTATTATTCAAGTGGATTGTTTTGAAGTATTGGACCAAGTCAAAGTCACACAAGGAGAAGTAATTAAAAAAAAAATTGAAGATCATGACATTCACTCCAAATGCTTTCTGAAAATGACTTACTTGTTTTAAATTTAGTCTTATGCCAGAAACATTTCCAAATTGTTTCTATTTTGACCAATGAGCAACACAGCTGTAATATTTCTTTCAAAAAACACGCATCTTTCTTTAATGTTTTTGGATAGCAGGACTACTGCATAATAGGTATTTTAAACCTCATGATATTTCCATGATAGAGTATTTCTTCCCTTCCTGGAGATGATGATATTTACCCTTCTGGTGCTGCAGTGTTTCCTGAAATCATAATCCAGTTACCTGTGTGTCACAGTATTATTTCCTAGAAGCTGCTGTCATTTATAATTCATTGTGGAATGTGAACATATAAATGGCTTATATCTGAGAAATCATTCACAGGTATATGGCTCAAAAAAGAAGCTATGGAAGTGCAACTAGAAGGCTGCCCTTGGCTATCATACTTCCCAATACTTGATTCTTTCTCATTGAGACTAAAAAGTTCCTCAAAGCATCTAGAATGGCTCTTGAGCAGTGGGGAAGCCTTCATGGCAATCGGTGACACTGACATATCCTAATTTTTTTCCCTTGATATACATTTTGTTCTTTTCTTCTTCTGGATCATTTCTATTCTTTCTTCAAGTTTAAAGGTAAGTTCCAACTGGGCACAATTCCTCACTCTTGTCTCCTTTTCAGAGATTGAATGGGTGTCTTTTCTCTATTCTCTTTACAAAGGATTTACGTCTCTAATAGAAAAATAATCAGAACATATCATTACTGTTCATTTTGTTCTCTATGATGTAAATCTCACAGGTATAAAGAGTGATTTGTCTATCTCTTTATATAACTAGGAAGAAGAATGAAAGGCCTGTATTCATTATGGGGGGGGGTTGGAACACAGGTGTGGAGGTGTAGAGAATGGAGTCATGAAAAAGGGCAAAGTTGAACTGAAGAAAGACTTGGAAATCTGATTCAGGGTTAGTTCTTTAGAGCAATCAAAGAAACAGGTCAGCAAGCTTGATGGAGGAAACAATTTTTTTCTTTTATCATTCTGGGTACCAGTGGATAACATATTTACCATTTAGCTTATGTGGAAACAGAGGAGAAGCATGCCAATAAGGAAGGAATGAATCTCAATAGAGATAGCTTATCTTCCCAGCATTTTGTTAATCAGCTGGTATATATCAAGAACCAACTTGTGCCCAGTATTCACATAATTGTAAATCAATGCTTACTAAACTGTACCTACCTAAGGTATTATTAGAATAAAAATGTAAGACTAAATTTTGATTAAAAAGTAAATGAACCATAATAATGATGCGAGACACTTGAGGACATCCAGGATGAACATCTATAAATTCATACTGGCCACCTGAGAAAGTTGCCTTAGTTCCATAATTTAGTAACTTAGAGTTATTTCTTGATTATTATCTTGAGCATTATCTTCCAAAACTGTATATGTATATGGTTTTTTTAAATATTAACTTATTACAGTGTTTCCTAGAAGAAAAATGTCTATTTTAAACACTTTAGCCAGGGAAATAAATTGATTTTCATCATTTTTTAAATTTCAAGACTGAAATTTAGTATTCAGAACAAATGTTTATACTGCTATATTTAAGAGCTACAGGAAAAATTCATAAATTTATTTCATAGGTTTATTGCCTTTCTACCTTCAAGACCCAATCCTGTAATGAGTGGTAGAAAGTATATAAATAACTTTAGAAATTCCCTTGTTTCTCTGACCTTTCAGGAAAAAAAAAAAAAAGAGGAACATTGATCAATATGCAAACTATGTATTGAATTAATCTGCATAAAGGGATTCTAATTTAAGTTGAGGTGACCGGGAATTTATTACATTCAGGGATTTTTATGTACACTAAAATAATTGTGATTTTAAAATAAAAAGAAAATATGTAACAATAAAATTTTGAACAGTGAGCATGAGTAGATACTAAGTTTGCCAAGGAAGATTATTGATTTAACTACTCCATAAAGCTTTAAAAAAAATTGTAGTTTCTTATTTCCATAGAATAACTTAGATGTGGTTTAGCTTGAAGCGAATACTTTAGATTGGGTGTTTCTATATAATTGATCAGTCAGTCAACTCTAGTTCCTAATATGGTTGATTAGATGATCACAGTCTTAGGCTACAATTTCCAAATTATGGCTTACATATTTGAAATGCCAAGATACCAGTAATATATGAGAAAATAAGGCAACAGACTTGGGACTTGGGTACTAGAATTTTCATGTAGGAACAAGTTATTGACACAATCACATATTTCAAAGGCCCATGTGACAGCATACCATGATCCCTTTTGGCAGAGATCAAAGAGAGAGTCATTTGTCCTTTTCCTCTCTTCTCAACAGCCTTACCCCCAAATAATTTAAAAATATGGATGAGTGAGTAAGCATACTCAGAATACCAGAATAAGGGCTTTGACTATAAAATATTTTTAAGGTCCTTTTAACAATTCCTTTTAGTTATGGGTTATA
Source organism: Procyon lotor (assembly GCA_028646535.1). Lineage (NCBI taxonomy): Eukaryota > Metazoa > Chordata > Mammalia > Carnivora > Procyonidae > Procyon > Procyon lotor. Next base: position 64,883,779 of record CM053607.1, read on the forward strand.
TAAAAACCAAGAATTGGAAAGCGTGTTAGAGCAGGCTAGAAACTCTTTTCTATAGGTTCCAGTTGGAATCATATACCTGGGAATGACTTCTCTTAAGTAAAACACTTACATTTTCATAATCAATAAAGAAATAAGCCAATGATGGGGCTCCTGGTTGGCTCAGTGGGTTAAAGCCCCTGCCTTCAGCTTGGGTCATTATCTCAGGGTCCTAGGATCAAGCCCTGCATGGGCTTTCTGCTCAGCAGGGAGCTTGCTTCCCCCTCTCTGCCTGTCTTTCTGCCTACTTGTGATTTCTCTCTGTCGAATAAATAAATAAAATCTTAAAAAAAAAGAAAGAAAGAAAAGAGAGAGAGAGAAAGAAAGAAAGAAAGAAAGAAAGAAAGAAAGAAAGCAAGCCAGCCAGCCAAGGAAAGCATTCAGAGAGACAAGAGAAAGAGCAAAATTATAGAACTCTAGTAAAAACCAACATTGGGTGTAAGGAAGGGAAATCATACTGCACAGGTCAGTCTGATAATTCTCCCAGCTGGCCCTCACCAATATACATCCCAAACAGCCAAGGGCTATTCTCTGTCCCCAACTAATATGCTGAATGATGTTCCTCTTGTGCATTAATAAATGAATGTGCTCTTCCTCAATATAGGGCTTGTGATTCAATATGGTTTTCTGAAGACTATAGTTAAACACAACGTAATTGTTGACATATGTGGGAAATAGTGACAATGGTTTATTTTGAGAACCAATCAAATCACACTATGTAAGTTGTAAATTCTTACACTTCTTTTCAGTGTTCATTGTCACAGTCATTTCCGTCAAATAGGGGGATGCTGGTGGTCACTCCAGGAGCCTAAATGAAAGTAAAATCCTGAAGTATTTTCTCAGTTCTGAAAGAAAAGATAATTTCTATCATATCTTAAGAACTTTAGCCTTCTGTATATTATACAACTGAAACAAATATAGTACTGTATATTAACTATACTGAAATTAAAATTTTAAAAACACTTATTTATTTATTTATTTTTAAATATTTTATTTACTTATTCGACAGAGATATCACAAGTAGGCAGAGAGGCAGGCAGAGAGAAAAGGGGAAGCAGGTTCCCCGCTGAGCAGGGAGCTGGATGTGGGGCTCGATCCCAGGACCCTGAGATCATGACCTGAGCCGAAGTCAGAGGCTTTAACCCACGAGCCACCCAGGCACCCCTAAAAACTTATTTTAAAAAAAATAAAAGTCAGGGCGTTTGGTGGCTCAGTAGTTAAGCATCTGCCTTCAGCTCAGGTCATGATCCCAGGGCCATAGAATCGAGCCCCCTGCTCAGCAGAAAGCCTGCTTCTCCCTTTCCTCTATTGCTTCCCTCTATTGCTGTCTCTCTCTCTCTCTCTCCCTGTCAAATAAATAAATAAAATCTTTAAAAAAAAAGTGAAAAAAAAAAGAACAAAAACAACAACAAAAAATTAGCCTTCTGATACACCATACACCATTGCTACTCCTTGTCAATAACTTAGGGCAGGGCCCCACCAAGATGGTAGAATTTTTATATGTGCCATGAAGGCTTTCTAATTCCTTAAAAGACCTTCCTTCTGTATAGTTTGAACAGATTTTAGTTTCAATATGAAATAACCACCTAAACTTCAAATACTCAGGACAGAGAGGATAAAGTAACTTAGATGAACAGTAAGGTATATGTTACTGATAGCTAATTCTTACCTAATGGCAAATAATTTGTTGGGAATAAAGGAAGTCATCATAAAGTCCCGATGAACCAACTTGGGAAATTTGGGGAGTAAGAAGTGGAAAAGATGTGGGTGTAGAAGTCCTCCTGTTGCTCCTTACTCTGCGTCTTTCTCCCACTGAATCATGAAGTGAAGCATTGGAGTTAAGGTCAGCACCGAAAAACTACTGTCACTGCTCTGTTATTGGGCAAATGCCTGCTGCCTTCTTGTTTTCACGTGACTTTGTACCAGACCTCATTACCTCAGCAGTCGGATTACTTAGCTATATTTCCTGATTAAGTTTTTCTGAACAGAGTATCAGTCAAATGCTTCATATAAACTCAGTTACAGTCTCTTGATTCTATCCTGCCTCCACTTTTGTCCTCCAGACCATCATCTGGGTGACCTTGTTGGTCGTCAAACGGAAGGCATTACAGAGAGAGAATGGGCCGGCAGTTGCTATTTTATCATTAGTTTCTTACCAAAGAATAAATTGGTTTTGTTTCGGGCAGTATACCTTTTTCACTGTCAACACAGAATTGTTGCCATAATAAAAGCATGGTTCCTGTTGCTTGTCCCATTCTCTCGTCCCTCATTTGAAGCAAACTTCTGAGGAGAATATTGCCCTTTGATGTCACTCTAGAAATAGCAGAAGGATCTATTTGACCTTCCGTAAAAAATAAAGTCATAAAGTGATAATATGATAAAGGAATTAGGAATTCTTTGGTACTTGGATTATATAGAGTCCATAAATAAATTATATAGATTGTGTTTCCTTGGCCTTTATTACATTTCAGAAAAATTTGCCAGAATTAATTAAGCTATAGTACCAAATAACTGAGTTCAGATTTAGAGCTTTCTTGTTTCAGACATCCAGTGATATCTGTGCCAGTTAAAAACTTGGACAAAATGAAATAGCTAAAATAATCATCTGCCATCTAGATAGTCTTTACATAATCTAAAATGCAAGGGATTATGTATTACACTGTTAATATTTTGATAATTTGGTTTAATAACAACTCCTTTTTTTTCCTTTCCTTTCCTTTAGTGGATCTTACTTAAAGTAAAATTATTACCTGCAGCTAAAGTTATGATTTTGCATTTTATTCCATTGATCTTTTCCTCTCAATAGAACTCTGTAAACTTTCTGCAGAAATTATTTTATAGCCACATATAAAATTTTCACAATGTGACAAACTGATCTTACATTAAAATACGTTTTTCAGTAGTGCTTGAGAAAATTGTACAGTTGTATAAATGTTAGTATCATTTTAAAACAATAAAAACTAAAGAAACAAGGTTGGGGTAGGTTGTGGGCATCTTCCTAAAACTCTTTTCTTTGTTTTTACTTCTTAATAGTCATCATTTAAAAAACACTAAAAGATCCTGATACTCCATAGAATCCATATGTGTTGTAGTCAGGTTCCCACTAATAAAAGTCACTACTAGGAAGAATCAGTGCTGCTAAACACATTTTGTAGTTTCTTCAGCTGGCAAATATTTTCTGTTTCTTTTTTCCCTAGACCAGATGCCTACAACAAAATTGCTATCAGTTTCAAAATTAGTAAGCTGATTATTTTACAGAAAATAATTAACACAGAATATGTTTCCTGCAAATATTGTAGTAATACACATGGCACTCCTATTAGAATAAAAAATCAAATATGAATTTTTCATTAAAAAAGTTTTTATTGGGGCGCCTGGGTGGCTCAGTCGTTAAGCGTCTGCCTTCGGCCCAGGTCAGATCCCAGGGGCCTGGGATCGAGCCCCACATCGGGCTCTCTGCTCTGCGGGAAGTCTGCTTCTCCCGCTACCATTCCCTCTGCTTGTGTTCCCTCTCTCGCTGTGTTTCTCTCTGTCAAATAAATAAAATCTTTAAAAAAAAAAAAGTTTTTATTGAAGCAGCCAAATACTTTAAATCACATAATTCCACATTTGGCAAAAATGAATAAATATGTTTCTGCACATTCACTCCTTCAGCAACATTTACCAGAGTGCATCCTGTCCCAGGGGTTGGGTTAGGTTTGGGGCTGCAAAGAAGACAACAACAGGGGCTTCCTTAAGTGATGGACTTATAAAGTCCAGAGGTTTATGTAAGGAAGGACAAGGTAATCGGGGGATGTTAGCCCAAGGAATTTGGCAAATGCTTAAAATACCTGTGGTGGGATATGTGAGTGAGGTCAGTGAGTAGAGATACACAAAAGAGTTTACAAGCAGGATTAAAGGTCAGCTGAGAGTATAAACCAAGAATTCACAGTACTGCTTATTTTTAAGTTTTATCAGAGTTTCTACTGCTAAACAGTACTTTTTTGAAAGACCTAATTATAATGACTCCAATACCTATGGCTTGATTTACAACAACAAAAAGTTAATCAGAGTCCCAGTTTACAAAAAGCTTCAGGAGCCAAACAGGGTTTCTACACGCTAAAATTTATTCTAGAAAAGAATGGAAGGTGATAAAAGGAAACAGTTATACAGCTACTGAAATGAGTAACCTGTTTAGAAATAATTCAAAGCGACAGAACAAAATTATGTTCAAATAGATTTATGAATCTCTTTTCTTTCTCCACCATGATATATGGTGGATTTGACATTTCCCTTATTCCATTTTTCTCATTTAACTTGGTGTTCCCAGGAACTAAGTCCTTGAATTTCTCACTGTGTGTGAGACACTGAATATGACAATGAGAAGGCAAACTGTGACAGCAAATAGATGAGGTGGAGGGCAGATACTGACTGGAGAAAAATACAAGAAGAAGCAATTATGAAAGAAAAAGGTGACACGCTGGAAAATCTGTCTTCATTTTGTTTTATTTTCTGGATCTATGTAATAGAAAAACTTTAGAGATTGGTTTTCTTCTATCCTTGAGTAACCAAGCACAAGAATGTTACAAGAGCAAATGAGGCTGATCCACCGCAAAGAGACCCAACGACAGAAAACTATTCAGCAGGGTAGTGCCTGGACTGCTCAGGGCCTGATGGAAGCATGAAGTTTCCTCTGTAGCAGTTAGAGTGTTAGGAAATAACTTTGTATTGCCCAAGCATTATGACTCATGATGAAATGAACTGCTTGGGGAATTTGACATCCCTCCTCAATGTTCTGGACCTTTTAATACTTAGGTTTGATTGGGGACTTTCTAACCAAGCTGATTTGATGATGATATTACAGAACATCTTCATAACTTGTGCTTTATTCCATTACAGTAACACGTTGAAACATGTTTCATAGTTTCTTCGAAAATCCCCTGCCTTTTACCCTAAAGGAAACTTTACACTGGCCACGTATTTATATATGTTCATCAGACAGTTATATCTTCTGCTTTGGATTTCTTTATAAATAGCACTACGATCCTCCCTAAAATAAGTAGAAGGTACTTGAAAATGTTGCAAAAAGGTGTGAGGAAATTCATAACTGCTTAGGAAAACTTAAACCCATTTGAAAATCATTGAAAATTCTCATTACATGCATCAGACAATTTTTCTATGTCTCACTAATAAAACCATAACATAAAAGTAAAGGATCAGGAATATTTAAAAGCAGATTTTAGGTTGTAGGAAAAATATTTAAATGATATTATCATAAAAATGTATAAATGTACCATTGTGTGTGTGTGTGATATATACACCCATTCTTAGTCCATGGACAGGGAGGCGGGTGGGGGATGGGCTAAAAAGGCAATGGAGATTAAGGGAGGGTGCTTGTGATGAACACCAGATATTGCATGGAAGTGATGAATCACTAAGTTGTATGCCTGAAACTAATATCACACTGTATGCTAACTAGCTGGAATTGAAATAAAAAGCTTGCAGGGAAAAAAAAGTATATAAATATATTTTCCATAGCTAATTAATATGTATTGATTGTGGTGATCCTTGGATTTACACTAGTTAAACTTCTCCTTTTACAGAGCAGGTAGTAAGGCCCCGAGTCCCAGCTAATGAGATGCTCAGTGGCAGCCAGAATCACTGATTCTAGAACAGCTCACTTTCCACCAATATCTCCATAGAAGAGTGTCGCTTTATATTATTATGACAGGTTTTGTGCCATTTTATAATTCCTTTTTGATTATTTTCAGCTTAATAAACCTATTAATTTATGTAGCCTTGCACTCTTTGCCAAAGTTATATCCTGAAAGTGAATGCAATCCTATTTATATAACTTATCACAGATCTTGAGTTGTTTCTGGCTTGTGCTTCCTGACCAGAGATAAAAAGATTATTAAAAAGATTATTTTTCATAAGCAAGAAGAGGAAACACCTAAATAAACTGCCTATCTAGCTAAGGATTTATATCCCAATTTCAGACACAAGTTTTTAAGTAATTCTAAAATGGAGTTCCATTTTTTTTTTTTCAACTCAGAAAGGGATAACATGAATCCTATAGCTGAGCTCTGAGCATTTCATTATATTTAAGTTCATTTATCTACTCAGGCTTTCAGCTGACATCTGCAGAGCAAAATCAAGATCTCTTCTAGAAAATTGATTGATGGTGTGCCATATTATTTGTGAAGCTCATGCCATCTAAATTTGAATTATTTTATTTTAAATAAAATTTGAAATATGTTAAAGAACTTTAAAATATGTATTTGGCTAGAGAACAAGTAAAATTTGTATCAAAACTAAGTATAAATTCTCACAAATTTTAGATTGGTGAAAGTTTAGAGGAATAAATAATAATCTGTTTTTAGAGAAAGCTTTGTTAAAATGGTTTAAATAAATTTTCTGGGAAGCTTAGTGTGGACAACATAGTGTTAGGATCAAAATGTTGCTGTTTCACAATTGGCTGAAATTACCTAGTAATAATCTTTTCTATTGTGCATGTTTATTATCCTATACAAAGCAAGTACACATAAGGTTATGCCTGAGAAAAGTGCCGGAAAATATATTCTAAGTAACTACAATGCTAATGACTTATATTTGACTCTCTGGACTCAAACCTTCATAGTCAGTCTTTATTTTAAATGTGGATTAAACAAACTGCGTTCTAAATACATAACCAAGTGACCTGTAGTACTTTGACTTTTAATTCAGTGTTTCACATTCCTTTTCTCTGGTGCTCCCCGTTACTAACTCCCTCAGTTACTTATGTTTGGACTAGAATGAGAAAAGTGTAACTTAGATATACTTCTAGCCAAAACAGATTTTTAAAATATGTTGTTTATCGTGTTTATTTGGCCCTTATTTATTTGTTGGCAGTATATGTAATATAACATTGGTCCTTATTAAAATCCCTAATTTCTTTCACTTCTCTTGTAGAAACACCCTATTGCTATTTCTGTTCCTCTTTCTGATTATAGAATAGGGGTTGCAAACTGATGACTAACAATTTGGTGACTGACAAAATGAATTTTGATTTCCAGCCTACTGACCTGGGTTTAACAACACATATTTAAAAATGAAACTGGTTGCCAACATTTAATGGCCATCAGCTTTCAAATAAAAATTTCATTTTTTTGATTCTTCAAGAAATGGAAGATCTGACAGCATTTATTTATGATAACAATGAGCCACAGCTCAGTTGTTCTGTATTCAATAGTCTAGGCATTGGTATCCAGTTCTTCAGAAGCTATGTAACCCTGGGTCTCGTCCATTCTAACAGTCAGCCTGATTCACTCATCCTCATTCTGCTTTTTCCAGCTCTTAACCATTAGTTTCATTATGCTATCTTTTGGGAGGAGAATGAGGTGTAAACATATACGGTAATTGATTCAGACAGTCTTAGAACTAGAGAAGACTTTGCACCTCTTCTAATCAAAAATCTCGTTAAAAAGTAATGACATTAAAGCATATTTGGGCAGGTTAAGTGACATCCTAAGACTCTAAGCAACTTGGCCTCAAGCATACATCCTTTGACACCAAACGATCTGCTCTTTTCACTCTAGTTGAAGAGATTGATTGTGGGGGCGCCTGGGTAGCTCAGTGGGTTAAAGCCTCTGCCTTCGGCTCAGGGGCTCAGGTCATGGTCTCAGGGTCCTGGGATCTAGCCCCGCATCAGGCTCTCTGCTCAGCAGGGAGCCTGCTTCCTCCTCTCTCTCTCTGCCTACTTGTGATCTCTCTCTGTCAAATAAATAAATGAAATCTTAAAAAAAAAAAAGACACTTTAAAAAAAAGAGAGATTGATTGTGAAATAGTTGTAGAAAATTACAGTGTTTCACCAATATTCTTTTCAAGCAGTGTGGCTAATAACTGCTTAAGAATCAGCTCTCTGGGAAAACAAACCAACCTGGATTATAGCATTTGCTGATTTCCATAATGTAAATACTGCCACCATGTCCACTTTCAAGCGACTGATGAGATGTCAACCACTTTATAAAATTCAAGAAGATTTAACAGTGGCCTTTGTGAATCAGAAAGAGCCAGTTCCAGCCCACCAGACTAAATGTGTGATTCAGGAGATTAGTAACATGTCTTACAAAGAAATTCAAGCCATTAACATACAGGCTTATTAAGATCTTTTCTATCACACTGGCATCTCTGTCAGAAATATCTCATTTATTAGAATATTTTCTTTTTATTGTATCTGTTATCACAGTTTAGATTGGCTAATGAAAATGCACCGACATCAGTGACATACATAAAAGCAAAATCAATAACTTTCATATAATTCGTATTTTTCATTTACTATACTAATCAAAATAGGCATACATGATGGATATTTTATATAATAATCCCTAAAGTGGAGTCTCTGAATGTTATTGACTACAGAAAAATTACTCAAATTCTTTGCTCTGCTATTGAGTTTGGCCTGGCTAAATGCTTTTGAATAGCTTTTGGATTTTACTATGTTTGTCAGAAATGAGTATTTACTTTAAATCTATTATTATTGACCTACAGATTCATCATTTTTTCTAAAATATAAGAGCTCCTAATCTCATTAATAATAGTTATGATATGGCAAAATTCTTATATTCTAATTTTTCTCTTATAAATGCTTAAAATCTTTTTTTCAGGAAAAATAAATGTTTCCCTTTTATTCCAGGAAGTTGGTAGCTAGCTATTGATTCTTATAGGTAAGAAACATGCTTATTTACATAATTAGAAAATTTTGATTTCTTAACTATTTAACCAAAAAACCAAATGATGTTAGGAAAAATGATAGTAACTTATCTGAGAAAATAAAATTATGTTAAATTTCCTTTAGTAATAACTAAATATATAGGAAGAAAAAATAATTTTTGGTAAAAGTTTTATATAGAAAACAAATAAGTTTCAATACTTGATAATGCATGATTAAAATATTATATGTAGACATGTTTGGATATATGTGCATATGTGTGTCTATTCCATTAATGCACATCCAATTCTGTATCTAATTCCAGTACTTTAATGCAGGATTTAATTGAATTATCATTACAGAGTAAGATTCATTTCTAAATAGAAAAAAAGATACATGTACGCAAAGTAGCATTTCAGGTTTTTAGAAAAAATATTCATCTCACTTGTGATATGTTCTTGTAATTCTCAGGGATCTATTTCAAACATGTTTTAAGTTAAAAAATTGAAATATTATTATTTCTTCCTCATTGCCTTAAAAAAGGTATCTCAGCAGGAAGGAGAATTAGAACCTTTCATAATGCTTGGTCACATATTGTTTACATTACTCTATTTTCTAGCAGTTTCTTTTTATTAAAGATTTATCTTATTTAATTGAGACAGAGAGAGAGCATGAGAGAGGAGAGGTCAGAGGGAGAAGCAGGTTCCCTGTGGAGCAGGGAGCCCAATTTGGGACTTGATCCTGGGACACCAGGATCATGACCTCAGCCAAAGGCAGTCGCTCAACCAACTGAGCCACCCAGGCACCCTATTTTCTAGCAGTTTTAATCTTATAATAGAGGAGAATGACTTTGTCAAGAAAACATATTTTATAGAAGTGTTTTGGCAAAATAAAAGAGTAGATGTTTCATCTTAAATCTCTTAAATTCCTTCCCATAGTTGAATATGGCTCTGCTGCAACCCTGACATCTGAAATATTTCACTCCTCTTGCAAGAAGATGATTTGCTCAGAGCCACAGAATTATTAAATGTTACAGATGGTGAATCTGTGCCATTTGTTTCCATTAATTTTCTTCTCCAGTTGAAAGAAGCAATAAGGAAACAGGCAAATGTAACATTTAATTTAGGGAAGTGAGGAAAGATAAGATTTGGGGCTAAACATTCAAATACTAGGGAAAGGTTGCTATTACTCACGGGACCTGGGACCTCTACTTATTTTATTTATGGACTGAGAAAAGACTTACAAAATGGAAGAGCCTGTAATGTGTGTGTGTGTGTGTGTGTGTGTGTGTGTGTGTGTGTGTGTGTGTGTGTAGCACCAGGAGAATCACTTGGAACGGTTGTTAAATTCTGTCCTTAATTTTATACTTTTTCACCCATAACATACAGTAAATTATGTGTTTTACTCAATGGTTTGGAGAAGGTTAGGACTTTGAGCTTGGGATGAATGTATGGAAAATAATGTAAGAGAAAAGTACAGTAGCCTGCGTTCTAGTACTCTAAAACGATCCTCAAGACAGAATGTAGGAGTAGAAATGGATGCATACGACTAAGATATAGATTGGCTAATTATTTAATGTGTTTTCCCCAAATTTAAAGAGAAAGTGTGGTAGGGAAAGTAAAGCTGCAGGAATCTGTCTAGCCAGCTCACTGGCGACCTATTTACCTAGCTATCTATCTATCATCTGTCATTTGTCTTTTCTTTCTTTGTTTATAAACCAATTCAACACTGACTCTCCAAGGCACCTCTGATGCTTCATACAACTCAGATTTTACAAGTGGAAAATAGAGCTAATAATCAGAATAGTTTCATATTTCCCTCAGCTATATGGGGTGTGTGTGTGTCTTTGTGTGTGTGTGTGTGTGTGTGTGTGTTTTGGCACTAATGAGAAAATTCCCTAGACTTCTTTAGAGCACCTATGAGTAAAGTCAATAGTGATAATAACTGGCGTGGGAGTATTTTTACCTGGAATTGGAAAGTGAGTCTCCAAAGTATTTCATTTAAATGTTAGCACAGAGCAGTTTTCTCTGATGGTTTTTATTCTTTTCTAAGCATCAGCATTATTTCTGCCAAATCTAGGTAAAAATAGAATCTGGAGATGATAAAATACTCTTCTAGAGCTTTTTGCCTGTAATTATGAGTATTTCAAATTGATTGACTACATTAGTTTCTATTTCTAAGAATTATTTGTCCCCTTCAAATATATGGAATGATAACTTTGATTTGACAAGTGGAAGTCAACATGGGGTATAACATTTGCCATGAAAAACTAGAAGTTGTTTAATCCCAGGTGACATTCAGTAAGGAGTACCATATATTTGAGAAAAGCATGTTAACCTTCATTACATTTTAGAATACTCCTACTTCTCTGTGTTGTTTTTTTAATTAATGTAACACAACTAATAACTTACCTCAGAATAATACTCAACAGAGTTATAAAATGGAGTACTAGATCTTTAGTCACATTTTCCTTTTATTAATTTAAAGATTTGAAATTAATGTAATGCCAACTAAAAATGGCATGACCAAATTAAGAGCATTACTGAGATTCAGTGCAACATAACTTTTAGGGCATGGTCTCTGGTGGGAGATCATTTCCCCGCTCCACAAGCTTACCAATACTGTGACTTTGGACCAATTCTTTGTTCTCATGGTGTTTTAGGCTTCTAACCTATACAATGGGGCTATTAAGAGTAAGCATATAGAACAGTACCTGGCACATTCTAAATGCTAAACAAGGCTTAGCACTAATTGATGCATCACTGAAAACTGGGTTCATTGGGTGATTAAGAAAAGCTCATTTCTCTCCCCAGGTATTCCCCTCTGTAGGGATCCCCCACCCACACCTTTCTGCTGGTTTATTTAGATTAATAGTGATTGCTCCTAATAAAATATATTGAAATAAAAACTTTGGCTAGAAAAACCAATAGCAGACCCAGTAATCACATCTTCTGCCTTACCCCAGTATCAGAAATCACCCAGATGTTCAGGTTTATCTTCCTCTTTTTTTTTTAAGATTTTATGTACTTTTTTGACAGAGAGAGACACAGCGAGAGAGGGAACACAAGTAGGGGGAAGTGGGAGAGGGAGAAGCAGGCCTCCCGCTGAGCAGGGAGCCCGATGTGGGGCTCGATGTGGGGCTCGATCCCAGGACCCTGGGAACATGACCTGAGCCGAAGGCAGATGCTTAACGACTGAGCCACCCAAGCACCCCAGGTTTATCTTCCTCTTTACTGCTTTCTCTCAGTTTGATTTGGAGTCAACTGAGGTTTATCTTTCCATTCTGGTGAATATTAATAATGGATGAATATGTCTAATGAATCCCCAAAAGGGGAAATACCTCCATTCCAAACCTGGCAGATTTATCAGCTCTATATGAGTTGTTGGTAAATCTCTATTGTCTTTAACTATGTTATTTCTTAAATACTAATTGGCAGACATAGTAGCCATAACGACTTTTTCCATTTTAAACCTCATTTAAAACAAACAAACAAACCCAAAAAAAAAACACCTCATTTTAAAGTTTTCATGAGTGGCAGGTATAAGTCTGATGACAAATTTAGTATGAAGGAATATGAAATTTATTTCAACTACCAGCAATATCTGTGCTATAGAAAGCAAATTATCCAGTGTTTCTATAACTCTATATCTGTTCCAGTTTCAGGTGGTTGCATTTGTTGGGATGGGGAAGAAAGGGATTTAAGAAAATTAGTGCTTTTCCCTATGTATTTTCCTACCCATTTTCCCACATAATTTGGTTATGTTTGAAAAAAAAAATAGCAATTATCTTTCAAAATAGCAGACCATGCTTGGCTGTCAGGATATCTAACATTTCCAGGAACAAGTGACTGACTCCCCACCTAGTAATCTTTGGGGAGTTTTCTGATCCCAACAACCAATTCTCCAGTTCTCTGGACGTCAAATGGTTGTTCAACAGCTTGGTTCTATTTTGACTACATCTCCCTGGAGTTAGCATTGGATCCCACGAGTTGAAGGGCTTAGTCCCATACGCCTGCCTCCACTTGGACACAATCCCAGGTACCCAGCGAGCTGCGTTTCTCACTGGCTGGCTATCAATTGAGGGTTCCCACAACCTCTTCCTCAGGTTTGATAATATATTAGAACTCACACGACTTAGGAAGTTGCTTTTCTTACTATTACCAGTTTATCATAAGGGATATAACTCAGGAAATGCCAAATGGAAGGAATACATATGGCAAAGTATGACTGAGGTAGGAGAGTGAGAAAAAGGACATGGTTAGGAGTTTCCAGCATCACGGTGTATATACCAACCAGGACGCTCTCTGACTTTCCTTGTTCAAGAGTTTCTATAACCCAATCCTCAGTCCTCCCCACCTTTCAGAGGTGCCCACCCTGTAATAATTGGCTTTTTATCCACCAGCCTCAGTGGCCCCACATAAAGTCACCGCATCGGTTGAACTCAGGTGTAAGAGAAAGGGACTCTATGAATAACAAGAGACACTCATCACTCAGGAGACTACAAGGGTTTTAGGAGCTCTGTGCCAGGGACTGGAGACAAAGACCAAATATATTTCTTATTATACTACATAACTAAGAGAGAAATGTCACTTTGTAGAGTTAATGAAATGACCAGTTGCAAAAAAAAAAAAAAAAAAAAAGCTGAGCCTTTGGGTCTCTTTAGAATTTGGATTGAGAACATTGTGTATGAATTGAAAAAACTAAACTAGTGCCATGTCTGGAATGTAAAAGTGCTATAGGTATAAATTCAAGAATATAAATTGGAAGACCTCTTCCCATTTCTCTCTTGGTTTATGTCTTTGAAAAAAAATTGATCCAAGGAGGATGAATCATTAAGAGTGACAACTTGAAATGAGAACAAAATAAAAAAGACCAAAAAAAAAAATTTTTAAGCATTCAGAAATTCAAAACCATCAAATTAAAATGAGTCACACAATAATCTCTTCCAGCAACTATGTCCCCATTAGATACCATTACAGGCCTTGTTAAAAATAAGGACTTTTTTTTTTAATGTGAGATAGATAACCATGAAGTTACTATATTTAATATCCAAGCAAAGTTTTAAGAAGTGTTAAGTCCTAAGCTGTTCCATTCTCTTTCCGTGCCCCACAAACTAACAATTGCTCCTTTTGTCACTAAAGGATTTCCTGTTTTATTTCCTTTTAGTATGCTTTCATTTTTCATTTTTCTAATTCTATTAAAAATAGACCTCAGTAGTATATACTCAGATACATTTCATTCATATATATGCCTATATATATATAATATTTATGTATATATTATATATATATATTTAGCTTGTGTTTTATAGGCATCTCCTTAATTATTATTAGTGCTCATGTGGTTAATATGATTTCCTAAATTTCAGTTTTCTATAATTCTTTCATTTATTCATTCAATTTATATTGAACATATGCTATATGCCAAGTACTTTGCTAGGTCCAGGGTGCAAATTTGGATTAAATAGACACAATTCTCACCTTCACTTGATGTTTATATCAGTACCAGAAAATTGCAGTATGATATAACAATTGCACCGATGGGGGGAAAGCAACACTGTGTGTGTGGGGAGGGGCGGTAACTTCTAGAAGTGACAATGGGAAATTGGTTAAAAGAAAAAGGCCTGCTGGAGAAATTGATGTTTTAGTTCATACCAGGAATAGGGAGGAAGTGTCTCAGGAAGAGAAAATGCTGTATATAAAGACATGCCTTTTTGCAATCTTTTCATTGTATAATATTGGCTGACACTCAGGTAACACTCACTCTGCCAATCGTTGTTACAAGTGATTTTCACTAGATAAATAGTGCTATGGGTTAGTTCCATTATTACTTTCATTTTCTATATGAAGAAACCGAGGACGTAATGAGTAAAGGAACATGCTTAAGTCTACACAACTGGCATAAAACGAAGCCAGAGTCAAAGCCAAGGAACTTGATTCCATAATCTGTGCTCTCCCTCTCAATTCCATACTGCACTTGACAATGGACATATATTAAAGTAAAATTTTAATTTATTATACGAGGCATTCCTTTTGGATCTCAATAAAACCAGACTTACAATAGTTGAAATAGTATAAATCACCATAAAGCCTGTGTCATTTATCATGAGTCAGAATTCCATGACAGATTAGGAATTCACTTCACTTTGACAAAGATTTATTGTCTTCCTCTACATGCAGGTCCCATGCTGGACCCAGGGACATAAATATCAATTAATTTAATCTCTGCCTTCCATGGGCTCTCAATTTTGCCTACAAGATGATAGGTTAACTAATAATAATATATAAAACCTAAAACAAATAAAACTGAGCAGACATCTGAATGATATGAAAGCAGAGAGTTTACCTTATTCACCTTTAGATTCATGGATTAGATTTCCCTAATGGAAGGTGGTAGAGTATCAGGGTAAGTGAAACTTGTTTGACCCATGGAGGAGAGGATGAACAAAATCATTAAGTAGAAAAAGAAGTAAATACAGTGAGAGGATTATCTAAAGCGTTGACTGTATAAGATTCTAGAAAGTCTTGAATGACATAGGAAGGAGCTTTATTCTTTTGAAAGTGGATAATCAGAGGCTTGTGAGCAAGAAGTGAAAGATCAGAGCTGTACTTACTTAAAATTAGTGTTATATTGGGTAACTGGAAACTATAAGAATATTTTAGACGCTAATTAGTTTAACTGTGTGCAAATTAATGATGATATAAAGCAGGCTGATAAAAGCAAGAAGAGAAGGAAACAAAGATATGTGAGTTAGCCAGAGGTATATTGAATTTTTAGGATCTATAACGCAGGTTAGTGCACTAACCTATATTAACTGAGAGCCACACTCTGAAAATGAGAACAATTTCTTTCACTTCATTGATGAGAATAGCAAATCTTTCTTCTTATTATCACAGTTGCTGTGGTCCAAAGCATGTCTGAAAATGAAACATCTGTGACACTGAAATATCTTCAATAAGGAAACATCTGTGGTACTGAAATATCCTCAATATTTTTTAAGAATTGGGAAGGCTTCCCTCAGGCATATGTCCCAGATATACAGTACCACATTTTAGGTGTAATTGCAAAACCTGTAGTCCCCAACAGAGCCCCAAAAGTAAAAACTAGTCACCAGAGAGTGAAGGGGGGCGGGGAAAGGAAAGAAAAAGAAAGGTAAAACCTGAAGCATGGACTGATGGACTGATTCATATCAAAGCTCTTGATTTAAGTATAAATGAACACAACGCATTTAATAGATCCCAATATGAAGTCTTTGTTATTGATATTCAGTATCTGCTTAGACAAAGATAGTGTTTAAATGAAAACAGAGTCTGTTTAGAAGTCATAGATAAATTCTAAGTCTTTACCAGAATCAATATTTTAAACAAAGTTATGGTTCCATATTCTGAAAGACTCAAATATTTTTCCCTTGCATGTACAGATTCCTATCATGTCTCAATTTCTTTGTTACTCATGCATCTCCTACTCCAAGAGAACAAAAATATAGACAAGTTAAATCAAGAGTCAGAGGAGAAGAATTTACAAAAGTGAAATGATTTGTTTTGGGTACCCTCAGAGATGACTGGAACTCACTCATCTCAGAGCACTTGATCTAGTTAAGAACTGGATTCCCACTCCAATAGAAGCTCAAGTGGTAAGGCAGAAATCACGGAGGACAGAGGACAGGTAAATGTGATGCCGCAGGATGGAGATGAGCAGATAGGCAGGAGATCTGTGTGTCTGGGGGAAGTGAAATAGTAATATTGATAACTCCATTGACTGAACATTTATCTTCTCATTTAAGTCTCATAAAAAGTCCATTTTATAAATCTCTTTAAAGATGAGAACAGTTAAAAAAAAAAAAGATGAGAACAGTTGAAGATCAGGAAGTAAGAACTTGTTCAGAAATCCAGGTAGGAAGTTGTAGAATTGGGAAGTATTTTATTTCATAAGATACAACCCTCATATTTTTATAGCCACATTTTGGAACTTTTCTACATCTGGCATCACCAGGGCATAATCCACATCCCCATGCTGGGCTTGTAAACAGCTCACTGAGTGTTCAGTTGTAGGGTGGAGATTGTCACCTTCTCCAGGATGGTAAACTGTGTCTGTCCTGTTCTGTACTTGTTCCCTAGCTATGTACTTGGTGAGTAGTAGACCTCAAAGCCCAGTGGTTGCTGGAAGACTGGACCATCAAATGAACAAAAGAGAGAAATCTTTCCAAAATTAATTTATATAGACACATATAATTGCGTAATGTAAATAATGATCCACTGGTAAAACCCAGCAACTTCAGTTTCTTTTTTCTTTTTTTTTTTTTTAAGATTTTATTTATTTATTTGACAGAGTGAGAGAGAGAGATCACAAGTAGGTGGAGAGGCAGGCAGGGAGAGGGGGGGAAGCAGGCTCCCTGCCGAGCAGAGAGCCTGATGCGGGGCTTGATCCCAGGACCCCAAGATCATGACCTGAACTGAAGGCAGAGGCTTTAACCCACTGAGCCACCCAGGTGCCTTTTTTCTTTTTTTAAGAGTTTATTTATTTGTCAGAGAGAGAGAGGGAGAGCGAGAACAAGCAGGGGGAGCTGCAGGCAGAGGGAGAAGCAGACTCCCCACTGAGCAAGGAGCCCCATAATGAGGGACTCAATCCCAGGACCCTGGGATCATGACCCGAGCCCAAGGCAGACGCTTAACTAACTGAGCCACTCAGGTGTCCCAAAACTTCAGTTTCAACTCATGTTACAGTCAATAGAAACTTAAAGCAAGTCCTATATGTATGCACAGTAGGCTTTATTTTGAGAAACTATGGATCTAAATTCTAAGGACTAATGTGTTGATCATACTGTATGTTAGCAATTTGTTATTAAAACAATGTACTTAAAATTAACCTACATAACATAGTAAAGTAACAACCTAAGTGAACATAATAAAAAATACTTAGATTTGAAGTCATATGCAAGTATGGCTATATAAATAGGTGTGACTACTGAATCCTCTGTAGAACTCATTTGTTTGAAAAAAAAGAAATCATTTTTTTACCTTTTTTGAAATTAATTTTTGTTGCATTTGCATAATACATTTTTGCATGTCTATACAAACACATGGACACAATGGACAAATATAATGCAACCACTGAAAAGGGTATTTTTGTTTAAGTAACACAACAATGATATGCTATATTATTCTGGACAAAATATCCTTGACTCTTGCCTAAACTCATGAGCATTATTACAGTATATTATCATCCAGAGATATTACAAGACATAAAATAGGTCTACTTAGTTTGAAAGGGTATACTGAATTCAGAAAAATAAAATCCTTGTTTTATATAGACATTTGCTGCATATTCACAGTTTTCAGCTTAGAAATGGATTGAGCTATAAAAATTTAGTTCTTATTGGCTGTTGCTTTGTATATTTTTTCAATTATTTGGGGTTTTTTGCAATTATTATATGTTGATCAATTCCTCTGTGTCAGATCCAGTGTTAGCTGGTAGAGATACATGGGTAAAGAGCCTGACTGACACAGAGTTTGCAGTGTAGCAGGGGAAACACTAAGTAATTAGACAAATTATTTGTATTAGAATTGGGTAAGTAGTATAAAGGAAAAACGGGTGAAGAATAGGGACAACGTCCCTGAGCAAATGATAATAAGCTAATACTCTCTTATTGACAGTTTTATTCAATAATAAATAAGGCAGTGATATGTGCCAGGCACGATTGGCAGCCCTCTGTAAATGTTAACTTACGTAATCTCCATAACAATCCCATAAGGTAAATATTATCCCCATTTAAATGATGATGAAGTGAGACACAACCCATTTAAATACCTTGTACGAGCTCACCCAGGAAGTGGTAGCCCTGGGCCTTGAACCCCATCTGGCTCCAATGTGCCCATAACTACTGCATCGTGATGCATCTTGTTAAGCTCTACTGCCTTTCACTTGCTTGTCCCTTGGAAAGGTCTTCTTATACAACATTTTAAAAATTTCTTTAAAGCGCTAAACTCTTGACTAGGCTACACAAGATAAGGGGCTTTATCTTTAAAAAAGATACAGATGAAGCCTTATCTTTATTGTTCCACATTCATGGTCAAAGATTCCAAAAATGTCACTATTGCACATTTAATAGTACAGCATACATAATAAATAGATGACTTTTATCTATTTTGTTTAATTGTATTTTGGAAAAATCAGCTTTACTTGGAGGAGAACATGTGCTAGACAGAAATAGTGTGGTAACTCTGAAGGATATGTTCAAGCATCTTAAAGGTGAAGGATAATAATAATAATAATAATAATTTATTATGTCCATGTTCTGTTTTACTTATGACTTTCCTTTCCCTGTTACAGATCTGTCACTGTCAATGTCCTTTGTTTTCCAACTTTTCCTTCATTACTCTAAAGTAGAATTAAAGCAAAGAAAAAACTGCAAGTAAATGAAAAGAATAAAGCATTTGGGCGATAGTTGGAATGAGTCAGGGAAAATGGATATGAGAGATATACCTGGGCTTATATTTGAAAAAGGATTAAGGTTAAATTTCTAATCCATGAGAGGAAAAAAGAACAAAGGAGAAGGCATCAGGCCTAAAGATAACTGCTTTGAAGAGAGAAAGAGTGCTGGGAAAGAGCTCTTGGTCACAAAGCTCTCAGGGGCTTCCTGGGATCCTTTCGGTAATTGTTCCCACAAAGATGGAGCAGGGAGGGTTGTGGTGTGTGTCCACTGATATTTCTTCATACAGGGTAGTCACTTTTCATGAAGAAAGATCTGTGACATGGGAATAGTCCTGTACCTACAAATCTCTATTCCCACATCATCCATTGGAGGATCAAGTTTGAGCTCAAATATTGTGTGCTTTGGAATTCATTGGCATTTCATAGTAGGCCACTTAACAGGGCTTTGTCCTTTTTCCAAATGTAGTAATGAAGCAAATGAAAATTCTTCTCAGTCTCAGTCTTGCAGACATTTCACAGGAATCTGGGTCTTTGAAAAAACTGAACTCCTCCTTTGTTCAATTAGGGAGGATTGGGGTTTTTTTTTTTTGGTATGAAGATTTTATTTTTTTCCAAATACTTTTATTTTTTCACTGTTACAAGATTAATTGTTCACGCACCACACCCAGTGCTCCATGCAATACGTGCCCTCCTCAATAGGGAGGATTGTTAACTGAAGGCAGTTCCCTTTCTTGACTTCAATCAACACCTGTGGACTAAGGATCTCCCACACCCCATTCAAACTGCTGATCCTCCTGTATTAGAAGTCTAGAGTTTTCTCTCTAGGTTTTGACAGGCAAACTGCAGATTTAATCCTGAAACATGGCCCTAGATGTCTCCAGAGTCTTGCAAGCGAGAAAATCTACAGCACAGTCTAGGCTTTTAACTTGAGAGGAATCTTTTTGCAAAGATGTGCTTAGAAACTCGGGGCACCTGGGTAGCTCAGTGGGCTAAAGCCTCTGCCTTCAGCTCAGGTCATGATCCCAGGGTCCTGGGATCAAGCCCCGCATCGGGCTCTCTGCTCAGCAGGGAACCCGCTTCCTCCTCTCTCTCTCTGCCTGCCTCTCTGCCTACTTGTGATCTCTCTCTCTCTGTGTCAAATAAATAAGAAATCTTAAACTCAACCTATATTCCCATCTAACACAATTTTTTTTTATTCTGTTATAAGCGGCTTTTAGAGAGATTTTCAGAGGTCCTACTTTTTGAGATCTCAGGGAGTGAAAAGTAGAGCTTCAAGCTTACCGAAGGAGTAGCAGAGGATTGCTTTCTCGGCGGGGGGCGGGGGGGCGGGGTCTGGGTAAAAGCCCTGAACTCTGCTTGCCTAGCACAAACAAGAGACTCTGAAAAGCTGAGGGAAATAGCCCTCACGTCAGGATGTATTAATTTATCACCCGTCAGCTCATTAGGGTTGCCCAGTGGTCGGTTTGTGCAGGCCCCAGTGCTAGTGAACACACAAAATATAAACTCACCTCTGGAAAGAAGCAGGGGCTCACGCAGGACAGGTAATTCACGTTCCAGGGAATGGGCGTGGGCTCACGTTCCGTTGTTACAGTTACAGCTTTGTTTTGATTGGTGAGATGTCCCAGAACTGTAAGGTAAGGTGTTTGATTTTTATGTCAATTTATAAATCTGTATACCCATAGATAGATGGATGTAGATAGAGATTCATTTCGAGACTCGAACCACTTACCCGCTGTTTATAACGTGATGCATGGCGCTGATGCTGCCCATGGCATCAGGGAAAAGTGCTGCGACAGGACACAGGAAATCTGGGATCTTAAAAGGCGCTTCCCACTGTTCTAGAGTCACAGAGACCGCCACTGCGAATGTCACTGCTATTCAGGGAGCAACCAGAGCGACAAAGGTACATCCTGGACTCGTTAGAGTGGCTTGCAGCCACACGTGCAGCTTGTCTTGGAAGCCAGGGAGGGCCTGATTAAATACAGGGCCCACCCGCTGGGAGAAAACTCTCCGGCGTCCCAGCTGCCATTCAGAATATGAAATCCAGGATATGACCTGTCAAGATGAGCCACTTCAGCATATTGTGGCAATGCAGCTGTCACTGAAATACATAAATCTCCAGAGAAAAAACATTCAAACTGTTTCCAAGGTGGAATGCATACAAATGCACAGCTCCAGTCACATTGAATGTGACTTTTTCAACAGGATCATCGCTGCTTAATAAGCAGATGAGTGGAAATGACCCCAGTACCTCTTCTCTTTGATTGCTAAGCATTTTCTGGAGGCAGACTGGTTCAGTGTTTCTCTTGGTCTGTGTTTGAGAGAGGGAATATATGCAAGTCATACACATTTAAATTATGCATTGTTGTCCTTCCCTTTCATCAATAAGGACAAAAATTACTATAGATCCTCCAAGATATTTCAACGAAATGTTTGCAAAAGAGACAGTTCCATAATCCAGATTTTAAAGAATTATTTTGTATTTATTCCTTGATACTGAACTTATCCTATTCAACATTTTTATAAATTTATACCATTAACATCAAAATTTATAATAAAATTTAAAAACTTCTGACTTGTTCCCTTAATGTCAAGAGAAGCTCAATGAGTGAGATTAATGATTATATAAGCCTTTTCCTAATAAGGGATTCATATACATGGTCCCCCAGGTATATCCAAAGAGGTGGAAGTAAATCAGTTTCAGCAGATTTCTTGTAGTTTTGTATTAAAAGTATCTGAAAAGTAGGAAACAGGCTCAAGTAACAAATTCGTGATTGATTGAATTTGGTACAATCTTGCTAAAACTGGCTGGAATAAGTCTCATTACAAAATTGCCTTATCTTAGGCCAAGTTTTATTAGGGATTGTACAGACCTGCATTGTCAAACAACAGACAAAAGGAAATGTGAGCAAAAGCAAAAGGAAATGTGAGAAATATTGGATTCAACTAACACTACAGTCATAAAAGTCATGCTATCTCAAACCGTGTTTAAATTTAAGGCAATATTGTCAACTATGTATTCTGATATTTAGGTAATTGTAACATACCTATAGAATGTTAGGTATATATACAGTTGCATAGCAAACTAGAGATATATTTACATATGTATTGTATATGATTATTTACATGTGTATTTCTACATATTAGTGTATCATATATAATTATACATGTAAATGTAATATGTAACATATAACTATATGTATTATAATGGCCATACGTAGTATATAATGTATAGAGATTCACTTTTTCAAAGTCTATTTAAGTAATCTCTACACCCATTGTGGGACTCAAACTCATGACCCCAAGATCAAGAGTCACATGCTTTACAACTGAGCCAGTCAGGTTAGCCCAAGATTCACTTTTTTTAATTGGAATGAAATATCTTATTTCCTGATCATAACCTGTAATAATTTGCTTCACGTGTTTATCTCAGAAACTCTCGATTCCAATAATTCATCAGTGTATTTAACAAGTATGTTCATGCTTACTATGTAAAGTTGTGGAGTATGTTCATGCTTGCTATGTAAAATTGTTGAGTAGATGAACGTTTTTAGTTTGTATGTATAGAAATTCAGAACTTGCCTACTGCAGAGTACCTGAAAGTCATCACGGAACCACTAGGTAACCTTGAGACTTTCCCACATGTCATTTCTCCATTGCACTGTGACAGATATTTTTTTCCCCAAACACCTATCATATTCCCCAGATGGCTTAGACATCATCCCTGGCAGATTATGAATAATGTTTTAGGTTGAACAGATGTAAGCAATTTGTGATTTTTCCCCTTTCTGAACCAGCTTTGTTTTGATGAATCAACTGGAAATTGAAACTTATGTAGAACTTCTGTTTGAAAAGGAGCTATGTTTTCCCACAGTGAAATATGCAGTCAGCTCTTAAGTATGGATAAGAGACAGGGAACAGGGAAACTGGCCAAAATGTGTGACAATAAAAACTGGAAGATCATCACGTAGCATTGCAGGTCACTTCCCATTTCTTTCATCTAGTGAACCACATACAAAAAATAGTTTCAGGTCATTCCAGATCAACCCACTTTCCACCAACTTTTGAAAAGACGGCAAAAGTATCAGGTTGCCTGTGATTCTCTCTGGTCAGAAAACTCTTCCAAGAACTAGTCTGAGAAATGTAGAAGTGCTGATCAAATGTTAAGAGAGAAGGAAATAAACTACTCTTCTGTCAAGGATTTGTTTACTTTGCCAAATTATATTTTACATAAATTATACAGATTACACTTCTGTTTTTGACCTTCATATGGTCTTCCTAAAATGAAACTTACTGGCAATTCAGTTTTAGGGAAAACCCTCTACAAGATATAAATTAGTTAAATAACGCTTTTTTGTTTAAATAAAAAAGGTGATAAAATACCTACCTAAGACAGGTTCACCTTTATCGCTATAGAATGCACCTTTATTCATATACAGATATTTCATTTCTAAACAATATGAATTATTTTCCTTACCCTAACCAGTTGCCAAACCTAAAAGACCACTTAATGTCTCGAGTTCAGTCATAGTCGTGCACAGTCAGAGCCTCTCTCTGACCCGATAATTCTTGCTATGGGAAAAACAGTCAGTATTTTTGTCTTTCTTTAAATTAAAGTCTGTGAGAACAAACTAATTGGCAATTGGTTTGGATGAGCTAACTCTGAATTCTTAAATGCTTAAGAATTTGGAAACTCAAAAAAAAAATATTTTGGAAACTCCATATGCTACAGACAGAAAATGACAACCAAAATGTGAACTGTTAAAGACAGCCGTCAATGTACTATTTATTTCTGTGCTTATTACTACATTTCGACATCAATGACTTGGAAAGTTTAATGTTAATATTATAAAATATTTTTAGGTAGAATTCATAGACCATTCTCAAAGCTTTTTCAGACCTATCCCTCTTTTGAAAACCAGAAATCTTATGCCCTTTAATTATATTTGGAATTTCAAAATCAATAGTATGACTTAAACCCAGTCAAAACAATTATAATATTATGCTGCTCCTACTTCCACACCACTCCAGAAATCCACCTGTTTCCCCTTCTTCAGTGAGTAATCTCTGGTTTTAATAAGCTAGTTGAGTATCTTATCTGGTCTCTCATGTAGGCAGCCATTTCAAGGAACTCATTAGGTATATTTTCTTACTTAATGAAGGAACCCTATAGGATGGTCTACGTTGGCTCCTTTTTTTCTCTTAGATTCTATAATTTAATATTCTTTGGATTTATAGCTTAGCCCCTAAGTTCCTGAGTTTGCTTTTATACACAATTGATAAGCCAAAGACGAAAAGGCGTATTTTCATGCCAGTACAAAATGAAGGATCCGCTAGACAGCTCTTACAGAATGCCCAAGAATTTTAATGATTTGCAGCTTTTTGGTGTTGCATTTCATTTATCCTCTTTATTTGAAAGCATGAACATGAAGATAGCAACTGAGACATTTGAGGGGTATTTTATTAGCTAAGCAAGACCATTAGAGATTCAGTGTGAACTTCTATAATATTTTAAACTTAATCACTTTTATTCCAAAATTTAAATGTAATTTACTTTCCAGGAGTGTACACTCCTTTTCTGAACCTGTACATTCTCCAGATTTCATCCCTTGCTTTCTTATATTCTATCATGTTTGTGCATTGAGGAAGTTTATAAATGAAATTTGAGTCAGCATTCAAAACAATATTACGTGAATGTACTAACACAAAGAGAAACAGATGGTCAAGAATACTGTACACATGCTTTGTAAACCAACTCCCACAGATTGCCTGTCTGCAATATTTTTCCCCCCAAGTAGAATCAATCATCAGATAAGTGATTTTGGATTCTTTATTATGGAAATATTCCCCTTGAACAACAAAAAACCATTTCAATTACATTTCCATTTTAAAGAAAGTTATGTTTCACCCTCTTGATAAGTTTATTGTTATGAAGTCTGAGCTAATTATCTCTATCAACTTATATTCTCATTCAAAGAGTTAGGAAAAAAGTTTTGTGACTCTCATTCCTGAATTTCTATTATATCAGTATAACTAAAAGAAAACAAATCATGTAAAATAAATGGTTGTCTTAGGCAATGCCTCTAAACTTATGTGAATTTCATGATTGCTATATTCAGTTGAATTGCATAGTTCATATTCTAAATGGAAACCTTATGATTATTTCTCTCTGCTTTTTAAGATTTATCAGATTTAAAAGAAGTAACTATTGGGTTTTGTTTGTTTGTTTGTTGGCTTTGTTTTGTTTTGCTAGATGATTTGGCCCTACTTGCATAATGCAGGCAATAATCCATTAAATTCTTTAAACAAAAACAAGAACTAAACTAATTTCAAGTTCACTAGTTGAGTGATTCTAATTTAAATTCTATTAATTAACATATAATGTATTACTGGTTTCAGAGGTGGAGGTAAGTGATTCATCAGTCTTATGTAATACCCAGTACTCATTACAACACATACTCTCCCCAATGTCCATCACCCAGTTACCCCATCCCCCATCCCCCCTCCCCTCCAGCAGCCCTCAGTTTGTTTCCTAAGATCAGGAGTCTCTTATGGTTTGTCATCTTCCATGGTTTCATCTTGTTTCATTTTTACCTTTCTTCCCCTATCATCCTCTGCCTTGTTCTTAAGTTCCACATATCAGTGAGGTCATATGATGATTGTCTTTCTCTGATTGACTTATTTGGCTTAGCATAGTACCCTCTAGTTCCATCAAGGTCATTGCAAATTGAGTAAATGTTCTGCAAGTGTGTACATAGATAGTGTGAATGATCTTTCTACTATGATTCTATCAGCATGATATATTAAATTGATTTTGTATATAAAATTCATAATTTTATTATACTTTTATTTGTATCAGATCATTCAATTCCTCCAATATTCCAGAAGATAAGGTGTTTTGCCTCAGATTTATAGATCACGAAGCTGAAACACAGATACAGATATCAGGGGTGGGGGAATTCTCACTAAACTTAAACTTGGCAGGATTCTTGCTAAAAACTAGACTCAACAAGCATGGACACAGAAGGCTAAAGTCGATACCTAGTTGAGAAGAGACCCCAGAGGAGCCTAACTAAATTTGGTTGAGGAGAGAATCTTCTACCTGGGAGTATGATTGCTACATGTATAGTAACTTCATATTTAACCTCCGAGGAATTTGCAGACTGTTTTCCAAAGGGTCTAATACCACTTCACTGTTGTGCATAGGTACCAGCAATGTATGAGTGTCCAATTCCACCGTATCCTCAATAACACTTATTATTTGTCTTTTTTTATAACCATTCTAGATGGTGTGAAAAAGTATCTCACTGTGGCTTTGACCCACATTTTCCTCATAGGCAATTATGTTGACCATCTTTTCATATGCATATTGGTAATTAGTCTATCTTGGAAAAATATCTATGCCTTTCTTCATTTTTAAAATTGATTTTTTATTTTTTATCACTGAATTACAGTTTTTTATGTATCTTGATGCAGGTCCCTTATCAGATACACAATTCACAGATATTCGCTTCCATTCTGTTTTTTCACTCTTTAATGGCATCTTTTGAAACATGAAAATTTTTAATTTTGATTAAGTCCACTTTAATTTTTCTTTTGTTGCTACCTAGTAAAAGCTTCTCTAAGGTCATCATACTTTACTCCTGTGTTTCCTTCTAAGAGATTTAGAGTTTTAACTCTTAAGTTGACATCTACAATCCATTTTGAGTTCTTTTTTCCATATGGTATGATGCAGGGATGCAACTTCATTCTTTCAATATTGCATTTTAACTGAATATTTTGACAAACATCATAATAGGGGCACATCTCACTCAAGGTACAGTTTGTTACATGATAGCCTGATTTTGCAGTACTGTTTCCACTTTTATACTTCTGTATGGTAAAGAATAGCAAATTACCTACTGTAGTTGTCTTTACAGATGTATTTCATTGTTTTATTTCCTCAGAAGAATAAGAACATTGTTTTTTGGTTTTTGTTTAAATTTCTACTAACGGACTTCAATTCGGCAACTATTTTATAAATGTGATTTAAAAATTAAATGATTCTACCTAAAAATATATTGAAGGGATTGGCATTAAGTGAGGCTAAAAGAGAGGAAAAGTAGGAAAATTACCATTGATTGCATCAGATTGGAGTTTCATCAAATAGAGACTGACATCTGGAGGGAAAAATACCCAAGTATTCACTGATATTTGACTTAATAAAAATATTATGTACTACCTCATAGTCCTTCAGAGTTTCAGGGATAAAAATATAAAATTTCCCATAATTAATCTTGGGGGCAGAATTATAGCAGTAGCATTTCTAGTGACAAGTAGCTTTGGAACAAAATTTAAGTCCCCAAACCTGCATCAGTGGCATTGCCCTGGCAATATTCCTTCAGGGGGGCTTTTCCCTCGGCTGGAAGCCCCTTTATCAACTTATATGCTCATAGAAAGCCATTAATTGAGTGATAAATTTATGCCAAGGACAAGGAAATTGTCTAAATGGGCAGTCCCTTCAGTCTTGCACACTTTATGGCAGGAATAAATATAGAAAATAATGATCTAAATTTGACTAACCTCCCTCCCCAAATGCTATTCTTCTGATACTTGATGGGAAGGCTTATAGAACTACTTTGAACTTGCTTATAGCTATCTTGATTCTGTTCCTTCACTGGGCTTTGAGAAGAAGTCTGATCTTTGGCCCATGTTTAGTTTGTATACTTTGCTAGCAAGCATTTTACATTATTGAATGGATTATAGATCACATCTGTTGGTCTTTACTCCTCTTGAAATAGATTTTAGCATAATTCCTATTTGGAAGGTTAATGTAACCTGACTTATTGATGGAAACCGGGCATACCCATCTGTAAATTGTCTGTATCAAGCTAAAATAAGGTCATCAGACCATTAGAAGAGTGGTTTACATTTTTTCATAGTAAAAGGGACTTTTATTAGGAAGTTGTCTTTATGTTATCTGGGAATGTGGAAATATGATCTCTAAGTGCCTTCTTGGAATAATGTTTATGTGAAGAAAAAATTTGCATGGATAAAATACTGCAATCATTTTCATCTTTCAATATCTAACCCATTTTTGGTAGGCTTTAGGATTACCCACCTCCACTTGCTTTTAATTATTTATTTCTTTTCTTATTGGACTAGACATCTTCTGGTAAATGGTTTAATTGTTTCCTTTAATCTTAATAGGAAAAATGCAAGGTTTCCATAATTTTTGACCTTCAGAAAGTAATCTGATCTCATAATTGGAATCATACACAAGGCACGTTAGCATTAACCTTATTTAATTCCATCATCGTGTTTCAAAAGACCATTCCCCTTCTGTTTCCAGTATTTCACCTTTCAGACGTCACCACTTCCTCATTCTGGCAGTTCAGGTCATAAATAACAGTCGTCTTTCAGGGTTCAATTGGGTTAAGAAAGAAGGTCATTAAAACCTGTGGCTTTACATCTACTTACTTCATTTTTTTTTTTTTTGCCATAGCCCCCATGCACCAATTCAACTTTTTAATTATAATCTTTGAGAAGACCCCAAAGATACTATCCTTAATATCTGTTTTTAAGATTTTATTTTATTTTTTTTTAAGATTTTATTTATTTATTTGACAGAGAGAGATCACAAGTAGGCAGAGAGGCAGGCAGAGGGGGAAGCAGGCTCCCCGCTGAGCAGAGAGCCTGATGCGGGGCTCAATCCCAGGATCCTGGGATCATGACCTGAGTTGAAGTCAGAGGCTTTAACCCACTGAGCCACCCAGGCTCCCCTTAAGATTTTATTTTTAAGTGATCTCTATACCCAGTGTGGGGCTCAAACTCATAACCCTGAGATTAAGAGTTGCATGCTTCACCAACTGAGCTAGCCAGGCCACCCCATCTTTAATAGATACAATAGAGAATTCATCTATAATTATTTTTTCAATTCTCTTTCACCAAAATCTAACCAACAAACATGTAATATACTTTTGGAGTGATCCATTTAAATCTCATTCGGATTTCCTTCATGGCAGATAAAGTCCTTTAAAGGATCCCCTCTGTTTTTAATTTTTCTTGCATCTCAGCAAGATTCCATTTTCTTTGACTTTATTCTCTTACACTAGTTTTATCTTTGAAATTATGATGGATAATTTTATAATTTTTAAATAATCAAAAATCAATTTATTATGAATTTGTAAGTAGAGAAAATTTTCTGACCTCTAGCTACAAGTATTATATATAGGAAACTGAATATGATGTTAAATTTTTAGCAGCGATGATTTTTTTTTTTAAAGATTTTATTTATTTGACAGAGAGAAACGTAGCGAGAGAGGGAACACAAGCAGAGGGGATGGTAGCGGGAGAAGCAGGCTTCCTGCTGAGCAGGGAGCCCGATGCGGGGCTTGATCCCAGAACTCCGGGATCATGACCTGAGCCGAAGGCAGACGCTTAACGACTGAGCCACCCAGGCGCCCCAGCAGCGATGATTTTATCCAACAGCTCTATAACATTATTGAAGAGATATGCTGCATACAATGTCAGATCATACATTATAAAAGTGGGAGTAGTTAATTACTACAAGCAAAACATATGACTCCAACTGCAAATGGAGGAACTCTCATGTCTTTCAATCTGAATTCAGATTACTTGTGACTTTTTAAAAACGAGATTTTTAGATGTAGTAGGAGCCATATTAAAAATCTTACTTTATCATTGAGTAAACTAAAGCTGAATAAGTTAAGTGGTTTTCCAAAGATCATATATTTAGTGTAAGGTAAAACAAAGTCAAAACTCCAGCTTTTCAGTGCTTATCCTATAAAACACTGTCACTCAGAGAATGCCAAACCATGAGTATGTTCCCTTTTATTAACACTAAAAAGCTCTAAAACTCCAGCAAGAATAAATTAAATATGTGCTCATTAAGTATCTGCTGTGTATCCAACACTGTGCTTAAATATCTTACTTGAGAGATAAAAATAGAGGACTCATTTATCTCATTCTGTGTTCATTGTATAATAATGTTAAACTTCTCCATTATAAGAAGCAAATTATACCTCATTTTCTCTTTTAACAAATGAGGTGTATATAAACAATTACCTGGACATTTTTCTAAGGCAAGTTTCTCTAATATTGAATTTTCTTGTGCAAACCTTGTGGCGCTGCAGGTCAGGAAGAGTATTTTCTGTGTGTTCTACAGCTGGTGGGGTACTAGCCTAGCTGGTGCTGGCTGCCAAGAGTGGACTGTACCATCTCTTCCCTCTTCACTGCTCTCTGATGTCAGGTCCGTAGCTTGGACTCAGTCCTGATAGAAGTATTGCAAAGGTCACAAATCAGCAATTCCTTCTCCCCTCGTTAGTGTCTACTATATAACAGTTACCAACACACCAGCGTAGAGCACATTGGCTGAGCTGATTCAGACAAAGCATTTACCTCTTGAACCTTTCACTGGATCTACTGTGAAGTAGAAATGATAATATATACTATAGCATCTATAACAGGATTTTATGAGGAGCATGTAAACATACCTTA
Source organism: Procyon lotor (assembly GCA_028646535.1). Classification (NCBI taxonomy): domain Eukaryota; kingdom Metazoa; phylum Chordata; class Mammalia; order Carnivora; family Procyonidae; genus Procyon; species Procyon lotor. The sequence continues at coordinate 64,914,413 of CM053607.1, forward strand.
AAACTGTGAATATGAACTAGAATTACTAATACCACAATAAAAAGAGTTATATGTTCACTAATAAATACAAGACACTTGGCAAAACCAACATAGTATATCTAGATCTTCAGTTTTGTAATACTATCAATGCTCAACCAGACTATGTATCTGGCTAGATAAAAAGGAGGCTGAAATTCAGAGTTAAGGTCAAAGTCCGATTCCTATAGTAGATATAACACAAATAAAATATAGAGATTTGGGAACCTAACTTAGTATTCCTATTCCCTTCTCCATGCCATGAGAACTCTATGCCTCTGATGAATCAGGCTTTTGAAGGTCAATATAATCATATAGAGCTCTGCATGCAAAGGATACCTAGAAAAAATATTGACAAATTCACCCCTTGAGGTTACAAATTCCTGCTTTCATTTTAATAACACTTCCAGATATTTTAAGAAACTTATTTGTATCTGCATGGAAATCCCTACTCTTTGATACAGTGTCACTGCCTTTGACATTTGCATTGTGGTTAAGTAAGTTATATATTGAAACTACAGAATCATCTGACTTGGAGAACTTTTGAGAGCGTTCACTTTTTTACCTTTACAAGAAACCAAAAAGCCAGAAAAGCTGCATGTGTAAAACACATCACCATTGACACCAGACTGTCGATCACCAAAACACCATACAGAACTCTGTTTTTTCCCATATGAACCCTATGTTGAAAATGTAGCAAGGAAAAAGCTAAATTCTCTTGAGAAGCTAAACAATCCTGTTCCTTTTTAGTTAAAATTGAAATCATCATAGCCAGCTAGGTGTGGGCTTAAAACCTGGTCCTGCCGCCTACAATCTCCATGACCTTAAACTAGTTATTTAACCTGCTCAAGACTCAGTGTCCCCATCTGTGAACTAGCATCCATCCATTCACGGGTGTGTGATGAGGATTAAATGAGATAAACAACATAGGTAGAGCTCTTGACACAGTCTCTGATCCTTTATAAACACTCAATAAATTAGTATTACCATTGCTACCTTGTATGACATAGCTTATGTTTTCAGTCCTAGGTTCATGCCTCACTTGCCAAAGGACACAAAATATGCCTCTCCTCCCTTTGTTTCCTCACGTGCAAGGGAGATCTAAGATCCATTGCTTTTTGCTTTAATGGCATACTTTAAGAATTAATTCATGGTGGACTGAATTATTCTCTGTGAGTCCAGTGCTAGAAGTTCTTTTTTTTTTTTAAAGAAATTATCACCAGCCCTATTACAGAGAGACAAGAGGCAAAGACATAAGGTATTATGAACTTTGCCAAAACAGTTTCATTTATTTTTAATTTTTTTCCATATAATCACATTTAATTGTTGTCTTTGGATATTTCCATTCATCTTTATTTTTTTTTTTAATTTAAAAGTCAGTTAGCCAATATGTAGTACCTCATTAATTAGCAAAACAGTTTTAAAACCAAATTAAGTTTTCTGCACTTTAAAAAGTAAATTCATGTGATGGAGCATACCACGGACTGGGATACAATGGAAGGATGTGAACAGTTGAAAACAAAACAGCAGAGGTATTCCATTTCAATATGCTCAGGGATGACTGCTTTAAGTTTTATATTATACAGCCTATGTACATGTCCTTTTTCTAAGAATGAGCCAACATATTAACAAATATGAAAACTTGTGTATAATATTCAGGTATTATTTAAAAATTTGTTTTGGCACATGGAGTATAGAATTGGGAAGATGAACCCATCTTCTGCAAAGATTAATTATGGAAAGCTAATTATTTTATAGTATCTCAAATTTCTGTAGACATTTCAGACCAGAAGCCGTATTACTTACCCTTAACAGAATCTTCCTGCAGGACAAGCACAAAGCTCAGTTGTGGGAAGATAAAGAGGAGAGGAGAAATAGTATGCACAGGCACCCTATGCTCTGTACTTCATATCACATTCCAGAGAAAAGAATTGCTGGGTTCATAAATGGAAACTTTGCATATAATATAATATTAAAACTGGCACTGTGGGATTCCATATTCTAGAATATTTTATATTACGTTTTATATTCTTCTAGAAATTTTCATGTTTGATTTTTGGAAGATTAGTATCTTAAGAGGAAAAAATACTACTTCTAAATTTGTAGACTCCTTTGTTTAAATATAAATTCAAATTAATGTTCCTTGTTTGCCAAAATGTTGAGTGTGAACTGTCATAAGTATATGAAATGCTGAATGCTGTTGAAGATAAGTTTTTTTCTTTTATTTTGAAAATGTTGGTTGCTTGAAATAATGTATTTTGGCTTCTCGGGTGGTTATTACCTAATATTATTATGAGATAAAACCTAACCTATTGTGTGCTATCAAAACTACTATATTAAGTACTTTGCTTTCAGTACATTAAAACCTGAAAAAAGTTGGAGAGAACAGAATGAGGACAGAGAAGGGAGCAGAGGTAGCAGACGTAGCAGGAAAGAACCAAGAGCGTTTCATACAGTTTCAAGCAGTGTGCAGTTTCATGGAGAAAGATGATCTGAAACAGCCATAGACTCTTACAGACAGAGGAAACTCCAAAGCCATACAATCAAATGTTTTTGTTTCTCAACTAAAGAAACGAGCCCATTGAGGTTAAATGACATGACCACAATTCTCCAGGCAATATGTAGTTATACAAGGCACCAAGAAAGAAGTGGGATGTGTGAGTAGGACTGAGGAACGGGTTGTTATGGGATATGTTAAAATTCAATTAATATTACTTATTAATAACAAGTGTCAAGCTTGTGCAATAACCTTCACACGTACTATCTCTTTTGCATCATCATAACAACCTTATACGTTGAATATTACTAGCCGAGGTCCAAGGAACTGAAGTAGCTTTCCCAAGGACTTAAGCATTGTATCATAGATTCACTCTCACGTCTTGTGACACTGATTTGGTGGGTAAAGGTGGCAAATGTTGAGTTAGTTTGAAATAAGAAATAGGATGGATATGCTGGAGGAAGGGGGGGTGAGACACCTTGCTTGGCAAGAACGGAGCTTCCATGCTGGGAAGTAGTGAGACTGGTGGAGGCTATTGCATCTATAAAAAGTTAGGAATGTTCAATTTACACTTAAAATCGAGGGTGAGTTTGTTTCACCCAACAAGACAGAGTATTACAACACTGAAGCAGAAAGAAAGGGAGGGAGGGAATTAACAGTATCTGAAATAGAACTTAACCTAGCTGGTGAAAAACATTCTAAGCATGAATGATTATAATATATATGAAGATCCAAAACAGCCAGGGAAACAAGAGGATGCAGCACATTATACCAGTAATTATCACTATGTAGTTGGATTATAAGGAATATTTTTCTTCCTCGTTCATTTCTTTCTTCAAATTTTCTACAGGGAGCCCACATTGATTTTATGATGAAAAAAATCAATTTCTATAAAAAGAAATACATACGTGGAAACTAGATTATTGGCTGAATTGAAAACATGGCCAATTTTAAACTACAACAGAAATGAATTTGAGATAAAAATTAGAACAGCTTATACTGAATTAGAATATAAATAGTTCATTACTTTATATATGTATTATTTTCAGTTCTATTTTTTTCCTCATTAGGGTTAAAAACTTAAGTTAGCAATCTATTTTTGATTAACTCTTCACAAGAAATTTGTGGTTTTTAAATGTCAGCTTGTACATAAGAGATACTTCCAGATACGGATTTTAAAATTGTTCTCTGGATTTTGGCTTGTAAAGTTGGCAGATATTATCTAACTGACTGTGCTAATAGAATTTAAAAAGAATATCCATTTTTGTCCTTTTCACATATGGAACGTGTTCCTGGGTAACTACTGAATATTGGTAATTTATGTTGGCCCATACAATTTTAAGTCCAACATTAGATTTATAATGAGCACAGAGGAAATTCTTACTGACTATATTTGGATCAGTTCTTATTTCTTTTTAATTTCACAGAATGTTATCAGCTGTGGCCTTAGTTCTCAATCTGCTTTAAAGTTTTGTTTCAATTTATCTGTTACATGTTGATACCATTTATTAAGATCTGTTTGATAAACGGCATTTATTGTGTGCTGTTTCTCCAAAAATGTCCTGAAAATGGGTAGTTCATTTTTTCTTTGAAATTATTCAAGTTGTTACAAGCCAAACATCAGAAAGCTTTAGGAGTTCTAAAGCAACATTTATTCACACCAGTCTTTGAACTGCATAGATTAAATTAACAAGTCTCTAAAGCCTCTTTACCCATTATTTTCAAATAGGAGGCTTTGCAATCTGAGTTTAGTTTTCAAAATACACTATTTATTAATATCAATTAATTAATATTCTAGGTATATCTTCCCTATTCCCAAAGCCACAAATTTATTTCCTCTATAAAGTTTTCACTGAAATTGCATCACTTACTTGAGAATTGTCCCAAGAATTACATTATCCTCTTGCTTTCCTCTGGATGTGCTGATGTCTCCATTGGGCTCATTTGCTGGCTCTGCTTTTAGGTGTCAGGTACTTGAGGGTAAGAAGAGGCCATTGCTGATTTTCTGCTTGTGGCATCACATGTGGTTCCCTGGATCAAAAAATGTTGAGTGACTATGTATTTATGACACTATTTAATGTAGTTAGGACAATAATTTTGCTTTGGCATTTTTCCCTAATATTATTACTGCTTATTTGTATTACATATAAAAGTTCCTTTGGTATTTTGTCTGAAATTGATCATAGTTGAGTGGCTATCCAGGGAATCTCCCCAGAAAATGGAAAGCATTTATTTATAATGTGTTCTTGAAGTCACATATAATGTGACCTTGGAGTCCCCTACAAATAATATAGCATTATATTATTTCCTGATGGTGTTGTTTTTTTTTTTCCTCACTTTAGAAATAAGGTAATTCAGCATGACCTTCATATTGCTGGACTATTCCCAATCATTGACATTCTCCAATAGAAATAATCATTTTTTGAGTTTGAACTTGCCTCAGCCACTTAAAAAATTTATAAATATGTGCATTTTTAAAAACTAACCAACTTCATCAACTGACATTTGTAATCACATACAGATCACATTCACAAAATTTTCCAGTGATAATCATTTTGTGTTAGAACATCTGCTTTCTCAAAGCTGAGAGGGCTCTTGGCTATATCACAGTCTCTTCAAAACCTTCAAACTGTGGAAGGAAAGGAAGGGTGAATGGGGGAAATTGGAGAGGGAGATGAATCATGAGAAACTGTGGACTCTGAGCAACAAACTGTGGGTTTTGGAGGGGAGGAGGTGGGGGTTGGGTGAGGCTGGTGGTGGGTATTGAGGAGGGCACGTATTGCATGGAGCACTGGGTGTGGTTCATGAACAATGAATCTTGGAACACTGAAAAAATAAAATAAAAATATTTGGGGAAAAGAAAAAACAAACAAACAAACAAAACCCTTCAAACTATAGCATTAGCTCCTTGCACAGAACCAGTATCTATGGTTTCTTCATGATGCTAACAATGTAAGTGCTATGGTTTCTGTTCATTAGCTACCTTTGTGCTGTGGAAAAATTCTTAAATAATAAACTCTGAAAATTCCTTATGAGTCTCCTCTACTGAAAATAGGCTTTCTTAAAACACTTTTGGTAACAAAAAACATACAGTGTGTTTCATATTGCTCAAAACATTCAACACGTGGCCTTCACCCAGCTAGAAAATTAAGAAATATGAAAAGTCAATCCTGGTTCAAAAGAGGGAAAAAAAGAGGAATGATAGTGGGTAAGTGTATTTTCCCTATTGGGATGTAGGAATGCTTCAAAGTCCAGTATTTGTTGGTCAGCATTCAGTAGTCTGGGTGTATTTGGTGTCCCCTGGAAAGCTTCATAAATTATTTAAAAAAAAGAAGACAAAGGAAAGAATATTGTATAAAATCTAAGGCAAACATGTAAATACAGCAATGACCAGAATGTATCTTTCACCTTACATTTGAATGGCAGGCAGGGTATATATTTCTCCAAGTAAGAGACAAGGATAAAAACAAAAATTAAAAAAATATATATTAACCTCATTCTATTTGTAATTGGACAGCTTTGCAAGTTAAAAAAAAATCTACACCTTTCCTCTTTTAGCTGATTCCACATAAGGTAGTAAGTATGCCATGAAGTATTGGAAACCCCCTTCCTCGCCACTGGTGATGATTAACTTGTGAGTTTGCATGCTTTTCAGGTGAACAAAGTTTGGCAACAATGATGGATCTGAACATTTTGGAGTATTTTATGGCCTTTGAAAATGAATAGTATACTTATCAGCATTAAATTTATTTTACCTATTTAATGAAATGTTAAACTGAATAAGTGGCAAATTGTTTATGTTTATATGTTGTTTTATGCTGTTTTTCTGTGGGTTGAGGCAATATTTTTAATTAGCTTTTGTAAAATGGGATATGGACAATTGAAGTTAAATAAGTCAGTTAGTATAAGGCAAGCAAAGTATTCATATGGATTTTTAATTGAAATATCAGAGATTTTGAAAAACCTATGGGCACAGTTTCAAATTCTCTTTTTCTAAGCGAATTACCTAATCTCTCCCCAATTACTGTGTCCTTTACAGTGATATTTAACACTTTCTGAGAAGATTCTGTTCTGTATGTTATTATAAATGTTTGCTCCTAATTCATTTTGAATATGATCTTCCACAGTAATATTTACACACTTTCTAGACACACTTTATATGACCTCAAAAATAAGCAAGGAAATAAAGAATAAGAAAAAATAAAATAAATATTACATTTTCTAAGTGCTTGAGAAATAAGTTATTTCTGTAGCAGTCTTTTGAATGTTACTCATCATGATTCTTTTCAAATCTAATTTACTTCGATTCCACATAGTATATACTTTGCTGTAGGGTATGTTGTATGTTTCTCTGAATTCTTTTCTTCTGTGTGTTTTTTTTTTTCTTTTCCAGTTACTGGCTGACAAACAAAGTTCCCATCAAAAGACCCAGCACTGGTCTCCTCATGTATACACTTGCCACTAGATTCTGTGATGAAATTCACCTGTATGGATTCTGGCCATTCCCTAAGGATTTGAATGGAAAAGCTGTCAAATATCATTACTATGATGACTTAAAATATAGGTACTTTTCCAATGCCAGTCCTCACAGAATGCCATTAGAATTCAAAACATTGAATGTGCTGCATAATAGAGGAGCTCTGAAACTAACAACAGGAAAGTGTATAAAGCAATAAAGCACATTTGAAAACATACAAACTGAATATGCGCTTCTTTTCTGAAGATGCTTCCTAAGATTCGAAAATGGGATCCAAAACAAGACTGAGTTTCAGCATCCACCAAGTATCTAGATGCAAGGTGATAAAGGACATTTATGAGAAATCCGCTACCAGCTGATGAAATACCTGCAAAGTGCTCTAAAAAAAACACATATTTTGACTTCAAGGGTCCTAGTAAGTGCCACTTCCACTAAGAACACAGTTTGAATGTATAATCAGTAGTGTTTACAAGATCCAATAATGCACTTGTCATTAGTTAATGAGGCAAATGTGTTCGTCACTGTTGGGCTGCCACGGCAACGCCAAGCACATTAGAAGAGTCACCCAGGAACACAACTCAGCCCTGGGGATTAAACCATCCTTGTCAGCAGAAATCGAGATGGAAATAGTTTGAGCAGTGAAATCCGTAAGATGAAACAACTCAAGTAGATGCCTTCAGTCAGGACTCTGAGTCTGATCATGAACTTTATGTTTTTGTTTTTGTTTTTGTCTTCTGGAATCTCTTTTGGTTTGGGTATTGGGTGCTTAGAAATCTTTTCTGAGATAAATATGAATGAGATAAATAACCTTCAAGGAATCATTTTTGAAGTTCTTATATTTTTAAAGAGCAATCACATGACGACTTTGTAAAAGAGTTTTATTTTGCACAACTCTAAACCTCCAGATTTTTTTCCAGGGGTGTAGAAGGTACCAGCTAAACTGTACCACTCAGTAATCTTGAGCCATTCTAAAGGAAAGATGTTCTATGTCATCTGAGATGGTAAAATTAGCAGAAAAAAAAAACAAGTACTTTTGGTACCAAAGATTGTGCTGATGTTTCTACACAACAAACCATTCTCCTTTCATGAAAATAATATATTAATATATTATTATGCTACTAATATGGAAGTTGTCTTTAGAGATATTAAAGCTTTCAAACTCAAACTTTATTTTTATTTGAAGGAAGACTTCCATAGCTTTTACATTTCTTAATAATTTTGTGGAAGCATTTTGCCCTTTACAATAAATGTTAGATTGATAGGGCTGAAATGAGACTTCCAGTTCTTTGACATTCCCCTTATTCTTCAAATGGAGAGATTGGCATTCTCTTTATGTCGCTGTTAAATTTTCTTAGCGCAGAAATAACATGATTAATAGAATGTTGTCTCCATAACAGATGATTAATTTTAAGAGGTTTAATAATGAATCTGTGTGTCAGTATTTTGCACTTCAAGTGAATTAAATTGGCCAATATTTTTCCTGTGGTTAAATTTATTCACATTATCACATTAATGTGTTTTCACAGAAGCACATGAGATTATTAAGAAAGTGATTCAAAAAGTTTTAACATGTGATAGAATTGACCAATAGGCCAGTTTTCTGTTAACTTACACTATACTGATAGGTAATCCTAATGGTAAATTGTTTAGAAAGCAGAAGTACTATGTTCCCACTTCTACTCTTAGCCTGAAACACTTACATGATTTCTTGTTTCTTACGGAAGGCAGTCTGAGGAAAGAAGAAATAGCATTGGAGATATGTATGTTTTGTTTTTAGGGAAGACAGTCTGAAAAAAAAGAATAAATAGCATGGAGATTATATATATATATATATATATATATATATATATACACACATGTGTATGTTATCATAGAAAAGGATGTTCACAGTAGGACAGTTCTTAATATATTAATAATATGTGGTATTATTTTTTAAAATATAAGAGAACCTTGGGTTTCAGAATACTATTTTTTAGAATTCATGTGTCTCTAAGAAAACAAAATAGAATGCATAAAGGAGGTGCAGAGCTAAAAATGGACAGAACATGATGCACTTTTGTCATTAACCTCTTATCTATTGAAAATCTTAAAAGAGGCACATATTTTGAATGTAAAGATGAAAAGTCCCGATTTACGTAACAAATTCAAAGTAGGTGATTTATAGAACCTTAATTTTTACTTACTTGTGGGTAAGTTGTTTGAGTAGGTTTTAATTTGAATTCAATAGAAAATTTGAAGTTACAAGTAAATTCTGATAGTCAAATCCACCTCAGAACTCATTCAAAAGCAGCAGCAAGGAACCTTGCCATTTTTACTGCATTATCAACAAATGTGTTTAAACAATTTTAAGGCCACAGCAAAAGCATCCCAGCCACTCACTGTTTAGTGCATTAATGTTTATCTCATAGATGCATTGAGTAGTGCCTTTTTAGCTTCACATTGCTTTGTTACCCTATTCTTTGTGTTCTCTAACTAAATTGCCCAGCTCTAAAAATGTTCAGCATATAAAAAGGGCTTCAGTATCGACTGAGACTACTTTTGTTCATCTCAGGGAACTTTCAATACTCAAGAATGAATTCAATTAAAGGCATTTAGTCTTCAAAGAAAACAAACTGTACAAGACCATTCCATTCCCTATTGTATACCTTTCCATCCACCCCACCACCTTCACAAGCTACTGTGGCCTTCTTACAGGGACAAGGCAAGGAGATCACTGAAGGCTAAAAACAAGGATAAGAAGAATTCCATTTAACCAATATGGGACCAAAAGGGATCATGATCAAATCAAATTATAAATACATACTTGAAACGTCTGAATTTCTTTCTTTTGAGACTATCATATGTTCATAGCTTTAATTTTTTTGTTTCTTTTTCAATTTCCCCCTGTACCTGGCAATGCTCAGGCAGCTGATTGTGAAATATTCTTGTCCTTTAGAGAACGTGGTTGTTACTGTGCTGTTGACATGAATAGGCCTTGGAAATATTTTCATCCTTATTATCCAGCTTGTTCTATATTCAATATTAAGTTGCTGGAATAAAAAAAAAATGAATCAGTAACATATTCTGGGCAAATCTAGTGATCCAGCCCACAGGACTGATGAAATTACTGTGGAAGTCTTTCTGTCTGAAAGAAGGTGCTGGGCATTCAAATGTCTTTATGTATTGTATATCCTATGAAATGTGTATCAGTTGCTAATGGAAATTTCTACATATATGCTTACATAAGCAATTTATTTAAGTGATGCTATGGGTAGTGTACATACCAACTAGTAACTAAGCTTCTACACAGGAAAAGGGTGAACAAAGTAATTTATTTCTAATTGAGCCAGTTAGTCATACTGCACACAATGTAGTATTTGGTTCATAAGAGTTGTTTTCATGTGCTTATTGTTGGAAGTATCTATAATTGTGGAAGAGCTATAGGAAGAGTTATGTATAGTTAGTTGTTACCTCTACAAGTTTGGAAGTTTTCCCATTAGACCTTATCAATATACCAATGTTTTAAAAAATTGAGTGAAAGAGGGTTATTGTTCATATTTGATGAAAGAAAATCCAAATAAAGCCCACCTAGAAATAGATATTTTATTATATATGTGCTATAGATATATCTATATAGTACAAATAGACATGTGTGATGCATATATACAATGTTATATATGTGTGTCTGTGTTATCCACACAGAGTCTGTAATATACACACACTAGATTTGTGTCATGCTAACATCTTCAGAGCCTGTACTGTTAAGCAGTCTGGAGATAAGACTACTTTAGAATAAAGAAGTTCTTTTGAGACTTCAGTTATTAACCTGCTTTAAGAGGGATTTACTTTATAACTGAATTCTATTGTTCATACTTAGAGTTTCAATAAGGGTCTAGTATGGCCAAATCTTAAAAAAAAAAAAAAAAAAGAAAGAAAGAAAAAAACAAGAAAAAAAGAGAAAAAAGAAAAATTTAAAAAAGTTTTCAAGCTGGCAATGTATTTGAATTGCAGTTTTCAGTGGCTCCCAGACCCTGTGTCTCCCATTTAAGTAGCACCTTTTAATAAATGTTTCTTTGTGTAGGCAAAAGCACAAGTGTTTCAAATGTATATAGCAGGAAAAAAGAAAAGAGTTTACAGAGCTAGCACTGCTGCACAGGATAATTGCTACTGAGTATTTCTTATATCATTTGTGGAACTGAAAGGTGAGATTTATGCTGTCAAGTTCATTCTGTTCAACACTGTTTCCAATTGTTTATGTATAGCAATTGAATGTCATTGTTTTATCATTTGTAAAATTGTAAAATAAATTAAATCTTCCCCTTTTTTTTTCAAATTTTCTCTTATCTTTTACATCCAAGCCCCCGGCCCCAGTTCCCCCCTTTTTTTTTTTACCCCAAATATGTTTATTTTATTTTTTCAGTGTTACAAGATTTATTGTTCATGCACCACACCCAGTGCTCCATGCAACGACAAGGTAAGAGGAGAGTTTTAAACAAAATGCAGCTAGTGCTTTTGTCTTCCCTGCCCCTCTGCCCAGCCAATGACAATCTGGCAAACCATTTATTTTTACAGCATATGCACAGAAACATGAACAATATCCAAAGACCCGTGAACATCAGGAAATCTTTAAAAATTTTTGGTGTGGTACCTTCTGTTTGTGGTTCAGGGAATGGAGTGTTATACCAGTTACATTTGTATCCAATTTATATTCCCACTGACTGCTGTCAGCAGGTCAATCTAGTTTCATGGTTGGAGAGGTTCCTTACACACCGCACATTCTTGTGGCTGCCCTTGACTTGTGATTTCAGCTGCTATTACATCCACTTACTACTGCTTGCAGTTCACATTCTAGGAGATGATTCTGAAAACCTGCATATTTCAGTCTTCTTCCACGACTTTCTCTAACTGCCAAATCTGTTTTCAGACTCTGCACTATTTTCTCCAGAAACTAATATGTCTGTTTTCATGAGGTTACTTTTAGCATTCTGCTCTTTTAAAGTATTTGCTAGAGACCAAGAGTGAACCATAAACGATGTTTAATGACAATAGATCTTATATGTATTTACATAATTACCTTTTATTTTCAAGGATCCATATACAACGGGTTGATTCTTGGGATAAAATCAGACCTCAACATGAACCTATGCAATGGATATGGCACTATCTCAGTTTTACAGATAAGATTGAGAGGTGATGTGAGGTAACATGGTTCAGAAGTGAAAGAACCAGGATTTGAATCCAACTGGTCTGACTTCAGTGTCTATCTTCTTGTCATATTTTGGTGCTGCCTCTTTTTAACTGACAAGAGGTTCTCAGCGAAACTAAATTTGCGAACATTATTATTTAACGAGCACAATGCTAAGTGTAACAAGTCTGAGGAAGACAAATACCATACGATTTCACTCGTATGTGGAATTTAAGAAACAAAACGGATGGACATATGAGAAGTGGAATAAAAGAGAGAGGGAAACAAGCCTTAAGAAACTGAATGGTAGAGAACAAACTGAGGCTTACCGCAGATGAGTAGGTAGGGGATGGACTAGAAGGGTGGTGAGTACTAAGGAGGGCACTTGTGTGGAGCACTGGGTATTATATGTAAGTGATGAATCACTGAGTTCTGGTCCTAAAACTAATATTACACTATATGTTAACTAACTAGAATTTAAATAAAAACTTGAAACAAAAAAAATTATTTAATGAGCAAAGATCAAAAATATAGGTAGGTATATAGGAGGGGTATATAACTTAGACCTTGGGACCCTCTAATAAGCTATCCCTGTCTTCAAATAGAGCAATCATCTCTAATGACAAGAAGATCAGTGCCTTCCAGGTCAGTAGTGGCTCTCTCCCAGCTCTGCTGCATAAACACTACCAATTCTCGCTCCAAACTCTGCCCCCATTTTTTTTTCATGCAAGTTTCATTACTTTTATGTTTGAATCTGACTTTATGTATCACAAAATCTATTACATTACAGTTATTTAAAACTCTTAATTATAAGATTCCTATACAAACATGATTGAATTTTTGTGTTTCATTCATCTCTTTTAGCAACTGCTTAACTATCTTAAGGTTGAAGTTCATGCATTTTACATGTTTTTAGAACATTTTTTACTAGTTTCTTTATGACAGTGCGAATAACCTAATATCCAAATTAACAGAGCAGCTTAATAATCTCCTCTATAAACTAGTTTCATCCTGCATGAGCCCATGAAAGAAAAAACAAATCTTGGATATAAGAATAAAATTGTTTGATCCATTCATAAGAGATAAATCTCAGTCACTTATTTGCTTAATTTCTGGAATCTCAATAAACAAATTATGTGAAATAATCGAATGCTAATATAAATTTCCTTTTTTTTAAACCTTTTTCCTTCCACATTGCTGATTTCTGACTCAATCACCAAAGTAAAATTTCTCAAGTAAACACAAGAAAATATTAGTCCAGGGTAAGTTTCACAAAAATATGCTCTTTGAATGAGAATTCTGTATATCTCTTCCTTGGATATTCTGAAAATACATCAGCATATTAAAACATCTGAGAAATCTCACAATAAAGAAAGAAATTTCTATTTAAAAAGACATAGGTAATTTTGTATGTAACAACTATTAAGTGTGAAATTATGTTCTTCACAACACACTTTGAATAATACTTCAGAATATAACAAACAATGCAGAGAAGCAAACATGTAAGAACTTCAGGTAAAAATAAATACCACATTTATTCTGTGTTTTTTCCCCATAAACCAAAATATTATCTTAATAGTATTTTAAAATATGCAAAATATTTTTTAAAGATTTTATTCATTTATTTGACAGAGAGAGAGAGACCACAAGTAGGCAGAGAGGCAGGCAGAGAGAGAGGGGGAAGTAGGCCCCTTGCTGATAAGAGAGCCCTATGCAGGGCTCAATCCCAGCACCCTGAGATCATGACCTGAGCCGAAGGCAGAGTCTGTAACCCACTGAGCCACCCAAGTGCCCCAATTAAACTGATATATTTATTTATTCTCTAAACTTTCTGTATTAATTTTTATATTAACAATTATTTTTTTCTAAAATATTAATCAGACCATGGCTACAGGTTTATGAACAGTCTCAAACATAATTTTATTGCTCATTCTGCAAACAAATTAGTTTGCGATAAGGCATTAATAGCACAGGAAGAAAATAAAATGCTATGAGGCGCTAATTTGCATTTTCTAGAACAACTCCGTGTATTACACGGAGTCCAGACCAGCTTCCTCACTCCAAGCCTTCTAACACCACACAGATGGACTGTCATGAGCACATCTGCCAGGCAGCCAAAATGTAAACATACTCAGCTGGTAGCAGATGTTTTCCAAGAAAGATCGCTACACTGGATTGTTCTGTTGTGGATTCTAAGTGAGTTGATCTCCACGATGGGGCGTAAAGTCATTGTGTTCAAATAGATGTTTTGTTTTTCAGATCTAGAACAAAGAAGGGTAGATACAAGCTATTGGGTATTTAACATGTACATATATAGAGAAATGTTTCTGAAGGCCCTGCTAATAAGCCAAATTTTTAAAAAATGTAGGCCTTTATTTTACTTTATGTCCTTATTTGCTGAGCTCTTCAAAGGTAAAACAGACTTAGTAAAAGAAAAATAAGTATTCTCAGTTTTTCTGTGGTCATTGTTGAGATCTTGTGGGTTGTTATAGTAATTGTCTATATTCATAGTTCTTAGTCCTGCTTTTTATCAATATACTAGACATTCACTTATGGGGTAATTTTATTTAATTTTGTAGACATAATGGTATATTTTTCTTATGTGAGTTTATAAACTAATTTAATGTGTATGTATTTGCAAATCCTGATGGTATGCAAAATCAAAAATGTAAACTACTTTTATAAAGTAATACTACTTACAAGGCATTCTACTAAACATGTGGTTTCCTTGTAAGAGACATACAAGAAAATAAGAAATCATATCCTTTGGTAACAAGTATTCTATTTCTAGAGTGCCCAGAGAGTTCAGGGAGCAAAAAGGGGTGAGGCAAAGGACACAGGCTACTTTGAGCATGGTTTATAGTCAGGCAGTAAAATCAAGACAAGCAATAGTCCACTAACAAAGAACTAAAGAACAGAAACCAGTTGCCCTTCTCAGTGTATGTATGTATGTGTGTGTGTGTGTATATATGTATATTTGTGTATATATATACACACACACACACATATAATATATATAATATATATATATATATATAAAATATATTATATATATATATATATTTTAGTAATCAGAACAGTAGGCTCTGAAAAACTATTAACCAAAACCAGGGAAATACTGGAATTCTGCTTATGGAAATTAGGTAATTTCCACTCCCACTCCTGACCAGTAGAGTATCACTGTTGAATTACAAGTTTAAACAAAACTGAACCCACCCTAAACCAAATACCTACCAAGGCCAAGTAAGTGCAGACTTACTGAAGTTATCCATTATATAAGACCCTCCACTTCCAAATATCTCTATGTTAATATTTACTTTGTTTCCAGCTTGATGGAATACACCATAAAAAAAAAAGTCTTGTGGCACCTGGGTGGCTCAGTGGGTTAAAGCCTCTGCCTTCAGCTCAGGTCATGATCCCAAGTTCCTGGGATCGAGCCCCATATCGGGCTGTCTGCTCTGCGGGGAGCCTGCTTCCCCCTCTCTCTCTGCCTGCCTCTCTGCCTACTTGTGATTTCCCCTCTCTCTGTCAAATAAATAAATAAAATCTTTAAAAAAAAAAAAAAAGTCTTGTACTTGCCTCCAAGTAATGACTTTTAACAATGACTTATTTCTATCTTTGACACATACTTCCAAATTATCATGACTTTAAAGTTTGATTTTGGGATGGTCCCAGAATTTGAAAATCTACCTGCCTAAACTTTCCAAAATATAGAATGTGAACTTTCTAATACTACTTCTCATTCAGTGACCATACCCTCACTTTCCTCTGTGGGCTTGTGCTTTCATGTCTTCACCTAAAATATATTTCTGGGGCCCTTGTCCATGTCTGCCTGCCTTCCAACTACCCGTTCATTACTGGGATGGAGCCCTCGTTGGCTCCCTGCTGATGGGGAGCCTGCTTCTCCCTCTCCTCCCTGCTCATGCTCTCTCTCTCTCTCTCTCTCAGGTAAGTAAATAAAAATCTTAAAAAAATAAATAAATAAAATATATTTCTGAGGATTTTTCTTCAGTCTTCTTATTTCCATGCTTGGAAACTTTATTGGTGCTGGAGAAAGGAAGACACATGAGCCCCGCCTCCTGCAGAGAAAGATAATGGTCTCACTGCTTCCTCTTGCAGTTGATGGGGAGCTTTATGTGCTAGGGGGAGGCCAGGAAGGACTTGAGCTTGGGCCCAAGGCACAAGGCAGAGAGCCTTGTGCCCACATAGGCACATAGGCAGAGAGCAGGGGGAAGGAGTCCAGGCAGTGGGGGGCCAAGACCTTGTGAATCAGCAGCAAGTTCAGCAAGGTGTAGTCCGAGAAGGAGATCCAATTGCCTATGTGAAGACCTGCCCCTCCCTAGGACAGCAGGAGCTCAAAAGACTTCAGATACCCCAATCATGACTTCATATACCCCTCCTTGCCTGCCTTGTGGTTGGCATAGGTAAGGATGAGGTATTTGCATCCACCAGGGTGGCCTCCCTCTGGTCCTTCCCACTGAACCCAAGAAAGTGGCCCAGGTATTGCAGGATGGCATTGGACTGGTTGAGGGTAGGGTCTCCGTCCTGGAACTCAGGAAGTTTCCCTAGTAGACCTAGTAGTCTGTGTCCCTCCTGAATTTGTATGTTGAAACCTAATCCTCAATGTGATAGTATTTGGAGGCAGGGACTTCGAGAAGTGATTAGGTCATGAGGTAGAGCCATCATGAATGGGATGATTGTCCTCATAGAAGAGCCCCAGAATGCTCCCTGACCTTCTACACCACGTGAACACATGACAAGAAGATGGCTGTCTTTGAACCAGGAATCAGGTCCTCAGCAGACACCAAATCTGCTGGTGCTTGATTCTTGGACATCTCACCTTCTAGAACTATGAGAAATGACCATTTGTTGTTCATCAGCCCTCTAGTCAATTATATTTTGTTACAGCAGATTGAATGGACTGAAACATAAGGAACTGTAACAGGAAAGAAGAGAAAGCCTATATAAAACATACATTTTCAAATTGATGGTTTCTGTGAAAACTGAGTGCTCAGTCCCACCTGGACTATCTGAGGAAATTTTCATAAGGATCTTCAGATTCAAGGAATATAGAAGAAGCAATTACCCATCAGACCCAATTCTCCACTGAGAGTTTCTCCATGAGTGATCAACTTCTTGAGCTTGTGGGTTGAACATGTGAATTCTCAGCTAGCTCCCAGAGATGACCCAAAGCATGTGCCAGAAAAACACTCAAGTAGCATGCGAAAGCAATGCATGCTTGATGCTAGGCACAGTCTACTCAATATTGTTTGCTAAATCAATGTCTAGAATGAGTCATGAGGCAGAGAAGAAATGAGGTAGTGCACAAGGTATTTAAATATAGTCCTCCTAGCATACCACTTGCATAGGCTGGTACCTTCCATTAATTCCAGTCCATAACCAACTAATTGTCAGATAGCTGTAAGCGGTTACTTTGGCAACTGTAGTCTTAGCATCTGTAATAATTCCAAGTCATAATTTATATTCATCATCTCCTTTCTCAGAGTTCCCTCACTTCAGCTAGTGTGGGTTTCTTGTATGAGAGGTGACCTGAATCTTCAGGGAATCTGAGTACTTAGTTAACTTCTCCTGTATTGCTGCAATTTTCCATTCAGATTTATGTCTGGGCACTGAAGCAACAAGAGATACCCAGTGAATACGCTGGATCCCAGACACGGTTTCCTCTTTCCCCATCATATAGCACCAACTTGGACTCTTTTTCATGATCTGTGTCAATTACTCCTGCCAGTATGATAACTACCTTCTTTGCCTATTGGTTCATTGCTACCTTCAAGTTTAGTGGGATCTTTATTGTGTCCATTGGAAAAAAAAAAAACTCTCACATTAGAAATTAAGACCTATAATCTAATGGAATTTGAATTGTGAATACCAGAAACAAAAATTTCTAAAATGAATTGACAGAAGTATGAGAAAAAGAGCCAATGGTACTTTTATTACTTGATTACAGGACTGGAATTCTAGATATTTGGGACACAGCACCATATCTTGGCCATTAGTTAAGTGGAGATTACGCATCTTAAAAGACAGCATACCAAACTGCATGGTCTCCTGGCTCTGAGTTGTCATTTTACTGAGCAGTTAAGAGGTTATTCTATTATCACATTAGGTTAACATTTTGTGGTGATAGGATGTATAGTGAAACAAGTAGATTCCATGGTAATAGTAATTCATGCTCTGCCTCACCTTGTTTGCCATAAAATTGTCTTGTTAGCCTAAGGAAACATTGATGATCCCATCCTAATGAATTAGGGATTTTTTTAAGACCCTGGATGATATAAGGTTGGCGAAGTACTGAATGTAGGAAAACAAATCCATATCAAGAATTAAGTTGAGGGGCGCCTGGGTGGCTCAGTGGGTTGAAGCCTCTGCCTTAGGCTCGGGTCATGATCTCAGGGTCCTGGGATAGAGCCCCACATTGGGCTCTCTGCTCGGCGGGGAGCCTGCTTCCCTCTCTCTCTCTGCCTGCCTTTCTGCCTATTTGCGATCTCTCCCTCTCTGTCAAATAAATAAATAAAATCATTAAAAAAATTATGTTGACTCTGGTAAGTTTAAATTGCTGTTTACTCTAGAATTGAAAGGGTCTGATTTGAAAGGGTCCAAAAATTCCACCTTGTATCATTTCAACATGCCTCCAAATTGTTCAACTTGAGTTAGTACCATATATTGAGGGCCCACATTGGTTGCTGCCATTGAGAAGTAATACATTTACATTATACATTATACATCTCAGCCAATGGCAGTGTTTGTACAATGGGTCCAAGAACAAGTTGTCTGTGGACAGTGGGTTCCTTCTCCCTGAGACTGGTAAGTTATTGCCATTGCTAAATGCATAACTCATGTTCCAATTTTTGCCTTTGTAGGTCCCTATTCAACTAGTCAAATCATGTGTCACTTTGATTCAGAATAAATGACCAAGCATACTAAAACTCTGCTTACTGGGAGGGTTTCCTCTTACCACTGTCCTGTAGGACCACACTTGGATTGGGCTGAAGTACAGTCAGATATACATTTTCAGAATCTACTGAAGCTGATTTATCTGAGACTTAGACATGAACTTTCCCTCTGTCACTTAGTCCTAGGGAATCTCCTTAGAGGCCATAAAAGTAAGCTGAGGGATAAACAATGGTTCAATAGAAGTAATTTATATTGAAATTCCGGATCACCTATATAACTTATATGTGTGTCCTAGACTGACTTAGGCCCTCTCCTGGATCATTCAGGGAATTCCAGCAGTACAGTGGTGCCATATAACAGGTAGAGGGGAAATAGCAATTTTAAGGATAATAGGATCAAATGACTATTGGGATGCTCTAGAAGAATGTAATAAATAGCTACTACTAATTAACAGGCAATTGAAAAGATAGAGAAGGGGACTCTCTGGGAGTTCACACAGATATATTTTTCCTCTGAGGAGAGAAAAAAGAAAAAGCTGAGGACTAGGTCCAAAACTTAATCATCTGGGGCGCCTGGGTGGCTCAGTTGTTAGGCGTCTGCCTTCGGCTCAGGTCATGATCCCAGAGTCCTGGGATCGAGCCCCGCATCGGGCTCCTTGCTTGGCGGGGGGCCTGCTTCTCCCGCTACCATCCCCTCCGCTTGTGTTCCCTCTCTCGCTGTGTTTCTCTCTGTCAAATAAATAAAATCTTTAAAAAAAAAAAACAAAAACAAAAACTTAATCATCTGAATAGCCCAGCTCCAAAGTAGATAAAACACTCAACCAAGGAAGCTTGCTTTATCAAAATCAGGGCTATGTTTGGGGAAAAAAAAATCAGGGACACATAGACCAACACCTCCCCAAATATTGAATTTGTAGCTTTTAAAGTGTTCAATAGCAACATAAGGTTACATAATGACTATTGACTTGGACAGCATGGTTCAAGACCATCCTACTTTAATAGTTTATGGGGGAATTTTCACAGTCAATAATCAGGTTATGTCTACAGAGGAAGGAGCACAGAGCTACAGATAAAAAGGCCTGGTTTAACCCTGACTCTCTCACTTATTTGCTCTGAAATTTCTAATTTTCAAGTTATCTGTTAACTGGAGAAAGTAATAATACTCTCACGGAGTCTGACACTTAGATATGCTAAGATGTGATAATTGATAGGAAATAATTTAAATGGTGAGGATTTGTAATAAACTATATGCTGAAGGTACTTGATACTAAAAATATTGCAAAAACCATTCCTTATAAAAAATAAATTTTACAAACCTTCACATATATATTAATGTATGTTCATGACAAAACAGAATATAGAACCTTTGATTTTCCAGGATAATTTTATGTGTTTATATCATTAAATAATATATAGTTTATTATGCATGGATTAAACTTAATTAAAGTAGACTCATACTTTATTTATCATCTTACCACTGGATTTTTCTTTTAGCATATATATGGCTAGTACTGATGTTGATGCATATAGCAGTCTGATTCATTTTCACTGCTATTTAGTATTCTGTTGTGTGAATATAAATTTTAAAATTCTGTCTGTTGGAATGTTCAGATGAAAGAATGATTTTCAGGCAGCATCCCGCCTCCAGCTTTCCAGATGCAAAGCTGAAGCTTCTCTGCATGTGTCAAGATGTACTCTATGTGCACACCTGTCTGCCTCAACTCCAAAAGTTCTTTTAATTACAGTTGATCCTCCAGGTAAACATTTTCCTTACAACAAACATTTAATTCCATTTCACTCCAGAGGAAACAGGACATTTCTAAGAGAGGATGCACTCAGGGTG
This sequence comes from Procyon lotor, assembly GCA_028646535.1. NCBI lineage: Eukaryota > Metazoa > Chordata > Mammalia > Carnivora > Procyonidae > Procyon > Procyon lotor. Next base: position 64,935,323 of record CM053607.1, read on the forward strand.
ACTAGGACCCTGACTGTATTAAATGACAGCTATTATAGATCTCAGTGCAGTTTTCTATTACTCTTGGCTTATCACCCCTTCAGGAACTTGTATCTTCTTGTTTCTTGAATCACATTTCTTGACACTTAAATTTTATGAACCAAACCATATGTTCTGGCCATACTAAAAATTTTTTTAGCACCATCCTTTTTCTATTTTCTCTGGCCAATCCTTTTAGCCAGAACGCCCTTCCAACACCCACTACATATTAGCTGGCTAGAATCTATTGATCATTTGGGTCTCAGCTCAAACATCAGTTCATATTTCCCATATCAAAGCACTGTCCAAACTCTATTATTATTACTTATTTAATTTTCTCTCTACTTTGCAAAACTGTTGATAGCTTAGGGAGAGAGATTGTATTGTATCAGTTCTGTTAGGACTGGAGTGCCTCTCATAGTACCTGACACCTAGTAGGTCTGTGATACCTTTAGTTGGATAAATTATTTAACTACTATATTTAGTTGATTCCAAGGCACACATATTTTAATATTCTAACAAGTCTAAAGTCAGAGTGCTGCTTAACATCCGTCTTGTTTATAGATTAATTGGAAGATTTGCTTTGTTTCGTTTTAATTTCACCTAAAATAATAGAGTCTTACAATGGAGGAGGTATTTGACTCTACAAAAAGATGGTACTGAATGATGAAAATTCTTGGAGTTCGAAATTATCTTCTCAATGTAGTGTTTGACATTTAATAAATGATAAGTGTACCAGTGATGTGCAAATGAGTTAATTATTAGCCATCAATTAGTATTGACCAGATCCTTTCTGACTCATTTGTATTCTCAAGAGAAGTTGCTTAACTATTTCCTTCATGCTGCATTAGCTTGTTCTTATTCCACAAATTGCTACAACCCAAATTTTCATCAGCAGGATCTCAAAATATCTTGGTGATAGCATTATGTATTATATCACCAGGTTGTCCACAAAGAACATCTTTCCGGCTTGAGAAAGAAATATAAGTTAACTCCAGCTAGGCAAGAAGTACATTCTGTAGAGAACTTAACTCTAAAAATGTGAAATGTGCTTCCATATATAATCAGAAATAGAAACACTACTATGTAGTAAAATAATTGTAAGAAAGTAAAATAAATCTCTAAGATGGATTTATACATTTTAAACAATCAATTATCAAATTAAAATAAAAAAAGCACCAAAACTGTGTCCCCATCAGGCTGGCTATCTTCTTATTGAGTAATCTAGCATTGGTCAAAATCCTCAGATCACAAACACCTGTCCTTTGCATCCAAAAGGACAGAAGATGCTTCACCATGTATTTAAATCTAAACCCCTTTATTTGCAATTATGAGTAAAAAAAAATTAGAAGCCACTTGCAAGTGACACAGAATGCCCATCTTTTCACCTGAAGGGGAGGTGTTATGGACTCCTTTTGAGAGGCACAAACTGCGTGTCCACATTGACCTTGGAGCTGTCCCAGGACACAGGCGCCCTGGCAATGCCTTGTTCTCATATCCAGACCTCCAGGTCTCGGTGGGCAGGAAGTGCTGATCTTCCTGTTCTGAGGTGTTGCTGCCAACCATGGGTTCCCTTCCATTGGTCTCCAGACTTTGCTGAACACTCAGACACCAGGGGTTGAGCCTTAACTCTGGCTCTTAGAAGAGAGTCTGGACTCAGGGGCATTGACTCCCACTCTCTTCTTTCCTCTCTTCTTGCAGTCAGGACACCTGACTGAGGCGCCTGTCTTGGGATTTTCAGGATGATCATCAGTAGGAGGAATACATCTTGGCCTTCTGTGTCCAGTTTAGACCTGATCTATGCTTTAATTCTAGTGCCCTATATAAAATATTCATACTCTTAGATGTTTGACAATAGGGGCAGTAATGTGACAAAAAACAATAAAATTCTCATTTCTGACTCAGGGAGAAATTGGAAGTCATGGGAATCAGCCTTGTTTTGAACTCTTGCTCCAAAGAATTAATGTTCAAATGAATTTTATGCTAAAATAAAATTAATGTATGTAAAATGTAAAATTTAAAATAAAATTTATATCCATATCATGGAAATTTCCACCCCTTTTCTTAGTCAGACAGAAAGTTGGTCCTAACAAGTGGCCCCTACATGGATCTACAACATGGAACCCCTCACATACTACCATTGCCCTCCTTCGTGTCACTCCGGCCACAGTGGCTTCCCTGTTATTTTCCTGACATAGACATATCATTTATGTTTCTGCCTCAGAACCTTTGTGTTACTGAACTCTCTTCCCAGTGTTCCCTCTACCTGTGGATACCTCCATGGCTCACTTCCTCTTCATTTTCTGTTCTCTTCCCAAAAGTCACATTCTCAGTGGGCCTTTTCTTAACTACATTATATTAAATATATACCCATCTCCCTTTTCTGCTTTATTTTTTACACCCAACACTCATCACTATCTGATATCTATTATGTTACTTACATTTTACTGTCTACTTCCCTTTAGTAGAATATTAGATTTGGGAAGACAGAAAGTCTTGCTTCCATTATTCACTTCTCTTTTCTCAGCATTTAGTACTGCCTGACACATAACAGGTGCTAAAAAAAACTCAGTTTTTGAGGGGAAGCAACATTTTTAAAATATTTGAAGATTTAGAGTTACCATGATATTCAAGTCCATAATTTTGATAGCTGAACAATAGATTGAAGTGGGAAAATACGTCTAAATTCAACAAATCCATTATCTGTAACTAAAACTCATAATTTTATATAGAGGAATTCAGTGTAACATTGAGTATTTTTATTGGTGGGAATGCAAGCTGGTTCAGCCACTCTGGAAAACAGTATGGAGATTCCTCAAAAAGTTGAAAATAGAGCTATCTTATGACCCAGCAATCGCACTACTGGGTATTTACCCTAAAGATACAAATGTAGTGATTCAAAGAAGCATGTGCACCCAAATGTTTATAGCAGCAATGTCTACAATAGCCAAACTATGGCTAGAACCTAGATGTCCATCAGCAGATGAATGGATAAAGATGTGGTATGTACACACACACACACACACACACACACACACGTGTATATATGTATATACATACATACACACTGGAATACTATGCAGCCATCAAGAGAAACGAAATCTTGCCCTTTGCAATGATGTGGATGGAACTAGAGGGTATTACCCTAAGCGAAATATGTCAGTCAGAGAAAGACAATTATATGATCTCTCTGATATGAGGAATTTGAAAGGCAGAGAGGGGGGTTGTAGGGGATGGGGGGAAATGAAATAAGATAAGAGACTCTTATCTCCGAAACCATAAGAGACTCTCAATCTCACGAAACAAACTGAGGGTTGCTGGGGGTTGGGGGTAGGAATAGGGAGGCTGGGTTGTGGACATTGGGGAGGGTATGTGCTATGGTGAGTGCTGTGAAATGTGTAGGCCTGATGATTCACAGACCTGTACCCCTGGGGAAAATAATATATCATATGTTAATTTAAAAAAAAAAAGAAAAAAGTTGGGTATTTTTAAAAAGCATCTAAAGCTGCAAATTTTAAAATGTTGAGCTCACCCTTCACACTTTCTTAAATTTCTCATACCATAATGATAAATTAATCCAAGTTATCATTCATTCACTTGTTCACTCTTTTTTTTTTAAGGTTATTTATTTATTTATTTGACAGAGAGAGATCACAAGCAGGCAGAGAGGCAGGCAGAGGGGGGGGAGCAGGGTCCCCACTGAGCAGAACCTGATGCAGGGCTCGATCCCAGGTCCTCAAGATCATGACTATATGTTTATGACTATGACTATATATTATGACTATGCTAAAGGCAGAGACTTTAACCCACTGAGCCACCCAGGTGCCCTGTTCACTCTTTTAATATACGGTTGTAAAGTGCCTCCTCTCAGTTAAATGTTTTCAACAACTTCATGGTACACTACTAAATTTGACTTATCATAGGACACTTTATCAAACAAAACAACAAACAGTAGATAGAGTTTTTCTCAGTTACAAAACTTCGCTATGCAAATAAAACAAAATAGTTTGCTTACCGTAGCAGTACCTACTTTTTCTTCATTCATAATATCAGATATGCACTTCTAAATATATCTGAGACAAAGGAGTCTTCCAAATTTTTTTTTTTTTTTAAGCCTCCTAGGGGTGCTTGGGTGGCTCAGCTGGTTAAGCATCTGCCTTCGGCTCAGGTCATGATCTTGCAGTTCCAGGATGGAGCCCCACATCAGGCTCTCTGCTCAGCAGGGAATCTGCTACTCCTTATCCCTCTGCCAGTCCCCCCACTCATGCACTCTCTCACTCTGTTTCAAATAAATAAAATCTTTAAAATTTTTAAAAAGAATATAAACAAACAAACAAACAAACCTTCTACTACAGGGAAGAACATAGGTATGCTTCTCAGATTGGGGAACGTTGTTCATTTCACACCAGTTGTAGATGTATAAAAACTTGTGCCCACACTAATGGTTTTGGTTATGTTTCTTTTCTAATTTTAATTTTGTTATTCTGGATTTTAAGTTTCACTGGAAAAGATCTTCATATGTTTTCAACTAATAACAGATCCAGTTATGAACATGATTTTCATGGCCCAGTTGAATTTAAATTGGAGTGTATCTTAGGAAAAACTAAAGAGGAAGAAATGAAATTTTTTTTAACTTTTCCCCCTATCTCAAGAAACTTCCTCTCTTAACATAATGGTAAGTTTTAGGAAGGTTCCAATAGGTTTTGAGGGAGGCTCTGACAATTTCAGGTGAGTGGCGAAGAGTTTAAACTTCAACAGGGTGCCTGGGTGCTTCAGTCAGTTGAGCATCTGACTTTTGATTTCAGCTCAGATTTGATTTCAGCTCAGCTCAGGGTCCTGTGACCAAACCCCAAGTGGGGCTCCACACTCAGCAGGGAGACTGCTGGAGATTCCCTCTCAATATGCCCCTCCCCCTGTGTGTGATCTCTCTCTCCTCCTCTCTCAAATAAATAAATACGTTTTTTTAAAGATTTTATTTATTTATTTGACAGAGAGGACAGAGATCACAAGTAGGCAGAGAGGCAGGCAGAGAGAGAGGGGGAAGCAGGCTCCCCGCTGAGCAGAGAGCCCGATGTGGGACTTGATGCCAGGATCCCTGAGATCATGACCTGAGCTGAAGGCAGAGGCTTTAACCCACTGAGCCACCCAGGCGCTCTAAAATAAATATATATATATATATTTTTTTTTTTTAATAAATATTTTTAAAAAGTGAAAAATAAAAATAAATTTAATTAACCTTGTTTAGCTATCCCTGGCTGGATGCCAGGTAGATCTGCGACTCATTAAAAAAGAAGGAAGGAGCAAGGGAGGAGTAGATTTTATGCACTTGATAAGTCTCAGACAAGCATATCTATATAGAAGATAAATTTGTTTCACCAATTTACAAAACTCCTTAAAATGTTAAGCAGCATACAAATTTCATTGAGACTTTTATTCAGGAGTAATAGATTTAAAGGTACTTAACCAAATCAGTTCTTCAAGTTCGCTTTGCCATTGGCACATGGAATTCATTCATAGTAAGGTGATTGTACAGTAATTACATAAAATATAAAACCTTCCATTTAGATAGATAGATATATGGAATTTTAATTACTACCAGCTAGATTGAGATGCTGCTCCAGTTCAGGGAGTTAAGAAATCAGTGGGATGCTATTTATGTTCTCCAGAACATATGATACAATTGTGTTTTTCTATTATCTATTGCTCTGGGAAGGCAATTAGTTCCAGGAGCTATGCAGTTTATGGAAAAAAATTAAAATGCCCCCACCTATCCCTAATTAAGATTAAGAGAATTCTTTTTCATGTTGAGTGTATTTAGGCATAAAATTACAATCATTTTGACATTAAATTCTCATTACTGTATTTCCCCAGACTGATTTTTTTAACAGATAGTTGTTGAAATGCTGACTGATATCACTCTTCCTCTAAATGCCATTCTTTTGCCTACTTTTCCTTATTACCTCTGCTTTCATTTCTCCCAGCCCCAACATGCAATCTCTTCTCTGTGATGAACTGTGAAATTCATGCAAGAAGGAAGTGAAAACAAAAACAAGCACAACATTATTTCCCCACTGGGAAATGGAAGATGAAAAAATAAGACCCCCCCCCCCCAAAAAAAAAAAATACGGTTGGTAAAATCATTCTCAAGCTACCCGGCTTCCGAGAGGCCGGTTCTGGGGTCAGGAGACCGCCGGGGCAGCAGGACCGGCCACTGCCCTGCAGGGTGGAGAAGGCAGGGCAGTTCCCCCGCAGCGGCAAAGTGTGAAAAGAACCCGCTGGGATGGACCCGCCCAGCCTCCGACCTGCAGTTCAGAGGCATAGGGGAGCCTCTCAGTGCCACAAAAGGCCTCTGGAGCGGCTGAGGCCAGCTCCCTAACAGTGTCCTAGGAACTCCCTCCTTTCTGCTAGACACAATGGCTCCTGAACTTTTCCACCCTTTGCTCTCCAGAAAAGCTGACACGCACAACCTCGGACCACGGAGCCTAAAAGGAGGCATGCTAGCTCCATTGTCTCTTTTCAAAGTCCCTTCTGAGAGAAGTCAGTCCACAATATCATTGTGGCTCCCTCTAGGACTGTACTGCAAGGTCAGCCCCGCAAACGAGTCCTGTTCTGGAGACAGGAGAAAAAGATAAGAATATTTGACTTCCAACCTCCCCGCGATTTTCATTAAAAGATAAATCTACCTCAATCTATTTTGAGCCTGGGTTTTTATAACACAATAATAAAAGGGGCAGTGTGAAAAAGACTTTATTTCATCTACCACATTTTTCCTACTCCTCGTTCTCAGCCTATAAATGCATTTAGCAAGTCTAAAGGCAATTGGGAGTGTGTAGCATGTGGTAGCTCTGCAGCCAGGTGAAATACTGCTCAGTCAAGTTAGAAAATTCAAGATCAGACTCTCCCAGAGAGCATCTTTGTTCATTTATGAGAGGACAGTGAAAGTCAACTTATTCTCCATTTAAGTCTCTTCATGTGAAGTGACAACATGATCAAGAGCAACATTGTGTGGAAACACAATGAGCAGCAGAATGTCACCTATCATTTCACAACTACATTTCAGTGTACCTGAGAAGCTGAGAGATCCTGAGTAGGTGATTCAGTAAGGAGAACCTGCCTTCCTGAGGCAGAGTGTCTCTGAGCACACTGTTCAGTGATGCTCTAAGGATAGATGAGTTCTTTTTTTTTTTTTTTAAAGGTTTTTATTTATTTGTTGACAGAGAGAAACACGGAACACAACAGAGGGAATGGTAGTGGGAAAAGCAGGCTCCCTGCTGAGCAAAGAGCCCAATGCAGGGCTCGATCCCAGGACCCTGGGATCATGACCTGAGCCGAAGGCAGATGCTTAACGACTAAGCCACCCAGGTGCCCCAAGGATAGATGAGTTCTTGAAAGAGGTCTTTCTGATGCATTGGGTCAGGTCAGAAGGGTTATAAGCACATGGGCAGGGTGTGATTCTAGTGAGATAATCAATGGACCACAAGGATAAGGGAATATTATAAAAAACTATATGCCAACACACTGGACAATCTGGAGGAAGTGGATATATTCTTACATATAAACTACGAAAATTGAAACAGGAAAAAATAGAAAATTTGAAAAGAATAATAACCAACAAAGAAACTGAATCAGTAATCAAAAATCCCGCAATAAAGTCTAGGGCTGGATGGCTTCACGGGCAAATTCTACCAAACATTTAAAGAAGAGCTAATACTTATTCTTCTCAATTATTCCAAAAAATAGAAAAGGAAAGAAAACATTAAAGTCATTTTATGAGACTAGCATTACCCTGACACCAAAACCAGATGGCTCCATCCAAAAAAGAAAGAAAGAAAGAAAGAAAGAAAGAAAGAAAGAAAGAAAGAAAGAAAGAAAGAAAGAAAGAAAGAAAGAAAGAAAGAAAGAAAGAAAGAAAGAAAGAAAGACCTACAGGTCAATATCCTCATTGAACATGGATGCTAAAATTCTCAATAAAATACTAGTAAACTGAATCCAGCAATACATTAAAAGAATCATTCACCACAATCAAGTGGGATTTGTTCCTGGTTTACCAGGGTTGTTTAATATTTGCAAATCAATCAATGTGAAACACCATGATTTCACATTGATTTCACCACAATAAAAGAAAAGGTAAGAACCATATGATCATTTGAATAGATGCAGAAAAATCATTTCACAAAGTATAACATCCGCTTATGATAAAAACCATCAGCAAGGTGGGTTTAGAGGGAGCATACCTTAAATAAATAATAAAGGCCATATATGGAAAGTTCACAGCTCATATCATCTTGGGGAATGGGGAAAAACTGAGAGTTTTTCCTCTGTGGTCAGGAAGAAGACAGTGATGTTCACTTTCACCACTGTTTTTTAACATAGTAATGGAAGTCCTAGTACATAGTAATCAGATTGTGACACAGTAATCAGTTACTAGACACAGTAACCTAGATGATAAAGTAATAAAAGGCATCAAAGTCAGCAAGGAAGAAGTTAAACTTTCATATTTGCAGACAACATGATACTCTATATAGAAAACCCATAGGATTCCACTAAAAAACTGCTAGAACTGATAAATGAATTCAAAGTTTACTAAATCAATGTACAGAAATCTGTTGCATTTCCATACACCAATAATGAAGCAGCAGCAAGAGAAATTAAGGAATCAATTCCACTTATAACTGCACCAGAAATAATAAGATACCCATGAATAAACCTAACCAAAGAGGTAGAAGAGCTATACTCTGAACTACAAAACACTGAAAAAAGAGGGACGCCTGGGAGGTTCAGTTGGTTAAGCAGCTGCCTTTGGCTCAGGTCAAGATCCCAGGGTCCTGGGATTGAGTCCCACATCGGGCTCCTTGCTCAGCGGGGAGCCTGCTTCTCCCTCTGCCTTTGCCTGCTTGTGCTCTCTCTCTCTCTGACAAATAAATAAATAAATAATCTTAAAAAAAAAAAAAAAAAACCACTGAAAAAAGAAATTGAAGATGAGACAAAGAAATGGAAAGATATTCTATGCTCATGGATTGGAAGAACAAATATTCATAAAAATATCTATACTACCTAAAGCTATCTACTTTTTAATGCAATCTGTATCAAAATACCACCAGCATTTTTCACAGAGCCAGAACAAACACTCCTAAAATTTGTATGGAAACCACAAAAGAACTCGAATAGCCAAAGCAAACTTGAAAAAGAAAAGCAAAGCTGGAGGCATCACAATTCCAGACTTCAACTCATATTACAAAGCTGTAGTGATCAGAACACTATGGTGTTGGCACAAAAAATGGACACATAGATCAATAGAACAGAATACAAAACCCAGAAATGGACCCACAATTATACAGTCAACTAATCTTTGACAAAGCAGGGAAGAATATCCAGTGGGAAAAAGATAGTCTCTTCAACAAATGGTGTTGGGAAGACTGGACAGCAACATGGAAAATATGAAACTATACCACTTTCTTACAACATACACAAAAATAAATTCAAAATGGATTAAAGACTTAAATGTGAAACCTGAAACCATAATAATTCTAGACATGAACACAGCCAGTAACCTTTTTTTTTTAAAAAAAGATTTTATTTATTTATTTGACAGAGAGAGAGATCACAAGTAGGCAGAGAGGCAGGCAGAGAGAGAGGGGGAAGCAGGCTTCCTGCTGAACAGAGAGCCTGATATGGGGCTCAATCCCAGGACCCTGAGATCATGACCTGGGCTTAAGGCAGAGGCCCCAATCCACTGAGCCATCCAGGCACCCCAGCCAGTAACCTTTTTGACATTGGCTATAGCAACTTCTTTCTAGCTCTGTCTCCTGAAGCAAAGAGAAACTATTGGGACTTCACCAAAATAAAAACTTCTGTTCAGTGTAGGAAGCAATCACTAAACTAAAAGGCAACCTACATAATAGAAGAGGATATGTGCAAATGACATATTGGATAAAGGGTTAGTATCCAACATATATCAAGAACTTATAAAACTCAACACCCAAAATATGAATAATCCAATTACAATTGAACAGAAGACATGAATAGACATTTTTCAAAAAAAGACATACAGATGGTCAATAGAGACATGAAAAACGGCTCAACATCACTCATCATCAGGAAAATATGAATCAAAACTACAATGAGCTATCACCTCACACCTGTCAGAATGGCTTAAACCAACAACATGAGAAACAAAAGGTGTTGATGAGGCTATGGAGAAAGGGGAATGTTCTTGCACTGTGGGTGGGAATGCAAATTGGTGCAGCCACTATGGAAAACAGTATGGAGCTTCCTCAAAAAGTTAAAAATAGAACTAACCTATGATCTAGCAATTGCACTACTAGGTATCTACCCAAAGAATACAAAAACACTAACTCAAAGGGATACATGCACCCCAATAGACAAAGTAGTATGATAATACAATGGCCAAATTATGGAAAGAGCCCAAATGTCCATTGACTGATGAAGGAATATAGTTGTGTGTGTGTGTGTGTGTGTGTGTGTATATATATATGTGTGTGTGTGTGTATATATATATATATATATGTATATATATATATATATATATAATATTCCATTATATATGTGGTATATATAGTAATATTCCATTATGTATAATGGAATATACAATAGCCATAAAAAAGAATGGGATCTTGTCATTTGCAGCAACATAAATGGAGCTGTTTCAACAACATAAATGCAACAACAAAGATGGGTTATGCTAATTGAAATAAGTCAGTCAGAGAAAAACAAATAACATATAATTTCACTTATATGTGGAATTTAAGAAACAAAACAAATAAGCAAAGGAAAAAAAGAGAGGGAGACAAACCAAGAAACAAACTCCTAACTCTGGGGAACAAACTGATGGTTACTAGAGGGGAGGTGGGTGGAGAAGGAGTAAAAAAGTGATGGGATTAAGGAATGCACTTGTAATTTTGCACACCAGGTGTTGATTGGAAATGTTTAATAATTATATTGTACACCTGAAACCAATATTACACTGCATGTTAAATAACTAGAATTAAATAAAAACAAAAAAAATTAGTTTTCAGAAATCTACCTTTCCGTGGAGAAGACAGATCCTTGAGATGAGAGGATGATATTCAATTTTTTTCCAAATCTTAATCAATTTCAGACTCGTTGAATATCAGCCACATTCAGGATGCACTGTGCAAGGTAACAAATGCAGGTAGGCTACAGTCCTTGGCTCTCCTCCCTCCATTACTCTCCCCTCTACAGGCACTTCCTCTACCCCCACCACTGCAGTGGCCTCTTTACACTAGCATCTTTCAGCTGAGCTTTCAACCCAAACTTGTCTCCTGCCTCCAGATTCAGATAGACATCTACTTATTGGTGAGTTTAACATACTTAAAGCTAAACATTTCCCCCCATTTCTACCCATTTTCCTTTTATGATGTTTTTGATGTGAACAAATGGTATCGTCATCCACCCAGCTACTAAGGCCAAAATGTTGTCATCTATTTTCCTCAGTCCCTACAAATAATCAAATGTCATTAGTTATAATGCCAATACCTCTTGAATAAGGAGATTTCTCTCCAATTCCTTTGCCACTGTCATAGTCTGAGATACTACATACCACTAAAAGGTCCTTTGTGTTGGTCCCTGCTGCTACTACTCCATTTGCGCACAGATGATTCAAAGACAGAGCCAATTACATCCACCCCTTGTTTGTGATGCCATCAACCTTCTGACAAATTCAAGACTCCTTAACCTCCTTTGCAAAGCCCTCTATTATCTAACCCCAAGTGACCTTCCAATGTCCCTCAGAAATCCAAGCATCAATCTCAAAGATTTTTTTCCTAAACAGAACCAAATTGACTCTCATTTCCTCAGACTGTTTATTCTCTTCCTACACATCAAACCCCAACCCTTTAACTTGATATACTCTTGTTCATCACTTAAAACTCAGTTTAAATATCATTCTCACTTTCCATCTTCTTTTTTTAAAAGATTTCATTCATTTGTCAGAGAGAGAGAAAGCACAAACAGGGGGAGTGGCAGGCAGAGAGAGAAGCAGACTTCCACCGAGCAGGGAGCTGTGGGAGCAGGACCAGGATCAGGACCAGCTGTGGGACCAGGACCCTGGGATCATGCCCATACTTAATCAACTGAGCCACTCAGGTGTCCCTCACTTTCCACCTTCTATAATACATTATAAACCTGTAGGTTTTTTGTTTTGTTTTGTTTTGTATTTTGAGCTAATGATAGGCAATTAGTATAACCCCCCTTTTTCTCTGTGAAAACCATATCCAAATAAAACTTTTAAGTCATCCTTGTTATTTTTGAAGATAATAGGAAAACCAATTTATTCCATTTACGGAAAGCTTACTCTGTGCTATGTATACTGCCAAGTGCTACACATAAATTTATTTAGCCACTAGCTGTCTTTAGTGTTAATATCATCTCATTTTACTGACGTGTACTCGTAGGCTACATTAGTGACAAGTGCAGCTGAAGCACAGACAGGAAATCTGACTTCTGAGCTTACACGAGCTCATGAGTTAGCTGGGCTTATTCAGACAGGCCTTATTACAAAATAGCCCAAAGGAAAGGACAGTAGCTGGGGCTGCAAAAGCCAGAGGTCACTCAGAGAGACAAAGGGTTTTAGGAAGTTGGGAGTCGGCAAAATATCAGAGATAATGATGAAGAGGGAACCCTGCTAACTAGGTCACCAGGAACTCAGACTGGATCCCTATCCCTGAGGTGGCCCTGGCTTCCCATTCCAACCTTCAGATGCCCTGGGACTGAAACTGGCTATACTCATACAGATTCCTTTTGTCATGGGAGTTGAGGAGTTTCTTAGCAGGACTGTCCACATGTGAGGGACATTGTTTATGCGGCTAGGGCCAGATTCCCCACAGACACCAGTGAGTCCACTCACCCTAGCCTCCATCGTGATACTCACTTTCAATTGGGAAATGGCCTTCTTTGAGTCACCTCTTCCTCAAAACAACAAAATAGGGGCGCCTGGGTGGCTCAGTCGTTAAGCGTCTGCCTTCGGCTCAGGTCATGATCCCAAGGTCCTGGGATCGAGCCCCGCATCGGGCTCCCTGCTCTGCAGGAAGCCTGCTTCTCCTGCTACCATTCCCTCTGCTTGTGTTCCCTCTCTCACTGTGTTTCTCTCTGTCAAATAAATAAAATCTTAAAAAAAAATAAAGTATGAAAGAAACATAAAGGCATCAATAACACCCGGCCAAGCCAGAATTATTGACGACTCTAGGCAAACGTATTTCCCAAATGCATTGGCCAATTTAGATATATTAATGATGAATGTATATGGCCCAGACATGTAGTTCACTCCAGACAGATTGACCATTAATGACAGACTGACAGCATAAGTATACTGAATGCTTTGGACATACTGGCTTTTTTTCCCCCCTTATACTATGTGGTCTTGAGGCATGGACTGTTTGGTCATCAAGAATATGCTGAACGTCCTAGACAGATTCACAGTTCCAGAGATACCAACAACTTGGGTCTAATAAATACCACCCACTTGAGCCTGGTACCTAGATGGACACCATCTTCTCTGTCCCAGGTGTCCATGGGCAATGAGTTCAGAAGGAGGAGCTGAGGTCATTTAGAATATCTAGGAGGCAATAGCATACCTTCATATTTCCCCCAAGTGAAACAACTGTGGTTTTTATTGAACATTTGAGCCACTGACTCCACTACCTTCTATTAATCTCAGGAAAGTTATGACTATTACCTCACAAATATAAACATTTATTTACATAATCACCTCTGAACTCAGTGTGAATTCCTATACTGTTAAACACATCATCTACTTTGAGCTTTATCTAATATTTAAAGGATGTATAAAAATTGGCTGCATCTCTGGGTCTTTTACAAAGATATTCCTCTGAAAGCAAATGTTTATATCTTCCAAAACCCAAATATTGTGAGCATCTACATTAAGTTATCAATAACCAGACTCATAAAGTCTTATACCTAGCAAAGATTATTAATAGTGTTACTATTAGAATATATTCATAGCTTGTTAATAATTATTAAGATCTGCTGAAACAGTATATTTTATGCTGGAAACAGATATTTATTTGTTAAATCTGGCATGTCAGCCCTATGCCTAGGTCCTCATGTTTTGTCAGGTATAAAATAGACAAAAACGTTTGTTAAGTGAATGAATCAAGCAACAGTTCTAAACTCAAAGAGTTTCTACATCAGGAAGGAATATGAAAGAATGGAAATACAAGATAAGTGCCATGGTAATGATACTAATACGTTAGAGAAAAGACAACACTGAAGGAATTATTGCGGATAAGAATGAATTTTAAGTCACATACCTGATTTCAAAGCCCTGCTCTGTTACCAACTTATTAGATGCCTTTGGGCATTTTTCTCTCCGAGCCTTAGATTTCACGTAGGTGAGATAGGTATAATCAAAGCCCATGGCTTGCCATCACATTGCTACTTTAACAAGAAAAATAAGATTTGAGGGCTAGGGGGAATCATGAAAGAGTTTGAAGAAAAACTGAGCTGTAAGGTGAGATTTGAACAACAGGTACAATTTCAGACAAATGTAGCAAAAGGAAATGACTCTTGATTCTAGTTGTAGTAAATTAATCAGCAGAGAAGAAAAGTGCTTATGTGGAGGATATAGGTGCTCTGTGTAGTATGGGGGAAGACAATTGCACCTTTGAATAAATCAACAGTGAGGGTTTGACTGTATTGCATACGGGGGTGAGTCAAGGATAAGTGCCCTGTTTCTAGTTTGTGAATCAAGATGGAGTGTAATTCAGTTCATCGAAGCAAAGAAAATGAGAAAAGGATCAAATTGGGAGAGTGGTAAATCAAGAGTTCTGGGCATGGTAAGTTGAATTGCTATAGCTTTTTGACATTAACATGGAGCTATTAAGGAATCTGTTGAGTATGTCGAACGTATTGATCTGAAGCTAAAGGTTTTAATTAGAGAGGTGATTGGTATTCAGGAGGAGAATATAGAAGCAAATGCACCAAGGAAGGGATATTCCACAAGCCCTGCATGATCTGAAAGGTCTGGATGCCAGAAATATTACACAGGATGCATATATGGAGTTTACGGATGGGGAGCTGACCTTGGAACTAGAAACGTAAGGAAGGTCTGCTGCTGAAGAAATGGGTTACAATTTTTTCACCTTGGTTGTAATATTTGAAGCCCTAGGAGTATACGAAAAGTATGAGGGTAAAAGCAAGCGTGTACAGAAAGAGAATGGAAACTTGGCAGAGGGCCTCATTTATGGAGCAGCAGGGAAAAGAGGAGCTGAAACAGGAAATGAGGAAGGCATGAATCAGGGGGAGAACACACTAAGTCCAACTTCACAGGAATTGAAGGAAGAAAGTTTAAAGAAAGGGCCTGTGAAGAGTATAAGAGACACCAGAGAGAACAGACATGCCCCATGAGACTGGCAACTTCACCACGATTGAAGGCAGCAACGGAGGCTACATTCACTTTGCCAGAAATCCATAAAATCTGTAGATGTTTCTTAAAATATTCACTGATTATTTTCTGAAGAATCAAAAATGTTTCTAAAAATCAATGTTTCTTTGTTTCTGGATTCAACAGGAGAATATCAGAAAAACAAAATATCTTCTTTTTATTTTTGCCACTACAATGTATACATGTAAATATGTTCTAAATCTACATGACATTAGTAATAGATGTTCACAATTCTCTGAATTACATCATGATTACTATCTCAGTTTCCAGCTGAGTATTTTAAGGTTAAAGGGACATCAAGAGGCTTGTCTTATTTGTCCTAGTAAATCAGAGACAAAATGGGTCTATCATTTTACATGCATAGCACTTGGAATGTTTTCCAACTTGCCTAAAAGGAGAGTTTCATTTTCAGAGCATTTATAGCAAAGAAAAACTGAATTTTTAAGTATAACCGCATGTAAAAAGTTGCCTCCACAGTTATTAAAAGCATTCTTCTCTCCCTTAAATTAATGCTGACTTAAGATTCAGAGACAAAGTTCCCTTTTTATATTCTGGTAACTCAGAAAAAAACACTTTCTCATTCAGCTCTCCTATATGAGTATTATATTTACAACCATATATATAGATAGATAAACGTATATAGAAAGATGTATCTATAAGTATGGTTTGTTTAAAAATACTTGTATATATGTATAAATATGTATATATGTTTATATAAATGTATGTTTATATGTGTGTACATATATTATACATATAATATATATATTATATATATAGTTATATACAAGAAGAATTAAAAAAAATAATTTAAGCCATAGGGTAGAGTGGCGGTAGAGAAAAGCCTGTACTTCCTTACCCAGACCACTACATCTAAAAAAAAAAGTAACAAGGTAACAATGCAAAAAGAAAATATGTCATATGAGTTGACCTAATTTCCTCATTCTCATGCTTAGCTCTGAACGAATAGTTGCCTAATTAAAAAAAAAAGCAGATTTCCTTCCACCCTGGGAATTTTTGCAGTATTTTAAAAGAGCAAGGCTCAGCTTCAAAAGAATTATCTTTGCACTTAGAGAATGTTTCCAACATTAAACATGTCCATCCTCATATGCATTTGTAAGGAACTACAGCAGTCCCCCTTTATCTGTGGTTTCTCTCTGCAGTCTCTCTAACCCTGGGTCAACCACAATGTGAAAGCAGATCAGAAGGTCAGTTGTGGCCTCATGCTACGTTACAGTAACTGCGTCATTCACCTCACTTCACCTTATCACTCACAGTTTCACATCATCACAAGAAGAAGGGTGAGTACAGTACAGTATTTTTTGTGAGAGAACACGTTCACATAACTTTTATTACAGTATATTGTTATAATTGTTTTATTACTAGTTATTGCTATTAATCTCTTACTGTGACTAATTTATAAATTAAACTTTATCATTGGTATGTATACATAGGGAAAAAAACAGTATATATAAGGTTCAGTACTATCAGGCATCCACTGGGGGTCTTAGAATGTAAACCCCACATAAGGGGGGACTACTGTATCAAATCTTCAGGCTTTCTCACCCTTTGGTGTCTACCTTAGCCCAAATAGTCACTCTGTGTGCCTCAGGGAACATACAGAAGTGATCCTACCAGCTGAGTTACTTGAAGCGAGAGCCTCTTCATTGCTGAGGAGCCAAGCATTTGACTCCTGGTCCTTGCAATGATATTCCCTTTGTTAAAAAGCACTTTGCAAATTTTGAGATTAATAAAAAAAAGTATTTGTTGTAAAAAAGCAGTATATATTTTTCTTTTTCTCAAATTTTTATTTAAATTCTAGTTAGCATAGTGTAATACTGATTTCAGGTGTAGAATTTAGTGATTCATCACTTACGTATACCACCCAGTGTTCAACACAAGTGCCCTCCTTCACATCCATCATGTATTTAGCCCTTCCGCCTCCCACATCCCCTCCAACAATCCGCAGTTTGTTCTCTATTGTTAAGAGACTCTTATGGGGGTTATCTGGGTGGATCAGTCGTTAAGGGTCTGTCTTCAGCTGAAGTCATGATCCCAGGGTCCTGGGATTGAGCCCCGCGGGGGTTCCCTACTCCACAGAAAGCCTGCTTCTCCCTCTACCACTCCCCCTGCTTGTGTTCTTTCTCACTCTGTCTCTCTTATCAAATAAGTAAATAAAATCCTTTAAAAAAAAGAGTCTTTTATTGTTTTCTTCTCTCTTTTTCCCCTTCCCCTGTTCATCTGTTTTGTTCCTTAAAGTCCACATATGAGTGAAATCATGTAGTATTTGTCTTTCTCTGACTGACTTATTTTGCTTAGTGTAATAGATGCTAGCTTCATCCACGTTGTTGCAAATGGCAAGATTTCATTCTTTGATGGCTGAGTAATATTCTATTATATATATTCTATTCTATATATTATTATATAGAATATGTTATTCTATATAATAGAATAATAAAATATATTATATAATTCTATATAATAGAAGAGAATAGATTATTATATAGAATATAATTATATATATTTTATATATATATTACACACGACCTCTTCTTTATCCATTCATCAGTTGATGGACAGTTGGGCTCTTTCCATAATTTGGTTATTGTTGATAGTGCTGCCATAAACATCGGGGTACATGTATCCCTTCGAATCAGTATTTTTGTATGACCCATGAGATCATGACCTGAGCCGAAAACCAAGAATTGGAGGTTTAAGGGAGGCTTAATTGACTGACCCACCCAGGCACGCCTGACAGGTAAATTTTATGTTGAATTTTCTTGGATCACTTTCATGTTACAGCCCTGTTACATCTTCTTTTCACCTAATCCCTCTGAAACTCTGTAATTTTTGGTTATACTATCCCTCTTAGATAGTCCTTTTTTCCCCATCTTCCTTTCCTTTGCAAACAACTGCCATCCTAAATCCCTCACCTCAGCACAACACATATTCCCTAAAATTTGATTAGCTGTGCCCTTTATATAATTATCAGAAACTTCCCTCATCATATCTTTTGTCTAAGAGACAGGCGGTAACATTAGGAAAAAAAAAATAACTTTTCATATGTTCTACCTTTTTGGGGTAGAATATTCTACTATTGATTTCTAACATATTCTTGCAAAACACAAAGAAACTCTTTTATCGCCACGGTACAAATTACTTCTTCTTTTCTATGGCAGAATTCACAGCCACTAGACTGGAACTTGTGGAGTCTCCGTTCCCTGTCTGGCTCCATCCCCTCACCTCGGCCTGATCTCAGGCCACGCTGATATGATTGTCTGTCTCGTAAGCTATGAGAACAGAAGTGCACATTTTGTCAAGGCCATTAAAAAACTTTTCTAT
Organism: Procyon lotor; assembly: GCA_028646535.1. Classification (NCBI taxonomy): domain Eukaryota; kingdom Metazoa; phylum Chordata; class Mammalia; order Carnivora; family Procyonidae; genus Procyon; species Procyon lotor. Next base: position 64,954,122 of record CM053607.1, read on the forward strand.
CTTGGAGTCAGTGCAGTTCAAGGTTGGGGCTGATGTTTTTATACTAGCCTCCAATTTTCTCTCCATGTACTTTGTACTCTTTAAGCTGCATCAGATATAAAGTATAAGAGAAATAAGAAGAAATTATATTTCACACAAATGGCAATAAATGTAAAAGTATCATTCCCCCCAAGAGGTGGTCTTAGCATAAATGGATCCTAAAGAGGTCTGGATACTTGTAAACAATCGTATGTGGCAATAGAGAGAAGGTACAAGTGTTAGACCTTATTTTTAGGTTTGACTAAGGCAAGCAAGCATATTTTCCATGGTTTGACCCTCAGATTCCCTCTTGACAGCCAGACACCGAGTGAGATGGCAGATGGAGATGGTCCTCCGTGGGCTCCCCACTTTCACTGCAGTGCCTTGGTGAAAATAGACTTGCCGAACCACTGCAGGAGAGTCATTTAATTCCATCCTGATCAAATTTTACAGGTCTGTGATTCAAATTATTCCACGTTGTCAGCTGCAAGACTTCATCAGGAATGAATTTGTTCTGCTTGGAATCCTTAGTTAGTATTCAGCAAAGACCTCTGTGATTAGCCAAATCAAAACCTTTCAGCAGCAGCCGCAGCCACGTTCAGACCGAATCTCTGCAGCTGACTTTTCTAACAAAACATTATCTTCTCTTTAATCAAGGGCTAAAACACATGATTTCATTTTTCACTTTCAGTAAATAATTGAACCACGAGCTACACGCAGTATCGGAGCGAGTAGGAGCCACACTCTAATAGACCCCCATTGAGACAAGTGCCTCTCTTCCAAAGCCTCTCCTTATAAATCCTCCAGGTTCTCTCAACCTAGCTCTGCACTCAGAACCATATCGGCGAAGCCTTTAGTATCCTTTCTGCCAAGGGGAGCTGTTGAACCACACAACTCAAATTTGTGTGAAATATCCCAAGAGAAGCACACCAGGGAAGTCTCTGCCTGACCAAACAAAGGCATTTCTACCCCACTTAGCAGCCAGAATGTGCTTTAGGTTAATTGCTCCGCTTATTGCAGGAAGGTCATTTCCCAGAGTCTCTAAGAGCCATAGCTTCCCTCCACAATGTAAAGCACTGGGCACATTTCCCTAGGTCTAGATGGAGATTCTAAATGCCATCTTGAAGTTGCTTCAACAACCCCCCTCCTTTTTTTAAGCTCATTGACTGGCATCTCTCCTAGCTTAAGCATGCATACAAGTAGAAAATTCTGATTTCTTGTTTCATGCATGAGTAGCTGTTTATTGTTACCATTTGCTGGTCCGCTAAGCTCTTTGATGACTTTAGAAGGCAAGTTAAGTACTGCCAGTTCACAGCTGAGTACCTGGCTGGCACGGAGCCGTGCTGGATGCGAGCTTATTTGGAAGTCTGTTGTTTGTTCATGGTTTTGTGATGCTCTTACTTCTGCTTCAAAAACGGCAATTAATCAAGACATCTGACAAGTCCTCCAGGATTGCTTTATGACATCTAGCTGCCCAGAACCACCTGTGCCCCTGCCACCCCAAATGAAGCACCATTCACTAATATTGTGGGAGTTGGGTTATGATGAAGATCCTTGCGGTGACTCCACTCATAACCATTGTTCCTTCTTAAACATTCATATTCTGTGCCTGGTTCTTTTTGTGACAAACAGCCATCTGTTAACTAGATATTTAAGGTGAAGTCCTTGGCCATTAAAAAGAATAACAATGATACTAATTAATAAGTGCTGTTTATTCATTTTTCTTCCTTAATCTTTATAATAACTGTGACAGATAGGTACAACTACCCTTGTTTTATTAATGAGAAAGTAAAGCACAGGGAGTTAAAATACAGCTGGGAACAGTACAATATTATTGGCAGAATTTTTTCCTTGCTATTATTTCCACCTTCATCCCTCATACAAAGCAACGTGTTCGTCACCGTAGGATGTGATTTGATAAAGAGAATTTGCCAGTCTCTGGCTCTCCCCACAAACTGCAGTTTAGTATTGTTAGCGTGTGAGGAAAAAATCATGTTAGAAACTGTACCTTTGAAGGAGATACACTTAATGAGGGAAGAGGAGGATAACTTGCCCTCTAGACGAGAGAGAGAAAAATCCTGGTTAGGTTTCTTTGTATGTGTAGTAGAACCAGAAATAAAGAAAAAAAAAATAATGAAAGAGGTCCTGAAGGGAGCATCTCGCTCTTCCCGTGAGCAGCCTCAGGAAATGTTAATCATTAACCATCTGTGCTCTACATGGAACCGTGGAGAGCCTACGTTGAGATTCCCAAGTCACAGGGCCAGGGAAAGATGAATCTGGAAGTTAAGTGTGAATGGGTAGATGAATGGGTTTTCATGACCAAGATGAGTATTCGATGCTCATTATGTAGAGAACTAGTAATGATGATTTGGAGGGAAAGTCCATTTTAACCTGGCAACATTGAGTTTATGGTGAAGCAGGGCATCGAGCATGAGACATCTGGAATGCGTATCGGAAACAGTACGAGGAATGAGAAGAGAGCTGAAGTAGGGGCCTGACTTAAGAGTTAAGTGTCAAGTTGTGACATTGCAAAGTCCTTTAATATAAGCAGCTGTTTTGTTCCCGTCATTTTTACGTTCCTAATTCCTTGAACAATCCTTAGTATATTACCGATTGGACTCATTGGACAAATGTATAAAAAGAATAGATAAAGAGGGAAAGAAGCCAGATAAAAGGGCAGAAAAACCAAGAGCATAACCTGCCAAAAAAACTGAAAGGATTGAAATCTCCTTGAATATCAGGATAATCTTTAAATTGAAGGGTACAGATTATTTTAGAGGTTTTAAACCTGGCTCTATATTCATATCACTTGGGGGAGATTTAAAAGGATAATAAAAGAATGGCTAGTCAGACAACTTAAATCCAAATCTCTTGCAGTGGGGTGCAGATAGCAGGAGTTTAAAAATTCTGTTCCCCATCTGATTTTACGATTCAGCCATAATCAAGAATCACGGGATTAGATGATCTGCGTGATCCCTTAAGTCACGAATTCCAACTTCAGAAAAAAACTTTAAGTGCTTGCTATATTAAAAAATAGCTATTTTTGCTTTGATTTTCCCAAACCTTCTCCGTCTACCGCTTGCATCAAAGCGTCATTATCCTTCCAGAACCCAGTCATTTCTGACCCTTGTTTCTCTCTCACCCCCTGCATCCCACCAGATCACATCCCACTGATTCTTTCCTACAATTTATTCTTCCCTTTACATTTTCTATGCCACAGTTGTGGTTCACCTCTACACTTTCTCTTGCTACGGTGTAATTTTGTAATATAATCTCTTTAACTTGAATTTCTTGTCTCTGCCATCTATTTCTTTGCCACCAAACCTACCTTCTCAAACACACGTCAGATTGTGGCACTCTCTGGCCAAGAAACTCTTACGGATTTCTATTGCTTAGAAGGTAGAGTCCGAACTCTTTAGGCTTGCATCCAAAGTCCTACATGAACTACCCTTTCCAGTCTTCACCCTTGTGTATGCTCGCTCTCTCTATGTTCTAACCTCCAGAATCATCTGTGCTCAGGTTTCCCCATACCCATTAACTAACTTTATTATGTCTTCATGTTCCCTTCACCTACCCAAATATGAATTTTTCTAAAAGCATTAGCACAAAACCCCTTTCAGGAATCTTTTTCCTTTCCCAGCCAGAATTAATTCTTCCTTTTGCTCTTCTCTCCTGTCACGTATCTATATTACAGCACTTAATACATTATGTCTTACTTTATGGTTAATTGCTTTCAACTTCTTTCTCCCACACTACATTGTGATCCCTCCGAGGCCAGCTGTCAAGGCTCAGCATCTTCATACCCCACATTTTATCTAGCACTGTGCTTTATAAAAAGTGAGTACTTAATATAGGCTTGTTGCTCTGGCTTGAACTGAATTGACTAGAACTATGCTAAAAGTATCTTTACATAGAAGTTTAAAAAATTAAATAAGTATGTCCTGGGAACCTAGTAAACATTTTCCCACAAGAGGCATGCAATGAACTTTAATATAACTGAGATGATTCAGTTTCTATTTTAAGTATTTATTACTGTTTTAATGGTTTTGAGAAGGTCTAATAAACAATTCCATCAGTTTTTTTATTTGACCCTATTTATCTGTCAAACCAGAAGCAATTAAAAAATAATCCTGAGAGAAAGGGTAGTTCATCTAACAAAATTGCCTTTGTTCTTTTGGGATTTAAGATAAATTGTGTTTGTGAAGTAATCGGTTTGGATTTATCCCATCTCTTTGTTAGCTAATGGATTTCTCTTTGTATTTAATAATTAAGGTAGGGACTATTTCTGAATAACCGTGGGCTTAAATTTTTTTTTTAAATGACAGCTCTTAAAATCTTTTTTCCCCCTTTTTATAAAATGAAAGTCAAAATTGCTCTCATTGTGTTGCCGAGGTTGTTCCATGCATTAAGAAAACATTCTACCGCCCCCCCCCCCAGAAAAAATAGTAAATGACTTTCCTAGACTCATGCCTTCTGCTTAACTAATGACCCGTTTAGAGAACTCTGATCAGTTTTTGCTTCCCTAGGCATATATATGATATAATAATGCATGGATGGAAGCTATAGTTACAGAATTCATTTTTTATTTTTCCAATGATTTACAGAAAACTACCTTTCTAACTTCTCTGCAAAAATACCTTATTAATGAGGCTCTCTAAAGCCAAATTATAATCTATATTAAGGAAAAGAATCGAAAAAAGTCTGTTATTTTTCTCTGTGTATTAGAGTTTCTTATTTGGTTTCTGATTTCTCTGTTATTTTGTCCGAGGACACTCATGCTGTTTGAATACCATAACTAAAAAGTAACTTAGAGTTACTATCTGTGAATTAGTATGTTCATTTTGGGGAGGATCAGACATTCAAACAAACCCTACCATTTTAGAACACAGAGATATATTTTTTAATGAGAATTATAACTGATCATAGCAAATCATACAGGGTTTTTGTTAGTGGTGGTAGGAGAGAAATGAATAATGTTTTGCTGGGGAGGCCATTATTTTTCTGTAGCTATATGATGCAAAGCAGAAACTATTGAAAGGCTATATAAATAATTACACTTGCCCATAGACCTATTCTTATAAAAGTCTACATTTTTATATTTAAGAAAATAATATAACATCCATCATTTGTGTCTGTATTTTTTTTTTTTTTTTTTTTTGGTGGGAAGGAGTTATTTGTTGTATACTTGTCCACTAATGTGCTAAGAAACTACAAAATAAAAGTTGTATCAAGGGCATTTCTCCCAATCTGTTTAAAGTTAGCTGATGTATCTATTTTCCCTATGTATTCACCTATTTCTGAACAACTTCATTAATAGTCTCTCTATACCATCAAAGAACCCTTTTTATGATCATCCTAACATAAAACAACGTTCTTTCACAATTATATTGCCTGGCTTTATTTTTCTTCCTACCTTATTATTAGCTGACACTATATGTTTTTAAATTTTTTATTATTTATTACCCACCAAGAGGTAAGTTACATGGGAGGAGGACTTTTATCAGTCATGTTCACCTCCAGGTCCCCTGTACCTAGCACAGTGCTTGCTACAGCATAGGTGCTCTTTGAGTATATGTGGGGATGAATGACCACTATGGATTTTTTTCTAGTCTTAAAAATAACAAGTTCAAAATAGCCACAAGTTCATCTAACTTGGTAAATCTGTAAAGTTTCAATCTCCAAACAGAAAATGGCAGTGGTCCAAGAAAACATTAACAAATAAGTGACATTTTATTATTAGAGATGGTAATATTTCTGCATAATTATTTAATTCAAAAGCATTACTTTGTGTCTATTCTGGTCATCTTCTCTGCTAGATTCTGGAGATACAAAGGTGAAGAAAATATCTCCTCCAGAAAATCATATTCTAATGAAGAAATAAGATCAGTAAATAATTTTAGCCCTGTGATTAAAGAAAAATAAAACAAAACCAAGAGAACTATAAGCTACAGTGGAAGAGTGGGAGGTGAGACAGACAGTTTTGAGGAAGTCATCAGGGAACCATAGCAGAGTAGATGAGGTGGAGCTAGAACTTAAAGCATAGTTTCCTTTTCTCTTTCTGATGAGAGATTTTGAGAGCTTTCAGACCTCTTTCTGATGAGAGAATAAAAAATAAACTGAAAAAAAGTATAACAATGTTGCAAGTTAATGAATGAAACCAAGGAAGCTGAAAGTGAGTCTTGCCTCCATGAAGAGTTCATCCAGAGATTTAAAACCTTACCTTAAAACTAATGAGTCCATCCAAAGAGAAACATTGTAATCCCACTTTGCACAATATTAACTATATTCAATATAATATGATATAATATAAATTATTATATTATAATATAATCACTAACTTATATTATAAATGTTAATACTATGTTATTATAATATAACTTATTATACTATATTATCTCATTTATTATATTAAGTATATTTCTGTATGACTACCACTTAGTCAATGAAAGTTTTTAAAATTGTGATCAGCTGAAACAGATTATGTTAATCAATAGAATTATTGCTAATATATAACGACCAAGGGTTCAAACTGCCATCTCTTCAATAAATAACTGGCGAGGTTTTCAAAAAATTAAATCCCATATATCTTTATGTATTTGTCCAGACTGTGACCATGGCTGTCATTACAGGCAAATGGGTAGCCAGACACTTCAAAGATTCTATTTTTTTTTTCCATTTGTCTACTATGTACCTTAGAAACACAGTAATAGCTATGAATACCATTCACTTGTGCAAGGGAAAGAGGAAAGCAGTCCTCTCCTTTATGAAGTAATTCTCCACAACAACCAGAACTCATTTAACCCCCATTATCTTATAGAATATTATTATAGTACCATCTTTGCCCTAGTACTGCATCTTGTCTAAACAACATATATCTAATTTTAAAACATTTAAAAGAACGGACATATGTCTTAGATTTCTTTGTTCTTTATGATGAAAATAACTAGTTTCTCTGAAATGTTCTCTATTCAGACAATTGTTGATGTCCAATAGACCATATACATTTTAATAATAGGGAATAGAATATTAATTTCCAGGATCCGGCGGCCACTATTTTGCAATAGCAATGGGAAGTCATTCAAGATTTTAATCAGGATAGTGAAGTTAAGAATAAATCCAAGAGAGCCAAACCCATGGAGGATAAGCCAAGTTCAGGGCACCTAGAAATGTACCTGATCGTGACAGTGGTTTGAACTAGGGTATTGGTAGTAGGTATTGAGAGGCATAATGGATGTGAAAAATAATGATAGATTTAGCAGGAATTTGAAGTTGATTAAGTGGGGCAAAGAGAAAAGGCAGCTGGAGAAAGAAAATACCCTCAGTGTTGAGCTCTAGTAAGTTTTTCATAGGACTAGAAGAAAACTGATTTGGGGCAAGAAACAATGATTTAAATTTTGAAGTTATTGAACACTAGGGTGTCTAAGAGCCATTCAAGTGGGAGTACTTAGCAGGTAGCTACATATAAGGATCTAGAGCTCAGGAGAAGGATCTGTGTTAAAGATAAAAACTAGGAAATCAATACATATGATGTTGCATGAAGCCTTGGGAAATAATGAGGGATCCAAATAAATAGAAAGCACCTAATTGGAGGAGATAAGATCACTTGCAATAAAACCTGAAGGAACATTCTCATACAAGTGTAAACACAGAAAGAAGAATTGCCAAAGGTTATTGAAGAGTGGAAGGCAGGGAAAACATTCTAGAGGAAGGGATATTTTTAAAAGTTGGGAAAGAAGCATCAGAAGCTCCTAATCATAGTATGGCGGCATATATGGGGACTTGAGTAGTGGAAATAAAGGCAAATTAGGGAGGGTTTGGTAACAGTGAAGAGTCCCACCTCTTTTGTGGATTTGACTGTAAGTGGAAAGAGAGAAGATTGCCAAGAGAGCAGAAAAGTTGGCACACCATTTGTTCTTTTCAGTTAGAAAACTAGGACCTATCACCTGGCAGTAGAAATGAAAAAGCTAAAGAGCAAGGGTGGGGAGGTAATAATCTTGTGTAATGTTCCTTCATTCACATTCTAAGTCTGGGTAATACTACGTTATGTGCCCTTTGGGACATTCATTATATACGGTGGCCTTTTAATACAGCCTCTATGAATATTGTATCAAACCTGTTTGATTTTATGATTTCTGATATTTCCCCAAACCAATTTGACCAAGGAACATCTTTTCTTATACAATACCTGCTAACTGCCTAAAGAAATAGAATTTCTTAGAAATTTTGTGTTAAGGTAGGTTTCCTGATGGTAAGAAAGTATATATAGATGATAATTTATACTGACATTCATCTATTACTAATCTACTGGAATTCCTTTAGCAGCATTAAATAGCTTAGTTGGGACTGATCCAGGATTAAGGTTTCCCAGGTAGTATGATAGAGAAAACAGGGTAAAATAATTGAAAATGTTGGGAAACTACAGGTTGAATATAATTATAGAAACATAATACTACTAATAATTATGATAGAAGACCATCTGAAGATCTGGCTCCAGATGTTGTGCAATAGAAAGAGCTACTCAGTGGAGAAAGATAAAAGATCAGGATATGTTGAGGGTATCAAATATCAGGTCTAAAAATGACTACTAAGTGAGAAAGAAAGAGAAAACATTGTATAAAGTCATGCAATAGTTGAATTTGCAATTTCAGAGATAAAGTTGAAGTGAGAAGATCTTTGGCCTTAGAAAATGTGTGACTAGAGTGGAAGGAAGATGAATATCTCTGAGGATGAGATTAAGGATTTGTAAAGCTAGAGTATCGATTGGCTCTGCCATGTTGCTACTAAAGTTACCTACTATAATGCTAGAAATAGAAGTAGGAAGGAAGATGGAGATTTAGGTTCTAGAGACTTCAAGATTTGTGGTTGCTGGTGGTAAGGCAAGGTAAAGAATATGTAGAAGACTGTATAATGTAATAGCATTAGTGAGACATGAACTGGAAGCTCTTTTATTTAAAAATAGCTCTTTTGAGAGTCACATCACCAAACTGGCAGATGTAGGAGACCCTAGCTTCCATCTTCCAACAAAGATCAACAATTAGACAGCTATCTATGAATAAAATCAGTATGGGGAGAGCTCTGGAGTACACTTAAGAAATTTTAGATATGCAATGGAACAAAAATCTGAGAATAACTGGGTAAGAAGAGAAGGAAGACAGCTTTATCTTACAGCATCGTCTTATTCCCCAAGCTGGCATTGCTCAGTGCCAAGAGGGCACTTTCTAGATAGAATGAGTTCTCCTTGTGAAGAAAGAACGGGTGAGCTACCGTCTTCTCCAGCCTTTGGGGGCATCATACCAAGGTCCCACTTTGGTTTCACTCCACCCAGACCAGCTAAGCTGAGATGTATAAAAACAGCTAGAAATAAGAAAGAATAGCGGCTATGCAGTGGGAATGGGTGAGGTTCACAGTAACTTGTTCTATAGATAAACTCAGAAACTTTTGCCACTGAAAAAGGAACCAAAGGCCAGCATCGCTGCTGAAGACATCCTGAAGATTTCATCAGCTTTTGCTCCACAGATATTCACATTTGCTGACACCAGTCCCTTACTTCCTCTTATTTGTTCCCACTGGAGCCCAGGAACCACACCAGAAGCTAGCTCAGACCTCTGTGACTGCAAGAATGCAAGAAGCCAACCTAGAACCCCATGGTTACTCCTCCCCCCCCCCACACACACACTGGCCAAAGTGCACTCCAGCTGTGCACTTACATGCAGCCACAGGAGAACACGCAGTTCTCAGCTGCTCATGGGTTCAGATCAGGCCCTGTCTTCTGTCACTGGCCTATACCACACACTATCCTGTAGCTACCCACCCCAGTCATGCATCTGCAGACCCCTAGCCCTACCCTGTCACTAGCCTCCACTTTAGTGTCCACACCTGGAGGGAAAAGTGAATTGGGGTAAATTGGAGGGGGAGACAAAGTATGAGAGACTATGGATTCTGAGAAACAAACTGAGGGTTTTGGAGGGGAGGTGGAGAGGGGATTGGGTAAGTCTGGTGGTGCATATTAAGGAGGGCACGTATTGCATGGAGCACTGGGTGTGGTACATAAACAATGAATCTTGGAACACTGAAAAAATAAAATAAAATAAGAAAGAGAGAGAGAGAGAGAGAGAGAGAGACAACAACTAAGCTGAAGGCATCATACTTCCTGAATTCCAACTCTACTACAGAGCTATAGTAATCAAGACAACATAATACTGCCATAAAAATAGACACACAGGCCAAAGGAACAGAGAGCCCAGAAGTAAACCTGTTCATATATGGTCAACTAATATTTGACAGGGAGCCAAAAATACTCAATAGGGAAAGAATAGTCTCTTCAATAAATGGTGGTGGGAAAACTAGATAACAACATAAAAAAGGATGAAACTGGACCCCTATCTTACAACACTCACAAAAAATTAACTCAGAAGAGATTAAAGACTTAAACATAAAATCTGAAATCATGGGGCACCTGGGTGGCTCAATGGGCTAAAGCCTCTGCCTTCGGCTCAGGTCATGATCTCAGGGTCCTGGGATCGAGTCCCACATTGGGCTCTCTGCTCAGCAGGGAGCCTGCTTCCCCCTCTCTCTGCCTGCCTCTCTGCCTACTTGTGATCTCTCTCACAGTGTTAAATAAATAAATAAAATCTTTAAAAAAAAGAACAGTCTCTAAAAAAAATCTGAAATAGTAATACTTCTGGAAGTAAACATAGGGGAAAAGCTCCCTGACATTGGTCTTGGCAGCAAATTTTTGGGATATGATACACATATCCCAATAGACAGCACAAGCAACAAAAGAAAAAGTAATATGTGGGACTACATCAAAATAAAAAATTTCTGCACAGCAAAAGAAAACATCAACACAATTAAAAGGCAACCTATAGAATGGGAAAAATGTTTGCAAATCATATATCTGATAATGGGTTAATATCTAACATGTATAAAGAACTCATATAACTCAACAGAAAAAGAGAGAGAGAGAGAGAGACGAAACTATCCAATTAAATAATGAAGAGAGGAACAGAGCAGACATCATTCTAAAGGAAAGATACAAATGGTCAATAGATACATGGAAAGGTGCTCCATATCACTAATCAGGGAAATGTTAATCAAAACCACAATGAGATTATCATCTCACACCTGGTTAAATGGCTACCATAAAAAAGACAAGATATAAGTGTTGGTGAGGATTTAGAGAAAAGGCAACACTTGTGCACTGGTGGTGGGAACATACATTGATGCAGCCACTACAGAAAACAGAACAGAAGTTCCTCAAGAAATTAAAACCAGAACTACCATATGATCCAGTAATCCTACTTCTGGCTATATATCTGAAAAAAATAACTACAGCATCTCAAGGAGATATTTGCATTCTCATGTTCACTGAAGCATTATTCACAACAGGCAAGATATGGACACAACTTGAGAGTCCACCAAGAAACAGATGGATACAAAAGATGTCACACACACACACACACACACACACACACACACACACACAGTGGAATATTATTCAGCCATGAGAAAGAAGGAAATCCTGCCACTTGTGACAACATGTATGAAACTTGAGAGCATTATGCTAAGTGAAATAAGTCAGACAAAAGTAGGTAAATATTGTATGATTTCACTTCTTTGTAGAATCTAAAAAAATTGAACTCCTGGAAACATAAAGTAGAGTGGTGGTTACTAGTGGCTGGTGGTTAAGGAAATGAGATATTTGTCAAAGAGCACAAATTTCCAGTTATACGATGAATAAGGTCTGGAGATCTAATGTACAATACAGTGATTATAGTTACTAATACTATATTATATACCGGAAAGTTGATAAAGAGAACATCTTAACTGTTCTTACCACCAAAAAGAAATGGTAACTTTATGTTATGATGGAGGTGTTTTAACAGTACGGTATAATCATTTTGCAACGTATGTGTATTGATTCAACATGTGCACCTTAAACTTACCCAGTGTCATATGTGTAATTTCATCTCAATAAGCTAGTAAAAACAAGAGGAAAAAGTAGCTTTGGGGGTAAAACAATAATGCATATTAATAAAAATTCAAACAATGAAGAAAATTACAGAGGAAAAGAAGAAAATCTAATTGTGCTGAGATTTGCACCATTAATATGCTTACAAAATCTTTTCCAGTATGTCTACAACCATAGAAGCAAGGTATTTCCATGAGAATGGAGGAATTCTTACCTGAATGTAGAAAATGAGGAGAAAGTCAAATCCTTATAGCAACACTGAGGAAGGTGAGGTGTGGGATGTTGCAATCCTCCACCGGGAAGGGCAAATGATGGTTTAAGGGCAAACGCATTGTCACTTAAAGAAAACAAGTGAATATAACTTTCTCTGATTAGACAGTGATTGTGATCATATAAGTGTTAATCATAGAATGTAGATTTCAGAAATCATAGAGTATTTGGAAGCAGGAAGGCTGAAAAAAGATATGCCATGCTAAAGGGAGTACAAAATTGTGTCAGCTGAGAAGATGAGAGGAGACAGATGATCAGGAAGATTCCATCTTGGATGTCAGTCAAGGAATTGAGACAGGGGAGATGTTGCTCCTGCAAGGCCAGCAAGAAATTCATTTTAGTGACTTCTTCACATGCTTGTGGACACATAAGCTTCTCAGGGATCAGCTGATGGGAGGAACTCATTCTTTCTCTCATTCACTCAAAATTAGACTTTGGGCATCCACTATTTGCCAGGAACCATGTGAGTCTCTAGGGTAAAACAAACTGATAAACAAGAAACTCATAGTCTGGTGCCCTCAGACAGAACAGAATGGTGAAATAGCATATGTTTATAAATGCCATTAAAAGCCTGAAAGTGGACAAGCACGAAGCAGTCTGTCCCCTATTAGACTATTATTAGGACAGCTGTCCAGTGAAGTAGGAACCCAGAGAAGGAGCAATGGACTGCAACCACAGTTTCCATAGAGAAGAATTAAAATTCCAAATCCCCAAACCAATGGAAAGTCACTGTTCACATAGACATTAGCATTTTTTATAGCTTCTCACATATTTTATCATTAGGGAATTAGCATAAGCACCCGGTGGTGCACATGTCTTCAAAAATATTGAGAAAGGGAAGATACCAAGATACAGATATTATACACTTGAATCTTCTAATATGATTAGTAAATAGTATTTAATATACAAAATTCCTTTAATGTAACATTTCCACATAATGTTGACATATGTAAAAAAAAGTCAATGGCTTTTTGAAGTATGATTTATTTTATAAAGACACAAAGCATGGCTTTGCAAAACTATAGCAATCCATCATACCCGACACCAACAGAAATATCACTGTATGTACACACAAAGAAGTTGCTCATTTTCTTCAGTACATGTGTTCTAGAATGGAAAGCCCTAAAAACCATCCACAGAGAATTTCTCTTTATCAGAGACTGTCTTATTTCTGAAGGTTTCCCTTCTTTTAAAGATAAAATTATAAGACTCTCTCAAAAAAAGAATATTTTTTGACAATTTTATACATTTATGGTCTCTCTTAGTAATTTATTCTAAATACTTAAAAAATAGCCTTTCAGACCAAAGATGGAGATTCTTTTACCTAACATGATTCATAACATGAGCTAGAGCCATAGGTAGTTTTTTGTTTGTTTTGTTTTGACTTTTCATTTTTAGGAGCTGATAGACTGGGGTTGAAACATAGTTCTTCCCAGACTAAGAGACTGTGATATGCTTGTCAGTGAGGCGGATAAAAAGCTTCTCCGGGACAGCTCTATTATAAGCAGTACATTTCTCAGAACAGGCAGCACCAGGAGACCGAGGATTTGCAGATGGAGAATGGCAGTCACATTTTAGCATCACAGAGTTCACCTTTGTGGGAACCTGCCCTTGTGGCATAAACTAACATGTGGTCCCCATGAAAAGATATCACCTCGCTCACCTAAGGCTGTATAAACTAGAAACACACAAACATACTCTCCAGATAGAAATGAGGACAAAATGGTAAGAGAGCTGAGTTTCTGTTTTTGTCCACTTTTGTTTTGTTTTGTCCACTTTCAGGCTTTTAATGGGATTTATAAACATGCTCTTTTTGTGTTAATTAATTTCTGATTACCACTGGCTTGGAAACTTGTTTTTTGATAATCTGTTTAGGATCAAACAGGATATTTCTTTTTGAGAAGAGCTGATCTGGAATAATCTACCTGACTGTTTTCACCTGGGAGAGGTAATACATACAGGAATAAGCCATGGTTTTAAGGGCCTTTGCTCTGCAAAGAGAGTTACTCTAATACACTTGCACATCTTTAAAGAAATACCCTTATTCAGGAAACGAAAATGTGATTTGGATATAATAATTCCTGAAGAACAGGAATTCTGGGAATAAGTATAGCCAAGGGGAAGAAGTAGGTCTTATTTGAAACACCCTTTCAGTCCTTCCCCATAAACATTTAATTCTCCAAATAATTATGTCATATATTTTAAAGATATATTTTTATCATTCATGTAGTTAGGATATCAGTAGTTCTCCTGAATATTTTCTGGATACTGTGCAGAAAATTATGGCATAGAATGCCTTAATTATAGGATTATGTAAAGGAATGTTTTAGACCTTACTTAAAAGTATTAACATCATATATGAAAATTTCCCATCTGTGAGGTTTCCTGGATGCAGAAAAATTCCATTTCCCAGAAGCTCTGTTGATGTTTAACTTCCCTGCAGCCTTCAACAAAGAAGTAGATACCTGCGATCCACCTAACATTTCAAATTAATTAAAATTTTAAAAGCTGGCTAATTTCTGGAGTGTATGCTCATTGTTTATGGAGCAAAAGATGCAAACTCTACTTTGCTAAAATGGTTTTGTTTGTATTATTCATCTTCGTGGTTCATTAACCCCATTTTTCATGTCAGCATCACACTTCCTTTCTTGCTATTATGCGCCCACTGTCTAAACGGTCAGAGTGAAGAGAGTGCAGGGCAGTGGGCCAAGCCTTAGAAAATGACTTCATCTTCTACTTATCCAATTCTTCTGAAGCAGGGAAGCATCCAGATGGTCATCAATAATCAAGACAGCCATTACCTCCCCTAACAGAGCCTAATGCTGTATTAGCTGAATCAGAAGCAAATTTCTCTCATAGCCCAACTGCAAGTTTTTCTTGGAACTGACCGGCTTTGGCATTTTTCTTTAAGAATCCTTCTGGTTGGCTGGTCACAGAACACTGAAATCATAAGAACCTGAAGCTATCTAATATTAAAACAATATCGACTGCTTAAGAAAATCCATGTATAAAATGTTACCCCCAGAAGGCCATATTAGTTACACCCCGATTGCTTTCTGCTCTCAGGAAATGACATTATTTTATCTCTTAGACTTCATTGCAAGAAAAAAAAAAGACTAATAAAATACTGAAAGGCATAAAAAAAAAAGAAGTAAGTTCTTACTTTAATTTACTACATAAATAATAATGCTAATAAATGATGTATGACGTAGGATGCTGATGATGTATGAAACATCCAGTATGTATCAAGAACAAGGTTAAATTCTTAGGTTGATTATCTCATTACATCCTTCTACCTAGCCAGTAGGTCAGGCACTGTTATTCATAAGGAATATGAGACTCAGACAATTTAAGTAACTTGCCCAAGGTTACACAACTAGTAAGTGGCAGAGGCAAGATTCAAGCCCACAAAAGTCTAATGTCAGACTGCATTCGACCAGTATCTCATAATCTTTCTTAGAGTCTTAATGGAGAGTAACCCTTTTCTTGGCACAAATACAATTAGAAACTATAACTACAATTAAATATAAGAAAAAACAGATATATATTCAGGAATAGATGATAATTCCTCTTCTTTTTTCAATATAAGAAAGGGGTTTGTATTGAAAGAGGACTAATATTTTACTTGAAAGATTTAATTGCATATGCCATTTAAACTGTAGACGATATATTAAGGAGAAAATTTTACTGTAGTTTTTGAAGAAAATGACAGTGTCAGATAAATATATATTCAGGTATGATTTCTAGCTATACACTTCTATTTTGTTTTTGAAGTAATGAAAATCAAATACGATCAGCAATAGTCATTCCACTGAGGAAAACTCACCTTTAGAATGGAGGAATTTGTGTATTGCTTATGCTGATTTAAGAGTTACAAACATGAAAAGGAATCCCCATGGTGTCTGATCTAATCTTGACACAGACAGTATCCACAAGATCTATTGTCAGTTACAGCTCAAAGCTGCTGCCTCAGGAAGAAAAAATGCTTTGATAACTCATTGTGTCAAAGAAAAAGATTTCACTGTGTGAAATATTGATTAAAACTTTAAAATAAAATTGATGCTTTCTGAAAGAACCTTGTAAAGGTAACAAAGAGAATAACAAAGAAAGTCCAAAGGGTGCTTTTAGGATTGTTTCCAAATAGGTTGATCCTTAATAAAATCTCATGAAAAAAAAATGTATATTACCTTTTGATACCTATATCAATATAATTTTCCACTAACAATGACGATACTTTCTTCACATTGCTGTTATTACTTTATATTTTAAGGTCAAAGTGCATTCATTCTGCTTTTCAGTTAATGATAACAAATGCATTTCAGACCTGGCCTTCAGACTATTATTCCTCAAGGTACAAAGAAGTCAAGGAAAAGTCAATAGTACAAATAGATATTTTTCTATCAAAGAATCCCTATAAGTCTATCTAAGCTTTTCAATTTTATGACATATTTATAAAATATATAAAACTATCATTTTTTTAGAGAGTTCTATTCTATACAGGGAGGTAGAACACTTGTAATGTAAGAATAGAAACAGCCTAAACAAATTGAAACAATTAAGGCCCCATGTGGACTCTCTTATTAAGGGTATCTTGAAACATTTTTAAAGCATGGAAAAGTTACCCTGAATAAATTTTATCATTTGGGGGAAAATGAGGGTATACTGGGAAAAAGGCAAGAAAGTGGATTGAAACAGGGAGGAACAAGTTGAATCTCAGATAAATTATTGTCAGCTCCTCAGAGCAAGGGAAGAGAAAAGTTGTGTATGTCAATCAACCTGCCTCGTCTGTCTCCTCCAGTGACTTCTCACTCAGTCCACCTACGTTTGCAATGCACCCACTCTGATGACTGCTTGAAAAAGATAGGTCTAAAAATGTGGCTCTTATTTTTTGATGAAGGGAAGATTTCCAATGAAGCATTAAAATGCAGAAAGTTTGAGGAGATGCAAAATGTTTTGAGAGGAAATGCAAAGAGATGAAGCAAATAAAATTGGCACGGTGCCCAGAAAACAGTAAACCGTCAAGAAATATCAGTTGGTCTAGTATAGAGACTACTGGGAGTCCTGAAACATGGCATAGGTCCTGAGTCCTAGTTTCTTCTGGGACACTTACCTCAGCGTGAGACTGTGGGTATGGACCCTGTTTCTCTATTGGTAAAACAAAAAATGAGGAGCAGACTTTATTCCTCACTTTAGAGGTGCTTTTAAGACTCTTGAAATATGAATTACAGACTTTTGAGAAAAGGAAGTATTTCTTGGGCATTCTAGATGCGGCACAGGCAAAATGTTAAGTTCTAGGCTTAGCGGTCAGAAACCTGGTGAGGCTTGAGATTCAAATCCTGGGTTCAAATCCTATGCCTACTACTAGCTGTGTGGTCTTGGGCAAGCTATTTAGACTCTGGACCTCAGGTTCTCCTCCATAAAAGAGGGGTATAATTTTACGTCCAGGACTGGGACATGGAACAGATTAAGAGAGCACATGTAAGGTGCTTAGAATAGCACTTGGAGCATAGTACAAGCTCAGAACATTTTAGAAGCTGGTAAAGATGGCTCAAGTTTGTGATATTCTGCAAAATCAAAAGAATCTTTGATTTTAACCTGGTAAGTTTATAACTACAACTATTTTTCCATAAAGCCACACAGTCCCAACTTTATCCTGAAGTAATGTTACACGACATGCAAAATAAAAATGAAGAAATGATACATACAGTCCATTCTGGTCATTCCATTTTGCCTTGTTCTTTCCCACCCCTGTTGAAATAAAGTTTTCTAAAATACCCAGAAAATTAAGAGAAAACTATGAAGACTGTCCTTTGTTTGGCTTAAGATCTTTTGCCTAAGTATTTCACATAACCATCTATAGAAGTATGGCATTCTGTGGGGGAGAATAAAGAATATTCTTAAAACACTCCTCCTCTTTCTGACTTGGCCTTTCAGACTATGAGTCCTCTTTGTCCTTCAAATCATTTTATACGGTAGAGCCAGATAAATTCAGTTATTTTCCTAATACTGAACTCTGTGACTAACACTCATTCCTTTGGGGTTTGGTCAGAAACATTACACCTGCATGATGTAAAATATGAAATAGGGCATATTACTGACTGTGACCTTTATCATGCATGGTATCAATAAACAATTTGAACACAAACACTCAAGGAGAAGGTCAAGTTAAAGATAAAGAAGTTGGTCTCAAAGGAAAGGTCTTGAAGTGATATTTAACCAAATGGATTACTTTACCTAAAAAATTAGGGAGACTTTACCCCTCTCTCAAAGGCCAATACTTGTCCTATTCCTTCCAGTCCACAATTCTAGCTACAACACAATTTTGTTTACTTGTGCCTCTGAAATCATTTTTTGAACATGTTGCTAGATGACAATGATAACTCCTGATGCGTTGGAAAAAAATACCTTTTTGGTTAAGATCATTAAAAACAGGAAATATATGTAAATGCTTAATATCATTGATATTTCAGCCTATAAATTTCCTTATTTTCAACACTTCTTAGAAATACTTAGAAGTATTCTCTCCCAACTCCTGTACTTATACTTCACATTGTACTTATACTTCACATCAGTTTGACTTTTTTACCTAGATGACCTTTTTTTGACTTGGTCATTATAAATTTAACTTGTAATTATAGGAGCTAGGCAAATAAAACCATAGGAGCTAGGCAAATAAAACTAATAAATAACTAATAAACTAATAAATAAAACTAATAAAACTCCTATAGGAGCTAGGCAAATAAAACTAATGCCTAAACAGGTATTTTACATATATTTTTATGTATATAAATCTATATGCTATTTTTATATATATAAATACTGTCTAAAACAGGTATAAGATATATATAGATAGATAGAGATAGATACAGATATAGATACATGAGATATATTTAAAATATATTTACGCATATTGGTACATGTTAAAATATATTTCCAGGGGGCTACATAATGCAACACAGAATTAATATTATTCTTTATTATTATTATTATTTAAACAATTTAAAATAAAAATAAGAAAAATCAGTCTCCAACTCCCCCCACCATTTGACAATCACCAATCTGTTCTCTGTATATAGGAGCTTGGTTTTTGTTAGATTTGTTTCATTTTGTTTCATTTCGCTTTACTTAGATCATATGGTATTTGTCTTTCTCTGTCTGACTTATTTCACTTAACATAATGCCCTCAATTTCCATCATGTTGTTACAAATGGCAAGATTGCATTCTTTTTTTATGGCTGAATAATGTTCCATTACATATATATTATTACATATATGTATTCTTATATATTTATTTTATATCAATGTAATTACATATTATATGTATTATTATATATTATACATGTATTATTCTACATTATTACATGAATTATATGCTTGTATATATGTATTTCTTTATCCATTCAGTTTTCTTTTTTCCGTGGACACTGAAGTTGTTTCCATATCTTGGCTATTGTAAATAATGCTACAATGAACATGGGGTGCATATATCTTTTCTAGTTATTGTTTTGGTTTTCTTTGAATAAATATCCAGAAGTGGAATTTCTGGATTATATGGTATTCCCTTTTTTTTTTTTTACAGTGCTGTTTGTTTGTTTTTTTTTAAGATTTTATTTATTTATTTGACAGAGAGAAAGATCACAAGTAGGCAGAGAGGCAGGCAGAGAAAGAGGAGGAAGCAGGCTCCCTGCTGAACAGAGAGCCCAATGCGGGGCTCGATCCAGGATCCCTGAGATCATGACCTGAGCCGAAGGCAGAGGCTTTAACCCACTGAGCCACCCAGGCGCCCCAAGGATTAGATGGTATTCCTATTTTTAACTTTTTAGGGAATCTCCACACAGTTTGGCTGCCCCAATTTACATTCCCACTAGCAGTGTATGCAATTTCTTTATCCTCCACATCCTCGCCAACACTTGTTATAGCTCCTTGTTGTTGTAACAGTCATTCTAACAGGTATGAAGTCATAGCTCATTGTAGTTTTGATTTGCATTTCCCAGATGACTAAAGATATTGAAAAAAAGTTTCAATTACCTGTTGGCCATTTGTATGTCCTCTTTGGAATAATGTCTATTCACATCTTCTGTCCATTTTTTAATCTTTTTTTTTTCCTGTTGAGTTATATGAGTTCTTCATATCTTTTAGGTATTAACTCCTTATCAGATACATGATTTTTCAAATATTTTTTCTCATTCAGTATGTTGCCTTTTAATCTGGTTGGTGATTTCCTTTGCCTGCAGAAAGTTTTCAGTATGATATAGTCCCATTATTTATTTATTTATTTTTTGCTTTTGTTGCTTTTGCTTTCAGATTTAAAAAACAAAACTAAACTAAACTAAACAAAAAAACAGCATTAAGACCTATGTCAAGGAACTTACTGCCCATTTTCTGCTCTAGAAATTTTATGGTTTCAGGTCATACATTCAAGTTTTTAATTCATTAATCTGAGTTAATTTTTATGTGTGCTATAAGATAGTGGTCCATTTTCATTCCTCTGTATGTGGTTGTCTGGTTTTCCCAATATCTTGTATTAAAGGCACTGTCCTTTCCCTATTGTATATTCTTGGCTCCTTTGTCTTAAGTTAATTGGCCATATATGCATGGGTTTATTTCTAGACTCTGTTCTATTCCATTGATCTATGTGTCTGTTTTTATGCCAATATCATGTTTCAATTATTACAGCTTTGCTATATAGATTTAAATCAGGTAGTGTGATGCCTCCAGTTTTGTTCTTTGTCAAGATGGCTTTGACTATGCAGGGTGTTTTGTGGTTCCATACAAATTTTAGGATTGTTTGTTCTATGTATGTGAAAAATGCCATAGCAATTTTTTTTAAAGATTTTATTTATTTATTTGTCAAAGAGAGAGAGAACATGCACAAGTAAGGGGAGCTGCAGGCAGAGGGAGAAGCAAGCTCTCCACTGAGCAAAGAGTCCAGTGTGGGAGTCTATCCCAACCCCAGGATCCTGGGATCATGACCTGAGCCAAAGGCAGATGCTTAATCAACTGAGCCACTCAGGCATCCCACCATAGCAATTTTGATAGGTATTGCATTGAATCTGTAGGTTGCTGTGGATAGTTTGGATATTTTGGCAATATCAATTCTTCCAACTCATAAAATGAAATACCTATTTATTTGTGTTCTATTTTTGTGTGTCTTCTTCCATTTCTTTCATTAATATCTTGTTTTTCTTTCATTAATATCTTGCCAGTATTCAAGGTCTTTTACTTCCTTAGCTAAATTTATTCTAGGTATTTTTTTCTTTTTGATTCAGTTGTAAATGGGAATACTTTCTTTATTTCTCTTTCTGATGGTTCATTATTAGTATATAGAAATGCAGTGTGTATTGATTTTGTACCCTGTAACTTTGCATTCATTCATTAGTTCTAACAGGTTTTTTATGAAGTCTTTAGGATTTTGTTTTCTATATATATTACCATGTCGTCTACCAGTAGGATGACTTTCCAATTCAGATGCCTTTCATTTCTTTTTCTTGACTAATTTCTCTGTGTGGGATTTCCAACATTATGTTGAATAAAAGTGATGAGAGTGGACATCTTTATCTTGTTCCTCATTTTAGAGGCAAGACTTTCAGCCTTTCAACATTGAGTATGATGGCAGCTGTGTCTCTGATGTATATGGCCTTTATTACATTGAGTTATGTTTCCTCTATACTCACTTTGTTGATCGTTTTTATTATAAATGGGTATTGAATTTTGTCAAATGCTTTTTTTGCATATATTAAGATGATCATACGATTTTGTCCTTCATTTTGTTAATGTGCTGTACCACAATTGTAATATCAAATCATTCTTGAATCCCTGGAACAAATCCCTCTTGGTCATGGTGTGTAATCCTTTTAATGCACAGTAGCCTCCAGCACCATTATCCACAGGGATACATTCCAAGACCCCTACCTGAAACTGTGGATAGTACTGAAACCTATATATACTATGCTTTTTCCCTATACATACATATCTATGATAAGGTTAAATTTATAATTTAGGCACAGTAAGAGATTAACAAAAGTAACTCATAATAAAATAGAACAATGTTACTTAGCAGAAATGGACTCTATGTCCTTTTCAGGCTGAAAGAGTCTATGATTTGGGTGGATCTGTATTAATGATTCAAACTCCATGTCCTTGGGATAGTCTTATAGAACACTCTGTGGCCTTTATATTAGGGCCACATGAATAAGTTTGAAGTACAGAACTCACGGAAAGTTCCCAAGATGTACATCATCACTTTGGGCTGGAGGCACCCTTTGAGGCTTCTGATGCTGGTTATTGCACACCGCATCACCCTTGCCTTCACAGATTTATTTTTTCTGCGTCAATCTTCTATTCAAAACTTCTCCATTCCACCCCCACCACCACCCCCAGTAGAAAAAAAATCAAAGCACTCTAAATCTTGTTGGCACACATTCTAGACACTTATAATAAATTATACAAATAACATAAAAATACATACATAGAAATAAGTATTCATGGGTTGAAATATATTTCAGGGCAACACCAAAAGTGTTTTGTTCAACTCAAATTTCAATTATAAAACATCTCTTTAAGAGAAAAAAACCTTTGAGACCCCACAGTAGGGCTTCTCTTATTGTGGTACCACTAAGTTTGGTGGTACCAAGACGGTCCCCAGCCCCCACTTTCTGAGTTTTGCAGCTATACAGACCACACCAGGATTTCATTTTAGTACTTGACAGAGTCTTAGCCAGGTAAATCTTTTTTTTTTTTTTTCTTTTTCAGAATCAGGCATTTACCAGCAATTTGGCTTTAAAATGTAATATAAAATTAATAGCCCATGGGAAAAATAATGACTTAATGATGAAGATTTAGAGTGATGGACAGAGAAGTGGTACTTAGACATTTGTCTTCTGCTCAATCACTTATGTAAAGTGTCTTTATCCTTGGTGTAAGGTGAATGGGACTCACCCTAAGTCAGTGTGTTAGCACCATTCTGGTCTCTTATCTCAAGTAATTTGGCAAAAAAAAAAAAAATGTACTAGAGAAAAGTGATCCACTTTCCAGGAGCCCTTGTGGAACCCCAGCCTGGTTAAGGAAGTATATGACTTCATATGCAAAAATCTTGAAACTCTTGAGGCATGTGTTGAACCCTACTGACATGATATGGTTGTGGAGGATTGGAAAGCACCTTAAAGGAAAGAAATAGATTCAGAGTTCACATATATTTCAGATCAGGCTCTGGGTATCTGCCCAAATAACAGAATAGCACTGCTGCCTACTTTTATCCTCCAACCTCTTCCCCCTCCCCTACCATGTTCCAACACTGGGAGATTTAGAAATTTCTAGAAATATAATCCAGCCATAGGAAGGACCCTGTTTGTTATGGTCTAAGCGCTATAGTGGTCTCCAGGGAAGAAGATCTAACTCAATTCACCACTGTAATATATTTTATTCATTGCTTTCAACTGGTCACACATCACTGCTCAAAGAAAGCAAAACAGCTTGGCTAATCTAACATGCCTAATATGGTAAAAAGAATCAGGCTTTAGTTGGTTATCTTACCAACTAACCCCTCTGAACTTATTTCTGTACCTATATCTCCCTAATCTCCTCTCCAATCTCAGGGACTATTCTTCTCTATTGAGGTACCTCTGCAATATGTACCTAAAATTGTTCTTTATTTCTACAACAACTTGTCTTTAGGAATAGTGCCTTCATCTTCACAAACTTCCTCCCCCACACTAAGACTGGCAAGAGTCCAAAGTTCTCCTTAACTATTGGCTTTGTTTCTCTTGCCTCCAAATAGCATGAAAATTATACTTTTCCTATGTCTGGTTCATGATTGTATAGAACCTCTTTAATTTATGCAACATCTTTATAAATATATATTAGGGAGGTAGAGCGATTTAATAAAATAAGCCAAGAGTTCAGACTTCGGGAGGCTTAGTTTCAGGCTTCTGCTTCCTGTGTGATGTGATCAACTGAATGAACTTCAGTTTTATCTGTAATTCAGAAGATAGACACACCTTAGGAATTTAAATTTAGTAAAGGAGATGACTGAAAGGACTAGCATAGCACCTAGAATATGGCCATTATTTTTGAGGTCAATAATTATTAAAGTCATATGTGAGTCAGTGTGAAAGTGACTGTTTTTGAAAACTAATAATGAAAAAGACCAAACTCTTAGAAAAATGCATGGTTATGTGGAAGGGTATTTGTAGATGAAGTAGAAAGGACAAAGCTGATTGTTTTCAGATTAGAAACGCATTTACACTGTATTTGTCCCTCCTTTCCTCCTTGAACACTACAAGTAATATTTCTTTGAATGATTAAGTACCCCCAGCATTTCCCTTACTTGGCCTTTTTTACAGTTTAGTGTTTTTTGTGTTTTTTTTTTTTTCCAGCAGTTCTAATTTATTTATGTGGTTAACTAGGAGGGATGTTTTATTGAAGGTAAGTTATTTAGTATTTATGGTTAGAATAGACATAGTCCCTAACTCAAGAATGCAGTATTTTTGACCACTTGCTATACATCCATTTTCTTGCCAGGCAGTGGTAATTCAGAAATAAAGAACTCATGCTTTATAGTTCAAGGAGCACAACATTTTGGTGGAGGAAGCCAATACATACCAAACAAACTAGATGGCAAGTGAATTCCTTTTTCTTCAAGACCCAAGTCAAATGTCTCATTTGACTAACCTTAACTGCCTCAAATCCAAGGCAATTTGATCATTTCCCTATAAAAACTCCATCTCTTGCACATATCTTTACCCTTAGAGTTACCACACTGTGTTGAAATCACATTTATCTTTTATTTTTTATCTCATTATTATTATAATTTGTAAACAAAATTTTTGTTAAAATTTAATTGGTATGGTCATACATTTTCCTGCTATGCAAGCATGTTTCCAAGTCTATCTCCACAACTAGGTTGTAAGTTTCTTTAAAGCAAGGGGTTAACTTTTGTTCAACTATGAACCCTTAGTACCCATCACAGAGTTTGATTTGTAATAGACACACAAATGTTTTCTCAATAAGTGAATAAATACTATAATTATGTTGTGAATTGTCTTTGAAGAAAGTATAAAAAGGCAAAGCATTAATTCTAACAGAGGAAGACATCACTGAAGAAATAACCTTGGACTTAGATTTTGAAGGATGAGACAAATTATGCTAGTATATAATCAGACAAAGCTCCACAGATTTCTAAGCTGATTCTAAATGCATTCAGCCAAATTGCTTAGATTGTCCAAAGCAACCTAAAGACAGCCTGTCAAAATAGGCTAGAAACGCTTAGGGAAATATATTAAAGCTCAAAGCACAAAAAGTATTTATTTTTCAAAGAGTGTAGGCAAGAATGTATGGAAAAAAGGACTAAGAGAATTCATTGCAATGAACTTCAATGAACATCACCCATCATAATGTCGCTGGGCCTTTTCCCTGGATTTCAGGACACACAGCTGGAATTTACATGAGGATGTGATGCAACTAATCCTTTAATAGCACACTGAAAGTGACCTGACAGGCTTGCAGTATCTGTGTCATATAGTTGACAAGATTTGTCACATTTGGGGTTCTCCTCACATGGAACTTGTCACTGGTTCTTAAGGTTTTCTCCCTTCTTGCCTAGAGGGGCAAATCATCCTAACATTTTCCTAGATACTTCCACGCTGAGAGCCGAATGATGTGTGAGGACATATTGCCTAAAAATAGGAGAGAGACATGTCAGAGCATTATTATGGCCAATTTAACTTGGAGTGGTCCAAGGAAACTAGATATCCTGTGAAATAAGTTAAAACAGTAGATGTACTGTGCTTAATGCCAGTTTTGTGAAGTGTGATCAGAGATATGATCAGTCTTGGTGCATATCTTGACAAATAGTAAGTCAAAGGTCTCTGAGAGTTTGCACATGGGGGGGAAGATTTTGCAAATCATAAATTTAATTGCACTAAAAATACTGCTTTATTTTTTCTCTCTGTTTGAAGAGATTAAGATTTGTACCAGTGATATTAGTTAGTAGACTTGAGTATTATTTTTATTTGTTCCTTAAGATGTGCTACAATTTCTAAGTTATATTACTTAGCCATGGAAGGAACAACCAGGAAGAGCCCACGTAAAGAGAAACAATAAGTTCACTATACTGTATGCTTCCCAGAGCACATCTGAATTATTTTCCAGTTACATATACAGTATTTTAAAAGGATCAAAGATCAAATGAATTGTGCACTGAGGAAGATAGCTAGAATTGAGAGGTTTCTGAATATCAAAGCCCATGAGGACAGCCAAGTAGTTGAGGATATTAAACCTAGAGGAAAAAAATATGTCTTTGAAGATCACAATGACAGCTAAAGATTGTCATGTATTAGATGAAGTAAATCTTTTGTTTTGCCCCAAAGGAAATACCTATGGTGAAAGCATAGGAGTTACAATAGAATAAATTTCATTTCGAAGTGCAAAGATCATGTGTAAAGGCACTTACTCAACAATAGGAGGGATTACTTGGAGAAGTATCCGAGTTGCTTAAACACAGGCTGAGAATGATCCATTAGGGATGTTGTAAAAGATTTGGGCATCAGATAGAAATTTGGACCACATGACCTTATGATCCCCTAACATCCATAAAATTGACCAACCAGATAATTAGATGGATTACAAAGCCACAATAATAAATATGGTATGTTCTCAGACTGAAATAGACAATAGTCCAATGGAATAGAAGAGAGAGCTTACTACATCAAGAGAGGATTCCAAAATAATTAAATACTAAGTGTCAAATACAATACTATAAAAACATTAGGAGGAAATGTTGGAAAGTGCCTTCATGAAAAAAGAGGATTTCTTAAAATTTCAAAGACACAAACCTTAAAACAAAAAACTGCATTTGTTTACATGACAGAAAACTAAGAATGTGTGTTCAAAATGGATTTTGAACAAAATTAGTACATATCAAATAGAATAGAAAGAGATACTTAAAGTCTACTGTGATAGAGAAACAAAAACTAGAATGCCACCCAAACCAACAGTCATCCCTCATAGAAAAATTGACAAAGGAATTGAAATTGACAAATAAATAAAAACAAGTAAGAATAAATAAAAACAGAGGAAGAAATAAAAAAAATCTAAGAAACATAAGGAAGAATTTATAATTATTAGTGAACAGAGAATTGTATATGTAAAGAAATGAGATAGCATATTATACCCATTAAATGGCCAAGAAAATTAAAAAGCTAGATAATGCAAAGCACTGGCATAGATAAGAGCTGTATGAGTTTCCTTCTGTTGCTGCTGAGAATGTAGATTGTCACACTCATTCTGAAGAGACTCTGTCATTTTCTAATAAAATAAATTATGTATGAGTTAGATGATAGAGTCCAGGAATTTCACTCCTTAGTGTATAATTCTAAGAAATTCTCACAGAAGTCATCAGAGAGATGTATACATTGATGCTCATTGCAGCAATATTCATAGTAATAGAGAGTTTGTGGCATTCTACTAGAAGAGTAGAAAAGAAAACAAAGTTGATATACTTTGCACAAAGTTGATATATGCACAAAATTGATATACTTTTGCACAAAGTCGATATATGCACAAAATTGATATACTTTTGCACAAAGTTGATATATGCACAAAATATCATGCATGAAATACTGAGCGTTGCAGTAATGGATTAGAAGTACACAAAGAAACATGAATGTTCTTAGAGCATAGTATTTAAAGATAAAAGTGAAGAAAGATGATAGACATTATCATATAGAGCACAATACCACTTAAGTACATTAAAAATACATGCACACAAAGTGATACACATTTGCCAAAATATACACACGTCAAATACACACTAAACATATTAGTGGTATTAGTATAATGAGTATTAGATAAATGGGAATAGAAGTGGAGCATGGGGAAAAGAAAGGAATAAATAAATGAGTAAAACAAGAGAGATATTGCATGAATCACTGATGATAATGTGCCATAAATTGAGTTAGTGTAATTCATTTAACACAATCATCTGAGTATCAGTAAATACAAAAATAAAACAAAACAATAAAATCATATTTTGGATTCAAGGGATCTAGAGACTGATACTACTGTGTGTGTTAAGTATTACAGCTGTTATTTTCTTCCCCCAAATATGTTTATTTTATTTTTTCAGTGTTACGAGATTAATTGTTCATGCCATCACACCCAGTGCTCCAAATAATTCTGTTATTAACTCAGATCCTCTACCCAGATCTCCTAGGAAGGTATAGGACTTCATTTTCCTCATGGCAGTTCTCAAGTTTTTGCCTTATAAAATACAGGTTTTGTTGAAGAGTTTCTTCCATTATTATGTACATACGTATATGAAAGAAAAGCAAGGAGAATTATCTATGACTTTTTCACTTTGAAACACTTTTCAACTATGTGCTAAAATATTTCAATCATTTTTAAAGGTTTCATTTTTTAATGGAAGAAAAGTTTAATTTGAAGATAATATGAAACAGTTATAATAGCTTATTAAACATAAAGGATAAAAGAACTAGTGAAGCTTTAAAATGGTAATTAAAAGAGCTGATGTGTGTCTAATGCATTTATTCAGCGTCTTCTAGCAATAAGTCATGATAATGGTAAAAATTTCGCCTATATATTCAAGTTATTACTATTGCTGCAATTTCTGTCTCTACCAACTGTCAAAGTCCTGTGCTGTGACTGCATTTGAGCCGCGGAAAGTAGTAAACAAGGCTTTCGGAATACAGTCACGTGCACACGCAGCCTGCGGCTCCCAAACGTGGCTTCTTACGGAGAAGTGCGCAGAGGCTGTCTGTCATAACAGAACTGCGGAGGGAGGAGCAGAGGTTAGGCGTGGCTTCCCCGTTAAACTGAAATTAGAAGTGACAAAGATGACTTACCAGTTCTTCATGTATAGAGGATGTATTCCGTTCTAGGATGCTTTCAGGTTTACAAAGAAATTTACATTTATCAACTAATCGCTGCCTCCTAAGTGACTGCCTATGAGCTAAGTAGATTAGTATTATTTTGACTTTACAGAGTAAGAAACTGGACCTGTTTTCGTAAATTTGCTAACGGTCACATAGTTCTTATGCTAAAGTATGATTTGAATAGGAACTTCCTAGTTCCGAATCAGAATCATTTTCTCGAAGGTGATTTAAAACTTTTATCAGACTATAAACTGCTTCCTCAAGTTATTTCTCAGAAGTTACATTTCCCTAATGCCTGCCATCAGGGAAAGATAACATACCAGAAGGGGGTGTCTAATGGAGTCATAGAATGTTTTGGTGCAATGTATAGTCTGACATAATATTTTCAAGCTGGATTTATGTTGATTTGATTTTGTTTTATGGGCATGCTCAGTAATTAGTACAAGGATAAAAATGTACGTTTTCAATAAAACATAAAATAATAACACAGTGTTGGTAGGCTGATTAATCCATATACTGCCTTGTTTATAACTAAGTATATAATTCATTGTACAAGAGTATAGAAACAGGAAAAAAATCACGAAAACCTAAGTAATGAATATAAAACATATGCAAATTTAGAAATACTGTGCTGGATTCTGCTACAAATCAGGATAGAATTTTGCATATCATAGCTGCATTGCCCCAAAAAAGTGTCATTATGAGTCCGTAGGATGCATATTTGCTTGTAGAGAGGGAGTGCTGGGTCACTGACAAGAGAAAGAAGTGACCCAACAAACAATTCCTTGAGTAGGAAGACAGTCTTAGAAATCCCCCTCAGAAAAACTTTCATACACTTTCCACAACTTACGATTCACTTGGCTAATGGCTTCTCTTAGCAACTGCAAATAGCCCAGAATGTGTGTGTGTGTGTGTGCGTGTGTGTGCGTGTGCGTGTGTGTGTGTGTCCGCGCGCGAGCATGCGCGCGCGCACCTGCGCTTATAGGGGATGGTAGAGATAAGCTAGTGTATAGAATATTCACAACTTGGTGTCATTCATCTTAATTAAATCAGGGCTTTACAAATTATAGATGTCGACCCATTAATGAGTCTCCAGGAATAAGTTTTAAAAATAGAATGGAGTGGAGTGGAAATGAATAGAATAGAAAAGATAACAGTAACTGCAAATGATATGGGTAAAATCTGATTCATGAAATGCTTGTTTTAGCTATTTCATGTGTGTCTTTATGTGTCTTTAGTATATATAGTGTATTTCTTCTGGTTCCTAAAATTTTTAAAACCAACGTATGCAGTAAACTTCATCCTGACAGCCACAGAGCTCAGCACAAGAAATGTCCATAGAGATGAAGAGGAAGAAGAAACCACCTGAGAAAGCAGGCGTCTTGGAGTTGGAGTCTTTTTTTTTTTTTAACTTATTTATTTGACAGAGAGAGAGCACAAGCTGGCAGAGTGGCAGGCAGAAGGAGGGGGAGAAGCAGGCTCTCCGCTGAGCCAGGAACCAGATACGTGGCTTGATCCCAGAATCCTGGGATCATGGCCTGAGCCGCTTAACTGACTGAGCCACCCAGGAGCCCCGCCGAGCTGGTGTCTTTTCAGGGCCAAAAGGCCCATGGAAACTGATGACCCAAAGTTGAAAAGATTCACGTAGGACATAGGAAACTATAGACATGGGTATGTCTGGGCTAGTTAGGAAGGCTATTCTGCTTAGTCTTTAACCAATTGTCTACAGTCTAGCCCAGGAATCTGCAGACAGTGGCCTGTTTTTATATTTTATATATCTTGCAAGCTAAAAATGCTTTTTACATTTTTAAATGGCTGGGGAAAAAATCAAAAGAAGCATAAGCTTATGTGACATTTGAAAACCATATGAAATTTGAAATTCAGTATCCATAAACACACTTGCAGTTATATGTATTCATTTACATTTAGCCTATGACTTCTTTTGTACTATACTGGTGGATTTAAGTAGTTGTGACAGACAGTGTATAGCTGGCAAAACTTAAAATATTTACTATTTGCAGATCAAGAGCCTTTCCTTCCCTCTGATTCAATGACATCAGAGTGGTAGCCTGAAATTGATCGTGATAGGAGTATTTACACCATGAAATCAACAGGTACAGATTCAGGCCCTTTTTTTTCACCTGAAAACCAGTTGTTAAGCATTTACCAAACACTACTGCAGTAAGCAATACTGGACCCACTTAAGAGCTCTGTGAATTTAGCAGGTAACAACCTATGTAAAACGTGGTTTTCCACTGAGAAGCCTAGACTACCTACATCACAAGATTGCTTTTAGAATGAAATGAGATGAGGCAGTTATGCACTAAAATATGGACAGGAAATACATCAGTACCCTCCCCTTCATTTTTCTATGAACCTTAAATTTCTCTTTAAAAAAGTTTTAATTATAAATTAAATAAAAACAAAAACAAACCACCACCACCAAAAACAGAAGACTGAACATGTAAGCCACTACTTATAATCTACCTCGAGTAGGAAAAAAAGAAGAAAGTAAGAAGGAAAACCGAGGACACAGTATTAAGAGATTCATAGTCTTCTCCAAAAAAATATGACCTGGAAATTTTGAGGACCTGAAGTCTGATCTCTAGATTTCCAATAAAATAGCTGATGTTAAATTTTACCATCATCATCCCCTTTGAAATTTTTCTCAACATCATAATTCTCTTCAGTTTAATAGTTTGTTCACTTTATTATTTTTTTTAATTGAGAGAGAGAAAGAGAGAGATAGCACAAGGAGGGGGGTTGGTTACCAAATCTCAAGCAGAGTCCACAGTGAGTGTGGATCCCACAGCAGGGCTTGATCTCACAACCCTGAGATCATGACCTGAGCCAAAATCAAGAGTCAGATGCTAAATTGACTGAGCCACCCTGGTGTTATACCTCTTTTTTTTTAATATGAAGAACTGTTAAGGAATCATTTTACGTAGAAGATTTGTGTCAGATATTGACAATGGTCCTTTGATACAACAAAAAAAAGCCACAGGCAGGGGATGTACACAACTGCATGTTAACCTTTTACATTCTTTATTAAGTTTTAAACTAATGTTTCATATGTCACTGTTCCCATTAGAATTTCAAGTATGTATAGAAACCACTAGCTTCATTGGATAATTTATACACTTAAAATTTCCAAATATGTGTTCTCTTTCCACTGCCAAAACCGAAACATTATTATCTACTCTTGAATATTTTTAATAAAACACAATAGGTGTACTTTTATTATGTAATATGGCATGGTGGGAAACAGAGTTTGGAGTTAAACAGAAATGAGAATCCTGGCCTCACTTTTGTGTGCCTCAATTTCTTCATCCCAAAATTGGGGCAGTAGAGTCAGCAGAGGAGGAAGCTATTTTTCCACATTAGTTCCTAGGTCTATAAGGCTGCTGAGTTGGGCAGAAATCTGCATAGTCTTGGCTGGAACCTCTTCTGTGTCACCTAATAGTTGAGTTAGTAGGCAAAGCCTTTGACTTTTCGAACCTCTGTTTCTATGGAGGTAAAATAAGGACAAAAATATCCTGAAGCATTCCTATTAAAACAAAATACATTTTAAAGATAATACACATGGTACACATTTAATAAATGTGAACTATTGCATTTTCAAATGTGATCCAGGCCATTTCTGTACATTCTCATTATATATAACTTTCTTGGTTCTGATATTCATTAGAGCTTAAATATTATTTTTGAGAACTTGACTTTTGCCTTCTTTAAGATTTTTTCACATTATAATTTTTTTTAAGTTTTCATTTAAATTCCAGTTAGTTACCAGACAGGTAGGGTGCCTGGGGGGCTCAGTCAGTTAAGTGTCTGCCTTTGGCTCAGGTCATGAACCCAGGGTCCCGGGGTCAAGTCCTGGATCAAACTCCCAGCTCAGCAAGGTGTCTGCTTCTTCCTCTCCCTCTACCTCTCCCCTCTGCTTATGCTTTCTCTCACGATCTCTCTCTCTCAAATGAATAAGTAAAATCCTTAAAAAAATAAAACAAAAACAGACAATGTAATATTAGTTTCAGATATACTCTTGGATTTTAAAATACAATATTAAAAAACTATCCGGTATTTCATGATTATCAGAATCTCTTCTTTCTTAAAAAAAATGATTCCTATTTCTGCTCTTTGATCTTTCTAGTTGATTGACATCTCCTTCTGGAGATAAAAAAGACAAGGGGGAACTTTTAATCAGTACATTTTGATAAAATGTGATTTTGGAGCTTTAGATAGAACTATTAGGAATGTCTATCCAGAAATCTCCCTGCATTAAAATTGATTGGATAATTATATAGAAGAGCTTGAATCTCATATGAGGAATGAGAAAAAACTATAAAATGGCTAACAGTTACTGAAGAATTCCCTCTCAATTCTAGTTGAGTGATTTCTCTCAGAATTTAGAATTTGGTTCAAGAGGTAAGACATAAAAAAAATCACTTTCTAGTCCACCAGTATTTGAAAAGATTTTGTAAGCACAAGGTACTATAATGAATAGAAATGTAAATCAAGACTCCATCTTATTTAGAAGAATAGTAACACAGAACCTCCAAGAGAGAATTTTATTTAGGTAGGTCTGCAAAGTCAATTCCCTAACATTGTCTGATTAGTCTAAACGTTGTAGCTCCACTTCTGTAATTTAGTAACTATATCATCCTTTCTGGAGAAAAACTGACTAGACAGCAAGATACTATTTCCTTTAAAGCATAGCTCCATTAAAATTTTTGAGTGATTCATCATAAATTGTTATATAAAAGCAGAATTTATAACTTGGTTTATTAGAAACCTATGTCTCCCCCCAAAAAATTCTACACAATTTAACCAATGTAGCTAAATGATAACATTCAATATCTACTAAAACTTAATGTCCTCAAAATCACCAACTGATATTTTAATGATGGATTTGTTGGCAATTTTTCTATTCTGTATTGGAAATTAAATATAAATTATATATTAGTATCACCTAAAATCTCCATACGAATTAAATGTGTAAGGGTTTTTTTTAAATTTATTTTTTATTAACATATAATGTATTATTTGCCCCAGGGTACATGTATGTGAATCATCGGGCTTACACATTTCACAGCCCTTACCATAGCACATACCCTCCCCAATGTCCACAACCCAGCCACCCTATCCCTACCCCCCCCCCCGCCTCCCAGCCACCCTTAGTTCGTTTCATGGGTCTAAGAGTCTCTTATGGTTTGTCTCCCTCCCCATCCTCTCCTGTTTCATTTCTCTCCCCCACCCCCCCCCACAAACCCCTGCCTTGCCTCTCAAATTCTTCATATCAGAGAGAGATCATGTGATACTTGTCTTTCTCTGACTGACTTATTTCACTTAGCAT
>CM053607.1:64989119-65103645 GCA_028646535.1 Procyon lotor
GAAGAGAACACAGGCAGCAATCTCTTCGACCTCAGCTGCAGCAACTTCTTCCTAGAAACATCTCCAAAGGCAAGGGAAGCAAGGGCAAAAATGAACTATGGGGACTTCATCAAGATCAAAAGCTTTTGCACAGCAAAGGAAACAGTCAACAAAACCAAAAGACAACTGACAGAATGGAGAAGATATTCGCAAATGACATATCAGATAAAGGGCTAGTATCCTAAATGTGTAAGGTTTTTAAATAAAAAGTGGAATGAATTTGAAGAATTGAAAACATAAACAAAAATGATGCTCACAAATTAAAACTTAGGAACATTTTTCAAGATGCTTCTTGTTTCATAAATTGAATCTCATTTGAAAACCAAAGTAAAACTAACCTCACAGTCACATCAAAATTTTGATTATCTCTACCCCACCATAAAATATTTTCATGGAAAACAGGTCTGTCATAATTATGATGCCCTAATTATGCATCTAACATGGTTTGGGTTTATGTCGGATATCCTAGTATAATTATTAATAGTACCTTGTTTACTTTCAAACTTATTCTAGGTTGAAAGATACACTATATTGTCATAATTCAGTATAAGACAATGGCCATATTTCACTGATGGATATACTGTGTGTCAGAAAAATGGGGGGAAGTTTACAATTGCTTAAACCTATCAAAAGCTAAATTACAGTGAAATTTAATCTTCAACAATTTGTGAGAAGATTAATTCATTAACCATATTCAAAGATACAGCTAGCATTTTATATTTATTAGATAAAATGCTTACTCAACTTTGGATCAAGTCTACAACTACAAAGTGAAGTAGTGAATTCAGGACCAAATCTTGTTCACCAAAATAAAATTGATAACTATATCTTTTTCCAAATTATAAAGCTAACCAATTGTTCAAGAAAAGAATAACCAGTGCAACTGCCTACCATGTCCTTGTATAAGGGCATCAGTTCCACTGTCTTGCTGAATCACCTTTAACTCAAGGTTATTATTGTAATTTGATCTCCCCATTATGGCAAAATTACTCATATCCAAGAACATCAGCCCCTTCCCCTGATACCAAAAGGATACTTTTGATACATATCAGTGACTGGATCCTTGCTACTAAGAATTATAAATTGCTATAGCTGACAAATTAAAGTCTTAAATTCTAATTACTTCAATTTGTTGTAAGTGCATTAAATTATTATGAAAGGAGATACACTGAAATCTCCAAATAGCAAGTCTTCTCTTTATATCTAAAGACTAAGTTGCTGTTTTTCCTATCATGCCTTAGGGATATATCTTATTGTGTAGAAATTGGAGTTTAGAAAGAGACTGGAAAATGAAACTTCACTTTCTATTCTTTAGTCTTTAACCTTTAACCAGTGTTTGGCCATGGTTGTACCAACTCTGATGGCAGTTAGTTTAAACTTCCTCAATCTTCAAGTTTAAGGTTATAATCTATGTATATAAAGTAGCTTTTTAATATTATTAAATGAAATGAATCCACCATCATTTAAATAACAAATTAGCAAAATACCACACTAAAGTTTTTTTTTCAGAGAAACCAGACTTTTTTTCCCCCAAATAGTTTTATTTTATTTTTTCAGTGCTACAAGATCAATTGCTCATGTAATTTTTTTTAATTGAACAAAATTGTAAACTGAAATTGCCTTAATTTGTTACTCCTCCATCCAAGTAAAACCCAAAACCTCTATTTCCCTTGCACTTCCATGTAGGGGTAATTGGACCTCATGGTATCAGATAAATTTGGGTTTCTAATCTTTCTTCCTCCTGTCCCTTCCTTCTCCTATCAGTGCACAGATTCTAAACAATGGGATTACTTAACTATCCCTTGTTCTATAATGGCTGCGCTAAGACTCCAAATTACTATATTGGGAATATACATTCACTTAGAGCATAGCACTCCATTTCTCCCCTTGGAGAGAAGCTCTGAAAATATATTCGATAGCAAATAATATGGGAGAATTATTCCAATATAGCCTCCCAATACCTATTTTCTTTACCTCCTTTTCTGATTTGTTTCCTCTACACTATACACTCTTTTCCACATGTGGAAGGGATACTTAAAGTTGTGCATTTTTGGGGGTCAAAAAAAAAAGAGATAACAAAAATTTATAGATTGTAATATGCCATTATTTATCTTTCCATCCATTTTGCATTTTAACTCAAGTTACCAGGTTCTGTGAATTTTACTAACTGATACAAATGAGTATTAGAAACACTGATTTAATTGACTTTTCTACCTTGTATTTAATACACTATTTCTAGGTAAGGTATTAACTCATGTTCTTTAAATTGAGCTATTACAGTTCAGTATCCCATTTAAAACAGCACAAAAACTAGAACTGGTAAACTTCATAAATTCAAGATAAATTCCTTCCTGAAAAGTCCCACTATGATCAAACAATTCCTTAAAAGAAAATATAATTTAGGACATATTTTGATTTTCTAAAATATGAGGCTCCATATTTTTTTGTGTAGGGGCTCTGCTTGTGTGTGTGTTTGGCGTTTTGAAAAATAAATTTGTTTCTCTTGAAAAATCAGGCTTGATTTTTGGAGCAAACTAAATTAAGTTTTCTCTGCTTCAAATTTTGATATAAACTGTAGATTTTTGCCTCTGAGGCTTTCAAAAAAATATTTTGGTTTTCAAAAACAATGTATGATCGTATTTATGAAATTATGACACACTTCTACCTTTAGCATTCTTTACTGTTCCTTTTCCTGCATTTAAATTCTCAGATAATTGAGAAAATGTAATAATAAGAAAATTAGATACTCAAGACCAATTTGAACTAATATAAACAAATTTCCAATAGTCACCCTAAGCACTGAAAAACTTATGAGATTTTATTGGGCTTAGTTCCTAATGAGATCTTAAAGCTCATTTTCTTAACTGTATTCCAACTTAAATGACATTTTTAGATACCCCATTGACTTGGTGTTTTATATCAAATTAGCACTGCTATTTTCTAATTTACTTCCTTTATTTATAAGTCTAGTGACTTCATGTGTATTATGTCCTCACATTACCAAATGAATTTTGAATGTTTTTAAATAATTTTCATTCTTCTTTAATTAAATGATCTCTGTTGAAAGCAGCATAAATTTGTGTATATTCCATATGCATGCAGAACTTAACATTCAGGTTTTTAAAAACAATACCCAAGGTAATTATTTAATACTCCAAACATTTTGGCAGTTTCTTTGTATCTTTTTGCTGACTTTTAGGACTGATTTCCCCACAAGCAAAAGTGAAAGTCAAATATTAACTCAGAAAATTTATAAATTAATATTTTTGTAAGATTATAACCAAAAATAAGTCATTAAACTTTGAACAAGTATTAGAGCTTTTATAAATTATATTGGCAGAAAGTTAAAATCAAATGTATACCGATTTGAGTTGACTAATCTAGCCAAAACATTAAAAATTAAAAAGAGGAGAAACATAACAAAGTTTAAGAAAAGAAAATAGAGAATGTAAGATTAGCAGTGGAGTATGGAAGTATTAATATTTCTTGAAATCCATGCTTTTTAAAATTGTTTAATTTATAAATTCAGGTATCAAATTATATTTCACCAATATACTATTAACTTATTGATATATCTCTACATTAATTAATCAAACATTTATTAAACATCACCTATATGCCAGGCATTTTAGTGGGTAACAGACCTACAAAGAGTATTCAAGAGTCTAGTGAAGTAGATAAATAACTACCTCCATTCTTATAGAGCTGGAAATACTACCTCTCTGATATTTAATGATTGGGTATCAGGCAAATCACCACTTCATCTAGAAACTCTTCCCTGAGCAATACTCCTTGCTGGCAACTATGTTAGGGGCTGCTGCTGAGCATTTCCCTAAACCTGTGTTCTTTCTTTATTGTATCACTTACCATAATTTATCATAAATGTTTGTTTGAAGTATTTCAACTCCTTGATTCTAAGCTGTGGGAGGACAGATTCAAAGCTATCTTGCTCACAATTATATCCCTTCTGTCTAACACAGCGTTTGGCACACTGTATATGTCGCATGCATACTGGTTAAATACATTAAAAAAGGAAGAGGGACGGAAGGAAAGAGAAGAAAGAGAACCAAGAATGGAAACAGAAGAGAAAGAGGAAGGAGGGGAGAAGGGAGGAGAGAGAACTAATTTTATACTGGCAACCTCTGAAGGTCAATTTTTTTAAAGTTATGTTAATTCCAATACAATTAAATTAGTCTCAGGTGTACAATATAGTGATTCAACAATTCCATACATTACTCAGTGCTCATCATGGTAAGTATACTCTCAATCCTCATCACCATTGCCCCACTTATCTCCCATCTGGTAACCATCAGTTTGTTCTCTATAGTTAAGAGTCCATTTTTCTGGATTTTCTGTTTTCCCTTTGGTATTTATTTTGTTTCTTAAATTCCACATAGTAGTGAAGTCATATGGTAATTGTCTTTCTGTCACTGACTTATTTCCCTTAGCGTTATACTCTCTAGCTTCATCCATGCCACTGCATGGCAAAATTAAATTATTTTTTATGGTTAATATTCCATTGTATGTATATGTATATGTGTGTGTGTGTGTGTGTGTGTGTGTACATATATACACATACATACCACATCTCTCTTTTTTTTTAAACATACCACATCTCTTTATTCATTCATCTATGGTTGGACACTTGGGCTGCTTCCATAATTTGGCTAATGTAAATAATGCAGCAATGAACACAGGGGTGCATATATCCTTTCGAATTGGTGTTTTCATATTCATACCACTGGTAAATATCCAGTAGTGCAATGACTAAGTCATACGGTAGTAGTTCTATTTTTAATGTTTTGAGGAATTCCCATATTGCTTTCCAGAATGGCTACATCAGTTTGTATTCCCACCAACAGTGCGAGGATTCCTCTTTCTCCACATCCTCGCCAATACTTGTTTCTTGTGTTTTTTGATTTTGGCCATTCTGATGGGTGTGTGGTGATATCTCATTGTGGTTTTGATTTACATTTCCCCGATGATCAGTGATTTGAGCATCTTCTCATGTACATACTGACCACCTGTATGTCTTCTTTGCAGAAATGTCTGCTCATGTCTTCTGCTCATCTTTAAAATGGGTTATTTGATTATTGAATTTTATGTTTTCATATATTTTGTATACTAGCCCTTTACTGGATATTTCATTTATAAATATCTTCTCCTATTCAGTAGTTTGTGTTTTGTTTTGTTGATTGTTTTCCTTTGCTGTGCATAAGCTTTTTATATTGATGAAGTCCCAGTAGTTTATTGTTGCTTTTATTTCCCTTGCCTCAGGAGACATGTCTGGAAAAATGTTACTATAGCTGATGTCAGAGAATTACTGCCTCTGCTTTCTTCTAGAACTTTTATGGTCTCAGGTCTCACATTTAAGTCCCTAATCCATTTTAGGTTTATTTTTGTGTATGGTGTAAGAAAGTGGTATAGTTTGATTCTTTTGCATATTGTTGTCCAGTTTTCCCAATATCATTTTTTTTTTTAAAGATTTTATCCATTTGACAGAAAGAGATGAAAGTTGGCAGAGAGGCAGGTAGAGAGAGTGGAGGAAGCAGGCTCCCCGCTGAGCAAAGAGCCCCATGTGGGGCTGGATCCCAGGACCCTGAGATCATGACCTGAGCTGAAGGCAGAGGCTTTTTAACCCACTGAGCCACCCAGGTGCCCCTCCAATACCATTTGTTAAAGGGACTTTTTCCATTGCATATTCTTGCCTCTTTTGTCAAAGATTAATTGACCAAGGTAAATTTTAAATGGAATTCTTAAATTATCTTCTTACAAGTCTAATAATAATGACAGTTGGGAGATCAGAAAAAACTAAAATTCAGAAAAAATTTCTCTCATCTCAAATTTAATACGTGATAAGGGTGCTGGAGATACATAGAAACATGAGACCTAATTCACTTTCAATCTATCATGAAATACTAGCCACAGCTAGAGTTCTTTGAAAAGTTTGAAAAGGAGTCACTAAATCATAGCTTAAAATGCCTATATTTGGGGCGCCTGAGTGGCTCAGTGGGTTAAAGCCTCTGCCTTCGGCTCAGGTCATGATCTCGGGGTCCTGGAATCGAGCCCCACATCGGGCTCTCTGATCAATGGGGAGCCTGCTTCCCCCTCTATCTCTGCCTGCCTCTCTGCCTACTTGTGAGCTCTCTCTCTGTCAAATAAATAAATCTTAAAAAAAAGAGAATGACATAGTATGCATTGAATTATGTCCTATTTAAAATAGATTATCATCATTAATTTTTTAAATAAATTGATTGGATTGAACTGTCATATCCTTTTTTGCTTTTGAGATTTTGTAACTGCTACATTGTCTTCTGGAAGTTATAATTACAGGTGAAAAATTGGAATAACTGGATCAAAAGTATATATATTTTCCACGTTTTTGAATTATATTGATACACACTTTCAGATAGATTGCCCATTTCATTATTTCCATGACAAAACTTATTATTACAATCCTTGAAAATATTTGCCAAATTGATAATAAATGACTGATTGCTTTTAATTATTCACACTTTAGTTTTTATTTGTTAATAACACTTCCAAATATTATTTTGTGTGTTGATAAGGAAAATTTTTGTACTATTAGTCTATTTGCATTATTTTTATTTGAAT
This sequence comes from Procyon lotor, assembly GCA_028646535.1. NCBI lineage: Eukaryota > Metazoa > Chordata > Mammalia > Carnivora > Procyonidae > Procyon > Procyon lotor. Next base: position 64,995,774 of record CM053607.1, read on the forward strand.
CATGTATGTATTTGTGCTTCATTACTTTGTGAATTACTTGTTTAAAATATATTTGTAGGGTCGCCTGGGTGGCACAGTGGGTTAAAGCCCCTGGCTTTGGCTCAGGTCATAATCTCAGGGTCCTGGGATCGAGCCCCGCATCTGGCTCTCTGCTCAGTGGGGAGCCAGCTTTCCCCTCTCTCTGCCTGACTCTCTGCCTACTTGTGATCCCTCTCTCTGTGTCAAATAAATAAATAAATAAAATCTTTAAAATAAAATAAAATAAAATACATTTGTAAATCAAATCTAATTTATCATCTTTATTCAGTGATTCTTTAGCCCATTATATAAAAAAATATATCAAGATACTAACTTGATCCGGAGAAATAAAGAGTTTTGTTCCCACCTTGACAAATTATCTGAGCCATAAAAAACTATTTGGATCACATTAACATGCTGAACTTCAAATCATTACTTTATGCTCAAACTATGTCATTCTGTATTCAGCTACCAGAGTTTGGAAAATTAAAATATGAAATTAACAAGTTACAACCTTTGCCAATAAATCTGTTATCTTTGCTGCAAGATAGGGTAACCATTTATGGTGTTAAAAAGATTTACTTTCAAGATCTAAAATGCTTCTTTTGAAATAACATCATTGCAATTGTGGCAGTAAATGGTTCAAAGTGCATCTAATATATTCAGAGTTCACCAAATTCTTTGCATTTCCAATCTGACCCACATCATATTTATTGGGCTATAATGACTGTGGATCACAACAAATTCAGGATGCTTCTGGAAAGGCAAAACCTTTCTTATTAATAATGCAGCAGTTGAACATTACAGTAGTGTCACCATGATATTTTATTATGTGATAAAAATGTTAAAAGTGCATTACTATACAACTGTAGGAGTACATTTGGCCATAAGTATGTTTTAAGTACTAAAGAGAAGCAGGAATAAAGTAAGGACTGACATGGCTTTCACGCAGGTAAAAAAGGCATAATACATGTTATCAGGCTACAATAATGGCAAGTTTGTGTGTATGTATTGTGTGTGTGCAGATATAGTGCAATGGGTGGAGTTCATGTATGTCTCTGTGTGTGTACAGATAGATACATGTGTTCATGTATGTGCCTGCTTGTGTTTGTGTTTGTGTGTGTGTGTGTGCACATGTGTATACAAAGGTGGCATTCAGATTTCATGGCTCACAGTTGACAGTGTTAATAATATGTTCAGTGGGTAGAACGATGTATAGTGAGGGAATGAAATCAGGGGATGGACATTTTTGAGAACAAAACAGAGAGTGGCAAAACCTAAGCGTCCAGCACTATCAGTAAATCCTGCAAGGTCTAGACTAGTTTGTAGCATAGTACTGGTTTTTTTTTTTTCATATCAATTATATATTTAAACCAAAAATTTGATTTTTGAGAAGTGTCTGTATCAGTTTTCTATTGCTGTGTTATAAATTACCACATATTTACTGCCTTGAAACCACATCCATTTATTCTCTCCACAGTTGCTATGTGTCAGAAGTCCAGGCACAGCTAGACGGAGTCCTCTGCTCAAGCTCTCACAAAGCTGTATTCATTATCAGTAAGCTTGATTAGGAAGGGATTTACTTCTAGGCTTACTTGGGTTGTTGGCAAAATTTATCTCTTTATCAGTGTAGGATTGAGGTACATGTTTTATAGCTGACTGTTGGCTGGAGTGACTTCAGCTCATAGAGGCCACTCACAATCCCATGCACCTTCTCCAAAGGCGATTCACACTATAGCTGTTTGCTTCTTCAAGAGCAGCAAGAAAATCTCTTTCTAACCTCAGAAAGAACCTAGTTGTTCCTTTAAAGTCTTTTATCTAATTTATTGGGTCTACAAAAGATAATCACTCTTTTGATTATCTACAGATCAACTGATTTGGGACCTTAATCACATCTGTAAAATCCATTTGCTTTTGCCATATAAAGTGCAGTCATTATAAGAAGGACATCCCATCATAGTCCCAGTTTCCACTCACATTCCAAGGTAGGCTTATAATAGCCAAGTACACCAAGGGACAGAAATCTTGAGGGGCATCTTAGAATTCTGCCTGGGACAGTGTTGAAACATTTAACATCCTATCAGTTTACCAACACCCATTTCCTGCCTCCAGTTAACAAGAGTACAGTTAGTTTAGGAAATGTTTGCCAGTTTCACATTTGGCCTCTTTCTAAGTCTCTCACTTTTGTCTACACCTCCCATTATCTATTCCATTGCTTCATTCCTTGATTTTTCCATGGTGCTATCACCAGTAAGGCTGACAAACTTATTACCCAGAACTGCTGGCCTTAGCTTACTATCTCGCCCAAATCGCCTCACCAGTCCAACACAATGTATCTTACAAAAGCAACATGGAAAAGACAGTAATTGTTTTTCCCACAGATAGGCCTGAGTTAATCTTGAGGCTCCTCCTTTTTATAAGTTGGGCAAGCCATTCACTTTTCTGAGTCTTAGGCTCCTTGTCTGTTAAAATAAATTATAATATCTGCCTTGTGATAGATAGAGGGAGAAACTATAGAATGTATACTTGACAAATAGAAAGTGCTCAATAGGGGGAAACTTCCAAGTGCACACAAACTTTGGCAGTGGTTCTAGGCTCTATATACTTCCCAGGCTTTGGATAACAACTTCCACTTACCAAAACATTTTATGTTCTAGGTCATACACTGAGTACATCCTTTGCAATTATTTCATTTAATGTTATAATAGTTCCCTGTGGCTATTGTAGCAAATTACCATAAACTTGTTGGCTAAAACCAGAAATTTATTTTCTTATAGTTCTAGAGGCCAGAGGTCCAACATCAAGATGTTAGCAGGGTCTTATTCCCTCCTAAGGCTCTAGGGGACAATCCACTCCTTGTGTCTTTCAGCTTATGGTGTTCCTTGGCTTGTAAACCTATCACTCTGGTGTTTCTTTTGATTGTCACACAATCTATCTCTCTATTGTACGTCTCTCCTATTTACGTCTCTTATAAGGATATTGTCATTAGATTTAGAGTCCACCCAGATATTCCAAGGAGATCTTATCTCAAGATCTTTAGGTAAATTAGATCTGAAAAGACCCTTTTCAGATATCATAAGGTACCAAAAGATGCTTTTCAGGTATTCACAGATTCTGGGGACAAGCAAAGGACATATCCTTTGGGAGGCCACCATTCAGCCCACTACCAACATCATAAATCCCTAAATTTGTAAAAGGAATCACCTTTTAGAGATGTTTATGTATTTCCCTCAAGATCATAAGGACAATCCATAGTGTGGATAGGCTTTGGTAGAGATGGCTACACACACACTTCTGACTCCAGGCCTGATTCTGAACCCCTGGCTGCACATTATCCTCTGGCCCATCCTGGCCTTTCCTAGAGCTTTCAGGAAACCTCATCTGGGAGGATACGTCTATTAGTAAAAAGATAATTTTACCTTTTTTTTTTTTTTTCCTTATATGAGCTTAATCTGACTTTCTTAAACTGTCAAAATCATTTCTTCTAGTGAAAATTAACCTAAGTGTGGGAGTGAGATGAATTGCTTTAAATTTAAAGATGTCAAAGTAAAGGTCGAGTAGATGCCTATCTTGGTTCTTTAATTAGAAGATTTCAGAGTTCTGTACTAAGATTTTAAAAGCAGGGTGAATCACTTCACCTTTGTACTGTGATCTTTGATGCTTTTTTGCTGACCCTTGTTACCACAAATTACAGTGATCAGAGATGATTTGGAAAAGAAAGTTAAGTTCAGGAGTTTTTTTTTTGTTTTGTTTTGTTTTTTTATTTATTTGACAGAGAGAGAGATCACAAGTAGGCAGAGAGGCAGGCAGAGAGAGAGGGGGAAGCAGGCTCTCCAAGGAGCAGAGAGCCTGATGCGGGGCTCAATCCCAGGGCCCTGAGATCATGACCTGAGCCGAAAGCAGAGGCTTTAACCCACTGAGCCACCCAGGCGCCCCAAGTTCAGGAGTTTTGAAGGAGCACATTGTCTCCCACATTTCCTCACCATTCCATTTTTGTCTTGTCTTTCCAACCACCCTGAACTTCTCCCACGTACATACTGTGTTTGGTGATTATGGTATGTGGTTAATGTGTCTCAATTTACACATTTTATATAATCTGAACAAATTTCCTTCCCTTAAGACTCTCTTCAAATTATCTAAGAGTCTTTTCCCAAGCCCTATTATCTAAGAGTCTTTTCCCAAGCCCTAGGAAGTCAATTTTACATATTTTCGCTTAATATATATTTTTATAATGACTGTATAAATAAAGTTCAAGAAGCCACTCACTCTAATGAAAAAGTCTTAGGCTAGGGCTTTTAAAAAATCTGTATTCTACTTTGAGTTCTGCACTAATTAATTGTGTGACCTCAAGTGAGGACCAAGACAACTTCTGTACATTTTCCTTATTTGCAAAACTGAGATAATTATTATTTCCTGACTCAAATAATTACTGTAAGTATAAAAAAACTTACAAAATAGATGTTGAAATAGAAATGCTCAGAAAACAGTGTGCTAACTTTAAACAAAAAAAGATAAAAGAATAAGGAGCAATTGAAATATACAACCTTAAAATCTATAATATATTTGGAGGCTTTTCTCAGTTGTTTTTCTACAGTTATCATGGTCTATTTTAAGCCTTTAAGACATCTATCCCAATGTCATTCTCTGCTAATGACACTGGCATAGATGATAGAGATTTCCTGATGATTTTAATGTTATTAATTAAATATAAATTTGATTCCACTGAAAACACTTCATTTTATAATGGCAAATCTGCATCTTCCAAGAAGTGCCTTTGGAAACTCCTTCTGGCCTCCTTTCCCCTTAGCCTTTATTTCCAGATGTGTTACAACGCTTATTCTATGTGAAAGCTCATGAGACAGCTCTAGGGAGCTTTAATTCTCAGGCATTTACTTCAATTGATAAGTGGTTAAATAGTAACCAAGTGTAAAGACCTTTCCAAGAGAGGGTAAAGATGTTTGTAGGGAGAATGCAAGACAGTTGAAAAGTATTTAAACACAAATGATTAGTGGATTTGTCCAGGGACCAAAGAGCCTTCTGTTGAGTGGATAGGGAAAAGATTGGCTTGCTGTTTTCCACAGATAGTTTGCATTTAAAGCAAAAAGTAATTAAGTGTTTTAATTTTGATCCCTGTGGTGCCTCTCCTTCTCAGAGCACAGCAGGGAGGGGGAACAAAACTGGCACATTTGGAAGGTTGAGTGCCTGAGGTTGCAGAAAGTCTTTGTATTTGAAAACTGACATTTGGGTTTACTATGTTGCTATATGTATGTATACTCTGTTCCTATTTATGTTGCAAGCAGAAGATTGTGCCTATCCCACCTTCAAGAAGCAGCCTCTTCAAAAAGCAGCAAATCTTCAAAGGTTAGGGTAAATATTTTTCCATGGGAGAAATTAACTGTGTGCTCACTAGGGCAGCCACCAGAGCCAAAAATGCTGTTTTGTGTGTTTGTATATATGTTTGTTTATTTCTGATATGATTTTGTACTCAGACAAGATTATATATTTTCTTCTATAGTTTTACCTTACTCAGGAACATATTCATGTGCACATCCAAGGTCTTACAGGATCCCTTTAATTCCTAGTTAACCAAGCCTTTGAGTTAGGCTTATATACCAGGAATGATTGAATATGAGAATAGATAATTTTCTAGTTGATATAATAAAAGTAGAAAATTATAAAAGAAGATTATCTTTAAAAACAGAGTCAGACTTGTTTACTACTGAAACTTCATCCCTAAATAGTGCCTGGAATGTTGCAATATACTCCCTATATTTGAAGATTCAATAAATCAATGAATCTTCTGTATTTTTATTTTCTACCATGGAATGCAATATGACAACTCTGACCCTATCCTACGCTGTATACTTTAAAGATGTGATAATATACATGACATGTATTAGATTTAATACTTAGGTGAGGATATTTCTTTCTATTTTTTTTTAAATTTTATTTATTTATTTGACAGAGAGATCGATCACAAGTAGGCAGAGAGGCAGGCAGAGGGAGAGGTTTGGGAAGCAGGCTCCCTGCTGAGCAGAGAGCCCGATGTGGGGCTTGATTCCAGGACCCTGGGATCATGACCTGAGCTGAAGGCCAAGGCTTTAGACCACTGAGTCACCCAGGTGCCCCAGGTGAGGATATTTTTATTTGATCTACCAACTTCAAACTATTTTTCTATTTGTGTTGCAGTTACAGGTATGCTAGACTAAGCAACTTAAGGTCTATATTCTAGACTTCCTTGAAATACTTGGCTCATTTATCTTGTATGCAAAATAGAGGTCTTAGCGTCTTTCTTTCTCATTAATCTTGCAGAGTAGTCATAGAAGCTATAAGAGAGAATGTACAGTCTTTTTGAAACTCTTTGCTACTTTTTGAAGCATCCAAGTATACTATGCTATCCAAATGTGATGTAATGTTTCAGGATAAATAAGAAAAACATCACCTTTATGAGTATTTCTGGTCAGGAGGAAAATAAATAAACAAACAAACAAATAAATAAATATCTGAGGATTGATAAACAGATAAGTATTATGATCTTTATCTTTCATGTGGGATTGAATAAGAGAAAGAAGCCTATAAGCAATATATGGATATATTAGCACAGCATGTTTGTTAATAAATAACTGAGTATACCATAAATTCATCTAATATATGGTTTTTCAAACATAAGATCAAGACTGTATCATTTAAAGCAAAATGTTAAATGCTGAGTAAATATGAGATTTTACCACATTCATTCATATTTCAGGCAGGGGTTAATCTTCCATCAGTTTACTGTCCTGTATAATTATTGTTATATCATTTATTTAAATGTAATATATATTATGTTATTATGACTTGTGTATGATTGAATATTAAAACGTTATACATAAAAAAAATTCTGATTTTCTTGTTCTAAGAGGATACAATCTTTAGAGATATTTTAAAATCAAAAAGTCAAAAAAATCACAGGACTATATCATTCTAAAGTGAAAGTATAAATAAAGTGAAAATATATAATTTTAGAAGAAAGGAAACTACAATTGCACAGAAACCTGAAGAATGTTGTAAGTAGCCGTGTTCCAAATCAAAGTGGTTTAAGAGGGGAAATAAGTGTGGAGAGAGCATGACTGCATGACAAAACTAAAATGTCCAGGGATATTTCTAGGTTAAAGAATAGCAAAACTGGATCCAGGTGCTCACACACTATTGTCAGAAAATTTTTACCTTCTATATCTTGGTCCTGCTTTGATCTGTGTTGTCTTAATTCTCAGAAAGGAAATTTCCTCTACACCAAAATGGCCACTGGCAGACAGAGGCTTACTTCCAAAATCTAGCAAACTCAACCACAGTTTGGTTTTTCTGCCAGTAGTTCAAGCAAAACCTCAAAATTCATGACCACTACCTTTGACTGATGAAGCCTGGTTCACACTTGTACTTCTGAACCAGTCACTGTGGGAAAGGTGATATGGGAGTCTCACTGGCAAGTTGTGGATGATATGTGCCCCATCCTGAAGGGGGACAGGAGGGTAAGGTTATTCAAATTACATGACCAGAAAGTCAAGGTAATGAATATTACAAAGCTACATAAAGAAGGGGTAACCAAGGTGGAGAAGGCAATATTAATAAATGCCCTCCGTAGAAGGTGGGAAATGTTTCAGAGAAGAGATTCATGAAAAAAGGAATAATGAGAAAGTGTTATTATTTAGAGGAGGGCATCAAAGCTTCCTTAAAATTAATAATATTATCCATTTCGAGTTTATCTTTGTGTATGGTGTAAGAGAATGGTCAAGTTTCATTCTTCTAGGTATAGCTGTCCAATTTCCCCAGCACCATTTATTGAAGAGACTGTCTTTTTTTCACTGGATATTTTTTCCTGCTTCATCAAAGATCATTTGACCATAGAGTTGTAGGTCTATATCTGGGCTCTCTACTCTGTTCCACAGGTTTATGTATCTGTTTTTGTGCCAGTACCAAGCTGTCTTGGTGATCACAGCTTTGTAGTAAAGCTTGAAATCAGGCAATGTGATGCCCCCAGCTTTTTTTATCTTTTTCAACATTTCCTTAGCAATCCAGGGTCACAGTGTGGAGATTCCTGAATAAATTAAAAATAGAGCTATCCTATGACCCTGCAATTGCACTACTGGGTATTTACCCCAAAGATGCAGATGTAATACAGAAAAGGGCCACATGTACCCCAACATTCATAGCAGCAATGGCCACAATAGCTAAACTGTGGAAAGAGCCAAGATGCCCTTCAACAGATGAATGGACAAAGAAGATATGGTCCATATATACAATGGAATATTATGCCTCCATCAAAAGGGATGAATACTCAATTTTTGTATCAACATGGATGGAACTGGAAGATATTATGCTGAGTGAAATAAGTCAAGCAGAGAGAGTCAGTTATCATATGGTTTCACTTACTTCACTTCACTTATCATAAGGAAAAACATGGAGGATATTGGATGAAGGAAAGGAAGAGTGAATAGAGGGAAATCGGAGGGAGAGATGAACCAAAAGAGACTGTGGACTCTAAGCAACAAACTGAGGGTTTTGGAGAGGAGGGGAGTGGGGGGTTGGTTGAGCCTGGTGGTGCGTATTGAGGAGAGGCACGTATTGCATGGAGCACTGGATGTGGTACATGAACAATGAATCTTGGAACACTGATAAAATAAAATTAATTTTAAAAAATTAATAACATTAGATATTGGATCATTGCAGAGTAGATATTGTCAGTTACTTATAGGTTGCTCACAAAGAGGCCTGAAGAGTAGAATTAATTTAAAAAAAATTAAGAAAACAGTTGAAAACTCAACTTTGTCATTCCTTGGGAAGAATATTTTAGGACTTCTGTGTAATAAAGTTTCAGGTGAAAAACTCTCACAGTCATTACTATTTAAGTAAATTTATAGTCAGGTTATCAGGAACTATGCACCGTGAGAGAAGCTAGAAGTAAATGTGATTAGCAATGTAGTGACATGTTTGAAAGCATAGGTTCTAAAGTCACCTGTCTTAATCTGAATCCTAGCTCTAATCTTTGATCTCTGTATGAACTTGGGAAAGCTACTTAAGGTCACTGTGCCTTAGTTTATTCATTTAAAAATGTATGTAGTATTAGAACCTGCTTTATTTTACAGGATTTTTCAAAAACTATGAAAGGTCTGAAAATAAATGTACTTGCAAGATATCAAACTATCCTGTCTCTTTTATGGATGCTGGCGTAAGAGAAGAAACTCCTGGGTGAGAGACAAAGAACTTAATTATCCATGGCACGTGACATTTTTATTTTCCACTAAGGTCTCATCAGGTGACATGGAGAGGCCTGGTGGATGCTGCATAGACAGTAGATTTGTGTTACAGCTCAAATTCCCCAGGTATAAAAAAACTCTAATATTTTTTAACCCACTGCAAGCAAACCCTATCTTTGTCCTATTGGAAGACATGATCTTTATTGTATTAGACAAAACACAAGCCAGCACTTCGCTTGGGAGGGAGACATAATATCTATTTTCCAAGACTGTCCCATACAAAAACTTTTTAGAAGGTAATCAAGAACAAAAGGATAATTATAACCTCTGCCCTCAAGAAGCAAAGAAATGCCAGAACACATAAAAGGGGTGCCTGGGTGGCTCAGTCCTGAAGCATCTGTCTTCGGCTCAGGTCATGATCCCAGGGTCCTCTGATCAAGCCCCGCATTGGGCTCCCTGCTCAACGAGAAGCCTGCTTCTCTTCTCCCACTCCCCCTGCTTGTATTCCCTCACTCACTGTATCTCTCTCTCTGTCAAATAAATAAATAAAATATTAAAAAATAAAAAAGAAACATATAAAGGATTATCTCCTCACAGGTTGTTGTAAATTAATGAATGTATTATTATTATTGTTATTAAATAATTTTTTAAACTATTAGTAGAGTTACATATTTTATTCCATCTATTTAGCTGTCATGTATATGAGTCATAATCATATCTGTCCAGCGCAATTAGTGTGACTAAGACAAGCAACAATTGCAATAAAAGGCCCCAAAACATCCAAAAGTGGAATTGAGTCACAGAACAAGACTGATAAGTCATCAATTTACATATCCTTCTCTTACAAGGCCTTAACTCAGGTTTAGGAACTTCCCAGTTTTCATTTATTTTCCCCATGCTGCCTTATTATACTTCCACATAAGATCTTTTATTAATGAAATAATTTCATGTCTTTTATAGATATGGAAGAAATTAATGTATATGATAATAACCATAATAATCCAGAAAACAATCCTCCATAAGAGCCCACATATTCTCTGTTTAACACCTTTTCTTCTTAATTTTTTTTCTGAAAATTTTATGGAGAATTTCATTATACAGTCAAATTACAAATATTATAGAAAGAAAACTTAAGAAATATAACCAACCAATAAGGAAAAGTTAAATAGTATGAGAAGAAATGGAGGTGTAAAATTACAAAAGAAAAATTGCAGAAGATAAAACAAAGTCAATGCCAAGATAAAGGAGTATATACAACTGGAATAAAATAACTTATATGAACTACCACTAAAATATGATTCCTTAAGGTTTTTTTTTTCAGTAGTAAAACTGATTTTAAAAAACCCAATATGTGTAGTCAACATAGAAAATACCTGGAAAGAAGAATGTATACCATAGGGTAATGGTGGTTAAGAGGGCACGTAAACTCAAACATCCTATTAACAGACTCACTGAGGGATAATCCTATAGCTGCCAACAAAATGCTTTGAATTTTCTGCCAGAAGACCAGATGTTGCTCTGTTAAAATTATAAGAAAATAAAGTCCTGTGAATTAGTCTGTGACCTCTAGTACTACTTTCACAGGTGGAATAAAGCATTATCTGTAGTAAGAATTAAGAGACCCGTTTGTGAAGACATTTTGAAAAAAAAAATTAAAGATAACAGGGTGTGTGTGTGTGTGTGCAGATTTGTGTATAAAACCTATAGCCAAATAACTATACTTCATAATTGCATAGTTCTTTATCATTTTAAGTAAAATTTTCAATTTTTACCCTAAAAAAGTTAATTTTATTATGATTATTATTCTGCTTTCATTTTACATATTTTAATAAGTTGAAGTTCCAAAAAGATAAGGAAACAGTAATCCATAACTATAAATATCTTAGGACCAATGAGGTGACAAACTTAAAATTACTATATTCTAATTTATTTTAGAGCTACCAGATATGATTTCCACTGGAAGCTTTCTTCAACTACTCAGAATCTAGTAAGAAGTCAAAATTTAGTCAGAAGATAGCACTTTTTTTGCTCATTTCTTATATCCAAGTCTGCACAATATTGAAGCAGTTAAAAGACATCATTGCTACAAAACTAAGAGACAACCTTAGGGATGGGAGAAGATATTTGCAAATGACATATCTGATAGAGAGTTAGTATCTAAAATCTATAAAAAGCTTATCAAACTCAACACCCAAAAAGCAGAATATCAGTTAAGAAATGGGCAGAAGACATGAATAGATATTTTTCCAAAGAAGACATCCAGAAGGCCAACAGACATATGAAAAGATGTTCAATAGCACTCATCATCAGGGAAATGCAAATCAAAACTACAATGAGCTATCACCTCATAGCTGTCAGAATGGCTAAAATAAACAACACAGGAAACAACGGATGTTGGTAAGGGTGTGGAGAAAGAAGAAACCCTCTTGTATTGTTGGTGGAAATGCAAAATGATACAGCCACTCTGGAAAACGGTATGGAGTTTCCTCAAAAAGTTAAAAATAGAACTACCCTACAACCCTGCACTTGCACTATTAGGTATTTACCCAAAGTATACACAAATACTGATCTGAAGGGGCACATGTGCCCAGATGTTTATAGCAGCATTATCAGTAATAGCCAAATTGTGGAAAGAGCCCAAATGTCCATCAACTGATGAATGGATATAGAATTTATGGTATACACTCTCACATGCACGTGCGTGCACACACACACACACACACACACACACACACACACACAGGAATATTACTCAGCCATAAAAAAGAATGAGATCTTGCCATTTGCAGTGATGTGGATGGAGCTAGAGTGTATATATTATGCTAAGCAAAATAAGTCAGAGGAAGACAAATACCTTATGATTTCACCCATACATGTAATTTAGGAAACAAAACAGATGAACATGGAAGAAGGGGGGAAAAATAGAGAGGGGAAGCAAATCATAAGAGACCCTTAAGAATAGAGAACAAACAGAGGGTTGTTGGAGGGAGGTGGGCAGGAGCTAAATAGGTGAGAGGTATTGAGGAAGGCACTTGTGATGAGCACTGGGTGTTATATGTAAGTGATAAATCACTAGATTCTACTCCTAAAACTAATATTACACAATGTTAGCTAACTAGAATTTAAATAAAACTTGAAACGAAAACAAACAAAAGACATCAATGCTGACCACTTTCATTTCATGGACATGGAAGAACATGATTTTGATTTTAGATTTTGAGAATTTGGTTTAGATTTTGAGAATCTTTCCATGATATCATTTTACCATGGCTATATAGATTAGAATAATGATAAAATAGTTGACCACAAGTAACTGTATGGATTTCCCATATATATTTCTATAGGAAAAGGCATTACAATTTCTTTCCTTTCTTCTAAATAACTGAAAAAAAACACAATTAATAAACTTATATCCTGTATATATGCTCTTAGGGACTCAGCAGAGAAAAAATGAAAGTTGGATTAGAAAGCATTTTAAATGCCATAGAAGTGAAGTTCCCTTAGAGCACATGTAATGAGAGTGAGTGAAACATTAAAGATTCATTTATTCACTTCATTATTTGTTAAACATTTTTTAATACTTATTTGTGTCAGATGAAAGTGCTGCTGGGGACACAATAGCCAGCAGATAAATGGACAAAATCTTACTGTGAAGATAGTCTTCACAGTACATACATTTTAAATAAGAGAGGTTAACTAAATAAGTAATAAACACAAATTTCAACTCTCTCCAGTGCTGTGTCGTTCTTAGAAGTACCTAGAACAGGAGGACTTGCGTTCAGGTGTTGAACTTAAGTGACAAATATGAGTGAATAAGACAAACAGAGGAAGAATATTCCATTTTGCTTTTTAGAAAGACCATGGTCACAGAAGATTTACAAATGTTTCCACCATGGCCCTTATACAGAGGAACATTTACTTATGCCCCTGAGATCTGGGGACACAGCCAATAGCTTTTCTCCAAAAGCAACATCTCAGTGCCACAGCCTCCTTTAGACTAGGATGACCTCATATTTCAGTTTACCCTGGGTCATCTTCACTGATGCTTCTTGTCCTGGCTTAATATTTAATGGCCCACAGGTTTACTCTTAGAATTATGCTTGTTAGGACAATATGTTATACTGTCAGCCCTTCTTTACACTCATATTTTATCCCAAATTTTCACTGAAGCATTTCACTCTGCTAAAATAAGCCTGTGTCATTTTATATATAAGTAAGCAATGAGTAAGATAATGCTCAAGGGGAAATTATTAGTCTTAGAGCAACTGCAATTTTGTAAAAGCTATTTCAATGGACTATTTAAACACATAATTTAAAACTGGTTTAAAAATTACAAATAATATAGTCTCATCCCTGATGGTTCCAATAGAAAAGAGATGGATACAATTGATCATACTTGTAAGAATTCTAGAAACAGAAAACAGAAAGGATAAGGTAGTTACACAGTAATCAATGACAAGGCGATGTAACTTCTTTTATTAATTTTTAAGATAGCATCTTTGTATATTTTTATTAACTTCCCACCTCATTTCAGAATCACTGATTGTCTTATGTATTCATTCAACAAATATATTGAGTGCCACTGCATACATCAGGCACTGTTCTGCTAAAAGGTTTTTTTTTTTTTTTTCATTTTTTTTTTTAAATTTATTTTGGCAGAGAGAGAGAGAGAGATCACAAGTAGGCAGAGAGGCAGGCAGAGAGAGGGGGAAGCAGGCTTCCTGCTGAGTAGGGAACCCTATGCAGGGCTCAATCCCCAGATTCTGAGATCATGACCTGGGCCGAAGGCAGATGCCTAACCACCTAAGCCACCCAGGTGCCCCTGTTCTGCTAAAAGTTTTGAGGATATGGTGGAGAATGACAGAAAAAAGCTATCTGTCTTCATAGACCTTCTTAGTATTTGAAGACTCTTATACTTAAGAATAAATTATAAAATAGCTAAAGTTAAGTGGTAGCATACTATATATGTGAAGATAGGATCAGTATAAGAGAAAGTATAGGGTCAAAGTCAGACAAAAAGAGATCACATGGGCAGTATGGAAAGAAACTTACTACAACTAAGTCTTAGGCTTGTCTTTGGACTTCCCAAAGCCAAAAAAAAAAAAAAAAAGAGAGAGAGAGAGAGAGAGATTCAATTAATTATTACCTTTTCTCTCCTGGCATGGAAAAAAATCCTCAAAAGATACAGGATTTTCTAGCAACAATTTCCACACACATATGCATGCATACCACAAACACAAAAAACTGTAAATAAAAAACGCTAAGAGAAACTGTTTAATGATTCCAAAGCTCAGGTCCTCAGAACTAGTATACATATAATAAACCAGAAAACTTGGAAAAATACAACCTCTCCTGTACTTTATCTAGTATGATGCTTCTCAGGTAGTCCTGAAATGTCTGATAAGGAAATCCCAGAGATACTAAGCATTATTTTTTTATTTTTTAATAAAAATGAAGCAAGTCTTATATGGTACAATCTACTAAAATGCAAAAATTAGGTTTTTTTTACAAATATGAAAAAATAAAGATATAATAATAAACATGTATAATTATATATAACGTATATAGGAAAGATTTTTAAAAACCAATTTATTACATAAAATTATCCTAAATTCTCATACCAAACCAAAAAAAGCCCTAAAAGGGACAAATGCAATATAGTTACTAGTAAGAATACAGATTTTAAGATTTTTTTTTTCAGATTTTCAGATTCTTTAAGGAAGCATTGTAATCTAAAAACATACTGAATACGAATTCATAAAAACCATGCAAAGTGTATTTCTGAGATGAAATAATAAAACATTAAAAATTGTTACTATATTAATAACATTGATAGAAAAAAAGAAATAGCATTTTTTCAATATTAAAGAAAAGATAAAATACAAATTAATTACAACTAAAAAACAAAACACTGACCTGCTCACATACATTCCACTCACAACCCACAAAACCAAAATGCCTACGTGAACACAGAGTTTGAAGAAGTTTTATAAATTATTATTGTCCTAAAGGACATCAGTAATCTAGTGCTTAAATGCATGAGGCAGAAGGCAAGAGCTTTGTATACATAATTCAATTTAAAATTAGATATAAAGAACTACAGATCCACTGTTTTGCCATTTCTAATTTTCAAAAAACTCAAAATACTATAAACAATTTAAACTTAGTTCTAATAGTCTTCAAAACAAGTATTGATTATCAATATGCTCTGTTGAATTAAGTCTATAAAAATGAGTTAGATAATGTGAATATGTGACTAAAATTGAGAATATTCTTTTAAAATATAGCAGTGAAAAGATGACTGATAAAATATGAAAATAATATAATCCTTTAAAATGCAGATAATATAAACTGAAAAAAAGTATTTGTGTTCAGTTACTAAAGTCATTATCTTTTACACATAAAAGTTCTCACACATTAATATATGAGATACATATTCCACTAGAAATATTTTTAAAATTGAGGACACAAAATAGCCTGTGCTAATGTGGATATATTTGGCATGACTAGAAGTTATAAAATATGCAAATTAAAGCAAATTTGTTTTTGCCTATATGAGTTTATGGAAGAATGAAGTGAAATGAGTGAAATGTCTCTTTCATATGTAACAGTTAGGAGTATAAATTGTCATGTTTTTCTGAAAGTAGGTGAGGAAATACAGAATCAAATGTTTGAAATACTTTCATCATAGTTTACCCAGTGATTCCACTTTAACTAATTTGTCCTAATGAAGTAGTCTGAAATGTACTCAGACTGAATACAAATGACTCTAGCGTTGTTCGTGCTGATGTAAATGAAATGAAGAGAACATACAATGAAAATAATCTAAGTGCACAAAAAGAGCAGAAAGTTAAAATATTTGTTGTATATCCACAGGCAGCAATTCTCTGTAATCTCTCTAAAGCTATCAACAAGATTATGTAATGTTTTAGAAACATAATCATTTGTCAATAGGTGAAAATAAAAATGATTCAGATAATGCACAAAATTATTATTTGGAGGAAAAAATCCACAAAGTAGTTATAGTGTAGCCATATTTTGAAGAGAAAATAAGTCTATACACTCTGTTTTGTCAACTCAATATTGAAAGTAACTGTAACAAGTCTAATAGCAGCTGTCTTGGAAAGTAGCCATATGAGTAGCATTACTTTTTTCTTTATACTTTTCTGTATTTTTCATAAATTATTATAGTAAACATGAAGTAATCTTATAATCAGAGAAATTCTGAAATAGTCTTTTTTTAAAGATTTATTTATTTATTTGAAGAGAGAGATACAGTGATACAGGGAACACAAACAGGGGGAGCAGAAGAGGGAGAAGAAGGCTCCCCATTGAGCAGAGAGCCCCATACAGGGCTGGATCCCAGGACCCCAGGATCATGACCTGAGCTGACGGCAGACACTTAATGACTGAGCCCCGCAGGTGCCAGACATTTATGTCTGCTTGTAATATAAGCAGACATAAATGACATAGAAATACTCAGAATTGGTTTTTAAGTCACTTTAGGAGTTTTAATCACCTTTATAGGTGATCGTTACCACTGGTTTATCATTAGATAAAAAGAGACACCAGTGATTTGGATGCCATAAATCTGCTCTATATTTCTTTTCTAGAAAGCATGACAAAAAGAATATTGCTCATCAGGATTAGAAACACCATCAAATTCACAACTTCTTTTCAGTGAGATGGTACATAGTAAAATAATCTGCTTCCTCTTGTCTCTACAACCTGGCCTACTTTAAAGAAAAACAAAAATCACCATAAGCATGGAGATAAACACTATGTATGAGTGTCTTATAAAAACATAATATATATCCTTCCAGAATTCAGTTCTCAGTAAAGTTCCAGTGTTGCTCTCTCAATTGTGGGCAGGATATGTGTTATTAAACAGCCATACAAAGTGTAAGAACATTTGAGAGCAAGCCTTCATAATGTTTTCCACAGCTAGCTGATTTACAAACCTGCTGAAGGAGGAAGGAAATTGGGTAACAGTTTACGTTCTTAAAAGCCATTAGGTCTGGGGCGCCTGGGTGGCTCAGTCGTTAAGCATCTGCCTTCGGCTCAGGTCATGATCCCGGGGTCCCACGTTGGGCTCCTTGCTCGGCAGGAAGCCTGCTTCTCCCGCTACCATTCCCTCTGCTGTGTTCCCTCTCTCGCTGTGTTTCTCACTGTCAAATAAATAAAATCTTAAAAAAAAAAAAAAAGCCATCAGGTCTGAAAAGATATTATCCTCAAGAAAAGGAAATAGCAGCTGAGTAGCTTACACTGAACCCAATTTTGTTTTTCATCGTACAGTTGGTCTTCCTTAAATGGAAAAGACTGAGAATCTTCTCATTCTCCTTCTTGGGTTGTCTGTAACCCAAAGTTATATTTATTTCTGTGGGAGAAAAATGCACAAATCTACTTTTCCAAATGATAAGTCTGCATTTTCCATGTAGTTACATTTAGTCAACAGTTTATATGAAAGCACATCCCAACAGCATATCGGAAATCTGTCAGTACATGACAAAATTCATAAGTATGCAGAGAAAGGTTTACCGTTTGCTGAACAGTATGATGAACCCTATGAAGAATATGGAAGAAAATATAAGACCTGACTCCTGCCTTCTGTGGGATTAAGATTCATCTGAGATGATACTAATTCATTGAATGCTTTCTTTCATCTTGAGATGAGCTATGCCTTTTGAAATGATAACTTCACTTAATCCTTAATAAGACCTTGAAATACAAATGAGGCTATCATGTTCCAAGAGGTTAAGTATCTTGCCTAAGGGGGTATATTTAGTAAGTAGCAGAGCTGGGATCTAGAACTCTATCAGATTCCAAAATCAGAGGTTTTAACATTGTGGAACTATCTTATCCAGATAATTCAGGATGGTTTCCACAGTGAGTTACTGCATAATGCTGGGCTTTACCACCATTTCTGCTCTGCTAAAAATACAAGACATTTGAGACTATTCTCTTTCCTGGTTAGAGATATGGGCTTACTGAATCTCAAATTTAAAAAATCTGAATTTACATCAAATTAGCAAACCCCATATATTTGCATACTGAGTTTTTATTATATTCTCTGACTTGGCATCTAACTCTTTCTTTAAGTTGTGAAGGCTATTGTTTGCTATAAAACAAAGTTTGAACCAAAATTGTTTTAATATCCGTCTCAACCCTCATATATCATTGTCGCAACTAAGGTTACTTAATATACTACTTGTTGAGAGTCTTGAATTTCATCCACAAGAAAATAATCTGTATATTTTAAATGTGTTATTACATATGGAATTATTAATATGTTACAAATCAACAAATTTCTATCAACTTGATTCTTTTTTTTAATGACTTCTTTTTTTAAATGACTTTTTTTCTGATGAATTACATATTTAGGATTTACTAATAATGGCATTTCATTGTTATTCAATATGGTATCATTTGCAATCCTTTTCTAAAGTAATTCCATGAAAGGATTTTTTAAAAATTATATGAATATGAGATATACAAAGGTTTGGGCAAATCACAATAGAAAATTTCCTTCCATCTATTCCAATACCCTACCAGTAATGGGTATCTTGATTATGTTTGGCATTTATTCACCAATACTAATGTTTAGTACTTGAAACTGTATGTTGTGTAGGGCAAACATATGGCTTTGTTATGAAATACCAAATATTTCCTAAACCCTTCCAAAATGAACGAGTAAATCCAAATTGAAAGGATACTGGCTCCAGATCCTTTGAAGTTTACATTCTGCATTCCTCTTCAATATGGGTAATTTAAGTAGTTCTCAGTTATGTTCAAAAGGAGAGACACAAGTTCTGATGCCAGTTTATGTAGAACTAAAAATCAATAATGATAGGATGTCATCTCTATAGAAAAGGTAAGTTTGTCAATTGATGGCTTACATAATTTGCTAACTTTTGGAAACAAAAATTAACACACTAATTACCTCACACATTATACCAAAATAAGTTAGAAATTAATTATAATTTTCATGTAAATATTTAAAAAATCAAACCTATGGGTATTGAGAGAGAAATGCGATTTTCCTTCCACAAAGAACTGACCGATTTGGCTGAGTCGAAGTATTGATTACAAACTTCAATATAGTCTAGGAGTCATTTAGAAGTTTCTCAGTATGGTTGTTTGGAAAGAGTTAAGGAGTCTAATGCTATCAGCCATTTTACACAAATATCCTAATCAACCAAAATGTATTTAACTTAACAGTGCATTCAACAACGAAGGAAGGTCTGTCATGGAGATATAATCACACCTCTTTTTAAGAAAAAAATATGGAAACAAGATATCATCTATTTTGGTAATGGAGAGGACTCTCTTCATTTGCTTAAACAGGCACTGGAAAAATTTTATTTAAAATTCATATCTGTGGCAAGTATAGTAATTTCCAGCCAGCATACTCAGCTGTTCAATACAGACACTACATAAATCTGCTCAACAACATAAACACACTGCCTCAAAGCGATCTCACGAATTAAATAGTCTGTTTCCTGGAGAGAGAAAAGTATAGAACAAAATTAATAGTACAGCTACTGTATCTCAATGGGGAACTACCCTCAAGCCTGAATCATTGCCGAAGAGGAGACGTTAAAAGAGCTCAGTGTAGTGAATATGAGAGTGAAGAAGCCTGTGAATTCAAGAGAGAGAAGTAAGAGAGTTGATTTGGAAGCATGTTGCTAATTAGCTAACTTAAGAGAAATGAAAGTCATGTAAAAAGCTAATTAAGTGAAATTGATGTGCATGATCTCAGTCTTTATTTTGAATATAGCCAAAGCAATCTCTGAGGTAGGGAATCCAAACTCTGGAGAACAAGGTTTCCATGGGATGGGTGCTGATAAGAGAAGTCAATTTCAACCACTCTTAAAGGTACATTTGTTCATGCTCTTGTGGTTGCCAAGCCCAGCCACCCATGTCAATTCTGTCTGGAGAGACACTTGGTCTTTGTAAGATTGTCAAGCATGTTAAAAGTGTACAAAATAGGATACTGACCTCATTTTTTTATTTGTCTAATTATAACTCCCATGGCTTTAGCTGCATTGCTGATTTGGAAAATGCTATGAGCTACCATTCTACCCAGAGCTGAAAGATCCAAAGTAAGGGGACATTTGTGTTACCCCTTTAAAATTTATCTTTTCTTAATATTTCTTCTCATTGAATTAAGGCAGCAGTTTGCCCACTTCATCTTGCATATTTGAAATGTATGTTTGAGTACCTATAGTCTAAAGAATCCTTTAAAAAATGAAAATATTGTACCGTATTATTTTGAGGTGCCCACAGCCACTTTCAGCAAATTTAATTTAATATATGTCACAAAAGTGAATAGAAGAAGGAGAATGGTTAGTACTTAAAGTCTTCAAGGATTTATACATCTTGTCTTTTACAAGTAACAGGGTAAAACCCAATGAAAATTTCCAAAGAGGTCAGGAAGATATGAATAAACTTTAAAAATAAAAAAATGACCATTAATTGAGTAATTTCTATATGCCAGTGACTAGGCAAAACACATGAAGACATTATCCTACTAAATCTTGATAAAACCCCCCTGTGAAATTATAACCCCCATTTTATAGAAAACTCAACTGAGAGAGAATTTAGGTAATTATCTATGACAGAGTTAGTAAGAACAATAGAAAGTTTTCAAACTCAAGTCTTTCCCCAAAGTTCATGTTTTTAACCCTAAAACAGAGGCTGCAATATATAAGGAAAATTATTTCCAAGAGCATTTTTCCAAAAAGTTTCTAATTTGAGGACTTTTCTGATCCCACTTCTTTAGCTAAGTCCAAGGTTTTGACATGAAACTCTGGTACAAAATATTTGACATTTCAGACACTGTTGTTTCTTTTTTACAAAGTTCAAATGGTGGGTCACTGTCATCTTCCCCTTCTGCTCCTCTTCTTTCTCATTATTGTTAGGTATTTATAGTCTGAATGTATGTCACTATGAAGTAATAGGCCAAACACCTTTTTCATTTTTAAGTATTGCAAATTTACCCTGCATTTTATTAACTTTCACTGTTACATACCTTTGCTGTCAAACTGAATAAACTGACAAATGAACTTTGTGTTAAGATCAGACTTTACAGTTTCTCAGTTGAGTCTCAGTTGAGTCTAAGCTATACTTAACTGTGGTATAACTGGGTATATCTGGTAGACTGACTGAGAAGGACAGGCCAGAAGTATTTTTTGCATTGGGTAGAAAGAACCCTACAGGAAAAGAATTTACCTTGGGACAACACATAATTCTGCACAATGAGAAAGCCTTTCCTAAGCTAAGAGAGAGATGGGCAATTCAAAGTACAGTGTGATACTGTCATTCAAATTTATCCTCTGACCCATCTGCTATAGGACTAGGATTGAATTCCAAAAATAGTAGGGCTGAGGTATAAGCCTAGAAAAATATTTCCCCTAAAAGCTCAATAAGATATTAAGGATGCAAGACATATGTGCCAGGAAGAGTATACTGATGTCTCCAAATTATGTCCAGGTGTATAGAATCACTTTGATATACTGAGAGAACATACATGTGAAGGCAGTAACAGGACTCGATGCTCAGGTATAGGGATAGATGCCTCACTTGATAAAGGGAACCTCAAGTGTAGCGGTGTCTGGTGTCTATTACTTGGTAACACCAGGAATTAATGACAGTGGTGATAAGTGGTAAACTACTTCGGAAAATCATAGGACTCTTTGACACGGAAAGGAGACCACTTACAGATGACATTCTCAACTGTGGCACCAGTGGGACACTTCTTGAAAATATGTGGTGAGTTTTATTAAACAGGGTCAGAGAAGAAAAGGAGGAGAGGAAAAAGTTAGGCACTAATGTGGGTGATAAAAAGCTGTTCCTCATTCATGTGGTAACCTATCCCCAACCAAAGACTTCCCCCACAATTAAGAGATGTGTTCAACAGGGCTAATGTGCTGATAAAAGTTGGCCAGGATGTGGAGAAAGGGGAATCCTCTTACAATTACTTGCAGTGGTGGAATGTAAGCTGGTACAGTCACTCTGGAAAACAGTATGGAGAATCCTCAAGATGTTAAAAATAGAACTACCCTATGACCCAACAATTGCACTGCTACGTATTTACTCCAAAGATACAGATGTAGTGAAAAGAAGGGGCACATGTACTCTAATGTTCATAGCAGCAATGTCCACAATAGCGAAACTGTGGAAGGAGCCAAGATGCCCTTTAACAGATGAATGGATAAGAGACATATATTGTATATATTCCATATATACAATGGAATATTACTCAGCCATCAGGAAGGATGAATACCCAGCATTTGCCTCAACATGGATGGAACTAGAGGGAATTATGCTAAGTGAAATAAGTCAAACAGAGAAAGACAAATATCCACACTCATGTGTGGAATGTAAGGAATAGAGTGGAGGACCATAGGGAAGGAAGGGTAAACTGAATGGGAAGAAATCAGAGAGGGAGACAAACCATAAGAGACTCTGGACTCCAGGAAGAAACAGAGGGTTACAGAAAGGAGAACAGTGGGGGGATGGGGTAACTGGGTGATGGGTATTAAGGAGGGCACGTGTGGTGATGAGCACTGGGTGTTGTATGCAACTAATAAAATGTTGAACACTACATCAAAAACTAATGATGTACTATATGTTGGCTAACTGAACGTAATAAAAAAAAGTTGGTAGTTATAAGGTCAGGAAATACTGTTGGGTTTTGTTATCTATTTCATGAAAATTATAAAAGCCTTTTTATGAAAATTATGAGTATTGTTATAATACTAAAAATTTTTCCTGATTTTCAGTTTTTCACATTATGTAGTTTGTTAACAAATACAGCTTTTCTCTCTTTCTATTCATGTGCCTTATTGAAATCATTTTATTAATTACATATCTTTAGTTCTATTGCCTAGAATATTCAGTGTGAGGCCCAAGATGTAAACTTTAAGGGGTCACTCCCTCAGAGGGTTATGCAAATATCAACCTTGTCTTTACTGGCTTCACCCTAGCCCTAGCCCTGGAAGACATCCTTGTCATACCTCATTTAATTGGAATGCTTTTGAAATTTTACCTTTAAATATGATGTTTGTTCTAGGTCTTTAAAAGGAATTCATTATTCAATTAAGAAAAGTGTTTTTCACTTTTAGTTTGCTATTAGATTTGTAAAAACCAATAAATAATAAATTTTAACAACGGCTTTTTCTGCATTATTTAAAATCCTCATTTTAAAAATAAAATACATTATTATCAGTGCAGTATTTACATTAATAGATGTCTCTGATTTTGATTCATTGCTATATTCCTGAGCTAACGTCCTTTTCTATAAAACTCAATTCAAATACCACTTTTGATCTGTCAGTCAAAGGTAATGTCTTCCTCCCTCCTCTAAATTGCTACAGCTTATATTTACCTTTTCTATATACTTTGGTACATTCTACCTTATATTATATCTAGATATGTGTATGTTGTCTCTTCTACTTCATTCTTTCAAAGTTGAGATGGATTCCAGGTCTACCACTTAAAAATATTCCAAGGCTCAATTTCCTTTTACATAAAATAAAGATCATAATGTATGCCTTGCCTGCCTTATAGAATTTTTTTAAAGTATCTAAATGAGATATATTGATCATGGTATCTGTAAATGTAGAAGGCTTCATACATATCATTTTTACTATTGATCATTAAGCTGGAAACTACAAAAATGTTATTCAGTATTGGCTAAACTTGGAGATAACTGTTACCTTGAAAAGGTCCTCAGATTTTTATTTTAATATAATCCTGGAATAAATATGCAACAACAATAGTCACACTGAAAAGTTATCAATTATCCTTTCATATACTACAAATCAGATAGCCTTTGGCTCACCACACAATCTACGAATGCCATAAATTCCCTGAAAGAGATGGTAGATACAACTAGCACAAAGGGATCATTTTCTACTTTAATTTCAAAGAGTATTTTATGAGATCTTAGGAAAAAAATAAGTTGAAAGGAAGAATGGACTACCAAATACTAAAAATTTCCCACTACATATACAAAACAAAGTTCTGGCATCATTAACTCATGGATATAGATAACTCAGTATATATATATTTTTAAAGATTTTATTTATTTCTTTATGCTCAGCTTGTAAGTGAGACCATAAGGTAATTGGTTCTCTCTGCTTGACTTATTTCACTCCACATAATCTAAAGGCATTGTGAGAAGGAAGGGAGGGGTGTATGGGGGGAAACCAGAGGGGGAGATGAACCATGAGAGACTGTGGACTATGAGCAACAAACTGAGGGTTTTGGAGGGGAGGGGGGTGGGCATTGGGCAAGCCTGGTTGTGGGTATTGAGGATGGCACGTTTTGCATGGAGCACTGGGTGTGGTACATGAACAATAAATCTTGTAACACTGAAAAAAAAAAAAGTAAAAAAATTTAAAAAAAAAAGATTTTATTTATTTGACAGCAAGAAACACAGCGAGAGAAGGAACACAGCAGAGGGAATGATAGCGGGAGAAGCAGGCTTCTTGCCGAGCAAGGAGCCCAATGCGAGGCTCGATCCCAGGACCCTGGGATTATGACCTGAGCCGAAGGCAGATGCCTAACAACTGAGCCACCCAGGCGCCCCAGATAACTCAGCATATTTTTAAAAAGTTTTTAGTTTCATGAGAAGAGGAGGATTGATTTAGGGAATGACCTGTTATTGCTGTATAAGGAGCCATAACAAAACTTATATTGCCTACCAATCATTATTTATTGTGATTCTATAGGTTGAGTATGAAGTTATGCTGATCTGAGTTGCTCATGCATATGTGTCTATGTGTCTGCAGTTAGCAAGGTCTTCGGTGGCTGAAATGGCGTGAGCTTGGCTGGGATGGGTCACTTACTGCTTTACACTACTCTTCATCATTCAACATTTTATCTCGGGCTTGCTATCATGGTAAAGGCAGAGACCAAACATAATAAAACTATAAACACCTCTTAACGCCTAGGCTTAGGAATTTGCACAGCATTACTTCTGCCACCACATTCTATTCCTCAAATTCAATCACTGGGCCAGTTCAAATTCAGGGTGGAGAAACAGACTGCACCTCTTCATGGACAGAACTGCGCATTTACATTGCAATGGACATGAACACATGAAGATAACAAGAATTGGGGGGCATTTTCGCAGTCTACATTGCCATCTATGGCAAAATTCTATAATGGACGTGTTGAAAAAGTCAAAATCCAAGAGGGCTTGCCCTTAGTCGCATTTGGTATTGTGGAGAGTGACAGCCACAGGGCTCCAATGTCTGGCAGGAAGCCTTGATTAAAATATTCAGCCCTCCCCTTGCTCCCACATATACTGAGGTGAATGTAATTGGAAGTTTTTGCATGCCCTGTGAGAGACAAGGAAGTGATAACTAAGTTGAGAGTAAAGACCACTGTACAATCATCCAGCAAGGCGCAAGCTACAGAAGCTGGGATTAAAAAATCTGTATAAGGATCATGTAGATAATGTTGTTTACACACATCAAGCCCTGCAGCATTGATAAGAAATTAAATAAGAACTATGACCCAGCAATTTCACTACTAGGTATTCACCCAAAAGATACAAATATACTGATTTGAAGGGGTACATGTACCCCAGTGTTAATAGCAGCATTACAAACAATAGCCAAATTATGGAAAGAAAAAGCCCAAATGTCCATCAACTGACAAGTGGATAAAGGAGATGTGGTGTACACACACACACACACACACACACACACACACACACACACCATATAATAGAATACTTTATATATATATATATAATATGAGTATTATATATATATATATATGAATATTACTCAACCATCAAAAAGAATGAAACCCTGCCATTTCTAATGATGTAGATGGATCCAGAGTGTATTATGCTAAGTAAAATAAGCCAATCAGAGAATGACGAATACCATAGTCTTTCAATAATACATGGAATTTAAGAAACAAAGCAGATAAATATAAGGGAAAGAAAACAAGAGTGGGAGATAAACCATAAGAGATTCTTAATTGAAGAGAACAAACTGAGAGTTGATGGAGGGAGGAGGCTGGGGAATGGGCTAGATGAGTGATAGGTTAAGGAGGACACTTATGATGAGCACTGGGTGTTATACGTAAGTATATATATATATAATATATATATATAGTATATAGTACTAAATTCTATTGCTGAAACTAATATTACATTATATGTTAACTAACTAGAATTAAATAAAGACTTGAAACATTAAAAAAAAGAACTATCAAGCTTTGACTGGGTTAAAAACAAAGCAAAACAGAATAAAAACAACAAAACATACCTAAGAATAATTTATATGCTATCTAACTCTAGATAAGCTAAAACAATGAGATGGAAACCAGCAAAGACTGATAAGATAGCACAGCGTTTGCTGTTCTCTTTCCCCTACAACAAACCACAAGGTCAAGTATACTACCCCAAATTTGTTGGGGAAAAGAAAAATTGGGACCATAACACTAAAAACTGAAAGTATACTCAAAAGAGACAAGAGCAACAAAGTTATATGAAAAGGAGATGCAAACATCAGAAGGTACTGAGCTGCTGCAGTTTAGCAACTTAAAACAAAACAAAACAACAACAAGAAAAACAAAACCAAAAACGTGCAATCCAATGATTGGGTAAAATTAGATCAGATATATAAAATATGAAAAGTCAGTTTTCTTAGCAGATGAGAGAAGCAGTAAGGTACAGTTCTAGATTTTGTGGAGGCTGTTCAAGAGAAATGAAACAAAGTATAGTACTTCTACAAATATTATACAAACATATGATCATGTGGAAACATTGCAAAGGCTCCTTCCAGGGTCTCAGAACAGGCTCATCTAAGCTAGGGACTTGAAACTTGGGCCAGTAGTTTCCCAGTGAATCTGCCTTTGATGCAGCATACTACAGGTTAAGAATTTGTTAATAAGGGTGCCATCATTGTTCCTCACTCTCTGGCTACAGAAATCTTTCTATAATGGGTTAAGGAGCACTTCCACCTATTGGGCGGCATAAAAAACCATTAAGGTATTTAGAACAGAACACGCTTCTGCAGGGGGAAAAGTCTATTTCTTTTCCTCTGAGTTCAAATAGAAATAATCACTTTATAGGTCTTGATTGGAAATTATTTTAACTATGCCTTTAAAATCTTTGAAGATGGAAGTTCGAAATGCTGGTAGCAAAGCTTTATGAATGGGGTGGCTGAAGGCTCCAAGTGAGAGAAGTTGGAGAATTTCTTGCATTTTATAGAGGTTATGGAGAGAAAGCACCATAGCTCAATTTCCACCCATTTACCTTTCTCCAAGCTTCTCAGAGCTAAACATTATGTCACCTCAACAAGTGGGTCCATGGTGTACATTCCAGGTATCTCCTCACCTCTTCATAGCATTTCCCTTTGAAGATCAAGACAGAGTAGAAATATTAAGATTTATCATTCTACTTTGGTGAGCCCTTATTTGATTCTTTCTTCCTCTAACTATGTCCCATCTTTCATGAGCCAGCAGCTAAACTATGTTCATGACAAGCTTTGTTTATGAGCTGAGGTTAACATGTTGAATGTTTAAGTATAGTCTTTACAATGAGATAGGGTCATTTGATGTTAGACTGACTTTGTCATTCCTACAGAAAGATTACATTGTTTTAGATAAACCTATACTGAATTAACTCTTACGATTTTGTCTATTGTGATATAATAATTAATAAACCATTATCCACTCTTTATCTGAGTCACTTGATTTTCCTATTTATATGTAATTCAAATGAGTTTACCTAGTCAAACTTGATTCTATGTGTTACTCAATACTTTATAATATGTCAAGATTTTAATAGAGTTTGGCATTGTTATTCTACATTTGAACAATTATATGAAATGCTCCTACTGAAAATCAGGCTTGGTATTGTCCTTAGTTTCCACTTAATTAGTTTTTTTGAATTACAATTTATAATTATGCAAGCTAAAAATGACAAGTTCTTATATCTCCTACTGACTGACTAAACAACTCTTCTTATATATTCCATCTATTTTGCCTCACACTTCACTGAACTATGAAAACCTACTCAACTATTTGAAATGGATTTTGCAATATTTACTAAGATATAATCTGAGATTCCAGTCTTCTAGCACACCATGAGCTCTCTCTACGTGTTTCAGAGAAATAAGAAGATAGATAGCTATAGCATTTATGGAGTGTTTTATACTATTCCTCCTTAAAATATAATATAAGGCAATCTGCTCATATAATTTCAATTATTTTTTTCTATACACAAGAGTGTATTTTTATACTTAGAAAAATATAAAACTTGAATCTGTCTTATGTAAGAAACCAATTTTCAGGTCCTAACAGGTTCTTCTTAACAATGGCTAAGATATTATAAATATAGGTACTTCCATTTTAGTGAAAAATTCTATAAAATAGATGTGTTCACAGGGGCACCTGGGTGGCTCAGTGGGTTAAAGCCTCTGCCTTCGGCTCAGGTCATGATCTCAGGGTCCTGGGATCGAGCCCCACATCGGGCTCTCTGCTCAGCGGGGAGCCTGCTTCCCCCTCTCTCTCTGCCTGCCTCTCTGCCTACTTGTGGCCTCTCTCCTCTCTGTCAAATAAATAAATAAAATCTTAAAAAAA
Source organism: Procyon lotor (assembly GCA_028646535.1). Classification (NCBI taxonomy): domain Eukaryota; kingdom Metazoa; phylum Chordata; class Mammalia; order Carnivora; family Procyonidae; genus Procyon; species Procyon lotor. Next base: position 65,024,636 of record CM053607.1, read on the forward strand.
AAATAGATGTGTTCACAAACTCCTGCTTATACAGTATTCAGTCTATTTAGTGAAGAAGTTATCCTTTTATAAAGCATTCATAACTGCTGTGTAAGGGTCTCTGTGACACAAAGGAGCCACTTGTTTTTTAAGGAATCAAGCATCCATTGACTTGGGCCCACTGCTTAGAAACCTGAAGCATGTTTGCATAGCTAACAGTTTACAATTGTATTTAAAAATTCACCAGGCAAGATGAATGAGAGGGAATATTTCTTAAAAGAAATTAAGATTAATGCATGTTAGGTGTTACAGAAGAGGAAAGTTATCATGGGATAAAGAGAAAGTAAAGCTTGGGTGTATATCTACATTTTAACAATGCCACTAATTCACACTTTGATGAGGGCCAGTTGAGCTGAATTATCTGTCTAGGCCTCAGTTTCCTTGTCTGAAGCATGCCGTGATTAAATTTAAACAACATTTCTAAAATATATTCCATGAGTTCACAGCCAAGTAATGATTTGGAAGGAAGGACGGAAGGTGAAGGAAGGAAGGAAGGAAGGAAGGAAGGAAGGAAGGAAGGAAGGAAGGAAGGAAGGAAGGAAGGAAGGAAGGAAGGAAGGAAGGAAAGGAGGGAGGGAGGGAGGGAGGGAGGGAGGGAGGGAAGAAGGAAGGGGAAAAAAGAGAGAGAAAGAGAAAGAGAAAAAGAGAAAGAAAGGAAAGGAGAAGAGAGGAGAGGAAAGAAAAAGAGGAAAGAAAGAGAAAGAGGAAAGAAAAAGAGAAAGAGGAAAAAGAAAAAAGGAGAGGGACCTAAGAAGTATAGAGCGAGTGCACACTGAATCAGTAGATTCACAGTACATATTAATGAGATCCCGATTATCCTGGCAGTAAATAAATATCTTAAATTATTTTGAAAATCCCTTTCTGTGGGATGCCTGGGTGTCTCGGTCAGTTAAGCATCTGCCTTCAGCTTAGGTCATGATCCCAGGGTCCTGGAATAGAGCCCCACATCAGGTTTCCTGCTCAGCGGGGAGCCTACTTCTTTCTCTGCCTGCTGCCCACCCTCCCTCCTACCCACCCCCATCACTTGTGCTCTCTCTGAAAAATAAATAAATGAAACTTAAAAAAAAAAGACAAAAAAATTTGAGTGTATTTAACTAGAAAATCCCCTCCAAGATCTCCTCTTATGACACATCTATTAAAATATCAAAGAAATACTCTTATAAGAGACCTATGTTGTGAGATACTGAACTCTAAGTTTCCTCTCGCTTTAATATATAGTGCATTTTCCTGAAAGCTCTACCTTCTCCAAGAGTGTATTTCCTGATCTTAGAGCACCTGGATGAAGAGTTTCCTCCTATGTGGTACTCCCCTTTCCAGTTATGCCTGCATAGAAGCAATCGCTGCCTTGGAGTTCCTCCAGTCATCCAGAGGCATGAGCCACCCACACAGTTATCTTCTTGGTCTCTGTTGTGGTTATCTCCACAAAGTATGCTCCCTGTCCACTGTTCAGTGCTCATAGCCACATCTCCGTCTGGGACATTCTTCCACGGGCCACATTACATCAGTCTACACAGCTCTACTCAGGTTCTGATTAGGAGCACCAAGTTCTGCGAGCCTCACTGAACTACTACCACGTTCCATAGCCAGTGCTGACTTTGAACTCTTCCAGTGAAAGAGCATTCCACCCTAAGAGGATTTAAAACAACAACAACAACAACAACAACAAAAAACCCAGCTTTTTGGAACTTTCCACAGGTTCGTGATGGTTAAGCTGCAAACAAGCAGAACAGACTCAAAAGGAACTAAAGCTGAAAATGTAACCTATAATCCATCCCCTTAATTGGTACAATAGCTACTAAAGGACTTATTATATCACGCGGTGAAAAAATTTTTTCTCTCCCCTGTGGAGGTTTACTCTGTCCCAGCCTACACAGCATTCATGGTAATGGACTTAATTTTCTCACCTTGTCCTACTGTTTGCCCAACCTTCTTAGAATCCCTTTTCACCCACCTTTACTTTTTGAGGAAATAGAGTTTACTGGATATTAACCTAAATTAACCACAGTATTTTATTTAGAGTAAATACTTAACTAAAAGTCTAAGTTCCTTATTCAATAAAATTTTATCTAAGAAAAATACACTAGACTTTATTAGTTGGAAATCTTCCATTTTTAAGTAACTTAGTGAAATAAGAGGGAACTAGAAACATTTAAAGAAATATGCTGTGAGGCATAATTCAGAAGCTCAGACTCAGGTGGTATGTGTTCAGTCATAAGACTGACTCACCTCACAGTAACTGATTGCCTATCCTGAGATCAAGCTTCAGACATCACATGCTTCATCATTCATACCAAGCAGGAAGAGTGAGAACCTCACCCTTCCTGAAAATCATACAATAGTTTCAGGCTTTTTATTTTGATTTATTCAATGAGGATATTTCCTTACCCAAGAAAACTGAAACACTAAATGTCTTAGGTCTCAGATTATCAATTACTATTAACAAATGGCTGGGCTGAATGGTTTGGAATAAGTCTACCACTGGAAATGAAGATGAGGTCAAAGCCATTTAAATGACATGACTGGCTTCCTTAGGTTGAGTGAAAGGGAGTAGAAGTTTCAGAAGGAACCACAATGTCAACTCTCTCTCACACCCACATCACACACACACACACACACACACACACACCACACACACACACACACACTCAAAATACATATTTTATAAAAAATGAAAACAAATGAAATAAAAGAATTATAAAAATTTCCCAGGCAAGCCAAGCCTCTGAATGTCTCAGAATTTCTCCCACAGAGTTCCCTTTTAAGGTCATCTTTCTCACACTCAGAATATGCTGAAAGTATAGCCCTTAAATAGTTCTGTTTCATACCATACATAACATGCCCCGTGCAGTTGACTGGTCTTAGGGTGAGCTTCTTGCTCTAAAGCAGCACATCAATAAGCAACAAAAGATGAAGTGAGTCAATCAGACTTTACCATGACTTGGGAGACACAGTTTGTTGTTGGAGCTGAGAATGTAAGGGTACAAATGAAGAGTTGGAGCCCTGAGATCTCATGGGAAGCCAAAGTTACGAGTAATAAGGAGCTATGAGACAGAGTTCATGTAGATTAGAAAGGACATTCATGAGAGAACAGAAGGTACAAAAGGAAAGGCAAAAATATAGGAGAAAGAGGCAGTTATCCCCATTCTTGAAGGTTTTTGGTTCCAATCTCTACAAGCACATCTACACTCCCTTTTTGGAAATTCCTGCTATTGTTGCTGTCACGTTTTCTTCAGAGCTACCTACTCCTTACACGTGGTATTTTGAATGAGTTTCTGTTCCACATGAATGATATGAACACTAGAAACAAACTGAAGAACATATTACTATAGGATTCTTTGTTTAACCAAATAATTCATGATAGGGGTTCTTTGAAAAATATATGCATTCCTGTTATATTGAAATTTACCTTAAATTTTATTTGACCGGTCCTGGAACAATTTCTTAAAATGAGATATACTCATTTGATAAATTTTTTTAAAAATATGTATTCTTTAAATTGCCTACCAAAATTTTGAAGAAGGAAAAAAATGCAGCCCCTTCCTCCCCTACCAAAATGTACTACTTCACTGCTAATAGAAGGTACACAGCAATAGCCTTATGGTGAAGATAACTGTGGGCTAAGGATACATGACTCTTACTTAAACACATACTGATTTTCCTCTCTGGTTAAATTAGAGAAAGCTGAAATGACTATTTCCAACATGTTAAACAGGATGGTTAATCTGCTTTCCCAATAACTGTTGAATAAGTATACCTTATTTCTAATTTAGGAAATGTTTCTAAAATACCCTTAGTAGAAAATAATTGTGAAGAGATTTCCAAACAATCATTATTGAATTTAAGAATTTATTCAGTTTTTAAATTTTAGTGCTATTGCGATCCTTGAAGCCACAATTATATTCTGGAAATGAGTTTAAAATTCTTTAGTACTCTTTTTTTCTGAAAATAAAATGTAAATTTGGTAAGGTCATATACCTTGCCAGCAGAGAAGAACCATTGACATGCTGCTCTGAGTCAGCAAGGAAATTTCCCTAGAAGCAGGGGTTCTGTACTCCTAATTGACCTGCCAGTATGAAATCTTTTCTTCGCAACCATGACTTCCTATGGAGTTGAAAATACTGCCCATCTTGAGCTCAAATAGCATATTTAGTCGAAGCAATATGGTGTTCAAAAATAAAACTATACAAGAGAAAGAAATATTTTTTCAATTTTTAATGAAAGAAGAAATAATCAATAGCTCTTGGATTCAAAATATTGGGTTTAAAATATCCCCTCATATCTGTGAATTATTATTGCCAAGGGAATTTTATAAGTTGCCTATATTCTTAGAGTGAATTTTCATTTCTGTAAGAATCATCAACACTTGATCAATGAGTATAATAAGTTAATCTACAGGATTTTTGATATAGAAAAAAAGTAGACCTACAATTTTGTTTCTTAATGCATTTCTCCAGACTGATTCTCTCAGACACCATGGGAAGTTTCAAAACTATTCTCATGATATGTCTAGCTGCCAAGTTCCTAGCTGCTCTAGTGGTCATAATTGATAGGTAATTGGCTGTTGAGGAATCTTCTCTCAGCCTATAGCTGCCTCTGTGTGCTCCTTCAGCAGAACATTTCAGAGTCATCAGGAGTGTATTCCACACCCTTCATGTTCTTTACACATTAAAAAATTTTATTCATATAATAACTCAGTTCCCTGATATATGGTCATTATGCCCTGCTGTTAGACATTCTTGTAAAAAGAGTATCTGTAAAACCACTTACTTTTTTTCTTTTCTTTTATTACTATTTTTAAATTTATTTTCTTTTATTTACCATACTTTTATCTTTATTTACCATGTAACCTGAACTTATATGAAAAATATATTCCTTATCTTAGTCCTAGTAACCTTCCTTTTATTTATTTATTTATGGCCTTTCTTATGGGTATCTTGCTTTTTAGTTATAGTGACTTATCTCAAGGTTATGCTACTTCCACAAATGGGGCAAAGCCAGAGGGAAGCTTCTGTCTAAGACTTAAACTATGGAATGGCTCTGCATCCCCTGGATCCTAGGGATCTTCTCAAGGGATGTAAATAGAATAAGAGTTTCTAGTGATCCACCCTCACATGGGATGCTTCCAGTTCTATCCACAGATTCCTTGGTTTTACTGTATGCAACTGGGAAACAAGAGGAGTTTGGAATTTCTGATTCTTCAGAATACAAAATGGCTTCCTGAACTCTCTGGACCCTCATATTGTCCATTGTCCCAGGCTTACTCTTTAGTAGAGATCCAATTTCTTCTTTAGACTTTTATGTTATAAAAAGCAGCATGTTTCCTCTATGCTTATGACAGTTTGGGAACATATTTTTGAAATTTCAACTTTAAGAGTCCCAATTTACACTGGCTACAAACAGAAGATGTGATTTTTTGATGAAAGCTAAAAAGATACTAGGTTTCCTTATTACCATGGCTTCTGACCTTTAGCATCAGGAACATTAGTATCTGATATCATACCCAAAATAAAAATGAATTTAAAATCTGTCATGCAGCATTTATCCAAATACCATGGATATACTTCATTGGACTAATATTGTCTCTAGATGAACTGCTGAGATCCTATTTGGTCCTGGAGACAGAACCACAACAACAACTAGGTATCTATGAAAATGACTGCCAAGGAGCCCCAGTAGCTGCAAGACAACAGATAAATTCTTACCATTGCATTCATTAGCTACTGCAGTGAGCGCCAAGCCAGAAGGGAAAAAGATGATGGAATAATTCTCCATCATTTTTAGTTTGCCAATTACTACATGTACAAAAACAAAATAAATAATATATCTGGTTTTTAGAAAATGTGTCAGTGCTTCAAGAGCCCCACCTTCAGTTGTATGAAAAATATGTACTTTGGCAGAAATAATCTTTGCCTTACTCTACCATGAGAACAGCTGTGTGTGAATGAGATCTGAAAATTACATTCAGAGGAGTACCTGTATGAACACACTTTTCACTCAGATGAACAATTAGCATTAATGAAAACCTATAAATCTTGTGCACATTTCAAATAAAAACTACCACAAATGCTTGACCACTTGTCTTTTTTTCCCACCTTTTTATTATTATGTTCAGTTAGCCATCATTAACCACTTGTCTTGACAGGATATGCTTTATGGAGTCCATGATGGGAACTCAAATTTGGGAAAAAGAGTAAAAAGAAAATGTTAGTCATCATGCCCACAATTACAGATTGGTGACTTAATGTTTGTATACTTAGAGGGAGAGAAGGCATAGCCAAATGGTACTTATTTGGTTAAATACTGGAAAGAAAAAAAAATTTCTCTTTAACATATTCCAGCTCACATTGGAAACTAAACTAAGCTATAGTTACCAAAGGAACCTCAGGGGAACATCTGTGGCAATGTTGTTGCCAATGTATGAGCAATACCACAGTCTAGTGGATTGAAAATGACTTGTATATATCTGTAGAAGCAAGAGATGCCCTTGCCTCCATTCCTTAGCCATGACTTCATTCTCTGGTAATTCTATTTCTACTAATCTTACATGTTGCCCGACCACCAGCATAAATAGCTCTTAGAGTCATTTCTAATAAAAAACAAATGCACAGAGCTTCGTTAATATTAATTGCCATGTAAAAGACACATGAAAAAATGTTCAATGTCATTAGCCATCAGGGAAATTCAAATCAAAACCATATTGAGATACCACCTTACACCAGTTAGTACGGCAAAAATTGACAAAAACAAGAAACAACAAATGTTGGAGAGGTTGTGGAGAAAGGGGAACCCTCTTACATTGTTGGTGGGATGCCAGTTAGTACAGTCACTTTGAAAAACAGTTTGGAGTTTCCTCAAAAAGTTAAAAATAGAGCTACCCCAATGTTCATAGCAGCAATGTCCACAATAACCAAACTGTGGAAAGAGCCAAGATGCCCTTCAATAGACGAATGGATAAAGAAGATGTGGTACACACATACAATAGAGTATTACTTAGCCATCGGAAAGGATGAATACCTAACATCTGCATCGACATGGATGGAACTGGAGGGGATTATGCTAAGTGAAATAAGTCAGAGAAAGTCAATTATCATATGGTTTCACTTATTTGTGGAACACGAGGAATAGCATGGAGAACATTAGGAGAAGGAAGGGAAAAATGAAGGGAGGGAAATTAGAGGGGGAGACAAACCATGAGAGACTATGGACTTTGGGAATCAAATGGAGGGTTTTAGAGGGAAGGTGGGGTGGAGGGTTGGGGTACCCAGGGGATGGGTATTAAGGAAGGCACGTTTTGCATGGATCACTGGCTGTTATACATAAACAATGAATCATGGAACACTACATCAAAAACTAATGATGTACTGTATAATGACTAACATAATAAAAAATTAATCATAAAAATAAATGTATTATCTGGCAGTAAAAATATTAATGGCCATGAATTACAGGAAATATAATCACCTCAAAACTAATGTAACTGGATTTCTAATCCAGGAGCAAAGCAAAATGGAAGAGGGGCTACCAATAGTTTGTGAGCAACTAAAAAATACACAGCATTAGATCAAGAAGGGCCCTAGTTGGCTGGAATGCTTGGCAGATAGGACGCTTTCTTGCTTTCTTGGGATTGATAAAATGTATTTGAACACATTCCATTTTACCACACTCTTTGGAGAGAAGATAATTTTTTTGAAATATCCTTAAGGTCTCATACTTTATACTATTAGCATAAAATTAACATGATCTGATGGCAGATACATTTAGGTAGGACTAGGGGGTCTATATTTGAAATAGGGTTGTGTCATAAGCACATTGTTTGACTTATTTAAACTCTTTTTTCCAATATATCAAGCTAGCCAATGAAGATATTAATTAAATTCTAAGTTAATTAATTGGAAAATTATTACTTATATCCCCATTACATGCAATATATTATGCGAGATGCTTTTAGGGCATACAAAGATAATTACAAACTAGCATGTCTCTAAATTTGTGTTCTAGTTAGAAAGCAAGACGTGGACATTGCAAGTATTAACAATGACTGTCTCACTGATTGGAGATACTGCTAGCATTTGAGAAGAGGGGCAGTGATATCAATGTCTTTTCAGTGCTGAGCAGATTCTGCATGTCTACAGATTTTTAAATGCCCACCTGGAAATGTGGTTTAAAAATCTGTTTATAATTTTATCAGCCTAAACCTCTGTTTACATCAATATACCAAGTCCTTTTGCTCAGATTTGGTTTATATTGGATTTTCTACTCTAAAATTCAAGTCAAGGAAAGACTGTACTTTTATTTCCTGAACTTTACCAGGAATGGTTCATCATTTCAGAAATAACAACCCCTGAGGCAGAACAGTATTCAAGCAGCCAGAACAATACACTTGCATCAGTTCATATTTGTACCAGTTGCATTCTAAGGAAATAGAGATATACAGAGATAGATAGAGATATATACATTAATATCCTGTTCAAAGTATTCAGTAGTATGAAAAACTCAACAATTGATATGGGAGTACTTGACATTGTCTTTTATACTGTCAAACATAAATTAAATTTATGGCTCTACTGTCAAGGTTTACATATGAAGTAAAAAAGAAAAGCAAACCAAACCAAAAAAAAAAAGCCAAATCAAATGCAAATTTTTCAGTGAAGTTTGGCAAAGTTATATAATACATTCTCTTTTCTTCCAGTTTAGTTTGTAGTTTGTCTTGTTATGTTTCCCCTTTATTTCATATTTTTTGTTTCTTATCATATACTAATATCTTGTCTCTGAATATTTATCTTAACACTTATTTTTTAATTAGTATCTAATAATATCTCTTCTGTTTGGTTTTCCTGTAGTTCATGTGCAGAATGTTTTTTGATTCTTATTTCTATAAAATGGTGAAAGAGGGGCACCTGAGTGGTCAGTTGGTTAAGTGTCTGCCTTCAGCTCAGTCCATGATCCCATCCAGAGTCCCAGGATCAAATGCGGCTCCCCACTCAGGAGGAAGTCTGCTGCTCCCTCTCCCTCTGCTCCTTTCTGCTCATGCTCTCTTTCTCACTTGCTTACCCTCTCAAACAAAATAAAATCTCTTAAAAAATAAAATAAAATGGTGAAAGAATCTATTTCATTAAGCCATTTACTGTGGTCATGCCTAAACATTTACATATTAAAATATATATCAATGTATTTTTTGTTTATTTTTTAACAAGATAAAATTCTATCTTTTTTTTAAATTCATAAGCATGTTGCTCTTTCTCGAATTCAATTTTGGGTTGTTAAAGAGATCATATAACATTTGTTATAAAATAGGGCATTGGACTTGAAAGGACTGAAATTCACTAACTTAGGGTATTAATGAAAGATAAATGATATGACATGTAATGTATCTAACAAAATAATTCACATGCAATATGTCCTCAATAAATACGAATGCTTTTAAGATAAGGAGAGATGATCACTTCTAATTCTAGCAGGAAAGATCTTAAAAACCGCACAAATGAAAATGCATTTCAAACAGACTGTGAATCATGATCAGTTTTGGCAGAAATAGAGGCAGAATCATACTTAATGCGGAAAATCCTTGAGCAAAGGTTTACGTAAAGATACAAAATTCCAGGTTTTAGCATGTTTACTTTTTATTCCATGACAAGTAGAAGCTGAGCGTGACCAGAGTTCAGAGTTTTCACTGATGAGTGTGTAGATGTGAAAAAAAAAGCACAAAAAGTGAAGCCAACCATTACAAAGAAAAATCAAAATAAGAGAATAGATAGGATTGGAGTATCAGAAAACAGATAAAAATAAGAAAAAACTGGGGTGCCTGGGTGGCTCAGTTGTTAAGCATCTGCCTTTGGCTCAGGTCATGATCCCAGGGTCCTGGGATCGAGCCCTGCATCAGGTTTCTTGCTCAGCGGGAAGCCTGCTTCTCCCGCTACCATTCCTTCTGCTTGTGTTCCCTCTCTCGCTGTGTTTCTCTCTGTCAAATAAATAAAATCTTTAAAAAAAAAAATGAGAAAAAAACCGTCAAGAGGAACACCTAAAGTGTAGAAAAGGGAGGGAAAGCTATAGAATTTCTATTCATGAAAGATAGTAGAACCAGGAAAACTGTTCAGAAAGAATTGGTTATGTAGTCATGGGCATAGTGGGTTGCAGTAAGACTCAAAAAGTTTGAAAGACAATGAGTGGTATGGAGTAAAGAGGATAACCATTCCGTGATCACCTCAAGAGTTGTCATTAGAATATAAATCACTCATTCTAAGCAGTGTACAAGGCTATTTGGGTAAATGGTGATATTCTTTTTTTTTTTTTTTTAAAGATTTTATTTATTTATTGGACAGAGAGAGATCACAAGTAGGCAGAAAGGCAGGCAGAGAGAGAGAGGGAAGCAGACTCCCCGCCGAGCAGAGAGCTTGATGCGGGGCTTGATCCCAGCACCCCGAGATCATGACCTGAACCAAAGGCTTAACTCACTGAGCCACCAGGTGTCACTAAATGGTGATATTCTTAACGGGGTAAAACCCTGAATTGCCCAGTTTCCTTTGCCAATTTTTGACCTGAAATACAAAGTGAAGAAAGAAAGCCAGAAAGGTGAGTTCAATGGCTAGACTAGAAAGATTTAATGGGAATAAATTTGGAGGTGGTTTGTGCAAGTTGGTCCATGTCAGTTCACAGATGAATTACAGGTTAAAAGAAGTAAGAAACACTACTGGAGCCTTCTCCAATGCCATCTTCTTCAAGAAAAAGTATGGATCAAGAGTTCCCTCAGGAAGGAGGAAAGCAAGTTTTCTTCCCATTTCCAAGAGCACACCTGACCTTCCACTGCCACTTCAGAGAGGGACAATAAGGACCAATATCATCATGTGACTAGCTTGAAGGATTTTGTTGTGAGAATTAATTCCAAAGTCTGAAATCTGCTTTGAGCTCCTCAGAGATATCTTACTGACAGTACAATTTGCATTAATAGTATGACATCTAAATGTGATTTGCCAGTTAATTGAATCTACAAGAAAACTATGTATTGCAATAACTAACACTCTTAATAACCACTGTAAAAAGTCTTACAAGACCTCGTACACTTATTTCCACAATACTGATAATATTATAAAAGTTGGAAACATTTTATTTAGATGTTATTTGATTCCTTTGCCTTTTGCAAACATAGTTGGAAAAAATTAGTAAAAATAACATTTGCTTCAATCCCTGTACTGAATAACGAAGTATTTGTGTGAACTCTATTTTCTTGTTAACATTTTTTTAACTGATTCTGATGCTTATAAAAACACGTTCAGTGCAACAATTCCTATCATAGTGAAAACTTTGAAATAACATATTGCCTACAAAATCTGATAGTACAGTAGCATGCATGCAATGCAGATGCTTAAACTCATACTACACACTTGTATTTATGTGCTTTGGAACAAATTATACAATATATCATTAAATTTTCTAAAATCAGTTACAAATCAGTTTATGTTCATGTATGTATGTGTGCAGTGTGTGTGTGTGTGTGTGTGTAGAAACTGTAGGTGTATTTGTAAAAAAAAAAAAAAAAAGAAAACCCACATAAAAAGATTAACATTCTCTTTGGTAGGAGGAATGTATAATATACACATATATGTTAGTACTATATTTTTTGAATAATTTTAAAAATTCTACTACAATAAAGAACTTTGCATCCACAACCCAGCTTTAACCTATCTGAATATTCTACCATATTGGTTTTGGGTCTATTTGGTTTTAAATAGGTAAACTATTCCAATGCATTTGAAGCTCATGGAGCACCCTTACTTATTTCATTTCATTTTCCCTTTCTTACCCAGAAGTAATCCCTATCCTGAACTTGATTTTATATTTTGCATTAATTTTTTAATAATTTAAATACTTTACTACATATATATTCATTAATAATATTTAGTCTTTTTTGGCTTGCTTTTAATGATTCAGTGCTTTGGTATCATATTGAATTTATTGTTTTCATCATGCATCTTCCATTCAACATTATGTTTTTGACATATATTGCCTTTAATGATCAGACTTTAGTTCATTCATCATCACTGAAGAATTCAAAAAGCAAAGTGGTTAATATTAAAGACTCTTAAACCAAACTAGATTAGAATTCTACCTTTGATACTTGTTAGCTGTATGCTATCTTGCATAAGGTACTTAACCTCACTGTGCCTCATTTTCCTCTCCCATAAAATGGGAATATTTAACAGCTTTTATTTCACAGGCTTATGATAAAGATTTAATATGCTATTATTTGTAAATCACCTAAAGCAGAACAACGTGCAATAATTTAAGTTTGTTAACTATATGATGTGTATTATATTCCATTTTGTGAAATGTACCCATTATAATTTATTGAATGTTTTATACTACTGTACATTGTGTTGCATTCTACCATGTATAGCACATCCTAAAAGATGTACCTTGCTCAATAATTTCTCCACAGCGTGTGTTGTGATGTGGAGGCCCTGGGTTATAGGAGATGCAGATGCTCATCCTCACCACATACTTCCACAGCTTTCTCCAAAGTGTTTTTGTTTTGTTTTGTTGTTTTGTTTTTTTAAAGATTTATTTATTTATTTATTTATTTGACAGAGAGAGACACAGTGAGAGGGAACACAAGCAGGGGAGCAGCAGAGGGAGAGGGAGAAGCAGGCCTCCCACCAAGCAGGGAGCCTGATATGGGGCTTGATCCCAGGACTCTGGGATCATGACCTGAGCCGAATGCAGACACTTAAGGACTGAGCCACCCAGGCGCCCCTGTTTTGTTTCGTTTTTTAAAGATTTTATTTATTTATTTGACAGAGATCAAAGTACGCAGAGAGGCAGGCAGAGAGAGGGGGGGAAGCAGGCTCCCTGCTGAGCAGAGAGCCCAATGCGGGGCTTGACCCCAGGACCCTGAGATCATGACCCGAGCCCAAAGCAGAGGCCACAATGCACTGAGCTGCCCAGGCACCCCTCTCCAAAGTGTTTTCCTGATTTACCATGGGAGAATGTCTTCTATTATTGGACAAAAGTTTAAATTTTAATGAAATAAAATGTGTTGTTCTTTTTTCTTAAAATTTAATTTCCCTTATAATTACATAGTTTCAGAAATAAATTATTTTATATCCTGGAGATACAAGGAAATGAGGTGGGAGTCTATTTTTTTTTCATGTATGGATCTACACAGTCTGTTGGGCATATTATGAAAGTAATAATTCTGTTTTCTTTTTAAAACTAACCTATATTTGCTGATTATTATTATTATTATTATAAATATATTTTTTTAAACCAGAAAGAAAATATTTCCTTTGTAACAACCACAAAAAAACAGTTGGTCTTTGGAATTCTCAATGATTCCACTGAATTTCCAGTGAAAGAAAAGAAGAGAAAAGAGCAAATAGATGTTGAGCCAGGTTCTAGGCATTGAGTTAGGCTTTTTCTTATACAGAAGAAACTCTCTTGACTGACCTTCATGGAAATCAATAATAAGAAGTACACATCACTCTCCGTTTTCTGTGCTAATCATAGTAATCGATTTCCAGGGCATTTAAAATACCATACATTTCTGATTTAACCAATTTTTAATGAACAAATAAAGTGTCACGATAAAGTCAGGTAATCCTGACTTTAGAATGTAGTCATTCTACAATACATCCATCATTTATTTGTCATAAAATTCCTGTGAGGTAGTAATAATTTTATCATTTTTACAGGAAATTAAGGCTTGGAGACGTTAGATAATCAGCCCACGCATGTACTAGTTAAATGGTGACAATATGGAGATTTGAACAAAGTCAAAACCAGCACCTTATCATCATCAGTTATGTTTCTTTTAGATATGGCTTAATATTAATATCAGAATATATTTGGATTGAGCACCTGGGCGGCTCAGTTGGTTAAGTGACTGCCTTTGGCTGAGGTCATGATCCTGCAGGCCCAGGATCTAGTCCTACATAGGCTTCCTGCTCAGTTGGGAGTATGCTTCTCTCCCTTTGACTGTATCCCCTCTCATGCACTGTCTCTCTTTCACTCTCTCAAAATCCTAAATATATATATATCCAAATATACATATTTGGATATATATATATCCAAATATACATATTTGGATTAATTTACAACAGCTTTTCTAGAAACATCAATAACCTAAATACTAACTGTAACTGAATGGGATATTTTCCACTCCTTTTAGGTAACTTCTAAGTCAACCTCTAAATTCTATGACTCACCTAAGAATGTAAATGCCTAGGGGTACAAAAAGAAAGAAGGGGCTCTGATGAAATTATTTCTATGCTAGAGTTACTTATGAATTCTTATTGTATAGGAAGTTCATATTTTTTTAAAAAGTAAGATATATTGAAAGGAAAACATTAGTAACATATTAAAGTAAAAGTGAAGTCACCATTTATTTTCATTTCCTTGAAATTTTGCACTTTAGGTCATATCTAGACACACCTCAATAAACTTTTAGAGTGTGCTTTTGCAACCTAACTACTTCTACCATTGATAAAACAAATAATACAACCCTCAAGGCCATTCTGAAAACTAAGTCACAGATTTCACAGCAGTCAGCCACATGCTGAGCCATGCTTAAACAAGTGAAACAATACAAATGTGTCCTTTCTAATGTGGAAATTCTTTCAGTCACCAGTCTAGCTATTGTTTGTAGCTCTTCATTTGCTTGCACAATCCTCTCTCCATTTCTGTTTTGCTGCATGTCTAATTGTGGGGCTCTCCAGGCTGCTATTATGGGTTTCCTAGCTATGGACACAAATGTCACTTCAATTGCAATTATATTTCATAGATTATATGGATATATAGGCTGCCATCTACAACTGGGCGGCCATTTGCCATGCAAGTGTTCTATCTTCCTTCTTTTATCCAATTTCATAAGAGAGCCAAACAAATCCTGCAAAGGTATAATGAGCACAGGTCTCAAGGCATGACAAAGAACTTTACTATGAGTCCTCATTGCTGAAAATTTGGTTTTGTTATTTCCTGAATGTAAGAACACCTGGGCATTACAGATAAAGTCTAAGATATAAAAACAATTTTTCCTTTGCAACAGCAGCAGTACTTGGAAGTGCTTCCATAACAAAAACCTCTCTTAAATAAACCCAAGTACTTTATTCCTCCCAGGACCATTGCAAAGTCCTTCCTATTTATTTAATTCTAATTTCAAAAGAAAAGCTGTCTTTGTACTTTGCATTATTTCTTTATTCTGTCATTTATAGAATTATTCTGTCTCTCATAGGTTATTAAGTTGATATATTTTTAGTGTACTCTTTAATTCCCATCTCCTTTTTCTCCATTCCCCACCCACAACCCCTCTGGTAACCATCTGTGCTCTATAGTTAAGAGTCTATATCTTGGTTTCTCTCTCCTGTACATCTTAATTTTCCTTTGCTCATTTGTTTTGTTTCTTAAATTACACATATATGTGAAAATGTAGGGTATTTATCTTTCTCTGGCTGACTTATTTTGCTTAGCATTATATTCTTTCTATATGTACACCCCACATCTTCTTTATCCATTCATATATTGATGGACACTCGGGCTGCTTCCATAGTTTGCTTTGCAAATAATGCTGCAATAAACAGGGATGTATGTGTCATTTCAAATTAGTGTTCTTGCAGTCTTTGGGTAAATACACAGTAGTATGACTACTGTATCATAGGATAGCTCTATTTTTAGTTTTTTGAGGAACCTCCATACTATTTTTCACAGTGGCTGCAACAGTTCGCATTCCCATCAACAATGCAAGAGGGTTTCCTTTTCTCTACATCCTCACCAAAACTTGTTCCTTGGTGTGTGTGGTGTGTGTGGGTGTGGGTGTGTGTTTTAGGCATTGTGACAATGTGAAGTGATATCTCATTGTAGTTTTGATGATGTGTGATATTGAACCTCTTTTCATGTGTCTCCTGGCCATCTGGATGTCATCTTTGGAGAAATGTTTGTTCATGTCTTCTGTCCAGTCTTAAATGAGGTCATTTATTTTTGGTTTATTGAGTTTTATACGTTTTTTACATATTTTGAATACTAACCATTTATCGGATGTATTATTTGCAAATATCTTTTCCATTCCATTAATTTGCCTTTTAGGTTTTGTTTTTTTTTAAGATTTTGTTTATTTACTTGACAGAGAGAGAGAGTGAGGGAACAAACATGACTAGGGGAGGAGCAGGCAGAGGGAGAAGCAGGCCTCCTGCTGAGCAAGGATTCCAATGCTGGCTCAACCTCAGAAACCTGGGATCATGACCTGCACCAAAGCCAGATGCTTAATGACTGAGCCACCCAGGCACCCCCATTGCCTTTTAAGTTTTGTTGTTTGTTTCCTTTGCTGTGTAGAAGCTTTTTATTGGATGTAGTCCAATAGTTTATTTTTGCTTTTATTTCCCTTGCTTCAGGAAATATATATAGAAAAATGTTGCTACAGCTGATGTTGGAGAGATTACTGTCTGTGCTTTCTTCAAGGATTTTTATGGTTTTGGATCTCACATTTAGGTCCTTAAACCATTTTGAGTTTACTTTTGTACATGGTATAAGAAAGTGGCCCGTTTTCACTCTTTCACTTGTAGCTGTCCAGTTTTCCCAACACCATTTTTGAAGAGACTGTCTTTTTCCCATTGGGTATTTATTCCTCCTTTGTCAAAGAATTGATCACAAAATTTGGGGTTTATTTCTGGGTTTTCTGTTCTATTCCACTGATATCTGTGTCAATATTTATGCCAGTACCATATTGTTTAAATTACTAATGCTTTGTAATACAACTTGAAATTCAGAATTGTGATACCTCCAGTTTTGTTTTTCTTTTTCAAGATTACTTTGGCTCTTTGAGGTCTTTTGTTGTTCCATACAAATTTTAGTATTGTTTGTTCTAGTTTTGTGAAAAAAGCTGTTGGTCTTGATTAGAATTGCGTGAAATCTGTAGGTTGCTTTGGATGGTATAGACATTTTAATATTTGTTCTTCCAACCTACAGGTATGGAACATCTTTTCATTACATTTCATTGTCTTGAATTTCTTTCATCGGTGTTTTATAGTTTTCAGAGTACATGTCTTCTACTCTTTGGTTAAACTTATTCCTAGATATTTTGTTGTTTTCGGTGTAATTGTAAATAGGATTATTTTCTTAATTTCACTTTCTGTGCTGCTTTATTATAAAGAATGTATTTAAATCTGTACAATAGATTTTTGTACATTGATTTCATACTCTGACTTTACTGAATTCATTTATCATTTCCAGTAGTTTTTGTTGGAGTCTTTAGAGTTTTGTTTTTTCTTTTCTCTCTTCCCTTCCCTCCCCTTCCCTTCTCTTTTCTTTCTTTTTCTTTTCTTTTTTTCATGTTTCTTTCTGTCCAAGGGAAAGAGCAGGAGAGAGGTCTAGAGAGAGAGGGAGAAAATCTTAAGCTGGGCATGGAGCCTGATGAAGGCTCAATCTCACAACCCTAAGATCATGACCTGAGCCAAAATTAAGAGTTGGACGCTAAACTAACTGAGCCACCCCAGTACCCCAAGGGTTTTGTATATAGAGTATCATGTCATCTGCAAATAGTGAAAATTTAACTTTTTCCTTACCAATTTGGATGCCTTGTATTTCTTTACGTTTCTAATTGCTATAGCTAGGACTTCCAGTACTATGTTGAATAAAACTGGCAAAAGTGGACATCCTTGTCTTGTTCCTGACCTTAAGGAAAAAACTCTCAGTTTCTCATCATTAAGTATGATGTTGGTTGTGGATTTTTCATATAAGGTCTTTATTATGTTGAGAAATGTTCCCTCTAGACCTACTTTGCCTAGGGTTTTTATCATGAATGGATATTATACTTTGTCAAATGCCTTTTTGTATCTATTGAAATGTTTTTTATCCTTTGTTATTGATGTGATGTATCCTGCTGATTGTTTTGTGAATATTGAACTACACATGCTTATAACCTGGGAATAAATCCCACTTGATTGTGGCATATGATCTTGTTAATGTATTGTTGGATTTGATTTGTTAATATTTTGTTGAGGATTTTTACAAAAGAGATACTGGCCTGTAGCTCTCTCTCTCTCTCTCTCTCTCTCTCTCTCTTTTCCCCCTTTGGTGGTATCTTTATCTGATTTTGGTATCAAGGTGACATTGGCCTCATAGAATGAATTTGGAAAATGCCCATCTTTTTGTATTTTTTAGAATAGTTTGAGAGGAATAGATATTAACTCTTCTTTAAATGTTTCATAGAAATTGCCTGTGAATCTATCTGGTCCAGGATTTTTGTTTTGGGGGAGTTTTCTGATTACTGAACTCAATTTCATTGCTAGCAATCTGTCTGTTCAAATTTTCTATTTCTTCCTGCTTTAGTTTTGGTAGGTTATATGTTTCTAGTAATTTGTCCATTTCTTCTATGTTGTATAATTTGTTGGCCTATGGGTTTTCATAATATTCTATTATAATTGTATGAATTTCTATGGTATTGTTATTTCTTCTCTTTCATTAGTGATTTTGTTTCTTTAAGTCCTTTTTTCTTTCTTTCTTTTTTTTAAGTGAGTCTTACTAGAGGTTGATCCTTTTTGTTGATCTTTTCAAAGAACCAGCTCCCTGCTTCACTGCTCTGTTCTATTGTTTTTTTGTTTTTTGTTTCAGTTTCTATATCATTTATTTCTGTTCTAATCTTTATTATTCCTTTCCTTTTGCTGATTTGGTTTGTTTGTTTTTCTTTCTTTTTCTAGCTCCCTTAGGTGTAAGGTTAAGTTGTTTATTTGAAATTTTTCTTATTTCTTGAGGTAGGCTTGCATTGCTATAAACGTCCCTCTTAGGACTACTTTGGCTGTATCCCAAAAGTTGATGTATTTTTAAACTAAAGAAATTAATATAGGGTGGTGGATATGTGGAATCCCAAGTCAAATTGCTGTGTTAAAACCTTGACTATTTCTTCTCATTGAGTAACTGTGGATAAACCTCAACTTCTCAGTACCCCACTTTCCTTATTTGTTAAATGAATGAAATTAAGACATATTTCATAACTTAGGTAAAATTATATGTGCTAATACATGAACAGATTCTTAGGGTAACAGCTATTCCATATACAATTGACAATTACTATCTCTAATTATTTTATCCATGTCTGTTCTTAACCCAGTGTATATATATATGTGCAGTCTTGATAAGTTTTGGTTCATTGATTCCTCCTGTAAATGCATCTTTTGTCTTCCTAGTTTACTCCTACTATCTTTTTATTTTGTTTTTGTTGATGTTTAAAATAAAATATAATTCTTCCCTCTTTATCCCTACCCCAAACATATCATAAGGTGAGGGGAAGGGCCCTGTAATGAGCATGATTGTCTTCTGTCTTTCCCTTAAAACAATCAATATAAAATATTTTTAAAAATTGTTAAAGTATATTTGAATGAACTTAGCTTGAAGCCACTGAAATATCAACCCCATGCTAAGTGTTAAGTCTAGAAATGACCTCACAAGTTTAAGATTTATCAACTTTAAGAAAAGCACAGAACTAAAATATGTGAGCAACTTTTTGTGTGCTAGGCCCTGAACTAAGTACTTCACAATAACTGGAAGTGATGGAGAAAGACCAAAAAAAAAGAGGGGGGGGACCAAGAGAAAAAAATAGAACTGATATTTTCTGAGGTATCACTGTGTGACTATATCCAAAGGAATCAAGTCCACAAAGGCAAGCAAGACATATATCATTTCCTTCAAAGTAAACTGAAGATGAAACTGAATCTTCATTTTATGGGTTACCAGGACATTTAAGTTTATTCATGAATCTGTCGTAAGATCTTTACCCTTCTTCTGGACATGTATATATATAAGAGGTGTAGCTGTGCAAAAAACAAAAACAAAACTAGAAAAGTCTTCAGTTATATGGTCCCCTTCCTGGCCATTAGCTCTGCTGCTCTTCCACGTGGAGGCTGGGATAGCCAGTAACAGGTTTCTATCTCTCTAAGTGTGGAATGTAAGCACCTTAACTCCTTAAGGTTACTCTGTCTTCCCAGTCTAAGAACCTCACAGGCTTCTTTGCCTGTTTGGGAAGACTTCTTCCCATTTGTTGCTTGCACTTACTCCTCTTTGTTCTTACAATAATGCTTTGGTGAACTCAGCCGTACAAAAACTAAAGCAGTTGTTTTAAAGGGAAATATCTTCAGATAATCTCTTAGCCTGAACTACTCTGAGACGAAAAAGTACAAAGTCCTCACTAGCATGACAGAAATTGAGAGGGAAAAAACATCCAGAGCACAAAATGTTATTAGCAGTTTATTTTAATTATTCAACTGCAATAAAAACAAAATAGCGATTAATATATCAGTAAATTATCCTGACATGTGCTAGGTGTCGTGCACATGTTCACTCATTTGATATGCAGGCCAATCCAGTTTTACAAAGAGAAAACTTGGCCTCAGCTTGACTAGAGCCCAATAATACAATTTAGAGACCTGAGCAAGATGCGGTCAGAACCTGAGCGTATCTGACTGCAAAGGCCAGGTTCTTTTTGCTATACCAATCTGGTGGGAGACAGGAAGTTTCTTTTGGAAAGACAGTGGTTTCATGAACTAGAGCAACAGTTTTGTTTTGTTCAGTCAGGGGGATGCAGTAAAGAGCAATGACAAAAATCATACTACAGAACTGATCTGCTGAGGTTATCACTACTAATGGGAAACACTAGATCCTGAAGTTTGCTCTTGTTACCTGCCTTCATCTTTCAATCATTATTAGTGCAAAAATTAGAGTACTGTGTGGGCCTTGAACCTCTGGGCTGGATGTATTTCACTGGTAGATCCGGTCTCCTGTCCTAACTGGTAAGAGGACTAAGAAAGCATTTGACTAGTCTTTTCTGCTTTAATAATAAAAGGCAGCTAACTAACAAAATCTACAAAGTAGAAACATCCTCAAATATTGGGAAAGGTTCAGATGCAGTTTGGCCAAAAACAAAAGACAAATGGCCTCTAAACTGAATAAAATGTAGCTTAGATACTGGCATCTTAATAAAAAGAGTTTCATTTGATGAAAAGGTATGACAGTGAAATGGATTTGTTCCCTTCAGGTGGCAGCTAACAGAGTGGCTTTTGGGAAAATCATTCCTAAGTGCATTGGGCTGTTTCTTGCTTGCTGAACAGAAATTACTGACTATTGGTTAAAATGCTATGTGAATTAATTTTCAGCCTCATTTATTCACTGGCTGAGCATAAAAGCAATTTGGAAAGGAGAAAAATGGCCCCAATATGTGCTTCCACAAATCTTCTAAGAGATGAGAAATATTAGCAACTAGTGTAATTTAATTCTAGATTCAAACCATTATCACTGTTGTAGTTAAGAGTTCTGGGTGTGTACATTACAGAATCATAAAAAGACTATTGTTTTATCTTACATTTCAATTATTTCTTTTAGTATCTAATTGCTTATAATTGCTCCAACACAAGACAATATATTTCAACTGTGAATCCACCCTCTGTAAACCTTCTCACCAGGGGCTTAGTTGGATGATTTCATTAATTCCCTTCTCTGATTAACCATCTCCTCTCTAATATACAGAGAATAGTTCATTGTTAACTGTTGGTTACTGTTGTTGATTTTTCTGTGATGCATATGGATTAAGTGATAGTTTTCCTAATTACTTAAAATAATTTCACCATATAAGATGGTTCTGATGAGGATTAAATGATGTCTAAGAATCGTGATGCAGCAGGTATACTTATTTCAGCTCCTGAAAGTGGATGGGTGAATAAGTGACACGGCAGTGACAACCTTGGCACATTTCATGTATGCCTCAAATAGTGTAGTAAACTGGCATACGTTCATTTCTGGATGATTGCATGGCAGTAAATTAAAGATAAAAAATGTATCTAAAATAAAGGTGATAATTACCATTTGCATTCAGAACAGAATTCCATGGGTAGGATCATGGTGCTTATTATCTCAGTTTTTTATATCATTTAAGTTAGATTCAGATGACTAATTGTTTGAATCTCAACTTAACCTCAAAGAATAATAGCCCACCTTTTATTGGGCTGGTAGAACACTTTATGTGGACTTTTGTTCTTCACAAAGTACTTTTCACTGGAGTGATGGAAAAGATCAGAAAAAAAAAAAGATTGAAATTTTTATTTCACTATCAAATTAGACTTTTTGAGAAAAGGAAATAAAATGCATCTGTATGTCTAAGTTTTTGTACAGCTCTTTTTTTAATGAGGACTACAAATTGCTTCCATAGTCATGTTTTATTATTAGAGTTCTTGGACAATCTGAGAGGCAATTATAATATTCCCCTAAATTGATGTATGGCCCTGAGAAAGTAATTTAACCATTCTAATTATTGGGCATTATAAAGGAGATTCTGTTGTGTGCTGATTGAGGAATGAGTGATCACAGCTTGACATTCCTTTCAGGCAAGTTTTCTTATTTATTTTCTGAAGGGACACATTACATAGCACACCCTGGGTCCTGTGGTCAGAAGACCTGATTAAAGAATAAAATGCCAAATGATGAGTAAAGTATAAACCACTAAAATCCTCTTATGCATGTTAGTGAAGGACCAAAGAGGAATATCTGCTTTATAGATACAAATGGACAGGTTGCTGGTACCTCAGAGAGACTATGCAAAACTTTACTCAAACTGCATCAAACAGAATGAATTAGTGCACAGAAAAACGCTTCAGGTAAATGAAGTATAGCCTATCATTATAAAAAGTAAAATAAGCCTTTATTTTAGCCATCCTAATTTAATAATCTTTAAAAAAAACAGGAAACAGGTTATCTCACATTCTCAACTTTATAAAGAGAGAATATTGACTAAAATTGAAACTTTTCTTGCTGTCTTAGATTATTATTGTTATTACTACGTCCAACTTAGATATAGTCACTCAGCATTGTGTCAGATTTAGTTTATCTATCTTCTTTGTTATTGGAATATGAATTATTCTTTCTCATACATATATTCCCTTTCTTTATCAGGAGTCCTCTTATATTTTTTAATAAAATGAGTAGGACAAGATTTTAAAATAAAATAATAAAATAAATTATTGAGTGAAAAAATAAGGACACGATGCTTTAAGCTCTCTGTTGTGTTCTACAGTTCTAAATAGATTCTCCGGAGAGATTTCTCTAACAAAGGTGAAGTAAATGAATATTGATTGATTCATCTGTCTTTAACAATCAAAAAACTGAACAGAATTTATGAAATAATGGTGTTCAAGATAATGGACATTAGGTAATGAAAATGAAGGCTCTCTCAGACACAAGAAAAAAATGAGATAGATCTTATAATTATCCCAGCTTGGTGCTTGGACAGTTTACAAGCCAAGACCACAGGAAGAGGATACCAGCTGAATTCCAGTGCACTACTTGTACAGGAAGTAGACCTGAGAGTCTAGGATAAACCAAAGTGGTGAGTACTCAACAAATGGAGTTCTCGACAGGAAAATATATAAACAGAGAGCTCCAGTTATCTTCTGAAGGTTATCCTTGAATATTCAGCAGAGTATTATCAACAAATACATATTAAGAAACTACCTGAGAATGAGGAGAGAATCACAAAAAGGATTGGAAGAAATACTGCCTGAGCTCACATAGAGCTGGGAATAGTGCCTATTCCCACTAGCCAGAATGAAAACACAAAATTTATAGGGCATTGAGTAGGGTATCCAGAAACACTGTGCCTCACAATTGGAATGATTAAACCATATTGACCTTTTTTTTTTCTTTTTATCTCACCTAACAAATCTTAAAAGCAAGACCTGAAAGAAACAAATTATTACTAGTTACTTAACCAACTTCCAGAACACAGCTCAGGAATATTTATAGAAATACAAAAATAAATAGGGCCATGAAAGAAAGAATGTGGTAGCCTCTAGATGCTGGAAACTGTCTTCAACTTATGGCCAGTAGGAAAATGGGGAACTTGGTCTACACAAGTAATTGAATTATGCCAACAACACA
Organism: Procyon lotor; assembly: GCA_028646535.1. NCBI lineage: Eukaryota > Metazoa > Chordata > Mammalia > Carnivora > Procyonidae > Procyon > Procyon lotor. Next base: position 65,048,576 of record CM053607.1, read on the forward strand.
AATGACCAGGAAATGGATTCTCTCCTAGAGAGGGATGATACCTGCCAACTCTTTGAATTAGTCCAATGGACTGGTACTGAATTTCTGACCTATAAAACTGTGGGACATGAAATTATACTTTCTGAATTATTAAGTTAGTGATAATTTGTTACAGCAGCAATAGAAAAATAAAATAAAAATCAAATTTCTCAGAGATAAACAGAAAATCTTTACAGAACCAGGAAAAAAAAAAAAAACCACTAGAGAAGAAAAGTATAAGAACATTAACCAACTTCTTCTTAAAAGCAATAAAAATCAGAGAAGGCAGTAGAACATCGCCAAAATGCCAAAGGAAAAACAAACATAATTGTTAACCTAGATCTCTATACCCACTGCAATTATTCTTAAAACAAAAATGAAATAGAGCATTTTCAAGGCATGAAAAAGCAGAAAGAATTCATCTATAAAGTTTTGCATTATAACAAATACTAAAGAACGTCCTTAGGGAGAAAGAAAATGATACCAGGTCAAAAATATGGATTTACACAGGAATGAAGAGGGCTAGAAAGTGTAACTACATATGTAAATATGGAAGAAACATTTCTTATTATTATTTAAATCTTTTTAATGGCTAACTGATTTTTTTAAACAATAACAATAATTATATGTTAGGGACTTACAATATAATGTAAAATTTTGACAAAAAATTGCTCAAAGGTGAAAGGGAAGAAATGAAAGTATATTATTGTCAATTTCTTTAAGAATATTTAAATTGGTATAATTTCATTAGATGAAGTATAGATAAAATGTAGATGAATGTAGGCTATAAGTTAAGTGTGTATACTAAAAACCCTAAAACAAACACTAAAAAAGCAAGAGTTAACACATAATAGTAATAAAAATAGCCAAAAAAGATAAAATGGAATCATAAAAATTAATGCAAATGAAGGCAGAAAATATGAGCAACATAAAAATGAAAAAATGGGACAAAGAGAAAACTAATGAAAAGATGATAGATTTAAGCCTATTATCAATAATCATAATAAACATAAGTGGCCTAAATAACACAATTAAATGTTAGAGATTGTCAACTAATTCTATGCTGCCTATAAGAAATATTCATTAAATCTAAAGATACAAATAGGTTAAAAGGAATGGGAAAAGATATAATATGCTAACACTAAATAAAAGGAAGACTAAAATGGCTACATTAACGTTACAGAAATAGACTTTAGAGCAAAGAATATTTCAAGGGATAAAAAAAGGTCACAATGATAAAGGAGTCATCCTTCAAGAGAATGTATTAATTCTGAATAATTATGCAACCAACAAAAGAACTTCTAAATAAATGAATCACAAAATGACAGAACTACAAGGAAAACTAGACAACCCCCAAAGAATAGTCAGAGAGTTTAATAACCCTCCAATGAGAGTTACTCCTTAAAATAGCTGTAAATATAAGTGGATAATATATGTAATAGGAAAGTATACAACAAAAGTGAATTTCTTCTCCTCCATTTATTTATTTATTTAAAAAAGTTTTTTAAAGACTTTATTGATTTAGTTCAGAGAGAGAGAGAGAGAGAGAGATCACAAGTAGGCAGAGAGGCAGGCAGAGAGAGAGGGGGAAGCAGGCTCCTTGCTGAGCTGAGAGCCCAATGCAGGGCTCCATCCCAGGACCCTGAGATCATAACCTGAGCTGAAGGCAGATGCTTTAACCCACTGAGCCACCCAGGTGCCCCCCTTTTCCCCCATTTAAATTAAATAATTTTAGTACTTTTTGTTCAGCTTTCAGATGTCATGACTTGCTAGATGTTCTGTTAAAGTATTAATATTGTTTCATTTACAATTTATGTATTTTTTTTAATTAATTTTATTTATTTTTTTCAGTGTTACAAGATTTATTGTTTTGCACGTATTGCATGGAGCACTGGGTGTGGTGGGTGTGGTACAGTTTATGTATCTTTAAAATAGGTTTTAAAAATTTCATTCAAATACATTCTGAGCAAGTTTTTTGTGAGAAATTTTAGAGATATGGTGAACACAAAAGACATGGTTCCTAACTACTTGGTACTTAGGTCTTGTGGGAGTAACAGACATTCACAAATTAATTTAAAAAGTATATGATAAGTGAAGCAATTATCACCCTAGCAAGTTATCTCATTAACACTCATGTCACCATACAGAATTGGCCAGATAGATTTTAGGTCTTGGTCTAGGTGCTTCTGAAGGCCCATAACCTTTTTTGTTTTTTGTGTTTTTTTTTTAAGTTTCTCTAAGTAAGAGACTTAGGGAAAGGTGAAAATGGAAATGAGATGCTTCCCACTTGCATCAAAAATATATGCACAAAAAAAGTTTGTACCCAAACTAGCAGATCTAAGGGCAGAGAGGCACAGATTACCTTTTCTGTATCTATAATTGTGAACATAGAACGTAAAGGATTATACTTTTAAAATGACTGTTATCTTCATAAGAAACAAATATCCCTAGTTCTTTGAAGTAAAGTACAAGAGTGGATTGGACCCATGGCTGCTTTGTAGGATGATGGAAGCTGTGTACTGCATAATGATAGGGAAGCCATTCATGGCAAGCTTCTATATGCATGACATACATGAACAGATATAGAGGCTGTTAGTAGACTTATATATAAATGAATGCTATAAACTTCTGAAACAACATAACTCTGTCTCTCAGGTTTCACAAAACACACACACTGATAGAAAATAGACTAAGATCTACTGATCCACTGATGCAGGGATAGTCAAAGAGATAAGCTTTCCTCCATAGTCAGAAAAGAGGTTTTTTTCCCTCTTTGCTTCTAATACTGTAGTCTAGTGAATTTTGCCAAACATCTAAAAACATTAAGGTTAAACTGACAAATTCATCAGGTAACTAGAGAGCTAAAGTTAGCAAACTTCTTAGAGGCTGAGTACTATTTGTGTCACCATCCTAAATAAACACTTGAAAAGTAGGTAAATGTGTATATGCAGATTGCCATAATAAGTATAAACCTTCCCAAAGATTTCATTTTATCACCATTACTCTCTCATGCCCTTTCTTGGAGTTGGCATTTTGAGGAATACTTTTCTTTTATCTTCATGTCTTGAATTGAACTGAGAAAAATGAATACTACTCAATAAGTTTGAGAGAGCTCTATTTGCCACTGGTACAGTTGCAATAAAAACCCTTCCATAATATTTAAATTTACATCAGACAAGAATTGTTCTGACATATGATGTGTGCTAAATAGGTACCTGTATAAGTCTTCAATGGGTAATAATTTTGGAGGAACCTAAAAAAATTCCATTTAATATCAAATAATGTACCATGATTACTAACCTTGTGTGAATAAAAGCAGAGCAGTGTCTCGTTCCACAGGTCTAGCTGACCTAATGCTTTTAATAGATAATAATTATTCTAATCAATGACAATCTTTGCACTTTATATAATACAATTCAACAAATGGTGCTAAAAGATGTCTTCCCGGGGAAAATAAGGTTATCAGGTAATAATGCTGAGAAAGACACAGTAGCTGACAGAAGTTCTAACATCCACAGTATTGGCAGCAATGATTTTTACCACTAAAAACCTCTGACTCATACACCCTATTCAAAACTTGAGCAAAAGAGCCAGGAGATTTTGTTTTCTTCCTACATCTTTACTTAGTGTACCTCTACTCATTTCCTTATTCATTTTATAAATATTAATTGAGGATCATCTATATGTCTGGCACTGTGCTGGGTAAATGGGATAAAATGAGGAGCAAAACCAGATCTAGAATCAGAAAACTAAGATTAACCTTCTTTATCTTAAAATGTCCTATCTGTAAAATTAAATAGGTGAGCAATTAGTAATGATTTCAGTTTGTTGACAGGTCAAAACACTATGTGTCTGTGCCTGGGGAGAACAGAAATGAGAAGAGAAAGAAATGTACAAATATGAAGTACTTAATAGAGAAAGGTAATCCAAGATCTGTCTCCTAATGGTATCCTTAGGGGATGGGATAAAAAAATGACACTTTCTTCTTATTTTACTCAGTCTAACACTAAAATATAAATAAAGTATATTTTTTAAGAAATCAGTATTTTGTCATAGAACCTAACATCCAGATATGCATTTCATTATGCTAATTCACTGTATTTCTTATAGGCAGCAAAATTTCACCTAATTTTATAGCACTGTAATACAAATTAGCCTAGTTGCAGTTGACTGCTAAGTTTTAAGCATGATTGAAGAAATATATATAGGCAGACAGAAGGGAGGTAAATACTGACAATACTCATCAAATACAATACTCCTAAAAGAACTTGTTAACCACTATGGTCTTATAGTGAGCTTCTATTCTTAACAGTTCATTCAGGTTTAGGATATGTAGAAAGCTACATAAACGTCTGTGATTATGCACATGAGTAGTGGAAAGAGATAAGAAATATTCTTTCCTACTCCTCCAGAGGAAATAGCATTTGGAAATTTTATGGATGAATGTTGCTAAAAAGAAACATATGAAGAGCTGAGCAAACAAAGGCTAGGAATACCTTACTAATTCATCTGCCTTGAACCAGTCAGCCTCCCTCATTTACTCTTAGGAACTTGGCCACTACTAACTTTCAGGGGCATAGTCAAGTCACTGATGTATTCCATTCTCAAGGCCCTGTCCTTATTCCTAAAATCCATTGCGGAGTGCTGAGATGGGTATGAACCCAAGTCAATATTTATGGACTACGATTCTCTTGGAGAAACAATCACAGGAATAAGCAAATAATTTTTAATTGCTTATATAAGGGACTAAAAATATTTTCCATAATGATGACCCTTATCTGGTTTCTCCTTGGGAATTTTTTATTCTTGGAACTTTACACAAGTGTTACAGAATCATAAACTTAGAATTCTTGAAAGTATATAAGTGAGTCACTCAGTGACAATATTCTTGAGTTCAGGTTTCCAAGCTTCTCTTCGGGGTCCTGCAAAGTGCCAAAAAGATAAGTTTTTGTATAAATACAAAGACTGACATGGACAAGGTAGGCAAAGAGAATCCTTTTGTATCAGATACATTCTACACAGAGGTCAGGCATCATATACTGATTTGGGGGAAGCACAAAATCCCCAAATAGCCTGGCTTTTCTTCTGTGACTACTACTTTTAGGGATAGAAAGGGAAAGTTTTCTGTAAAGATATGGTTTAGGGACTCTAACCTAGCTTAACACTCATCACAATACTATCCTCTGGCTTTTCTCTGGAAGTTGTAAATAGTTGTGTAATATGAGCACCTGCTTCTTACCAGACAGACTACAGGTTGAGTCATGGTGACAGAGTGATGAACAGCATACTTAAAAAAAAAAGTCTCTACTACCATGGAATTTAGAGATAGTGGGACAGCATCACAATTCTTCTGGCTTAACTGATTAGAAAATTATATACACGAAGAGAAATAGAAAAGATTATGCTCATCACCCTTCTGTTTGTGCTTCTCAACTCTATCCTAATAGATAACTATCATGACCTCTGATATGGGGAACAAGCAGACTGCAGTTATCTTTATTAGAATTTGTTCACACTAGTGAACCATGATGATGAAAGAAAACCTTTCAATAAAGATGCCCATTTGAATAAAAGTGTGGCAATCCTGACTACTGGGTCCTATCAGGTTGTATAATCATACTGAAAGAATTGCTGAGTAGCTTGGAACCCATGGTCTCTGCCACAGTGAAATGTGGCTTTGATCATATGACATGATCATTGAATCATGCTCTATAATGTGTAACTATCCCCTAAATTTACCTAAGACCCTTTATATGATTGATGTCATTAGTTTAATGAAAGTTGACCTACCAGAGCAACTGTTCTTCTGTACTAGAAAGAAATTGGTTAACTCTCTGGTAGTTGCAATGGGTTTTACATTAATTAGTCAGCATCCATACAATTACAAATTCTATAATTGATTCTGACAAAATATTCACATAGGCACAGGCAGAATATTGCCTTTCGAATTTCAAAAATCATTAGATACATCTTCAAAAGTAAGAGTTCTTGAAGTCAAATCACCTGTTTCCTTGAAAGTAAAGGTGATGTCATGTTAACAAAACCAGACTCCTCAAAAAAACTATACTAATGAAAATCAAAATAACTAAAATCTGAGCTTTAAATTGAAAATCTGCTAGAGAAAGAAACTTGATCAAATAATTTTACATGGTTCTGAATATATGTACATCAAAGACTATGTATGTAGTCTTGTATATGTAATAAATAAATACATGTAATGAATATCAGGCCAGAGGGAAGACTATGTTACCTTGATTTATTCATTTATCTTTTTTTTTTAGCCCTGAGGTGCACCTAGTGGTGGTGGAAAGTGAGGCTTCAGCTATTTACCTGGCAGGCTTGAGCATAGTGCCAATTAAATTAAAATATTTCGAAAAATCAAAGTGAGATTCTACTTACAGTGGACTCACTGATTATCCTGTGAATAAAAGTAGGCTAGAGTAGTAAAGAGCTGGAATGAAAGCCAAAGGGAGAATTCTAGTAGAAATTATGCCATTAATGAACTATATAAATTTAAGTAAGTCACTTTAGGAATTCCTGAGAGGCTCAATCAATTGAGTGTCATATTCTTGTTTTTGGCTCAGGTCAAGATCTTGGGGTCCTGAGATCAAGTCCCACATTGGGCTCCATACTCGGCGTGGAGTTTACTTGAACTTCTCTTTCCCTCTCCTTCATCTCCTCCCACTCAAGCTCTCTCTTTCAAATAAGTAAATAAAAATCTTCAAGCAAGTCAGTTTATTACTCTGTTCCCTGTTCTTCCATATTTCAGTTTAAAAGACTGGTTTAGATGATTTCTATGACATGCTAAAAATTATACAATTTTATCATTTTGTAAATAATAAAATAAGAATTCTTCAATCACTACAGTTATTAATCATCAAGCTAAAGATCTTAGCTTTATAAAAAAATAAAATTTTATTTTATTATCTTGTATGATAGCATAAGAAAGGGAAATGAAAAGTATACAATTCGAACACGAAAAAAATCAAAATATGTATTGTCAGACATTATGTTTACTTAAATAGAGAATCAAGAAAAAGATACATAAAATCTACATATGATAGGTCTGCAAAGTAAATAAGCAAATAAGAGTTTTCCATATATTACAAATAACAAATGTAAGATATAATAAGAATAAACCTTTTCCATAACAGAATATATAAAATAAGAGAATAAATTTAATAAGAACTACACAAAACTATATGAAAACGTTATAAACCATTCCAGAAGTAGGGGCGCCTGGGTGGCTCAGTTGGTTAAGCAGCTGCCTTCGGCCCAGGTCATGATCCTGGAGTCCCGGGATCGAGTCCCACATTGGGCTCCCAGCTCCACGGGGAGTCTGCTTCTCCCTCTGACCTTTGCTCCTCTCATCCTCTCACTTTCTCTCTCTCAAATAAATAAATAAAATCTTTAAAAAAAAAAAAAAACATTCCAGAAGTATATCAAAAAGACCAACACAAATATGAAGTCATGTATTATTTCTGAGTAGGAAAATCTAAGACCTCAAAGGTGTTAATTCTCAGAATAATCTGTGAAAATATAATCATAAGGTAAATCTAATAAAAATCCAAGAACATTTGGAAGAGAAAGGGTAAGATATGACAAGCTAGTTACCAAAATATACTCTAGTGCTACAATAACTAAATCGTTGGCTGCTAACTCAGGATAGAAAGTTCAAAGAAACAGAATAGAGTTCAAAAATAAGCCTTCAGTTAATAACAAGGATTCTGAAAAAAACTGGTTCCAACAATTTTTGCCAGTTTCTGTGTTATTTTAATGGAAAAGATTGTTCAGAATGTCTTACTCCACTATCTACACAGACATAACTCCTTCAATACTATTTACTTCTTTGTTTGTTTGTTTATTTATTTTAAAGATTTTATTTATTTAACAGAGAGAGAGATCACAAGTAGGCAGAAAGGCAGGTGGAGAAAGAGAGGGAAGCGGGCTTCCTGCTGAGCAGAAAGCTGGATGGGCTTGATCCCAGGACCCTGAGACCATGACCTGAGCCAAAGGCAGAGTCTTAACCCACTGAGCCACCCAGGCACCCCTCCTTCAATACAATTTAAAATCAGTCTAAGGAAATCAGTAGAGTAGTGATTTAAACATTATAAATGTCTTTTGGAGTTTATTTTTGTGTATAGTGTGAGAAAGTGGTCCAGTTTTATGTAGCTTTTGCATATAGCCATCCAGTTTTCCCAACGCCATTTATTGAAGAGACTAAATTTTCTCCATTGTATATTTCTGCTTCCTTTATCATAGATCAAATGACCATATAAGCTTGAGTTTATTTCTGGACTTTCTATTTTGTTCCATTGATCTATGTATCAGATTTTTGTCATATTTTGTCATATTATTTTGGTTACTGCAGCTTTGTAATTATATCTTAAAATCTGGAATTGTAGAACCTCTGGCTGTGTTTTTCTTTCTTAAACATACTTTTCTTAAAAAAAAAATTATTTATTTACTTGAGAGTGAGAGAGAGAGAGAGAGAGTGCATGAGAAGGTAGAGGATCAGAGGGAGAAGCAGACTCCCTGCTGAGAAGGGATCCTGATGCAGAACTTGATCCTGGGCCTCCCGGATCATGACCTGAGCCCAACGCAGTCACTTAACCAACTGAGCCACCCAGGTGCCCCTGTGTTTTTCTTTCTTAAGATTGCTTTGGTTATTCAGGGTTTTTTTGTGTTTCCATAGAAATTTTAGAATTGTTTGTTCTAGTTTTGTGAGAAATGCTATTGATATTTTGATAGAGATTGCATTAAAGCTGTAGATCGCTTTGGGTAGTATGGAGATTTCAACAATATTAATTCTTCCAATCTATGATCATGTAATATCTTTCCATTTCTTTGTTTCACGTTCAATTTCTTTCATCAATGTTTATAGTTTTCAAAGTATAAGTCTTTCACCTCCTTGGTTAAGTTTATTCTGAAGTAGTATTTTTTTTCTTTCTGGTGCAATTATAAATGGAATTGTCTTAATTTCTCTTTTGGCTACTTCATTATTACTGTATAGAAACACTACTGATTTCTAGATTAAAGACCTAAATATATGACATGAAATGATGAAAATCCCAGAAAAGAACACAGGCAGTGATTATTCTGACATTGGCCATGCAACATTTTTCTAAATATGTTTCCTTAGGTGAAGGAAACCAAGGCAAAAATAAGCTATTGGGACTACGTCAAAATAAAAAAGAAACAGTGAAGAAAACTATCAACAAAAGAAGGAAACCTACTGAATATGAGAAGATCTTGGCAAAAGATAAACCTGATAAGGTGTTAATATCCAAAATACATAAAGAAATTATCAATTCAACACCAAAAAATCACCAAAAAAGTGGGCAGAGGACCTCAACAGACACCTTTTACAAAGAAGACACAAAGATGACAAACAGACACATAAATGGCAGCTCAACATTGCTAATCATCAAGGAACCATAAATCAAAACCATAATGAAATATCACCTTACACTTGTCAGAAGGGCTAAACTAAAAAAAAAGACAAGAAATAACAAGTGATGGCAATGATATGGAGGAAAAAGAATCCTTGTGCACTGTTGGTAGGAATATAAAATAATATAACCACTGTGGAAAACAACATAGAGGCTCCTCAAAAAATTAAAAATAGAAATACCATATGATCTATAATTCTACTACTGGGTATTTACCCAAAGAAAATGAAAACACTAATTAAAAAAAATATATATATACATATATATATTTCCACCCCTATGTTTATTACAGCATTATTTATAAGAACCAAGATATGCAGCAACCTAAGTGTGCATTAATAGATGAATGGATAAGGAAAATGATGTACACACACACACACACACACACACACACAGAAAATTATGCAGCCATAAAAAAGGATGAGGTTCTGTCGATTGTGACAACATGGATGATGGCCTGGAAGGGTATTATGCTAAGAGAAATAAGTCAGACTGGGAAAGATAAATACCATATGATTTCTCATTATATGTACAATCTAGATTCAAAACAAATGAATAAACATACAAACAAAAAGCAGACATGTAAATACAGAGAACTAATGGCTGCCAAATGGGAGGGGGTAGGGGAATGGGCAAAATGAGTAAAGAGGAGTGGGAGATACAGGTTTCCAGTTATTGAATGCTAAGTCACAGGTGTAAAAGGCACAGCACAAGCAATATAATCAATGATTTTGTAATAGCATTGTGTGGTGACAGATGGTAGTTACACTTGTGGGAAGCACAGCATAATGTATCGAGAAGTTGGATTGCGATATTGCACACCTGAAATTAATTTAACACTGTGTGTCAACTACACTCAAAATAAAAAAAATTTTAAAAACATTCTGAATACCATATAAACTCTAAAATGTATTCACACATTTAGTTAAAACTTTGGTATTTTTTTAACCTAATATTTTCTGTATTTCTTGCAGTTTTTTGTATTTCAATTTTAACTTATCTTGCTCAGTGTTCTTATAAAATATTCACAAAAATATTTATTCTATTTTCCTTAAATTGCTTATTTGATGGCCTGTTACAGGATTTGAAACTCACCGGAAAATGTAAATGTACTATGAAATATAAGGTGATGTTATTAACAGAACTCAAAGTCTTTTCTGTGGGACAAGAGTATTAAATATCAAACAGCATTTTTCTGAAGAGGAGGACCATGATGCCCAAATGTCAGGCAAAAATAGTCTTCACTTCAGCTCTATTTTGATGGTAGCAATTCAGAATATGAGATGTCATGGACACATATGTCATGAGATTAATGTCTGTAGAAGCCTATCTTAGCATCTCAGGAGAGAAATGAAAACTAGAAGGAGGAAAAAGAATTTATAATATACCCTCAAACCTTTATAATCACTCAAATATTATTTAATACCATAAAAAGAATTATATGAAAGATTTCAACATCTTTCAAAGCCTGATGTCTGTTTCAGGATTGAGAGAAAGAGACAAGGACAGAAAAGAAAGAGAAAAAGGAAAACAAATTTTTGGAAAATACCTAAATATAATTTAGGGGATCAAATATTGCAGTTATGATGTCATGACCTAGGTAGTAATTTTTATTTTGCAAAATTTTTAAAGCATTTTAAAAACAAATGTCTTTAAAAACATTTTTTATAAATCTGCTAGAATTTCTTATAACTTTTTTCTGCCATAAAAATAATCTAAGAGTTTGTGAAATTCTAAATTCTAAAATTAGTTACCAAGGATATGATAAAATTGATTGTAATAGCACTAAAGATAAGATTAGAAGCTACTGAGTAATTTTTAAAGTTTGTAATCACCCATTCATATAATATGCCTGTATGCAATGCCATGAAGGCTAACAGTATACTTGTAAAACTAAAGGTAAACCAAATATAGCTAATCTGCTGATTTTTGCTATGTTAATAATCAGCAGAAATTGCTAAATATGACAGTAATAGTGATTAACAATCTGGAAAGGAGTTGACCACATACATAAGATCATAAAATTTATTTTCATTTTAATAAGAAAAAAATTTTGATTTTAATTTTCTTCCTAATTAAAACAAATTATATGTACCATTTTCCTTAATAGACCTTATAATCATCTAGCAATATTAAATGCCACACCAAAACCAGCATAAAGTTTCTCATAGGCAGTGGCAAAGTAGAACTTTTTTCTGCCATAATTTTTTTCTATAGAAGTGACAGAAACAGGCTCGAAATTCAGTAACAACCTAAGACCCTAGAAAAATTAGAGAAGTTTAGATTATAGAACACTCAAATATATAGAATATTAAAGTTTTATCTCAATATTTAAAAGAGGAAGTGAAAAGGAGAGCAGGTGACCTAAGATAGAAGTCTGAAGATCTGGGTTCTAGCCCTAACCTTTAAGAATGATTGTGTGATTTAGGGGAAGTCACTTAACATTTCTATAAAATCGGGCTGAACAATATATTACAGTGGTCAAGAATAAGACAAGATAGTAGAAATACAATAGTTGTAGAAGTTTTTGAAATTTCGCTCACCATTGTCTTACCATCTTTTCCAGGTCTAATGTCTATGACATAAAGCTTTAAGCCAGGTGACTATAATTAACTTAGGCATTTAATGTGAAACATTTGAAGAAGTTAGAGGAAACAAAGAAACACTTTCTTTTAGAATCCATCTTCTTGCAGTACAGTGGAACTTTCCCCAAATCATACCAAACATATCTTCCCTTTTGATTAAGCAATACATTCTTTCTATAGCACCACAATAAGAATTTGAAAAGACTGCTGAATAGATGAGCTTCATGAACTGACTTGACTGAAACTTACGGTTCAACTATTAGAAAGTGTCTGTCTTTCTGTTGCATGGATGTCAATTTTGAATAATATGTCTATGTTAAGAGACTCAATTAGTTTCACAGGACTGCACAGTGGAAAGAATCCTTGGTCTAAGCTTTAGGAATATCTAAGGGCTTCTATTCCTCTTCCCCTCAAGGGTTAAACCTCCTATAACTTTATTGCCAGGAGACGGCTGACCGTGCCCCACTTCTTCCCAATTCCAGTCTGTAGTATCACATTATAACTCTAAATCAGTCATAGTGGGAGTATTTACACTACGGAAATCTATAAACACTACTAATTAGGACTTTTTGCCTGAAAGAGAACGGGATTCTGTTGGGGGGAAGCCCAGTTGTTACAAACTTAACCAGCCTACCATTAGCCAGAGCATGTAAACTCTGGTTACAAGGAAGAATCGCCCAGTGTTAAACATGTTGATGAACAAAGACACGGTTTTTTCTGCCTTTGAAAGTAAAATCTCTACCCATTAGCCTCTCTGTAAAGTGACTCTTTAACTGCAAAACTCTCAAAAGGAAGCATTCCTTATTTTCCCTCTGAAATGAAAAGATGGGAGACTCAGTAGATTGAATTCTGAGAAAAAGAGTAAACTCTTTTTCCATTAAATGTCCTTGCCCTTGATGAATCTTCTCAGTGAGAGGCACTAGGTCTGGCAGTTCCCTCCACTCCCTCTCCTCTTCCCCTGGGGTGAACACATGCTAACAGCAGTTTTCCTGCCTCTTTGGGTTTGTCCTAAGGATTTTAAATGGCAGCTCAATTGCCACCATGTGGAAATTTGAGGTAAGGTGAGAATAGAAGAAACAGCAATTAATTGATTTTAATTAATTATGAATTGCTTAACTAATTATGAATTGATTATTAACTTAGTAACTTAATAACTAAGGTATTTGACTTTCGAAGGACTTTCCCATTTGCTATAGGGCTTATCATTGCAGAAACTGCAATTCTAATACTCTCTTTATTTATTTATTTATTTTTAAAGATTTTATTCATTTATTTGACAGAGAGAGAGAGAAATCATAAGTAGGCAGACAGGCAGGCAGAGAGAGAGGGGGAATCAGGCTCCCTGCTGAGAGACAGCGGGGCTTGATCCCAGGACCCTGAGACCATGACCAGAGCCAAAAGCAGAGGCTTTAACCCACTGAGCCACCCAGGTGCCCCTCTAATACTCTTTTTAATGAATACAGTATTATAGTATTAAATTTGCTAAAACAACCCCTGCAGTCCAAATATATGAATGAGCACATTTTTTTAAAGTACAGGACTGACTGTACATCTGAAACTAATATAAGACTATATGTTAACTGGAACTAAATAACAACTTAACAAAAATAATAAAGTACATACCACTGATCAAAAAAAAAACAAAACTACAGGGCTGAAGGAATGTCTTCTATCAATGATGCTGATATGTGATGGAAGGATTAAAAATAACAATACAACTAAGTTACACATTTTTTTTTATTTTCACATTTTTATCTTTCCCACACACTGACTCAGGATAATAGTAGTAAAGCCAAAATTAAATTAATCCAGAAAGTTATAGTTCTGGATAAAATAGCATAAGATACATTTTTACAAACTGCTTTCTCCCAGTTATCTTCCTGCATTGGTGAGCAAATGAAAAGTATAGTCACTGCATATACCCTTAAGAAAGGTGGTCAAAATGAGAGACCTTACATTGTTTTCATTGAAAACAATCTATATCCAGTTTTCTGATGCTTACATTTGAGGGACCTAAGAAGGCTGTTAATTAAGAAATTAACAACCAAAGAGAATGCAAGAGGACAAAGGAATGAGTCCATTAATCTAGTCCATTAATATTCTGACACTAACCATTATTTGTTGACTCAAAAGAAAAGATATATTAAAAAGTTGTCATGTAAGATCTTACCGTAGTGAGCAAAAGAAATGCACCAAACATCTGCATCCTTGTAAACATTACTGTTGAAAGCGTCATTATACTGAGTGTCTGATACAGAATTCAAATTTGATGAATTTTGAATAAAGTGATCCATTTTATATTCTCTACTGTCAGCGAAGTAATTTATTAGATTCCTTAAACCCATCAGATTTTAAATGTAATTCTAAAAGGGATGTAAGTAAAAAAATAAATAAAATGGATGAATATCACAGATTTCTTTGCTTGTAGCAACTCTTAGATTCTCCTTGGGAATCTTGGTGATTATTCCTTATAAGATCTATTATATTTATATTTAATGGGCATTAGAGGTCTAAGTTCTATAAGTGTTTGAGACTTCTAGGAAAAGTGATTGAAGAGAAAGATTGTATGTGCAGCTAATACTCAAGAGGGCTGAGCAGGAGATTCGGGGTTCCCTGAAAGGTAAAACAGCTAGTTTGGAGACTTCTGCCACAAGTGTAGCAAGAGGCTATAGAGTGAGAGTTCAGGTGACTTTAAAACAATTTCATTGTGGAATCCAGAGGAACTAACAGAGAAACAGAGGATAGGCAGAAAATGCTGTGCTTCCTTAGATAATAGCTGAGTCCAGTGAAATAGCTATAGTCCTGGAGGGAAAGTGTAATTGTGACCTAACTGAAAAGGACACATGAAAGGAACCTAGGTTTATAGGATGAGCTGGACAAAAGGCCAAGGAAGTACCTAATGGAAACTGTGGAATGCTTTAGCTAGGGTCACGGAGCCCCGAGAAACTTCACATCCTCCTATTTCACTTCTCATTACTATGTTTGTAATGCAAGATTCTGTTGCACTTTAGTAGGTTATTTATTGTGGAGACTGACTGTGTCTGAAGGGCAGCAGCAAACACCATGGGGTAGAGGAACAATGAAGAGACAGAAATTTCAGAAAGTTATGAACCTGGGGGTGGAAGCAGATTTACCTTCAGCTTTCGAGCCCTTACTTGCACCAGCCCTTGTGTGTGGGCTGTCTCTGTGTAACTGCAGGCATCATAGAGATGCAATTAAGATAAATTTAATTTGTGTTTAGTGAAATGTCTTTATCTGTGCTTTGCAGTCATTTCCATCTATAGTTAAGCTATTGCTCATCCCAGTATCAAAATAGCTTCCAGAATATTCCTACCACCACTGTGCCTATTCCTTTATATCCTGAAATGTAGGTTCGGGGTCCAACATAAAATTTATAACACTTCCTATAAGTAATATTTGAATATTAATTGACAAATGAGCATCATCATTACAACAGCATTTAATCTTAGTCACTGCCCAAGACATCTTGAAATACTTTAAATTTTGGAGTTCATGTAGGAAAGGAACTTGAGAGAATTGTCCAAATTTTAAAATAATATTCCAAATTAAAAAAATATATTTAAGTAGTGAAGCTGTAATGTCGAACAGCCTCCTAAAGGTTAGACTTATCTTTCTCTTATCTCTAAGGGAAAAAATATTGGGAATTGTTGGCAAATAAAGAAAAAATCAAAGAGTGTGCAACCCAAAAATAAAAGAATATGTTGTATTATAAAACGTGGACAATTAATTAATTAATTCCCCTCTGCATTTTGTGCTGTTTTGGGTTGTAGAGTATATGGAGGTACCATCCCCAGATCCATCTTTCTGTTCTAGAAGCCCTCCTATTTCCCACTGCTGGGGGGAGTGGTTGCTGTGCGTTCACAGATGCAGCATCTCCATAGGGATGGCTCTGCATGAAGGGAACTGCCCTGCTCAAGATTACACCCCCTTTGAGGGCCACCCAATATCCCAAACCAGTAGGGTACAGAGGTCTGTCTCCTTTGTCCCTTGCCTGACATGGGGACAATGGTGAAGAACCATTCCACTTCCAGAGCCCCTGGTGGCACCTGTAGGCCTCTGATGCAGCTGAACAACAGCTCAGACTCTGTTTCCCTCTCATTGCCCTCCCTCCCTCCCTCCCTCAGGAGCTGTTCCTTAGTACAGTTCTGAAAATTTTTCTTACACAATCGGTATTTTTTTTATTTTAGTTTGTAATTTAGAAAATTTTGTTTCTCATAAGTAAATCCTAAATGTTTTATCTAATTTTATATTCATAATTTTGTATCCATAAGTTTGTATCCTTGTACTTAAAAGAGCTCTCAAGGATGCCTGAATCTGGCCCTTCTCTCTTTACAGGAGAAACTTTCAACTGGTTGGTCCCTCCACCTGGTGACAGGAGAAACTGTTCTAAATAATAGCAGAAACTGGACAGAGCCCTCTCTGCATGAGAGAAGTCTGTGGCCATTATGAGCTTCACCACCAACTCCCGTGGTGGTCTTTCTTCTGAATGCCTTGCCGCTGGGTCTTTTTCATATTACTTGGTTTCACACTTCATAATTTTAACATTGTTCAAAAACATTTTCTAATTTCCAACATCAAATCTATCCAAATCATCCCCCAAATGTCTTTATAGCTTTTTTTGACCTTCCACTCAGGTAAACAAGTTTGTGAGTTTTTCCTGCTTGTCAGGTCTCTTTATTTTCCTTTAATCGGCAAGAATCCTTCCCCTTTTATTTTCTTTCAGGACATTGATACTTTTGAAAAGTTTAAGCCACCTGCACTGTAGGATATCCTACATTCTAGATTTGTCTGATTGTTTAGAACAACTGTATTATAAGATATTTAACAATCTGTATTTGTCTGATTATTTTCTGATGTTTAAATTCAATTATTCTCTTGGTAAGAATAGTACATGGATGATGCCAGGAATTTTTCCATTGCATCACATCTTTGCAAATATAAAGTCAGTGTGCCAATTTCTCTTGTTTCTGAGACAATGTGAAACTGAATCACTATTACTTACCTGAATGTTATCCGAGTTTCCCCCTTTGTGATTGATAAATGATTATGCTGATACCTTGAAACCATGTGAATATCCTTGCCTTGATTTTAGTGCTCAGAAGGCCCCAGGAAATGCTTAACTGCTTATTTAAAAAGCTAGGCAGGAAAGAAGTGTAAGAAATCTAAATTACAAAGTGGGACCTTACTTGATGCCCTATAATAAAACGGACAGAGCTCAGGTGGCTCCTGTGGGGGCACCACTGGGATTTACTGACTAAGCGAGCTGGTTCCTGTGCCAGGATCTGCCACAGCTGATGTGCCACACCATGTGACCCATCGAGCACTGGCCATTATGTCCAGCGTTTTAACCTAAATGGTCATTAGTTCCAGGTTTGCGCTTTGCTCTCGGGCTGAAGCTGCTCCTTTCCACTTAATTGTGTGCATCCACATTTTCCAGGAAATACTTCTGCACTTACTGAATTCCTGGTGACAGTGTCACAGCATGTTTCCAAAGTGCACCAGCTGCCCAAGGGCTGTCATGACAGCTGGGGCCACATTTGCTGGAATGATGCATCACATCCTACTTGCGGGGCTTAAGAGTCCCCTTATTGAAGAACAGATTGATTGACTGGATGATTGACTTATTTATATTAATTAGAAGAAGTTTGGCCTTTTTGACCTGGATTCCCAGGGGACATTTCTTACAATTTTTCTCTGCCAGGTGCAGAAGCTATCTTAGATGTCACTGCCTCGCACTTCAGGGACTCCAGTTTGTGCTAAGAACTTATGGTTCTCGCTGTCCTTTCGTTCGGCTGCATGTACTGCTACTGCTGGTGCTGTTTTCAGTCCTAGGTGTGTAACAGGTCTGAAACTATAATAACTATATGTGTCTGCCTTTTCCAAGGGTCAATTCTTGTTTCTAATTCATCAGTGGTTTAGGATCCAAAACATCAGTATGCCAGACTAATTACTTCTGTATTTAAAGCCAAGAGGTCATTTCCTACTGTTCTGTGTCATGTTGTGACAACAAAACATTACAGATATTCAGCATTTCACTCTTGACATAAAACATACAACCACTAGTTTGTCTGATTTGCTGATTAGCTTATACTGTAGAGCCACCCATCTAACATGAGAAAATATGGCTTTTCCTTCTTCAAAAATTCTAGGGGTTCCATTGATAGCAATTTGAGAACATCTTTACTATCAGTGCAGAGGATTAGTGTACCACAAAATATTTTCTTTCACCTTGCAGCCCTATTACCACTTTGCATAGGAACGATGAAGAGTCCAATGTTACTTATTCAACAATTGAAAAGGTACTTTATACTTTTTTGTAGTAGATGTAGCAAAATATCTTTTTTTCTGACTACTCCTTTTTTATCCCTTAATCTCCGTATCTTGATTTATTCATATCTTTCAGAAAAAGGCAGACAACAGTCAATATATTTAGAATACCTTCCAGGATTTCTAAAAGTGAAGTGATAAACATATTCCCACTCACATCCTCTGAGTCACTTTCATTCACATGCACAGTTATGCTTCCCAGTAAGGCCACGTAACAGATATTAAACTCTAAAGACAAGCTGAACAGTCGGAACAAATTGGCCACCCAGCCTGAAGGCACACAATGAGGGATAATGGCACAATCAATCTGCATTGTGCTTTTGTCATAACACAATAGCGAAGTTGAAAAGTGACCACACAATGTGCCTGTGTGAAGGACTAATTTGCTGTCTTTCTTAGATATTCTTTTCTGGGTAATGAAGAAATAAGGCAAGCCTAAAATTTCTCGTGAGGAATCAAGGGAAAACCACAATCAGTTGTACCAACTCACTGTTCTTTTTTGTGCTTAATACCCTAGAGGAGTTTTAAAAATATATGAGTGCCTTCTTTTTTATCTGTGTACATTATCCTCAAACATTATATGAGGATTCTCTAGAGAAACAGAACCAACAGGATCTATATACACATATATAATACACATATATAATATATTCTAAAATATGGAATACATTAGAGTATATAGAAAGAAATTCATCTTAAGAGATTGACTCACATGATTATGACTGTCAAGTCTCCACATCTGCAGGATGAATCAAGTGAACTGGAGACTCAGGAGAGCCAGAGAGAGAGGTCCAGTCTTAAGTACAAAGGCCCGAGAACCAAGAGAGTCCATGGTGGAATTCCAGACTGAAGAGTAGGCTCAAGACTTTGAAAGAGGCAACATTTCAGTTTGAGTTGGAAGGCAGGAAAAAAATGATATCTCACTTTGAAGGCAGTTAGGCAGGAATTCTCTCTTAGTTGGGAAGGGGTCACCCTTTTTATCTGATTCAAATGATACATTGGGTGTGGCCTACCCACATTAAAGAGAGGGCAAACTACTTTACTCAATCAATTTAAATGTCGACCTCATCCAACAATACCCTCATAGAAACTCCAGAGTACTGTCTATCCAAATATCTGTTGTCCAGTCACAGTGACATATAAAACCATTCAAATATTTATTTTCCAAACGTTCATGCTCTCCTTATTTTCAGCTAGCACAATACATTTCACTCCCATCACTGAACTTAATATGACAGATGACTTGACTTTGGGGGGCTTTTACAACCATCTCATGTAAAAACAGTGCTGATGGTAAGAGCTCTGATTCCTACATTTATGTCAGACTCATCTTATTTCCTTTTCCACTTAGATTCTGTTTTTTAGAGATATGGAAAATCATTTTTCAAGTTATTTAACTAATACTTTTTAATCATACATTCATATACCCGAGCAAGGATCTGTCACAATTTCAATGTTGGACACTGCTAGGTGATATTTTTCATTTCTGAGAAAGGCTTTGGAAATAGCCCATTCTTTCGTTTATGTTATAGACAGAGTCTGAAGTGTGAGGAAGCGAAATGCCTTGCTTATGGGCATGGCAAGGGGGAACAGGAGTCAGAATCAACTCTGGATTCTCAGGCCTGTTGCACATTTCTGCCTGCTATACTTTCTCTGATGCTGTAGCAGCAGGTAAGGACCTATCAGACAGAAATGTAACACAACTTCACACTCCTCTCAGTAAGCCCAAACCACCTTTCTTGCCATATTTAATGCTTACCATTATTGTCACCTAAATCACTAAGAGAAAATATCAGTGAACTAAGCCAAACTTCCAATAAACAGTATTGCTGAGTAAATGTGACCACAAATATTAATAATAAGAGTGACCAGTGCAAGTGGAATTCTTCATTTCACTGCGGATAGCAAATAGGAGCTCCTACTAAAGAATATTTCAAAATTATATTGCTATTATCTCCAGGAGAGAAATGCAAAATAACCCATAAAAGGGATATATTATAACCTGAAATAATAACAATGCCTGCTTGAGCAGTATCTCCTTCCCTGCAGGCACAGTTACAGAGGAGCTAGCCCTAATGGAGAAGAAAATATAATAATAATAAAAAATTCCAAACTTCAGGGTGTTGTCAGAGGTCTACTTCATACTTCATAGTAAAGTTGGCTTAATAGATAAGGAAAAAGAAAACAGAGAATACAATGAGGAAAATATTTTAACCTTCAGGATCTAGTTCACTCTCTTTCTCTTAAACCTGGGAAAAGAAAAAGCAACAGCCATGAGGATCAAGGATAAACAGTCATCTAAGTTAGCAGCAAAGCCGCAGGAATGGTATCCCCTCACTTGAAGTTTCCCTGATTACCTCTAAGGACCCAAAGTGCACTCAAGGCAAATGGCAGCTTCTCTGCTTGTCATAACTGGGGACTCACTTTTTCCTGACTAGTAGATACTGGCTACAGAGTGAAAGCTCAAGTGTCAGAGGAGGGAAGGGCCTGATGCTCCAAGTGTGGGGACAATGGCCTATGGTGGTTGCCTGGGCCAGCAACTGACCTCGCTAGAGGATCAGCATCAAATGGTCAAGGGCATTTCTAGAGCAAGAAAGAGAAGACGAGGGAGGTCAAGGTGAAATCTGTAAACCTCCAAGAGGCTGAATTTGAAATAGTCTTTCTGTTATTGCAGCATTTTCTTAGATTGTTTGCCTATAGTTCATTCTGTAAGAACTTCAGGTTTTGACACAAAGACACAAGTGACGAGAGCATTATGATCATGAGAATGGAAAACTACCCTTCTTTATTCTCACTCGCTATTGGTATCTTTTAAAAACATGTCCTGTTTAAAAAACAAAAACAAAAACAAAAACAAAAAAACAACTTAGGGCAGTGGTACTAACTCTGATGTTTTAAGGATGACTTTGTTCTAGTTCACTATTTTTTTTTTTTTTTTTTTTGAGAAGGAAGCCTCAATTTAATCTCATTTTAGAGTGGTTTGGAATTGACCCAATAGTTTTCCTCATTTAGTGATCTTGAGGAGAGATAGAAGAAAGGGATTTGTTTAAAATAGGATCCAAGCAACTACTCCAAATCTTAAGAGGTTGGATCTTGGCCTCTCTGAGCCTACAGAGTTAAAAATAGCATACCACACATTAGTCTACATCTGCAGAGCTATCTGAACCACTCAAATACTGGGTTCTCAAATATCTATAACTGGGTCAAATGAACCAAATATTTCAGGGTGAAATTCACCAAGATGTGGAGAAAACCATTTAATTTGGTATTATCTATATTTCATTAAGTTTGAGGGTTTAAAATACAAAAAATGGCTCTGACTTTTAAGCAGTCAGGCAGTAAAACAAAGGCCCATTGACGGGCCTGGAGAGAGGATGCAAAAGGTTGAATCAGGAGACAATGACAGGATATGTAATGATTTCTTCTTTAAAAATACATTCGCAAACATTGTTTTTAAAACAAAGGAAGATTCTAAAGGCAGGGAAGTGTGCCTACACTGGAAACTTAAGTTCATGCACTGTTAGCTCAACAGTATATGAGGAAATAATTACCTGTATTCAGGATATTTATATACAGGCTGAACATCCAATCAAATCAATTAAAAAGAAACTAGACATATCAAAAAATGACCTTTAAAAACTTACTGAGTTTGTCTCTAACAAATTAAGGTAGACTCATCTGCCTGGGGCATTTAAGGCTATTACATAAATTTATATAGGTCTTCCTATATACCTACCTCCAATTAAATACATCTACTACTGTTGTTTCTCACATTAATGTTATGATCTCAAGTTTTTGCTTGTGTTTTTCTTTCCAATCTAAGTATTTTCAGGATCCTATTCATATTTCATGCTCCATTTCAAAATACCACTCCTACCTCAAAGATACTTATTTTTTTATTCCTTTAATTCCAAAGCCAAAATGTATATTCTCTCCCCTTCCATTCCAGTGGGACTTCCATTTCAAAGATAAAGACAGGGGTGGCAGGGTAGGGACACCTGGGTGGCTTAGTCAGTTAAGTGCCCAACTCTTGGATTTGACTCAGGTCATGATCTCGGGGTGGTAAGGTTGAGCCCCAAGTTGGGCTCTGTGCTCAGTGGAGAGTCTGCTTGAGATTCTTTCTCTCCCTCTCTTTCTCTGCCCTTCTCACCACTCACTCTCTCTCTAAAATAAATAAAATACTAAAAAAGAAAAAAAGACAGGGGTGGCAGAGTAGATGGAGAAGATTCCTAGGACAAGATCTGAAGTTAAGGTAATTTTTCTGAAAGATTTATTAACATTCAAATCTTTGGGTGCTTTTTTTTTTTTTTCTCGTCACTTAATCATTCGACAATTTGCTGACTATTGTGAGCTACCCCTCACTGTTAGAAGTACTTGAAAATGTAAAGATAGACATAAGATAGATAGACATTAGATAATGATAGACATAAGATAAAGATAGATAAGACATAGCGCCTACTCTCAAAAATTTCACACCAAAGGGCAGGAGGGATTTGAACATTGCCAGACAAGAATATAGAAAATGACCAAAGAGAAGCAGGGCAGTAGCACATCACATGAAATTTTGCTAAGTATTCACATGTCTAATTTATTCAAGATTCAGACTATTGAGATAAGTAAGACTTACTTTTTCATATCATTCATCACTGAAGATATACACTCTAGACAGAAATAAAAAACAAACACAACAACAACAACAAAAAAACATAAAAATCTTACTTGTTGCCCTGAGCATGTTTGAATTTGGTCCTCAGCTTCATTTGTTTTAGATTTTCACATTTCATGGTTCACTTAACTCCTGTGAGTCAGATGAAACATTTTTAAAACCTATTCTTATCTACTTATTTGCATATGTTTATTTTATAAGCTTGGAATTTTCACATTAACTTTCTGACCACAATGTTGAAGTCCTGTGACAGAGTATGAACATTTTTAACAATTTCGTCTCTACTGCAACCTCTAAAAATATTTTTTATGTATAGCTTATAAAATGTTCAAAAGTAAAAGAAAGCAGACGGATTTATACTTAGGAAAGAACAAACGTTAACAGAGGCTAAAAATTATTTAGAAAGTTAGATGTAAGACAATATTTGGTAGTTTTCTAAAAACAAAGGATAAAAGCTAAAATCTTAAAGTGAAATCAGTATGGGACTACAGAAGGCTCAACACGCGGGAATCAGAATAATGCCTTTATTTTCTAAATGAAGATGACTAACTGTGAACTTGAATCCAACAATTAACTTCCCTGTGCCATCTACTACTACTCATCTGTAATATTGAGCTGAAAATTTCTTACCTTTAATTTCTTCCTCTCCTATGTGTAGACAATAGAGAAATATCCAGAGCATTCCCGACATTGGAGTGATTGGGTTGTACATGATTTAGTTGGAGGTTGGAGCTGCTTCCTACATCCAGCAGTGTGACTGGCAACAACAACAAAAAGGAAAGATGTAAGAGTAATTAAATTTTAATTTTTCTCTCCTGCCAAGAATCAGCAATTTTTTTTTTTTCTAAATTTCAGTTATGCTCTAATGGTGTTTGCCGCATGGTCTTGGTCAAAAGAGGACTTTTCAAGATGACACTCTGCTGTTATCTTCTCTCTATCTGTCTTACACAGCAAATGTGCTCACTGTACAAGTCAAAATAAGATTTGCTTTGTTCTGACAGTTCAATCCTCACACTAAAAACCAAGCTCTTCTTTCTGTTTCCTATCTAGTGTAACTGGTCATGGAAAATTTTAGAAAATTCAGAGGTGCCCTGGTAGCTTGGTTTACGTATGTAGCTAAAAACATTTTGCTCTGCTCTTCCATAGGTAGTCTAATTTCACTGTGGCAACAGGAGCAATCCGATAATTTGCGGTTCGTAAACAGCCAGAAAATGTTGTAGGAACTATTTAAGGAACAGATAAGTTATGAAGAAATAAAATATATACTATTTTAAGTAAATACAAATTTGCTCATATAGAGCATGCATATGCTATAACTCACACCAAGCTAATAAAATACCATAGGACTCCTTAAGCCATGTACTTTAATAAAGGTATATGATAGGAAAGATTATATAATGGCCTTTAATAAATTAGCTACTACTATCTTCATGTAATTAGATGTTTGTACAAAATTTCTAATAATTCCTTTATAATGTCCCTTAAGAATTCATTCTCCAGTCTTACCAACTTTTGCTGCCTACCAAAATGAGGTTAACCACCCAAATAAATTTCAGGCCTGTCCAAGGAAAATGCTATTACTGATGTCCCAAGCAAGATGGTTTCACTACACTGTTGCAAAATAATAATACTTCTGCAAATATCCTTACTTGTGGCTTTAAAGATTTTTACAAATATTAACTAAGATTTTTAAATATAAAAAAATACCTATTTAAAAAGTAAACATTATTGGACATGAAAGGAGAGGTGAATAAGGTCTCAATAAAGATTATGAGTATGATCACACTTTTTAGAAACTCGACAATCAGTTTTATAAATTCATGAGCTGATATCCTACTGCTTCAATTTTTATCTCTAAAATGTCTCTGGTACTCAGCACAGTCTCTGGTAAATAAACAAACAAATAAAATAGGCGCTCATCAGCCTGGTGAACAGCAGGCTGGCTCTCACCCCTGAACTACACCCAGGTGCTTCTCTGTGTGCTCACTAGGAAAGAGACTCGTCCACTCCAGATTACAGCACTAGAGAAGGGATGCTTACAGTGAGGAGAAAAATGTCACGAGAACAGAGACACTATTGAGAAACTATTCAGTGTAGTGCTGGTGGCCCTTTTTTGTTTTTTGGGGTCTCCTGTATACCAGCTGCCTGCATACCCAATCCTATCCAGGGATTGCAGTCACCTGGGTCTGTCTTATGTAGTGTTGATAGATACTGAACAAGGTGGTTTTATCACAACAGACAGAAGATATAAAACTACAGATGAAGACTCTCTTAAATTTTCATCCTTTTATTTCTGCTCTATAATCTCACCACTTCTGCCTTCAGACTCTTTGTGTGGAGGCTATTATCACCTCTTCCAGCATCCTTCACTGCCCCTAGTTTAGACAGAAGAAAATATTTCTCTTGCTTTTACACTTGCCCTGAACTTCCTGCCCTCACTAAAAGCTATACAATACCTCAATTACAACTCTTTTTACATTGTATTACAAGTACTAAAGTATAAGTCTCTATTCTGGTCTCTAAACTTTGTGAGAAAAAGTATTAGACTTGCTTCATCATTTTTAAACCCAGGGCAAAAGCTGAGTTAGTGTTCATGAAAAGTTTTTTGAAGCAGACAGAATGAAACATTATCCATTAATGTCTATTTCTTTATGGTCTTACCAAAACAACATTTGGATGCTATAATACTGACAGCATTTCAAAATTACACCTCTTCTACTCCTAAACTCATGAAACAAACTGAGGGTTGCTCAGTAGAGGGGGGGATAGGGTGGCTGGGTTATGGACATCGGGGTGGGTATGTGCTATGGTAAGTGCTGTGAAATGTGTAAGCCTGATGATTCACAGACATGTACCCCTGGGGCAAATAATACATTATATGTTATTAAAAAAATTAAAGGGGCGCCTGGGTGGCTCAGTCGTTAAGCGTCTGCCTTCGGCCCAAGTCAGATCCCAGGAGCCTGGGATCGAGCCCCACGTCGGGCTCTCTGCTCTGCGGGAACCCTGCTTCTCCCACTACCATTCCTTCTGCTTGTGTTCCCTCTCTCGCTGTGTTTCTGTCAAATAAATAAAATCTTAAAAAAAAAATTAAAAAAAAATTATACCTCTTCTTCCTGGCATGGAAGGGTAATTATTTTTTGATCCTGAAATCAAGACCAAAAATTTCAGTGACAAACTTGGGACTTAGGTTGCCATCATTAAAATGGAGTCATTGAACACTGTCCATCCACTTCAGAATTTCATGAGAAATGATTATTCAGTCAAGATTTTTATTGTAACAATGGAAACAAGATGAACTCTAGCAACGAAATATTTTTTTACAAGGCTGTTTACTGGAAGGAATTTGAGGAGCCTCAGGGGCTCAAGAAGGATATTGGCAAACTCAGAGACTCAGGCAGAAACTGATGGAGAACAAATAGGTTTTGCCCAGATGCTGCCATCAGCACTGGATAACTGTGGCCACACTCAAGTGCTCTCATCTCTAACACAGCCTCTGCAAAGTCATCAGAAACTTGCTTCTTCCTTTGAGTCATTCCCCCAAAATTGAAGGTTCAAAAGTAACTGTCTAATGTGCTAGACCTAGGTACCATGACAGTTCCTGTCAGGTATCTGAGGGAGAAAATAGGTGTCTCCTTTAACTTAAAGGAGACTAAAGTGTAAAAGGAGTTAGGATATTGCATTAGCCGTGGCTCTCCAGAGAAACAGAACTAATAGGATACATTTATATGAAGATATCTATTATGAGGGATTGTCTTATGTGATTATGGAGGCTGAGAAGTCCCACAATCTGCCTTCTGCAAGCTGGAAACACAGGTAAGAGTAGTATAATCCCAAGCTAAGTGTGAACTCCTGAGAACCAGAGGAGCTGATGGTATAAATCCCAGTTCAAAGGCAGGAGAAGACTGATGTCCCAGTTCAAGCAGCCTGGCAGGAAGCAAAAGGACTGAATTTCTCCTTTTTTCATCTTTTTGTTCTATTCAGGTCCTCAACGGATTAGATGATACTATCCACTTGGGGGAGGGCAGCCTCATTTACTGAGTCCATTGTTTCTAATGTTAACTTCATAAGGAAACACTCTCAAAGAAACACCCAGAAATTATGTTTAAGTTGGGCAACACTTAGCCCGGTCAAGCTGACACATAAAAAATTATCACAAATGTGAAACCATGAAAATGCTAGAATTTCACCGTAAGGAGACTCACTGATGTGCAGACCCATTTAAGACCTGAATTCTGTTAACAAAATATCTCTCTACTTTTGGGACTTTATTATTTTAGGCTTTTTACATCCAAATTATAAAATACATAAAGTGGAAACAGGAATGCGGATAACTGATGGATTTAGTTCCAGACCTTTTTGTTTTGTTTTGTTTTTTCTTTCACTACCTCTCTACATAGAGTAGAAGATCTTCTCATATTTAAGTTTCACTTAGATTATTTTTTATCATAGCATTTGCCCAAACTTTTTGAAACCAACATTGCTACAAGCAGTTTCCAACTCAGATACAAATGCTAATCAAAAAGAAAATGAAATGTTTATAAGTTACAAGGCTAATTCACAAAAACCTGCTTAGCTTATTATAGAAAATAACATTGTTTTAAGATTAGGGATTAAGCTATGCAACAACAGACATTTTAATGGTATTTCAAGGATATTTGTTAGAAAAAGTTTAAAGAAAGCTGAGGACAAAAAAAAAGATAGTTGAGGACATATCAATGACTTTTGTAGGCTAGAGAGAGAATTTTCCACATTCAGCAAAAAGAAGCCAAATACAGGGAGAAAATATCAGTGGGGAAAAGGAGACTAAGATGTACACATGTGTGAGATTATTCGAAATATAATTCGGTCAATCCCAGAAATAAAATATCATAAGGGGGAGTGGAGGAAGATGTGACATACATCAGTATCTCTAGAGCAGGAAAAGCTGCTACTTTAGTCACTAAGAGTCACAACAGACCCTGCTATGTAAGCAAGGGTGAAAAATAAGTCCTTCATATGCAAGTACAGGATGATCATAATGTGGAGGGTTTTTTCCAGCTAGAGTTAATTGATCAGGCATTTGTTTGATTAACACGCAGAGGACCCTGCATCCTCGTTTGGCTTCTGTGGTGTTAACTCTTCGGGGCTGGGGTGCATTGGCGGCCCCAGCCCGGGATGTTTGCTGCACACCCTTGCTAAAGGTGCAGTGCCTGCTCCCTGGGAGAAAGCTAGTGGGCCGCTTCCTCTCAGGGCGGGCGCAGGTTAGGTGTGTGGGCAGCTCTGTATATTTTTTTCTTTCCGATTTATTGTAAAATAAAGTTAAGTTTTGGTCCTGTAAGTAAACGCTGCTCTTTATAAACAGCTTGGAAAACAAGTAGCGAGAAGAAAAAGAACTTCCTTCCAAAATTAAATCATAATTATAATGATATTGGCATTGTTTTCTGAACCCAATTATTGCTCATTAAGAGTTTCTTGGGAGTCTAGGTGGCTCAGTTGGTTAAGCAACTGCCTTAGACTCAGGTCATGATCTCAGGGTCCTGGAATTGAGTTCCCCATCCTTGCTCAGCAGGGAGCCTGCTTCTCCCTCTGCCTGCTGCTCCTCTGTTTGTGCTCTCTCTCTCTCTCTTTGACAAATAAATAAAATTAAAATTAAAGAAAAAAAAGATTAAAAAAAAAAAGAGTTTCTTAAGGGGTATTGGTTGGCTCAGTCGGTGGAACATGTGACTATTGATCTTGGGGTCCTAATGAGTTTAAGCCCCACATTGGAGGTAGAAATTATACTTAAAAAGTAAAGTAGGTGAGAAAAGTATTACCTGATCAACCCATTAAGACCTTCATATCCTAACAAACTCCAAAAATGTTACCCAGTGCCCTCACAGAACAAATGAGCTGCTCATGTGGTTTTGTTTCTGTCACTTCATATACAGCAGATAAAGCACACTTCCTTATGAATGTTAGCATTCTGGAAAAAAAGAAATAAAAAATAAACACCTAAAGTTTTATATTTAAAATTTCCCATCTAAATACAAATCTAAGATTCTCTTGATCTGATTCATATCAGGAGAAGATTTTGCCTTAACTTGGAAAGTCTAGATAACTAATTAAAAAAAAAAACTTCATAAAGATTCGCACTTATTAACCTTCAAAGCAACTTGATGAATACTTTAAAAATGCACTCCTCGTGGGAAAGCTCAGCTTTCCCATCTTTCCCATACAGCACAGATGTTACATTTCAGCTCTTTCTCTCCTCAGATGAGTATCTCTACACAGTGCACAACCTGCACTACTGTATTTGACTGCTCTCTAAAACTCCATAGAGTATTCCCAGGGAAATACTATTCCCCCTATATCCCCAACTCAATCATATTAATCCTTATTATTTTGAAATATCTGTTAGTCACCACACATCTTTCATAGGATCACAGCACATTAGTGCACATTAAAAAGCTTACCACTCTTCACATCTTTTTATAAATAATAACTCCCTTTTTAAAGCACCTTCTCTGTATGATGCATTCCAGTAGGCACTATACATACATATCATTTATTTTTTTTTTAAGATTTTATTTATTTGACAGAGAGAGAGATCACAAGTAGGCAGAGAGGCAGGTAGCGAGAGAGGGGGAAGCAGGCTACCCGCTGAGCAGAAAGCCTGATGCTGTGGGGCTCAATCCCAGGACCCTGAGATCATGACCTGAGCCGAAGGCAGAGGCTTAACCCACTGAGCCACTCAGGTGCTCCCATATCATTTATTTCTAAAAAAATTCTGAGGATGATATGCTTTCCTAGCTTGATAAAACAAACTGTATATATTCTTTTCTTCAAGATCATAATTCCCCCTCACAAAGATATTTAGAGGTATTCAGAAATCTCTACAGATCCACATATATAATTATGACCTATATTTTGATTCAATTTCTAAACTGATTTTCAAGGCATGGGTATATACTGCCATTTCATACTATTCCTGCATCTGTGTATCTGTGTCAGAGAAATTGTCCCAGATTGTAAATGGCTAAAGCAGAAGAACCAGACTTCATATATGCATCTTTGATATATATTTAATTTTATTTTTATCACTCTGGGCATCTGACTCTCTTGCATTTGCAACCCTTCCATTATATAGACATTGTCCAGTACCTAAATCAAATGGCCTTATTACTTATTAGCTATCAATATATATTAATACCACAGATTTAGGCAACACATTATTTCCTTTTGGGTTACCTTTTAATTTGTACAGCTTCAAGGTAAGTCTCCAAGTATCTCTTAGTTTCTGTCTAATTTCCTCCTCTTTGTTCTCCTATTGTTTTCTACCCTTCTGTCCTCCTCACTTTTATCCCATAACCCATGTCCTGATATTATCCTTGGGATAATGTGGGAAGTGGAAACCATGAAGACCTCCTTGAAGCTACCTCTCAAAATATTTTTTGCTAATGTGAACAGATTTTATTATGATCATTCTAAACAGTAAGAATAAAACAGATTTTTCAATCAGCAGTGAGGAGAAAAAAAAAACACAGAGGGTGAAAGGGAGAGAAACCTTTGTCCTACTTATCAAATAAAAGAAGTGAAAGTAAGCCTGTATAGACTAGTCAATTTTTATAATTAAAATTTCTCCATTATCACTAGTAGCATTACAAGTTCTATGATCTTCAATAAGTTACCTAACTTGAGAAGTAGAACTTTGATCAGAAAAGTTTCCTGTCAGACTTCAAATAGCACTCTTTCACTGCTCATGCATTCAGCCTGGGAAGCCACAGAAATCAGGTATGCTTATTTCACAGAAGAAAAACAATTGCACTATTATCATCAATGCTGAGCTGTGAACTTCTAAGAAGCAAGTTAGATTTTTTCCACCTAATGCAGTGTCAAAATGCTGCCAGAAACATCCTGATCTCAGGATTTTTATTGCTGTTGATGATGTATGAAGTGGAAAGAACATAGCTTGATTTTCTAATAAGTGGTTAAGCTTGCACTACTGACTACATTATTAAAAAAAAAAAAAGAACTTGGTAACTGAGTGACTATGATAGGAAAGTCACTGATGGGGAAGAAAACTGGAACACTGAGATGTGTCAGCTTTATAGAGTCACATTTTTGGAAATATTGTACTTTAAATCAAAGAAAACAGGTTATATATAAACATTTTTAGGAAGTTACTATTATAGCACTTTCGAATAAAATGTAATATTTTTCAAAAAAAATGATTCCAATAGAAAATACACGATTGCTTTAGAGAAGAAACAAGTTATCAAGAAGTATAAATCTCCACAGTCTATTTTCTTACTGTGAAACACAATTAGGTTTTAATAATCATAATGTTTTAGTGATAAGCAGTAATTTGTCACATAGGAATGGGAAATACAGAAATGAGAAAATTGATGCTTGTCTTAAAAATAAGTTGCTACTTAGACTATACATAGTCTAAACTTAAATTTACATATAATGAAATTATATAACAGGCAAAGTTTAGGGGTGCCTGGGTGGCTCAGTCACTTAAGCATCTGCCTTCAGCTTAGGTCATGATCCCAAGGTCCTGTGATCAAGCCCCCCCCACCCCACGTAGGGCTCCCTGCTCAGCAGGAGGCCTCCTTCTCCCTCTCCCCTCTCTGTCTGCCACTCTCCCTGATTATGCATTCTCTCTCTCTTCAAATAAATAAAAGCTTAAAAAAATAAGCAAAACTTCATAATGTTCTCAGTATTTTAACAGCCTCATTATTAGATTCTGAACACAAAGGAGTAATAGAATAACCAGACATAGGCAGAGTTGGTTAGAAAAATAGGTAAATCTATTCACAGTATGATTTTCACAAAATCATTTTAAAATAGTGTTGGCTCACTATCTATACTATATATACATATATATGTGTGTGTGTGTGAGGATGATATATATACACACACATATGAATTTATATATATATGTATATACATGTATATAAAATCCTGTTTTAACATATTCATATTATTACCTCTTTTAAGCCTGTTCTACATTAGCAATATCACTTTACATACTCAGACTGCATTTATATTTCCTGTTACACATTTGTTTCTTCTCTATAGGAAATGGCTGCAGTATGATTACAAATCATCACATTTAAATCAAGACAGCAAAATCAACAGTGTTTGCCTCTAATTACCTGTCACTAGCCTATTCTGAAGTTTCATGTTACACTTCCTTCTTGGTTTGGCTTTCTTTCCTTCCAGGACCCAGGCTGATGGAACAGCCCCAGAGCATACATGTCAGGTTAGTGGCAGGGGTAAGGAGCCATGGTGGAGCCATCTAATGATTATTAGTGGTTTTGTTTGGAAATAGTATAGCTCACTTCCACTCACATTTCATTAGACAAAGCATATCATATGGCCATGCCTGATGTCTGTGGGATAAGCCCAGCAAGGAGGGGTTTGGTAGAAAAAAGTTGGAATATTTAGTCAATAGAGCATATTACCTCAATTCAAATCCAAGTCCTCAAACAGTATGGTTTTGCCTACTAAACCATTTAGTTTAGTAAGGTAAATAGTTTACCTACTAAACCATTAAATTGAAACGTTATGGTTTTGCCTTCACTTCAGAACTCTTTTTCCTTACCTCTACACTAAAACGCTTCCTGCTTGGGTCAACTCAACATTGCCACATCTAATGGACACTTTTCTGTCCTTATATTTTGATTTACTGGCAGCATTCAAGTTTCCCAGTCCCTCCTAACTCCTGAACTCCTAACTCTACTTCCATTATTTCTAATGCTCTTAATTTACTTCTTGTCCAGTCTCCACTAGCTTGTTCTCCTCTGTCCTCTGAATGTTAGAATAACTTAGGATTCAGTCCTAAGGTTGCTTTTTGGTTGTTTTTAGTATTTTCTAATCTCTCCCAAAATGTTTTCCTCATGGCTTCAGATTCCAATTCTGGTAACTCTCAAATATCTTTGATCTTGACCTCTTCCTTGAGCCCTAGCCACTTGTACATCCCACAGGGATCTGAAACATAGTATCTGTAATGCAAATTTATGATCTCCCTCCATCCAAAATATGCTTCTTTATATCTTGTTTGATAGAATTTGAATTCCTTCAGGTTCTTCTAGCCAGTGATCAGTGCTCTTTAAACTTCCTTGCCCTCACCTTTTCTACTAATCTATCATAAAATATTATTTATTTTTAGAACTTTATTGGGGTAAAAGTGATATACCTTAAAGTATTGCCCATGTAACTCAATCTTTCTTGAATTCTCTTTAGTCCATCTTCTTATGCCTAATATCTATATCCATTCAGTTTTAGAGTAATAGTAACTTCCTTGGAAAGCCCTAATATACTGGCCAAAATTTACATTTAAAATATGATTTATATTTTCCTGCTATTATCTCTCATAATACCCTGAATTTGTTTTTCTTTTTAATAATTTTAGAGACTATCCCTGGCCCACAGCTGCACACTCACTCTTGAGATAAAAAAAAGTCTATGGAGTCAGTGCATCCTCACTCCTGTGTCCCTTCTGGACCACATTCTGTATATGTGAGTCCAGATAGTCCCTGCCTCAACAGCCCTACTTATAGTAGGACTGGTGAGTGATGTTCGAGGTAGGAGGTGGGAAAATAATGGTGGAAATCCAGGACCTTCCATCTTTGCTCTTGCCCTGGGCCCTGGAAACATGAGGGGAAGGTCTGCCCACCGTGTTCCTTTCTAAATCAGAAACTTACTGACTGTAGCTAGCTACGTCTGTTGTGTCTCTCAGAGAAGAGAAAAAGAAATCACTTAAGGATGAGTACAAATTAGCCCTTTTGCTCTCCAGTGTCTGCAGTCATTTCTCTGCATTAATAACCATAAAAACAACACAAATACTAGCAGTGTGGCCACATTTCAAATTTTATTTACTTGTTTAGTTCTACTTTCCCTTTCGGAAAAATTTTTATATAGATATGTTTTTATGGAAGCAAGGCTTTGTAATTTCTCTTTACATCTACTAACATACTTCCTAGAAAGGCCTGTAGTATCTAGCACTTTAAATTTTTTTTCCTTCTGATATCATAGGAGGTGTACTCTCAATTTTTTACTTTTAGAAATGTTGGGCTATATATTTAATTGCTTTAGTTATAAGACCACTTACATCTTAAACTGAAAATATGGGATAGTCCAATATATAACAAGCCTTTTTTTTTTAACAAACCTTTTTGAATCTATATATAGAGGTTTAATTGTTGCGTATATTAGAAACAGTTTGAGTGTATCCTCTATGCTATTTTTTGTGTTAGTTTGATTATTTAGAACTATTTTTTCTCCCATCCTATATCCAACATAAAAAGAAAAGGTAAAACAAGAGATTCAGCATAAACATTTACCTGATTCTAGTTCCTTCCCAATATCTTGGACCATATAGCCCTCCTTCAAAGTCTATATTAGTTTTTTATAATAAAAAGTATCCAGTGAAATTATATATTTAATTTAAATTTTCAAAGCTATTAATATAGAAATGAACACAGAATTCATGAAATTGAAAACACCATTCTCTTAATTCCATATTCTACTCTACCTGTGATTATATTCCATTTCATCCTTAAGTATTTGTTTCCTTCAAATAAATTAAAAATGCCAAATTTTTTTCTAATCTTATTTTTAAATTCCATGTTAGAGTACTAATAAATCTTATTTTTCCAAACATTAAGCTAATCTTTCATTTTTTCTAATTATAACTTCCTCTGTAAAATTTATTATAGTTTTTTTATTTACTTTTGTTTTGTAGTTTTTTTAAGATTCCTGAAATCAAATGCTATTTTTGAATCATGTCCCTTCTTTCATTTGTAGTTGTTTGTTTGTTTGTTTGTTTGTTTGTTTTTAAAAAGGCTACAAATTTGTTCTGAGTACAGCTTTGGCCAGAGTCCATCATTTTTGAAATTTAAAGTTAATTTTTCAAAAATGTGTAATTTCAATTGTCATTTCCTCTTTAACTGAAGAGATTTTCATAGTATCTAAAAACTTTAGATTGTTAGATTATTTCTGGCTGATTTTTATTTATAGTTTTATGGTATTTTGGTCATGAAATGTAGCACATATTATGTTTTCCTACTGGAATTTACTGAGGTTTCCTTTTTGCCATGATATATAATTGATTTATATAAATATTCCCTGGGCACTGAAATTGATATTTATATACATCAGTTAAAATGATGCTTAATTACCCATCAGATATATATTATACTCATTAGTTATCTATTTGATAATTATATTATTTATTTTATGATTCAGTATGTTGGAAATGTACCACATCAGAACACTAAAGATGATTCAGGCATTGCTTTCACAATCCCTATACTTGAAAAATTCACACTTTAGGGAAGCAAGTGATAAGAAATAACACAAATAATTTAAATGGAGTAACTTTTGATTGGTGATCTGGAAGTACATAATACAAACATGTAACTCAAGACTGGAGATCACTGTTTTCATATCTGGAATAACTGATATGAGAATTAAGTTAGGTAGGCAAAGGTAGGGAAAATATTCCTGGAGTAGAATGCAATTTATGTGAAACAAAGCATATGGTATGTTTGAGTAACTTAAGAAAATAAAAAGGATAGGAAGTTGGGTAGAGGTATGTTGTAAAACAAACAAACAAACAAACAAACAAATAAAAAAAAAACGTAATCCCAGAGAAATAACTTTAAGTTTACTAAGTACTCACTATTGAGTTTAAAGTAGGTTGATGAGATGTTTAAATTTCATAGGAAAAGAAATCTAGGTTGCAAGTCAGAAGGCTAGAAAAACACCTTTTTTTTTCTTCCTAACTTTTTATTTAAATTCTAGTTAGTTGGCATACAGTGCAATATTGGTTTCTGGAGTAGAAATTCAGTGGTTCATTGTTTATATACAACACCTAATGCTCTTCACAACAAGTGCCCTCCTTAATACCCATCACCCATCTAGCCGATCCTCCCACCCACTTCCTTTGATCAAAACTCAGTTTGTTCTGTTTCCTTAAAAGTCTCTTATGGTTTGTTTCCCCACCTCCTTTTTTTTTTTCCTCCTCCCATATGTCATCTCCTTTGTTTCTTAAATTCCACATGTGATGGGAATCATATGGGATTTGTCTTTCTGACTGCTTTCACTTAGCATAGTACACTCTAGCTCCATCCACATCACTGCAAATAGCAAGACCTTTCTTTTTGATGCTGAGTAATATCTCTTCAAATATATATATCACAACTACTGTATCCATTCATCAATCAATGGACATTTGGGCTCTTTCCATAATTTGGCTATGGTTGATAATGCTGCTATAAACATCAAGGTGTGTATGTCCCTTCAAATCTGTATTTTTGTATTCTTTGGGTAAATACCTAGTAGTGCAATTGCTGGATTGCAGGACAGTTCTGTTTTCCTTTTGACGAACCTCCATACTATTCTCCAGAATGGCTACACCACTTTGTATTCTCACCAATAGTGCAAGAGTGTTCCCCTTACTCCATATCCTTGCCAAGATCTGGTATTTCTTGTGTTGTTAATATTAGCCATTCTTAGAGGGTGAGTTGGTATCTCATCATGGTTTTCATTTGTATTCCCCTGATGGTGAGTGATGTTGAGCATCTTTTCATGTGTCTGTTCGCCATCAGGATGTTTTCTTTGAACAAATGTCTGTTCCTGTCTTTTGCCCATTTCTTAACTGGATGATTTGCTTTTTGGTTGTTGAGTTTGGTAAGTTCGTTACAGATTTTGTACACTAATCTTTTATCAGATATGTCATTTGCAAATATCTTCTCCCATTCTGTAGTCTGCCTTTTAGTTTTGTTGACTGTTTCCTTTCCTACGAAGAAGCTTTTATTATCTTGATAAGTTTCCAATAGTTCATTTTTGCTTTTGTTTCCCTTGCCTCAGATGTGTCTAGTAAGCAGATGCTATGGCTCATGTCAGAGGTTGCTGCCTGTGTTTCCTGTCGGATTTTGATGGTTTCCTGTCTCTAGGATTTTGATGGTTTCCTGTCTCACACTTATGTCTTTCATACATTTTGAATTTATTTTTGCTGTATGGTTTAAGAAAGTGGTCCAATTCCATTCTTCTGCACATGGCTCTCCAATTTTCCCAACACCATTTGTTGAAGACATTGTCTTTTTTTCATTGGATATTCTTTCCTGCTTTTTTTTTTTTTTTAAGATTTTATTTATTTCTTTGCCAGAGAGAGAGAGAGAGAGAGAACGAGAA
The DNA here is from genome assembly GCA_028646535.1 of Procyon lotor. Classification (NCBI taxonomy): domain Eukaryota; kingdom Metazoa; phylum Chordata; class Mammalia; order Carnivora; family Procyonidae; genus Procyon; species Procyon lotor. The sequence goes on from CM053607.1 coordinate 65,085,808, forward strand.
CACAAGCAGGGGCAAGCGGCAGGCAGAGGGAGAAGTAGGCTCCCTGCTGAGCCAAGAGCATGATGTGGGACTTGATTCTACAACCCTGGGATCGTAACCTGAGCCACCCAGGTATCCCTATTCTTTCCTGTTTTGTCAAAGATTAATTGACCATAGAGCTGAGGGTCCATTTCTGGGTTTCCTATTCTGTTCCATTGATCTACGTGTCTGTTTTTATTCCAGTACCATACTGTGTTGATGACTACACCTTTGTAATTGATAAAGCTTGAAGTCCAGAATCATGATGCCTCCAGGTTTGCTTTTCTTTCTCAGGGTTGCTTTGGTTATTTATGGTCTTTTGTGGTTCCATATAAGTTTTAAGACAGTTTGTTCTAACTGTGAAAAATGCTGATAGTATTCTGATAGGGATTGCATTAAATGTGTAATTGCTTTGGGTAGCATAGACATTATAACAATGTTTGTTATTCCAATCCATGAGCATGGAATGTTTTTCTATTTTGTTGCATCCTCTTCAATTTGTTTCATAAGTGTTCCATAGTTTTCAGAGTAAAGACACCATTAGGGAGTTATTCCAGTAACACAGGAAAGAGATAAAGGGACAATGAATGCAGTTACTAGACGTGAGAGTAGAACTAAAAGGATGAATTTGATAGATATTTAGGAAGGATAATTAATAGTAATTGGTGAGCAATTAGAAGTTTTTACTTAAAATTTCCTTTAAAGATATTAGACATATTTCCATATGTTTATTGATAATATACATTTTCTATTCTATCTTTTTATATCCTTAACTCTTTTTCCTGATTTGTTCTTGTTTTCAAATTGTATGGGCATCTTGAATACTAAGGAAAGTTATCTTTATAATGTCACATGTATTGCAGTATTTTTCCCTGTCTAAAAGTTGTCTCTTGATATTATCTCTCTCTCCCTCTTTTAATCCTTTAAAATTCTTTTGTTCATTCATTAATGAATGAATTTTCCCTTCACTCAGGAAGGGAAAAGAATGTCTCAAGAGCACATGTTGAAAGGAGGTGAAGGTAAGTAAAGAGGTAGTTAAATATAAAAGTATATATAATCTCATTTCATCCTATAACAACCTAATGGTGTAGACAAAAGCTTCTTAATTTTGTAGTTTAATAAATGGAGGCACAGAGTTTAAGTAATGTCACTGGGATTTAAAACAGTATCTGAGTGGCTTAAATAGCTCTTTCATTAACCATACTGCAAAATGTGGTGAGATTGCAGCAAATCTGTACAATGTTATCCTTTGAGACTTTTATCCCTCATAATCCAATTTCGTTGACCTATCACGTTGTATGAATAGTGAGAGAATTAACTCTGAAAAAAGACATATTATGAAGTAAGAGACCTTAACTTTTAGATAAAGTACAGATACCCGCATACACATACATTTTATGGATTTTGTTTTAACAAGTATTAGGTGACTACAAACCTGCACAGTGCTGAATAAGCAAGCAAGGTATCTGTAAATGACTAAAATCAATGATTAAATTTCTGTAACAGCTATTATAAAAATTATTGATTTTAAGTACTTTATCAACATAATTTAAAACATTCTAATATATTTAGCAAAAATCTTGTGACAAAACAATCCTAAGGGGAGAAGTTTGTATTATGTATCTATTCAGAAATAGGCAATGATGTGCTTACTAATATGGTGAAGAAATTATAGTGGGATCCACTTTCCGTCTTAGATAATAATGAATAGAAACATGTGACTACACTAGTTAATAGTCCAACAGGGATCCTGTCTTATATCCAAACTATATCTGAGTATCACAGAGAAGCTGATGAAGATACTATAAAATTATTTATATGAAGGCCTCGGACCCACTCATTTTGATTTTTTTTCTTCCACAATTTCCCTGTGAGATTAAGCTTAAGTGGCTTCACTTTGAAATGAACTTTAGCAGTTTCTTTTCCTTCTTTGAATCACTTTCTCAATCCCTACCAGTAGTTTCTGAACTTCCCAGATAAACTCTTATACTCAAACCCTTGCATTAGAATTAGCTTCTGGGGAAACCCTATGATACTTGGTATTAGAAATTGTCCTAAACATCAGATCTTTAAGATGGAATTATAAAATCGGAAAATAAACTAGTCAGATGGCAACAAAAATCCCACAGGTGTTTGTAAACTGGGTGATGATACCATTGGCATGCTGTAGTTATTATTACTGTAGTGACGTGAATATGATACAGTTAAAAAGAGAAGCACTGATTCATGCAATCTCTCTAATTTGGGAGAAATGATGGTAGCTTAAAAGGCTGCAGATTGAATGGGTACTGAAAGATAAAGGGGAAGGCTCAACCCAGCCAAGTGTCACCTTAGGCAATGATTTGAAAGCCAGAATGTTTATAAAGGAAACATTATAATCTGTACCAGGAGGGTATACTGGGCAGAAAATCAAGCCTAAGACCAATTGTTGCAGGAAAAGAATTACACAGAAGTCTTAATTCACAGCCTTAACAAGTGTCCTAGGCTAACATGGAATTACTGAGATACTGACATTTGGAAAGAAAGTATCTAGAAGTAGATCCTAACCGTGAACCTTCTGTTACATTAAATCATGTGAGCATGCAAATGTAGCATGTACCCTTATTAGAGGATAGTTGCCTCCTTCTGCCTAGATACCATTCAGGAGAGAACTCTGCAACATCATGACAAGTGCGTGTATGTGATGATGCTTTCAAGATTTCCCCAAAGCAAACTAAGTTAATTTACATAGGAGTACCCAAGTACTAGTATACTGAGATAAGAGGAAGAGCAAGAGTTTTTGAAGGTAGTTGGATTTAGAATTTGAGCTGAAACTAATAGTAGTGTCCAAATCAGCATCAGAATTCTATTAGCATGGCAGCATACAAAGACTATACGGTAAATACAATCATGACCCAAGTTCAAGTCGTATTAGATTCAATGCCTACGAATCTATCCTGGGATCATTTTCCCAGACTCTGAAAGCATAACTGAAGTGTATTTGTTTAGCAACTAGCTGAATCCTTATATTATTCCTTGTCTTTTGGGTAAGGAATGTAATTGCAAGAAAAGCCAGGAGGAAGAATGAAATTGTCCTCTCCTCCACCAGGATGAAAAACCACAAGCAACTCTGCATCCCAAGTAGAATAGCAAATATCAGCACCAAGATTATGTTGGTGGTTCCCATCAATTTGGTCTCTATAAAAAAATCAGATGAATTTGGCAGATAAATATGGTCTACCATAAACTTAACCAGGTAACAGCCCAATCACAGCTACTGGGATAAAGGTAGCATCTTTTCTTGAACAAATCAACACAACCTCTGATTTTAGTATGTGGCTAGTAATTTACCAAATGCTTTATTTCCAATCTTATAAGGAGGGACATTCAGAAATATAATTCATTTAGAACATACAATAGTATATATTCATGATCTTGTCCTAAATTCTTCTGTTAATATAACACAGTTCGAAAGAATTCAATTATCTGATTATTCCACAGAGCATAACTGTAGCCCTGTAGCAATTACCTCATGCTAATCAGAAATGAGAAGCACAAAGTCATAAGTATTCTTGGTGCCTTGTAAGTATTCTTGATGCCTTGGAAAGACACATGCCAGAATGTGAGAAATAAAATCTAAATTTCAAGAAGTTGCATTGATGTAAATTTTAGTTACTCAGTGGCCTGGTAATGCTAGTATATCCCCATTAAAGCAAACAACAAGTGATTGTACAATGCCCATCCTGTCACTAAGAAAGAATTACAATGCTTCACTGGTAACTCAGGGTTTTCAGGGGCAGTGTACATCACACTTGCACATGTTGACTCAGCCCTTTGTCATTGGATGACCCAGGAGATTCCAAGTAGTCCTGTAGCTTTGACTTTAAGCTGGAAGATCCCATTAAAATCCCTAAGCATATATAGGAAAGAGGATTAATTCAGAGATCACTTCAAATTCCCAGATGTAAAGATTCTAAATACTCATTACACTACTGGCTTCATCTTGATAAACGAAAACAAGGTCACTGTTAAACTTAAGAAGTTCACTGGAACCAGAAAAAGGGAAAAGTCTAGGAGGGAGTATTAGAAATCACGATAGGAAATCAGCCACAGATGAATAAAAATAATTATACAACATAAGGGGGGGTCATTTCAGGTCCAAAACATCAACATATATTGAACCTAATAAGGATGGTTACATTATCCCCTTAATCAGCAGTGTCACACAAGGAGAAAAAACAAATAATCAAGATTACCCGAGCTAGATGTAGATAGTAACAAGGTGAGACTGGAGGAGAAGCACTAATGTGGGAAGTAGGAAGAGTGGAGCTGGAATTATTTGAGTGAAAATTAACTATATACCAAGTTAGTAACATAACCACAGGGGGTAAACGAACAAACATGTAGCTTTGAGCACAACTCAGATTATATATCATTAGTAAAGTATCTTTAAGAATGGCAAAAAAATCTTAAACTTCTCTCAGTAGCTTTATTGTTAGCAAAAACAATGGTTAGTAAAAAATCATGTATGTTGGTATTGTAATTTTCTAACAACTGTATTCAAATTGCAGGCTAAATCAAATAAGTATGTTAGTGACTGAGATTTTTCATAAAATAAAGACAAAATTATAAAAGTAAAGAAGTTAAGAAATATTTTGCCATGTTAAATTTAAGTTAGACATGTCAATATGAACATACAGTTTTTAAATTACTAAAAGGTCAAGAAACTCCAGTAGCACTAAGTAGCCATAAGACCCAGAAACCCGGATCTTGGTTTCCATGTACCTACTTAAATAAATCAGGTTTCTTGGACACATTCCAGGATTAGAACAAAGAAAACACAGTATGAGACTGTGACTTCTGTTGTAGAAGAAAACAAAGAAGGCTAAAGGGAAAAACTGTCTAAAGAACATAAAAGTCCAATTGAAAAGGTCCCCTTACTGGCCAATTAGAGCATAACAAGTGACTACACTTGGAAGTGAAACACTGAATAAATAAGAATCTATGAATCCACCATGACACTAATAAAAGAGAAAAGATAACAAAAACATACATTTATATAACAGAATATATCAGAAAATAGTTACCTTACTACATAAATATTGAATACATATGAAAACATTGTACTGAGTATATTCAGAAAAGAAGTGATTTCTTAAACATGTAAATTAGTTTTCCAATAAATATGAGGGGTTTACTTGTCATAATTTTTACTTTGCCAAAAATGAAGGTTAGAAACTTTGCTACCTAAATTATACAATGTACAACATGTACTTTAGGAGAAATTAAAAGTTATAGATTTCCTATGGTATAAATAGTATAAATACTCATAAAAACTCCTTATTATAAAGGAAGATGAAATAAGTATAAAGGACTTGGTGAAATAATTCAATTTTCAATAGAAAGTATACACTCCTTAATAAAATTTTATCATGATAATGTCACTTTCATAATAATTATAGTCACTTTAACAAATTAATGTAAAAAAATAAAATCAATATCTGTATCATGGAAGAGATATATTTTTTAAAAGTGAATGTCTCCTACACCTGTTCAGAGGAGATTCCAGAAGGAAATGCTAAAGGATTCCTCATTCTTGCTGAATTTATTTCTAAGAAACAATCCAACCAGAGATCCTTAAATTCATGGGCAAATTAAAAAGCTCTTTTATTCTGAGATGAAGAGATCATAAATCCACGGCACTGACATGAAAGAGAGCACAGTGTTCACAGAGTTTATTTAGCTGTAAAAGTCAAGATGGTGGTCTTTAAATAACTTATGTCACTGGGTGGTTGCTTAGGAAGCTGCAAATATGTCATTTACAATCTTTGTTAAGAAACTGCAGTTTGTCCGTGAGAATGTTTTGCTTTCCTGTGAGAACTTTAAAAAAAAAAAAAAAATTTAGTGCTTCCTAATTGTGATAGCTTGATAAAATAAAATATACATATTTATATCTGTAATTTCATTAGATCCCATTATTCAAAAGTTATTACTGTTCCTTTCCTATGTATTTATAGACACTGATTAACAGAAACAGAAGAGATGACAGAAAGATTCTTTACTACAGTTATATGTCAAAGGAAAGAAACTAGATGATTCTGAATATATGTGGCAAAAGGGATCAGAGGATAGGGATAACTCAAAGAACTTCTCTTAGGAATTTAGATATGATGGTGCATATAAAAACATTTCACTTCTAAAGGCATGTGGAAGTACTTCACAAGTAGAAAGATAATCCAAACCTATCCATCTATGGCATGTTTCAGAATGCAAACAGAGAGAAAATTCCCTCCACATGAAGTGCCCATGTTTTGGGGGAGGGAGAACTTCTCGACAATCTCTCTGGGACTATTGTTCTTCTGATGTAGATGGTATGCAAGTTTTTGCCCAATATTTAAAAATGCCTGGAACTAATGCATTCAAGTAGATGTGGCTAGGAAGGATAAGATATACAGAAATAATTCCCAGAAATGCACTTCTAAAAATATAAAACTATTTTCTTTCAGAAAATTGAGGAGAATTTTAAAGCAACATACTAAATATTTAAATCTCCTTGAGGATCTAAATTAATTTGCTTAGTGAGTGGAGCATCCTTCAGGATAGAAGTGATTTTTCAGTTCAGTGTTTCTCATTCTTGGGAGATTCATTTATGTCATAGTCATCTCTTGATCCTATGTGCCATACACCAAGTGAAGAATTGAAGACAGAGTCATGAAGGAGGCAAAAAACTTACCTACATGCAGTACACATATCTGGTGGTGGTGAGAGGAAAGGACACATACAATTCATGTAAGTAAATACATAAACTAATTTTAACTTGGGATTAAGCAAATGACTGGGATTAAGCAAATGAAACAACCAAGACATGGTAATAAGGAGTAACTAGCTGAATGATGGGTAAAATGCACATGGGAGACCTCTGTGGGAAAGTGACACTTAAATTGAACCTAAATCATAGCTGGACCTGATTAGGTATGTGGAAATCAGTGAGTGAGGAGTTCCTTACAGTGACTAAGTAACTTGCCTAAGATCAGTCACCCCTGTCAGACTGAAGCCTAAACTCAAACTCACACATTCTCACTAGACCACTCCTCTCAGCACAGAACGTTTCTGTTCATCTAACTGCATCTTATCTAAAAGTTTGAGATTCCTTTTCCTCCCTCTGTACCCTTCATCTTTCAGTGTGGGAGTCCTCCAAGACTTGATCTTTGAAACTTCTCACTTCTCCACCTAAACTACATCCTTGCCTTTTGCAATCATGTTTCATCTCTTGCTTTAACACCACCTATAAGCTGAGGACTCTTAAATCTATCTACGTAGTCTGGACCTCTTTTTGATCTTCAGACTTGTATTTCTGATTACCTTCTCAATAACAGCGATATCTAAAAGACCCGATCAGACTTAATACACCTTGAAATGAAGTACTGGTAGTCCTCCTTCAAACCAATTCTATCTCAGTTAAATGCAATTCTATCCATTTGCTAAAGCAAAATGATTTGGAGTTATTCTTGACTCCTCACTTTCTTTGAAAAACTGTCTCCAATTCATGAGCAAATCCTGTTAGCTATATTTACAAAGAGTACCCAGAACTTCATATGACCTTGATTCTGGCTCAAAGCACGGCATTCAGACAGCTTTTACGCTATGCATATTCACCGTGCCTCTACTTACTGCCTGCATCTCTAGCACAAGTTCATGTCTCGTTTGATCATTTGTTTAGGAGGAGTTAGCCTTGGAGGCCACTATTACCTCATGTGAGAGTAATGCCTGCATGTGTCACAGGTATGACAGTTATCTGGAAGACAGAGGGTCCACTCTATTATAATACTGGCCAAAACCTTTGATTTTGTTTTTAGAAATGGGTATAAAAAACATGATATGACTATTTATTTACTTATTTATTTTGTTTTTCCTCCTACAATCCTCAGGTTTTACTTTGTATATTTCTAGGCTCTGCTTTAGATACATACAAACTTATGATTGATATTATTATATTTTCATATAACGCTTTTCTTTTGCTAGTCTTTAGTGAATCTTTTCCCTCCTTTTAATATTATTTTAAGACAAGTGTGCAGCTTGTAATGAGAAATAATTATATAATTTTCATCTTTGTTTTCTTAGAAACAGTAAGTTTATTCCATTTATCTTTATTATGGATAATGTGCATTTGGTCTTACTTTTGCAATCTGGTATATATGCCATGTTGCCTTTGCTTTCTTTTCCTTTTATATTTTTTTTTAATTTGTAAGTTCCCTCTTTCCCCTCATTACTCATTATTAAGTTATATATTCTATTTATAACCTCAGTGATTAGCCTTAAATACTGAACAAACTTATTAACTTTATAAGGTTTACCACAAAGTTCAAAACCAGCATATAAATATATTTCACCTCCTCTCCTACTCGTCCTTTATCCATCTTCTTCTCCTTCTAAACTTAACACACGTTTGTATTTAACAACTTGGTTTACAATAAATTTTTCACCATCCCTTCTTTTTTTCCACTCCTTTCTTCTGGATTCATTTTATTTCATATTGAACTGTATCTTTAATATTTCTTCCCTAGAGTTCCCACAGCTATCAAACTCTTAGTCGTGTTTTGCTTAAACACATATTTATGTTATTTTCACTTTTGGGTAAAAGATTAGCTGGATAGAGAACTTAAGGTTTATAACAATTTCTCCTTAGTAGTTTTAAAGTATATTTCTATTGTCTCCTGATATTTTTTATTATAGATGGTATCTGCTGTAATTCAGTATTCTTTTTTAATTAGTAATCGTTCTTTTTCCTTTGGAAGTTCTGAGTTTTTCAACCTGTCCTTGATATTAAGTAACTTTATTAGACTGTATGAAGTGTATATTTTTTATCCCACTTGCTTTATTATTTGTAGAGTACTCCTAGCTTTCTTGGAGTCTCAAAAATTTTAGCCATTAAAACTCTGAATTGTATCTCTCTCCAATTAGCTTTCTGTGCTGGCCCTAGAAATTCAATTACACACTTGTTGAATTTTCTTTTCTTACCATTCTAAAATTCTGAGTGATTGTCTCAGTTTTATATTTTATATATGTGCCCAGTTTACTGGAGAGCTTTTCTATTAAAATTTATAATATCAACTATTAAATTTTAATTCCAATATTTTAATTGGTTAATTTGTATACTGGTCTGTTATTACGAACTGCCTGCTATTATTCCACTATTCATTTGACTTAGAGACTACTAAATGTCAGCAGATTCTGCGCAAAAGCAGCATATGCCACTTTACAAGTGGCTCAAAAACCTCTCATCCACTTTTTCCCATACTTTGTCCACTTTCCTGTTGCCTTCAAGATGATGAGAGGAGCAATTCGAAACCCAAGTACTCAGAATGGAACAACCACCTACAAGTTCAGGTCACTGAACAACTGTATCTGTCAAAGCCAGTGCCAAATTAAAATTCCCCACTCTGTCCTGTTATATGAGAAATTTCCAAACCTTTAAGTCAGTAAATCTTAGCTTGAAAAATCATCTTGCAGTGGAATATTTCTTTTCCACCAGGCCACCCCAATCTGTGCAGTATATTCTGAGGTTGTATCATTCTGTTTGTCCTACAAGTGGGTAAAACTTTTTAACTACATTCATGTAGCTGGCCTGGCTGTGGGATTCAGCCAAGAGCTATACTGTCTCTTTTCACATGCAAGGGTTGAAATTCTAGACTCAACTGCTTCTGAGCTCAGCATCTCTTGGGCCATATGGCTTCATCTTTTATTGTTAACATCTAAATATTTCTTGTTTGTATATTTTTTTAGCACTGTGATACTCTTTTATCATCTCATAAACTATTTCTATGTATTCGTAGAAGTGAGAACAGTTATCCTTGTATACTTAATCCAGTATCATGACTTCTATAATTTATTCTAAACAGCGAGATCTATGCAGAGATCTCCATATACAAAGATATTTTAGGATTGTTAACAAAAATAAAAAATGAAATAAATCATTGTCAAAGAGTCTGTTATATACTATTTCACAGAACAGAATATGTGCAGTCAGTAAAATAATTGTGTTAAAGACTACTGCCAAAGCTGAACATATATTAATTTTCCAAATTAAAAGTAACCCTTTTACAACAGTTTATATATGTATGAAAGCACTTACATGTTTGAGTGTGTGTGTGCATACACAACACGTCACAGTGATAGGATATCAGGTTATTTTAAATTTATGGGCTTTGAATGCATTTTCCAAAATTTTTATAACATTTTCTTACTTCAGAAAACAGAATTAAAAAGTTCAATTTCTAAAGGTAATACTAGACTTTCACAGTGAAAAGAGTTATTAGTTGGTAATATACTAAAAACAATTTAATAAAAAGACACTATTTAACTTGTGATCTGTTCATTCTATCGTTTCTCCCCAAAATAATACCTCTGCATTTTACAACACCCTGGGACTCAAATTTGAGCCTGCTGCCTCATCTGGCATATGTTTGGTGAACAGATGGATCTCCCATTATGCCTCAAGGGTCAGAAAACTTGGACTCTTCCAAGCAAAGCAGTAAATTATTTAGTAACTTCCTCATGATTCTATTAATGACCTGATAGATCACCACATCAATGAAATGTGTAAAGTATACTAAGTTGATGGTAGTATGAAAAATTCACTGAATACAAAGGGAAGAAACAAACTGAAACATCATTGGAGAAAATATCAAAATATCAGTGGAGAGAAAATTTGCCAATATATAAAATCTTAAGGGAAATAATGAGGTAAATGAGAATAATGAAGAGAAATATTACGGAACAATGGGTTTGGAAGCTTTGGAAGATGCTTTTTTTTACTCTGTATGTTTAGAAAAAATATAGAAATTTCTGTCGTGAACTATGTCTTAAAAACATGTATTCAAAACAAAATTTAGAGGGCTTGTGCAACTAAAAATTTACTGGACGTGACTGCTTTTAAAGCACTAAATACAATCTAAGTTCCTTGAGGGCTGGGCAAATAAGTAATTTTTACTTTCCAATGCATCAGCCTCGTACTCTCCATGTAGTAAGTGATTATTAAATCACTGCTGCATTGAACAGAACTGATTGAAATTTCCAAAAGTAAAAAGTGGTGAATGCAATTATATAAATCTGGAAAATGACAAGGTCAAATTCAGAAAACTTATCCTTTATTTGATACAAACATTTTGTTCTCTATTTCGTATTTCTCTATGGAAACTACCTTTTAAAAATTCTTGGGCTTTAGAAGGCTTATCCTTATTTTAATTTTTCCTGTGCCACATACTTACTCTTTGCTTTTTAAGTCTAAGAACAGTGGCAGTAGAAATGGATTTTTTTTCCCAAGGTGAAACATTTTAAAAACCCAAAGTTGATAAATAATTAACGCATCTTGGCTTAGAACTTAACTGATGCACACAAAAGCTAGCCTACCCAATGAAGCTGACTTCCCTAAGCTTTGAAGGCAATAATAGCTTTAAGCTTTTTAGAGTAAGAGAAAAAAGAAAGGAAAAGCATGCCTCCAAGTAGGAGGCAGTTATGTTTATGAACCCTGATGCGTGGCCAACAGATATTTTTGCATAAAACAAGGCTTGCTAACCACAGAAACATAAACCTAAATCATGTAAGTCAGCCAACTTTGATTGTGAGACACAGCTGTAATGTAGAATGTGACTCTAACAGCAATCTTGGCAGATTTTCATGGCTTCAGCTAATATACATAGGTATTCATTCTGCAAGAGAGCATGCTAAATATCAAAAGCATGCTGCTAGGGCACAGACAAAAGAAATAAATGAATAGAAAATAAAATCTAGATCTCCACTAAGGAACCCAACTCATTAAAAGTCCCTTCCTGATATCCAGACAATCAAATATCATCTTCCATTATTTTAAATTCTCTTTAATTAACCACAAATTTTAGATAATGGTATTAAATTTTTAAAGTCAAGGTATTGGTGCCAAACTACAGAATAGGTCCATTAAATCCAAGGTGATTTTTTCATATACCATATTTTTTATGTCTGCAAAATTTAAACATTTTATATACATCCTATATATTATATACTTCATATCCTTTTATTTTCAGTATTCTTCCATGAAATATATATTTATTTCTCAGCTATTACTGAGATACCTCCAAAATCTTAACAATCTACATTTGAGTAGTGATAGCAACTCTTTAATAGTTGAAACTTGTCTTTAAGCCCAATTTTTCTAACATATGGGGAAAAAAAAGTTTGGCCCAATGACTCATTTTTTTGAATCCGCATCCTATTATAAAAACTACTAGAACTCTATTTTTAATTTTTTAAGGAATCTCCACACTGTTTTCCAAAGTGGCTGCACCAACTTTCATTCCCACCAACAGTGTAAGAGGATTCCCCTTTTCCACATCCTCTCCAACACTGGTTTACCGTTTTGTTAATTTTGGCCATTCTAACTGGTGTAAAGTAGAACTACCCTATGACCCTGAAATTGCACGACTGAATATTTACCCCAAAGATACAGACATAGTGAAAAGAAGGGCCATATGTACCCTGACGTCCATAGCAGCAATGGCCACAATCACCAAATTGTGGAAGGAGCCAAGATGCCCTTCAACAGATGAATGGATAAAGAAGATATGGTCCATATATAGAATGAAATATTACACCTACATCAGAAAGGATGAATACCCAACTTTTATATCAACATGGATGGTACTGAAGGAGATTATGCTGAGTGAACTAAGTCAAGCAGAAAGAGTCAATTATCATATGGTTTCACTTACTTGTGGAGCTTAAGGAATAACATGGAGGACATTAGGAGAAGGAAAGGAAAAGTGAATTGGGGTAAATTGGAGGGGGAGATGAAGCATGAGAGATTGTGGACTATGAGAAACAAACTGAGGGTTTTGGAGGAGTAGGGGGAGAAGTGAGCCTGGTGGAAGGTATTAAGGAGGGCACATATTGCATGGAGCACTGGGTGTGTTCCATAAACAATGAATCTTGGAATACTGAAAAAATAAAACAAACAAACAAACAAACAATAAATAAAACTAATGTAACAAAAAAAAAAAGATAAATGTTAAATGATTAACTAGAATTAATGCCAGAAAGTCTACTACACTCATAATCATAATTTCAAATATTTTACAATCCCAGACTATTTTCCACCTGGAAAGCTTACTTTTAATATTCCCATAATTCCTGCAATACTCTGATTTCTTCAAGATCACCAACCCACTGATCTCTTCACTTTCTCACAATCCATCAAGACCCATGTCTTCATATCTCTGCAAATACTCCTAAATGTCTTATCTTCCAATCTTTCTTTTGCAATAACTTAGTAAACCTAAACCTAGATCTACCCAGCTATCATATAAATAGCTTAATACCTACACAAGTTATTCCCCAGTTCCTTTCAAACATTTTCTTAGCTCTATTCTGATTATTTTATCAAAATCAAATGTAAAATCCCTCATTTTTTTCATTACTGATTTTTCAACCTTCTTAGTATCTGCATCCAACTTCTCCTTCCCTCTTGCTACATTTGAAGAAAACTTTGTGCTTCTAATCTCCAGCATCTTTGCTCTCTCAAGGACTTAAATTCCTTCTTTAAGCCCTGTTTCTCCACTCATGTTCTCTATAAGAAAAAATTAAGTGTTCTCTATAAAAAAAAAAATTCCCGTATTGCTCCAACTTGATCTCAAATTCAGTTTTACACTTACTTTTTCTGGGTTACATTTCCACCATTTAATTAGTGATAATAAGGCCATCAAGAAATTTGTGTTTCTCAGCTCAATATATACTTTTATTTCATGTTATTAAAACTTCCAGAGTGATCTGATAGAACTGACCACTCCATCTTTCCCAAAACATTTTCCATTTCCCTCTCTCAGTCATGGTGCTAGTACACATGACTTTTCTCCTATTTCTGTGGTAGTTCTTTTTTTTTTTTTTTTATTCTTTTGCATATCCGTCACCATTAAACCTTTAAGAGTTGACATTTCTCAGAGCTCAGTGTGAAGCCCTCTACTCTTCTAAACCTATGTGCTCTCTCTATGTGACCAGGGTCCCTGTCCATTCCCAGGACTTTTTTTTTCAAAATCAAATTATTACTCATAAAGAAAGACATGCACATACATTTTCTGTAACCTATATAATGAGTCGAGAATAAACATAAATGAGAATTCTTTACAAACTCTGTACGCTAAGATTTCTCACAGTGATCACATGACTTCTCCCTAAATCTATATATTCTACCTGGGTGATTTCATTTTTACCCCTTGATAAATATTGTCTTACATTGACAATACACAATATTTTTATCTCAAGAGCCATGATTTATTTTTTTTTTAATATTTTATTTTTAAGTAATACCTACACCCAATGTGGGTGATCACAAGATGAAGAGTTGCATTGCTATACTGACTAAGCTAGCCAGGCTCCTCAAGAGACACAGATTTAGGTACTAGTGCACCTGTCTAGTTGATACCTTTACATGCCTATCTCACTGAAATCTTAAAATGAAAATCTTGATTTATTGCTCATCCACAGAAAGTACTTACCTCAATCATAATCTTTAGCTAATCTGCCCTATCTCAGTTAGAATACTGCAACTGACCAGATTACGGAAGAAAATGGTAAGTCATTTTGACTTCCCTCTTTTCTTAATCTGCCCCACTCAAAACATCACAGCCCCAGTTGGTTTATTGTGTGTCTAAACTATTATATATCACCTACTTGGATCCATTTACTCTCTTACCACCCTAGTCCTGCACACCACTATTTATTTCAAGAGCCTCTTATTTAGTTTCTCTAATTTTCTCTGAACTCACTCCAGTGTAGTCCCTATATAACAGCCAAAGGGGATGTTTTTAAACACAAATTAGATTAAATCACTTCCTAGTTTAATTCTTTCCCTAGCTTCTCATTTGTGTTTCAATCATAATAAAACTCAAACTTCTAGCCAGGCCTTTGTAACTGCATAATCTGGCCCATGTTGGCTTTCTAACTTTGTACTAGTCTCTCCCACTAGCTCACTAAACCCCAGGCAACCTGGTGTTCTCTCAGTTTTTTGAATGGCTCAAATTAGTTTCTATTTAGGGAACTTTGAGACTGTGATTCCCTGGAATGCTTTCCCACTGTTTTTTCACACATAGGTCTCTTTTCATTCCTCAAGGTCTCAGTTTAAATGTACTCTCTTTGGGAAGCATTTCTTGAATTCTATGTTAAGTGGCTTGTCCTGCCCCCACCAATACTTTTCTTTCTTTCTTTTTTTTTTTTTATTTGACAGAGAGAGAGAGAGAGATCACAAGTAGGCAGAGAGGCAGGCAGAGAGAGAGGGAGAAGCAGGCTCCCCACTGAGCAGAGAGCCCAATGCGGGGCTCGATCCCAGGACCCTGAGATCATGACCTGAGCTGAAGGCAGAGGCTTTAACCCACTGAGCCACCCAGGTGCCCCCCCCACCAATACTTTTCTAACACAGCAACTACCTATTTCCTTCTGATTACTTTTCACAATCAGTAATCATTTTACCTATCCTTCTGTACTGGTTTATTGCCGGTCTCCCTTATTGGAATATAAACTACTCAGTGAAGATCATGTCAGTCTTTTCACCTTTAGGCACAGTGATTAGTGGATAGTATGTACTTAAAGTATTTTCTGGAATTAGTGACTACATATTAAGACTCATTAACATTATCCCATAATTTAAAGAGAAATGTGAGGGATTAAACTTTTTACAGAAGGCCTTTATAACTCTCCCTGAAAAATCCTGAGATACTTTCTAAGTCTTAATTTTTCGTGGAAACTTTTCAATATTTTAATACTCAGAATTATTTATATTTATTAAAGCTACACTTTATTCTAAAGTTAGATTTCAAAACCTTAAATTACCTTTTGAAAGTACATATAGTAAAGATTCTGATAAGGTAGGAGATTCAAAGTGAAACTAATATATAATAGCAATAACTACTACTTCATGAGAAACGGTTTCATGTAGACTCTATGCTAAAAACTATTTGCACTATACTAGACAGTCATCACACTGAGCTTACCTGCTTTTCAGAACAGGCATTTTGAGGTTTATAAAAATTAAGTAATATATTCTATGACCACACTAGTGGAGTGTGGATGCCACTTAAGTCTGAGTGCTAGACCTATGATGTTATAAGTGTCACTATGATATGTTGCTCTCAATAGGGAAGGAAAAAATACAGATTCTACATATCTGCTTATTCAATACCCATTCTTATACAGTTTTTAGCTTGCCTTTCTATACAACAGACTATATGGCAAAAAACTGCAATCCACAGACCACTTTGCGACATCAAACAGAAGTGTGGCAATAAATGGGAACTGATTCAGTCAGCCTTTGGCAGGGGGATCTGATCTTGTGGCATGCAGAATCACAGAGGTATGTTTTTCTGGGGCAGCTTTCAGAGTGTGCTATCTAGTTCTTAGTGTCTTAGGTTGAACAGTTTTTCTCTGGCTCTTTGGGGATTTTATGAACTATTACTAATTAAATTATTTACAATGAGTTGTGCTTGCACAGAAGTACTGCCATTGGTTCAGTAATTGTTACTAGAAATAGGCTGCTGTAAGTAACAGGAAATAAAATGTGGAACTGATTTAATGACAAAGACAAAAATTCAGATCTGAGATACTTGACACTAGAAAATTGGTCATGCTTTACACACGATGGGGAATATTTGGTTAAATAGTCATCTGATGAACTTGAAGAGCAAACTATACACTGAGTGTGTACTGCTGGAAAGAGTGGGACTCCTCAGAATGTTGGAAGCACAGATAGGATGAAATTCCACTTCGTAAGAGAAGGACTCTCTCCTTATAGTTTGACATCTGCATTGCCAGAGAATCCTATAATTTGAAGCCGTAGGAGGCTAAAAAATAAAAACACGTTTCGCATCCTAAATTGAAGCCATTGAAAGAGTAGCAAAGCAGCGAACTTAGTAAGAGATAAAACTGGTAGATAGTCAGGTAAATGCAGCCAGTATGAAGTCGAAAATGAAATAAAGAGTTTAGCCTTCCCAAAATATACACAATTTTAAATTATACCAAAGCAATAACCATTAAGTTAAAGCAGGGAGAGTGGGCACAGTGTAATGGCTAGTCAATAAAGACAATATCCAAGGTTAAAAACCTTGACTAGATAATATTTTTAGCTATAGTTGTATCTGCCGGATGGTGACTAAACAATTAGACTGACGTAATCTACTGATGTTGTGACAGAACTATATGGTGACCAAACATCCAGTCTGGATTATAAACTCTTGCAACTGTCAATGTTCCACTAAAAACGTAGGAAATTATTCCCAGGAACCCCTAACACAGGATCGCATGCAATTATTTTTTTAAAATATGTAAGAGCCTCAACTATTAGATCTGTGTAGCATCTCAGAGGGCAGAGCCAGAGACCTCAAAAAATGGAACGAGAGTAAAAGATTGACTCAGAATTCTCTCTATCACTACTTCAGGAAGTCCTTGCTATATCTGATCAGCAGGATTTTAAAATGGTTATGAGTTTCTTCTCTGCAATTTTCTTAATCCTCTGTTCCCAGATGGGAATTTTGAGAACAGAAAAGAAAAAACTCACGTTTCCTAGTTTCTGTACTGTTCCTTTACCAAACTATGAAACAGTTCTGGCCAACAAGAGAAGAATGCTAAGGATTTCTGGAAAATTTTACTTTCCTGATAATTTCCAAAGATGACCACCATAAATCCCTTCTGTCGCTTTCCATGCATGTTCCTTCACCAATCAAGAGGCAGAGTTTTAGTTCCTCTTTCCATCAGTCTGAGATGGCCTTACTGACTGATTTGATTGACAGGTTACAGAAACAACATTCAGAATTTCTGAAACTA
>CM053607.1:65104145-65164611 GCA_028646535.1 Procyon lotor
GGAATTTTTTCTTTTCTAGTGTACTGAACCACTTTTAATCCAATAACACTGGACTAAAAGTGACAGAGATAGTTCAAAACAAAAAAGGGGGCTCCAACCTTCTAAAGGCAGAAAGCAGGCTGAGAAAGCTACTCAGTAGCAAACAGGCCAATTCTAAAGGAAAAGAGGGAAAGTCTCAGAATGCAGCACCAGAAACCTAGAGGCCCGACCACCTGGCAAGAGCCTCACTCTCAGGGAGCAGGACTTGGCCCCCACATAAGGAAGTGGTGTGTTCTCAGGCAGACTTCAGACTTCCTGTGGGTGAGCAACTGTTATGTGTCTCCTGTCAGACCCCATCTCTTTTTAAAACTGGGAAATTATTTTTACCAATTTTATACATCTGTATCACCACTCTAATACTGAGTGTGTTTAACAGATAACTTACTGAGCTTACTGGGCAGATAACTTGTCTCTCTAGGTCAAAATGTTTCATTAGAAAGAAATCATGCTTGAGAAACTGCATCTGAGAAAGTGGGACCCTTATCTCCCCTTGAACCTGATTTAATCATGAATCCTGGACTTTAAACCAAAGTCAAAATGCCGTAATTTGGGAATATTAGTCTACTTTGCATATGGAAGGGACATGAATATTGGTAGCCAGAGAGAGCAGATTGTGGTAGATACTCTGCAAAATAGATTACCATCGATTCCTTATCTCCATGCCTATGCTGCTTCTCGGATGACAAGCTAGGCTCAAATTTCCTTTTCTTGTTCTGAGTACACCTTATTTTCTTGACTAACAGAATGGGACCAGAAGCAATATTCCCAAACTTCAGAGACCCAGTCATAAAAGCCTTGCTGCCTTCATTTTTAACACTTACTCTTGAGATACTATCTCAGAACACAGCTGCCATGCTATGAAAGCCAAAGCCGTGTGTAAGCATTTCAGCTGAGCTCCCAGATAACAGCCAGCATCAGCTCAACCATAGGAATGTGTCACCTTGGATACTGAGCCCAGTTAAGCCTAACATGCCTCCAGCCCCAGCCACAATGTGGCTGCAAACACGAGAGATCCCAAGTAAGAACAGCCAGTTGAGCCTACTCATTACACAGAACCATCTATGATTAAACTAAATTATTTTAAGCTACTAAGTTTTGAGAATATTTGATATGAAATAATAGATAGCAAAAATCACCTGTTACCAGGATCAACAATTTTTCTTCTGGTTCTTTCTTCCTTCCTTTTGCAATCTAAGGCATGATTCCTACAGCTGTAATAATCATCTTGAGACCATGAAGGAAATACCAAGACATTTTTAGAGACCTTGACCCTGAATTCCTTGGACTATAAAAGAAGCACTAGCAACCACAAACTTCCTGACTTCAAAATAAGTGAAAAAAGAATCTCTTATTTGGGTTTTGGGTCACAAGTAGCCATGTAAATAAACTGATACTTCAGGAATGAGGTGAATACACAAAACGATTCCATAAAGGTGTTGCATTTTGCTAAACAAGGCTGCTGGTTCAGCTTCGAGTTTTATGGGCAAAGAAAAAGAGTCAGTCATACAATTATAAAATTGCCAGAGTACATAAAGTAAATATCAAACTAGCTGTTCAGTGGGAACCCAAACATTTCTGACACTGAATTGAAGGAAATATTTTTCATATCCTTGTAAAAGAAATAAAAGATGTGATGTCATATACAACTTACTCATTCTTAACAAGTTAAATAAACCTCATCCTTCACAGCTAAATATTTTCTAACATCTTTCTTCAGCAAAGGCATAATGTCAGATAGAAGAATTAAATTCAAACGTAGAGGAATTGGTGGCCAGTGATATCTACTATCAACCATCATAAAAACTTCTTGCTGGTATGCTTTTGATCCACCAATCTGGTAGAATCCAGTACTGTAATGCTCCAGACTCAAATGCTGATACGGAGATAGAGTTAACATTTTCTTACGGAAACTGAAGAACCTAATTAGGATATGTGCCTGGGTGGAAGACTGTAATTCAGTGTGCAGACTGGCTGAGATAGTAGCCAGTAACAAAGTTAAGATTTTCTCACAGAACACTTCTGTTCATTTTACAAAACCGGCAAACTGAGATGCTAAGAATCTGGCCCATATAGTATATGCTTTGTAAGTTTTTTTAATGACTCATAATTTTAACTTGAAAAGAATTAAATTGTGTATGGCAATATGCTCTCTTTGATTATATGTATATGTGAACATGGTGTTGATTTGCATATGGGAGGTGAGGGAGATGCTAAGAAAGATTCTGTGACTTCTGGCTTGCATACTTGAATGACTGTTGATGTCCTTTATTGAGAATGGGAACACAGACTAAGGCCTATTTTGTGTGAGGATGATCATGAATTTGAGGGTTCTATGGGCCATCCACATGGTGGGGGGGAAGTATATATAGGAGTTTAAATATATGGGACTTAAATGCCAGAGAAATTTAAGAAAATACATACTTGTGAGTAACCTGTTGACCAAAATGGCCTTAACATTCCATTCCCCTTAGCTTGACTAAAATGATAGAGTTCTTCCTAACTCATGATTCCTTACATAACTTTTTTTTTGAGTATTTATTTTAGAAAATGTAATTATAAATTTTCTGCCGGTTTGAGATGTAAATCTTAAAAAAAAAAAAAAAAAAAATGAAAAACAAAACAAAACAAAAAAGCTCCTGACAGCCTTACAACCCGGAATCTTTCTTTAGGGACCTGGAAGCCATCTGTTGGAAGCATGAGTAAACATCAAAGGAGACAGTACCCCTATCTCCCAATTTTTGTGGGAGAGTAGAACCCTAACTTTGGTGGGGTCAAGATGCAAAACTCTCTCTCCTTATAAAGATATGAGAAGTTTATTTTCCCTTTGGATAAAGCCAATTAGCACATATATATGGCCTATAACTTCCCCAACATCCTCCAGTACTTTAGGGCTTAAGAGCCTTTCTGATCTTTGTTTCAGTGGTATTTAGATTTTGTTCTGGCCTCTATTTTGTCCACTATTGTAAGAGCCCTGAATAAAGTCTTCCTTGCTTGGTGCAATTTTTTATTTGACACTGTATGATAACTGAAGTCATGAGTAGTTATGCCTAAGGACAGATCAAAAAGTGTGAAGAGGAGAGGATCTGGGAGAAACCTAAAAGTAAAGAGAGCTACAAACAAAAGGAGAGAGGGGGAAAAGCAAACAAATGAACAAATAAATAAAGAGGATATCAGAAAAGTGAAGAAATGATTCCTTTTATAGTTTTTTTATAGAATATTTTGGGAAAGGCTGCCTTAAATATCATTAAAACTTATCTTTCAGTTAATATAAATCAGCAGGTGGTTGCACACAATCAGGATTATTTTGCTTTCCCGTGAAATTAGTTTTAGTGAATTATATTGGAGTGTGATGTCACTAGTCCATAATAGAAGACATTATTTAAAAAGATGTGCTTGATATATCTTGTGAGTTTATTGCAAAGCTGTTGAGGAAAGAGTTCATTACTGTATTCCAGAGGACCTTCATTACATGACTATCTGAGAAACCATGAAACGTTTCCCTCTAGTCCCTGTACCAGCAACAACTGAATAGCTTTGCTGCTCTTTTCAGTGACATTTATGGCACACTTATAACAAGTGTAGAGAATTTCACAGCATAGATAAGAGAAAATAAAATCACATAATGACCTTATTTTCCTACCCATTCTTTCTTTCCCTACCCATTCTTTCTTTCCCTACCCATTCTTTCTTTCCCTGTCTTTCAAATAAAACTGTGAGCAGATATCCAGAATAGGTGCTTTTGCTGGGAATAATGCTGAGTACCTTGATAGGCAACTAATTTAGGAGCAATAAGCAGTAGATCCCTATGAATGCAAGAAATAAGCTTGATTAATCTACCCCTATCTGTCAAAGTCTATTTTACCACAGAAAGTTGGGGGGGAACCCCAAAACTATGGAATATTGTGAAATAAAATTTATCCATATTTTGAACACAGAATACTGATATCCATTAAAAGGGTAAGTAGAGAATTGGGATGATTACTTTTGGAGCCTACCTTGCCATATTTCTAGAAAGAAATAATAATCAGCAAAAATGATAGAGAATTTATCTTTTCTAAAAGACTATACCTATTGATTTTACCTAAGATCTTAGGATTTGTTAAATCTATAGCTTTGGGGATGGTGTACTGCAAATCCGACAAACCAACACCAATTAATCAGAGGTCACATATCTGTTGTCTAGAAATAAGTTATTATGCAGGCTTCCTGGATCTCCCTGACTATACTGGTACTGGACTACCTAAAATTTAGCTGATTTACCCACAAGCTATTAGCCCACAAAAACTTCCTGAGTAAAATAAAAATTTTAGAAAAGGAGAGTAGACCCTGAACAGAGGAAGAGTAGCAACAGATTCAGTGGGAAAAATACATAATATAAGGGGAGAAGAGCTAAAGTCTGAAGCTTACTATTTTGTTTTGGAGATAAAGGACAAACAAATGAACAACTCCGGCCCAAGCTGCACTCAAGGTCAAGAACTTTCTTCAGGCAAGAGGATTAGCAGAATCAAAGGCTGAAATGACCTCCTAATCCTTCTTAGGCAATAACAATAGGTGGGGACCCAGTTTGCTCCAAAAAGGACCATGGCAGATTAACAGAAATAACTATCAGAGATGTTTGGCTTACTTTGCTTCAAATGCCTATTTGACCAAAGCGATCTGAACAATTTGCCTTATCAGTTTGGATGACATGGCATAGGCACTAAAGGAATCTGTATATTAAGAATAAAGACTGAACATAAAAATAAATCAATTTTTTTAAAAATGGGAAAAAAAGGAATAAAGAGAAATCCAAATAAAAACACACAAATTTAGAGTCATATGTTAAAAAACAAAAACAAAAAAAAATATAGCCAGACAACTGCCTATACATCATATACTGTGGTTCTACGATAAGATCTTTTAATGGAACACACAGCATTCAGGATTTCTCAAGCATCTAGTCATGAAAGTTTTGGGGAGGATCCCCCAACCTCGAATTTCTTCCCTTCTATCTTTACCTCTTGCTTTGTAACATGTTATTCCCATGGGTAGGTAAAAAAACATTGGAGTCTGTGAATTTAAAATGCTCAATTTCTGATACAGAGACTGACAGTGTAACACGAGAGAAAATATCAAACATCTATCTTACTAAATCAAGCATAGCATCTATAATAATATTTTTTGCTTGATTTTTTTTTTACAAGGGAACAAATCTACACCTTTATTTTTTTACTTTTCATTAAATTTAAATCCTTGAGGGGTACAGCATCACATGGATTCTGTGCCAATGGCTTTAGCAGGAAGGTTGCTTCGAATGTAGCATAAACCATGACACTGTTTCCATGAGCACGAGTTACTTTTCCCCACATTATTCTGGTTTTGTTTGGTTTGCCACCAGGAATCACTGTGTTGTTCTTGGCTTTGTACACATAAGCACATCTCTTGCCTAGACAGAATTCTGTTTCATCTCAAGCATATACATCTTCAATTTTAAGAAGAGCTATGTGCTCCGTATCGTTCTGGAGACGCCGCTTATAGCCAGCAAAAATGGCCTTGGACCACAGCCTTCCAGACATTATTTGTCGTTTTAGGAGTTCTGTTCCCAGCAGGCTTGCACCCAAACAAAGTTCAGCAACAAGAGTTCCACTCACCTCTATTTTTTGCTCGATTCTTAAAAGTTAGTGAAAGTCATCTTTGACTCAGGTAGCCTTGGTGGGGTAACCAGAGGAATATTCGGGGAAGTACTCTAAATGTCTACAGAATAGATTATTTTGCTACATTCATCCCTTCAATCCTTTTTTTTTTTTAATAAGTTCTTTTTATATTCCCAAATGAAAAAGACAAACTATCTTTCCGTTATTGTTTCACTGAGGTAAATGATGTAAAACTATACTACATAAGTAAAATGAATAAAATTAAAAAGAAAAAGAAAAGAAAAGGATAGGTGATACAAGGTAATAGATTATACTTTCAGTGAGGCAACTAAAGCCAGTAACCACCTAGAGGCTGACTAGGTGCAGTTTGAGTACCAAGCCCAAGAGCTTGTTTTCACTGTACTATAAAGTGGTTATCTACCTACTTATTATAAGAAATTAGGCAGAAAGAAGCTACTTAATTTTTTAGCCCCATTGGTCAGTTCAGTGTACAACATCTACAAATTTTAGTATATGTGCTGCCGAAGTGAGCACAACAACATCTATAAATTATTACAAACCTACTCTTTCTCTAATTTACTCTTATATTAACTATGAACACAATTATATTACTCTCTATTGATCTCCAATTCTTAGTTTAGGATCTTAACAAACTAGCCACGAGAAGTACAAAATGGGTAAAGGAGAACAGTAGCAGGTTTTCACAACATCTATGATCCCCAGCTATTTTATAATGTACATACAGCTCTGTAGATGAAAATTCTAACCATTTTATCAGCATACTTGTTACATACCTAATGAAGCTAAAATCTGGCATTCTATCTGGCTTTTCAATCAGAGTGTGGCTTATTATGATGATTATTTAAGAGTAGATTTGCAGTTCAGGAATGACTATATGAATGTAATGAAATAAGAGCATATTTAACAAACATGCCAGAATTTCCATATTCAGTTGAAGGATATTCTCTTTAAAGTAGTCATCACCTAGAGAAATTGTGTATTTCTAATAAAGTTGCTGCCGCTGCTTAAAACATTTTGGTAACATCTTTAAACCTAACTTGGAGATCATTTATTAAAATTATCATTACTTTTATCTTAAACAGAATTCTTATTCCAAGGTAGATTTGATTCTTATGTCCAGTTAGTTTTAATGCAAACGTCAGTTTATAAATAACAGAGGTCAGTAGATTAATTATTACATATACTACATATATACCGCATATACTATTGTACAGGATTTTCAAATACCACAAAATGGTAGGTATGGAGCTAAAATTAAATCAAAAAATGTGTTCTATTTTAGTAACATTTCAAAATGAGGAAAATTCATATAAGAAATCTGGAGTCTTGGCTTCTCTTGGGAAATAAAACTATGGCTTAGTAGCACTAAGCAAGTGTTTCCTCAAAGTAACTATTATGTGAGTCAGAGGTTGATCCCTTTAGAAGAGGAAATGTATTTTCACTTTAAGTCCCTGCTTACACAACATATAAAAATACAGTGACATCAGGGGGACTTGACTCACTATGCTGAAGCCAGTTAGCATGCTTGGTAAAACTAAGTTGGCATTTTGGGGGGCCAAATACTTCAACTTACCTCATTGCTAGAAGATTACCTATCCTTGCCTTGGTGAACTCTGGAGTAGCCTTAGGATTTGTTTGGACCAATAAAATGTAGATGGAAATGAAATATATCACTTTAGGGCAGAAGCTTATGAACTAGCATGCAGTTCACACGTCTGGACATTTAGCTACGAGGCAATATTCCAAGCAGAGGTTTCTCCATTAGCCTTGACCCTGAAGAAAAGACAACGAAGAGCAAAATCATAGTCCATAACAAATGGGCAGCATGAGTGAGAAATAAATCTTTGTTGTAACCCACTGTGATTTGGGGACCATCTGTTACTACTATATGACTGAACCTATCCGACAGACACCACATATTTACATTACCTTCCTGGCCTCTATAAGCAACTAAATTTGTGACCCATGCTTTTCCTGTAAGTTTCCCTCTAATTTTAGAATGTGAAAAATTGAAGCTCAACAGGGTTAAATAATTTGTTCAGAGCTATTAAGTCAATCTCTGTATTCGAGTCTGTCTGACTCCAAAGTCTATACACTTACTTTAATTCCTTACTTTCCTGCACCTTAATATATTACTAGAAGGTTATTCTATTACTTTTATCTTTCATAATACTGTAAATAAAATGGCTTTGAAATTCACTGTTTTCTAAAATGTCTAATCAAAGTAGGTATCTTAAGTTGCTAAATACAATAACGTTTTTCTGAAAGATTTTTCTAGAAACCATATAAAATACTTCTGTTAATATATAATTCTATACTCATTGGATTTATTTTTAAACACATTCTGTCTGTACCACTTTAAAAGTAATTTTTAAATCATATTTATTTTTGCATACAATTCATTTATTAATATTTTAGAAAACCAAATGCAAAGTAATAAACTTGGCTTCTTTTTCCCACAAAAATGGGGAATACATCTCTGTAAAGAAATTTTAAATTATTTTTACACACCAGTTTGTTGCTGGGATTATGGTTTCAGCAAAAAAAAAAAATTAATGGGGAAAAAAAAACACAACTAATTGTCAACCCCTCAAAAAAAAAACAAAAACCCAAACAAAACAACATTAACTGATTAATATTTAAAACTGTTTATAATATGGTAAGCAAGAAACAGTAACTGATCAGAAAACACCCTGCTCTAAAGTAATTTTCATACAGATTTCTACTGTAGTGCAGTTCACTCCCAACAACTCTGAGCCCATTAAGAGCACTTCTATACATACAGACATAACAAAATGATACAGTATTTATTGCAACAACAAATTAAAGTTTTTCATAATATATGTAGCTTAAATACCCTCCCGCCCCCAGTGATAAAGTGGCTTCTTATTCCTTAAACATAGAAATTCTGCTCTTCATTGTAGAAAGATGAAGTCCTCTCATCAAAAGGCACATTCTTATCTGCAAGAAAAGAAAAAAAAATAACAAAATTTTAAGTACTCATCCTGAAACAAATTTATATACATTTTAAAAACATTCCCAGAGTTTTGGAGTAGCAGGAAGGTAATGAAAGTATTTAAGGGAATCATAATAATGGCACTGATAAAACACATGATTATTTTGCCTATATTAATTATATCAGATTCTATCTTTTGAAATATGATTCTAACATTTCCAAAGAGGTTTTATATGTAATTAGTGTAGCTAATTAAAAATAAAAACTATTTCAGTCATACTAAAGTGATACCTTCATATTCTTCATATACTTAATATTCTCAATTAAGTAAACAATACAGTTATTTGTTTCTATAGTTACTGTAAATACAATTCTTAACTGATCCTATTTCTAAATCCTCCGAAATGATGATTTCACTGAAGCTGCAGGCCTGGAAGTGTATTTTGAAACAAACAAACAAACAAAAAAATGTGCTTTTTAAATTTATTTATTTGAGAAAGAGAGAGAGCAAGCACACGGGTATGTGCACATATATAACAATGGAAGGGGTAGAGGGGGAGGAAGAGAGAATCCCAAGCAGACTGCACTGAGAGCAGAACCAAAAAGGGGCTCTATCTCACAACCCGGAGATCACGACCTCAGGCAAAACCAAGAGTCTGACAGTTAACTGATTAAGGCATCCAGGTGCCCCCCAAAAATGTTTTTAATATTTATAATACAGTTTCTAAATGTATCCATATAGAGGTTTTCCATAGGTTTGCCTATGTTCTTACCTTGCTCACTAGTTTATGGTAATATGAGGTTATATTTTTATCACATACATCTTTATAGACCTTAATTCTAATTATACATTAGACTGTACTTTTAATCTAAACCACAGCTCCCAAGAAACTCCTGCTAGTAAAAACCATTACAACAGAAAGTATTTGGAGTGAAAGAACAGCCAAAGGTGTACAGATCTTACTAACTTAATAATTCTTTCTTTATAATCACCATTAACATTTAAAACTTCATTGGAGATATCAATGACTAATACTTCCTTCTAATTTATTGTTTTGTCTGAATCTTTACTAAACAATCTAAAGCTAATGAAATTCTTATATATCTTAATTTGAGAATAAATTTAAGTTTTTTAATAAAAATATTGAAGGTTATTAAAAAACAGTGTAACTAGTCCTCATTTTTACACGACTCTTGTCTTTCACATACTGAAACTCTTGATCATTTTGATATTGAACTTGTGGACTATGAAAAAAATCAGATGAATAAAACTTGCAGTTCCATTTAGCAGAGTAAGAACATAAAATGACAAGTACCTAATTCCCAACTGTAGAATTAAATAGACTTCAGAATTCAGACCACTTTTGAGAACCTAGGCAACAATTAACAATGTTTATAAAATATTTTGGAATCAAGAAGTACCTAGCACATGAAGAATCTCTTAATGTACAGTTTCAGGAAGGCAATTTAAGATTCATAATCAACCCCAAAACAGGTGAGCATGCATACCTATTATTTTACATATACCCAACATTTTATTGAATCTCTTTTTATTTTCCAGACTCTACAACCTGATTTCCTACTTAGAATATTGCATTACGTGAGTTGGGATTTCCTCAGAATTCCATCCCAGATGTTTCATCCTGACTAACACTTAAAATGGGCTATGCAGAACCACCATTCCCTAATTTCTCTGGCATGACTAAACTACAGATCACCAATACCAAAGACGTTCCTTCTCTACATTCCCGGTAGGAAGTATTTTTAACCCGACAAGAATCAAACTCATTATCTTCTAGCCTTAAACCTGGTATTCCTCTGAACCCTCCTAACTCAAACAATGGTAATGCAATCTAGCAACCTACCTAGTCACCATTCTACTGGGGGGAGGCGGAGAGGGGGAGACACTGAGGTCCTCTCTGCATTCTATTGAGTACTACTGTCTTGTCAGTTTTTCATTTCCCTCCCCTCCTAAACTAGCTTTTGCTTCTGCTTTGATACCTCTCAAGTGAACAGCTGAGACAGCTTCAAAATATTAGACCTTAGTTTCTTCTCACCTCTAATTTTTTTCATAAGATCACCAGGATCCTTTTCCTAGAATATATATCTCATGGTATCATTCTACTCCAAAGCAGTTGATGATTTATGACCATTTTCACAAATAGTAAAATTCAAATCCTTAATAAATATAAATATAAATAAATAAATATATATATATATATATATATATATATTTTTTTTTTTAACATGGCCTTCTAGATCTGGCCCCACATCTGATTGATTTTCCATGACCCTAGGACACAGCCCGTGTTCTAAAGAGGCTCACAACATACCACATGCATACACTCTCATACAGGGAATCCCTTGGCACATGCTTTCACTTGAAATCCAACCTTCCTTTTTCATAAGGCTCTTATTTGAATAGCTTACTAGTTTTAAAAATAACTACAACTCAAATATCACCTCTTCAGTGAACTCTTATTTTCTACCCCAAACTCAGTTTCTCAGAGTTCTCACAGCAATTTGAAAAATGTGGAGCCTTAGCATGGCATGAGGACCTTGAGATGTATCTTCCAATTGATGGCAGGCTTCTTAGAATTGCCATCAGAAAGGTAATAGTTACTACATAGTTGTCACTGCCTATATGTGCACAAAGTTGATCAAGCTATTCTCACTTCAACAGAATTACATGCATTTGTTGCTAATATAAGGAATGAGTTTAATATTTGGAATACCTTTAAAAAGATAATGAAAAGATAATGCCTTTAAAAATCATGAATCATCACTGAAGCAAAAGTTACTGTATATGTACAAAAAATGAAAGTAGCAGGCTATAGTTTATTATTAGTAAAGCAAAAATTTATTATGGAACAATGGTGTGAATTCCATATTTTTCCAAGAAACAACCATGTCTTTAAAAATGAGTAGAGGTCCCAATGTACCAGGTAAACAACTCTAATTTCTGTTATGAGAAACTATTAGAACCAAGAAATGCATGTAGAGGCAGAAGCAACTGCCTTATTCTTTAGAACCAGTGAAGAATGTGAAAGTATTGAGAAGCTAATATGCACAATTCCTGCATTACATGAAAATATCATATTATTTCATAATAAAATGGACTCTTTTCTTTCTTCGTGTAACAGCTTAAAATTAATAATATCTTAGATTAAATGGTACAAATCTCCATAGAACTTGTATCACCTTAGAGAGAAGGGAGTGGGAGAAAGATATAAAGAATCTTCAATTAATACAGCTTAAATTTTGAATTGATAATTTTTAAGCTGGAAATAGCTGCTGAAATTAACAAGTTCAATTTTATTTGAATTTAATTAGAATTTAAATTTAAATTTAGAATTTAAAACCACGTAGAATTTAAAACCAAAACACTCTAAGAACATCACATCCTTGCTCAACCACATTCTCTGGTAGCAACATGTAGAAGTACAGACATATCTATTTCAAATATAGTCTCATGCGAAGACAGGGATAGGTAACCACAATACTTACTGCCTTGATTTATTTAAAATAGAGTGCAAAATATTGAGCTGTGTGTGCTACTAAGTTTAATACTTAAGTACATTTTTTTTAAAAAATGACTTTCAGGGCACCTAGGTGGCTCAGTCATTAAGCATCTGCCTTCGGCTCAGGTCATGATCCCAGGGTCCTGGGATCAAACCCCACATCAGGCTCCCTGCTCTGCACTCAAAAAAATGACTTTCATTCAATCACCAAACATATACTGAGTTATTATCTGCCAAGAAAACTGCTTGCTACTGGGGAAGATGGTGATGACAAAAAAGAAAAAAAGGAGAAAAACAATAACCATAATTCCCTGCTCTTATTATAGAGCCACAAATACAGCATGGAAATCATTTAGAGGACAAAAAACTTTGGCCTAGAAAGGAAGTCTGAAAAAAAAAAAAAAAAAAAAAAAAGAAAGGAAGTCTGAATTCTAGTACCATTGATCAATTATTTATTGGATAAATCCTTCTTCGTAAGAATGGGATAAAACAGTTTCTAAGAGATTAGGCATGTCCTTTTATGGAAGTCTTCAGGATGAAAACAGAAACCATTACAGAGTCCAAGAGCTGAAAAAGCATTTAGAGACGCAGTCCAATCACACGATTTGTCAGGTGACTCAATAAGGAAGAGCCAAGATTCAGGAGACTGAAGTAAGGAGATTCAGTTATCAATGCCAGAGGCTCAAGAAGTACTTGAGTCTAAATAATCATATTCTGCTGCTCCTTATTTTACCATAACACTTCTAGGTCATGAGGATTTAATCACTGAAGTCTAAAGATTAGATCAGATGTCAAATGTTCTATTGTTCCACCATTTACAGAATTCTCGCTGTACTAAACAAACAAAAAAAGCTCATCTGTTTATGACGTTAAATTCCTATTCTTACTGCTCTGCACAACTGCTACGCATGAACAATAATTCCTTAGAACTCATACCTTTATTCAGTGACCTCCAAACCCAAGTAGTTCTCTAACCAGCTGCCAAATTTAATCTTCAGAAAACATTCTGAATAATCAGGGTGACATATTATAAGGTGACATATATATAGACATATTGTCTATTTAATACTTATTATCTCCTTTTTGTTTGCTAATAAAAATAGACTTTTTGTTTGTTTTTGTTTTTGCTATCAAAGCAGGTAAAAGACAGTTGAGAAGAAGATAGTTCTGAGAAATTTTGATTTCCTGATAAAGAGACTGATATGAGATGGGTTCTTGTCTCCCAGACTCTTGGTGCCTGAAACACAGATGCAATGGCTGAAATTACAGTCCATATAAGCAAGATAGGACAAGCATGAGGAAAGGTTGAAGAAAACTGCGTAACTGTAGACCCTATGATCAAACAGCTATTGAACTGATACCAGGAGCCAACTACCACAGACTTCTTATGACATGAGAAAAACTCCTGAATTCAGAAAAAACTTCTAGAATTCTAGGCTCTTTATTAAAATAGACAAAAGAAAAAACATAGTAAAAAAAATAGTCCATCTTAGAGAAGCAGAGAATACATTAGTGGTCACTAAGCTTTGAGAGGAGAGTGAAATGGGGAGTTGCTATTCAATGGGTATAAAGTTTGAGTTATGCAAGATGAGTAAGTTCTAGAGATTTGTCTGACAGCATTGCATCTGTGGTTAATAATACTGTACTGTGCACCTAAAAATTTAAGAAGGTAGATCTCATGGTAAGTATTCTTAACACAATAAAAAAATCACCATGCTTTTCCATGAGGTAAAGTGAATGTGCAGTTATTAATAAATTTTATGGAAACCTCAGCTTGAGTACTTTTCAAACCTCAAGAATGTTCTGCCCCTTCATATCATACAATGATACAATGATTAAAAGAAAAGACACTATTTTCAAGGATATCTTAAAAGCTAATTCAGAAAATCTTAAACTATAAAAACAGCTACAGATGTACATCAGGTTTGGGAACAAAACAAAACAAAATAAAACAAAACTGTCCTAGTGGAGTCAAGAGTATTGTTATTCTTTATTAACCTAAATAAATTTCAAATTTTAGATTCCTGGAGTTAGGAGTTTTTTTGTTCTTTTGTTTTTTCATGAATGGAGTTTTTCTTTTACTTCATCTTCATGTTGTTAGCATAAATAATTCTTCGGGGGACAGGTTAAGGTGACACATAGATGTGTACTGGAAAGGACCGCAGGCTGAGACCCAGTCCTGCCACTGATCAGCTAGGTAACTTTGAGCTTCTGTCTTCTGGGCTTGTTTCTTCACCCAGATCACAGGCCCATCTCCAGGTCTTGCCTGTTGTTTCCAGATAGGTATCATCTTCCTCTCATTAGATATGAAAACAGCATAACACTCTTCTAAATACTGGTCATGGTTTTTGATGTATTCACAGAGCTTCCAAATATTCTCTTCACAGTTTTTTTTTTTCTCTCTCAAGTTCTTTTAAAGATACAGTATCTAAAGATTTTAAAGAATGGATATAGCACCTGTGGATTTTAAAGAATACTAACCGAGAGCACTGGGAAAGGTTAATGACTTAATTGTGTTTATAACTTTTCTGTCCATAAACTTGAGATCTCTGTCCCTGTATTGTCTTTAACCCTCTTCACACATATCAGCCTCGTGGGTAGTTATACTTTGCCTCCCAAATCCATCTATCTCACCTTAGACAGACTGCTCTCTCTCTCTCTCTCTCTCTATATATATATATAAATTATAAATATAAATATAAATATAAATATATATAAACAGAAGCAGGGCACCTGGGTGGCTCAGTCAATTAAGCACCTGCCTTAGGCTCAGGTCATGATCCTGGGGTCCTGGGACAGAGCCCCGCATCTAATTATCAAATTAGACAGAACAACTCTAGATTGTGCAATGAGGTGAGAAAATAGCATTACCAAAAAAAATTTGATGTTACACAGCATTTGTTAAAATAATATACAAATGATTCATGTTCTTAACTAATAAGCACATTGTCATTATCTAATTATTAACGGAGCAAGGCAAATTTTCCTCTAAGGCTCGATGTCCACAGAAACATAAAACATACCAAAAAAAGAACAACATGAGGGTTCTCTTTTATTACGTTTTATAACTTATTACTTTTATCATTCAAGTAATGACAAATATTGGATAACACCCTTTAAAGCAGAAAAAGTATAGATGATCCTACTAGTAACATACCACTAGACAACCTAAAATACCAATTTTTATCTAACATAAACATTAGTAACTGACACATTCCTATAATCTATTTACTTTGAATAATCTCAGTGTTTATTCTCATGTTAAGTTTTACATTGAAAGCAGTGTTTTAGAAATTAAAACTATTTTCCAATTGGAAACTCTTTGAATAAGATCTTCTTAATGAGTGTTTCCGGTTAAATACTTACATCAAATCTGCTTTCTAGGGGCGCCTGAGTGGTTCAGTGGGTTAAAGCCTCTGCCTTCAGCTCAGGTCATGATCTCAGGGTCCTGGGATTGAGCCCCACATTGGGCTCTCTGCTCAGTGGGGAGCCTGCTTCCCCCTCTCTCTCTGCCTGCCTCTGCCCACTTGTGATCACTCTCCCTCTGTTGAATAAATAAATAAAAATTAAAAAAAGAATCTGCTTTCTAATTCTGATATGCTAATGTTAATAGTAAGAAAATATTTTGTGGTCAAGTAACATTGAGCACAAATGTAATGAAGACATATAGTATTAAATTAATGAAGCAGAACAAAAGTAGCTAAAAAGCAAATTTAGATTTTTAAAATTATATACTTGAAAAAAATTACTAAAATAGCGTTGGAGTGATGGTATGTGTCAGCTTTTATTTATCTATTTTTTATAAGATTTTATTTATTTCTTTGACAGAAAGAGAGAGGAGCACAAGCAGGGGGTCTGGATAGGGAGAGGGAGAAGCAGGCTTCCTGCCAAGCAGAGAGCCCCATGTGGGGCTCAATCCCAGGACTCTGGGATCATGACCTGAGCCGAAGGCAGACGCTTAACAGACTGAGCCACCCAGGTGCCCCATAAGTGTCAGCTTTTAGAAGCTGTTGCCAAGACTGTTGAAATGGCTTGTAGTGTACATCATCATAAAATACTAATAATTTTACTCTTTAGTAGAGATCAAACAGAATTACCAAAGAGTACTGTTCCCATTTGTTGTTTTGTGTCATAAAGCACTAATTTAAACTGTTTTAGGGACTGGTTATTAGTATTTGTTTCCAGTATTTTTCTTTGAGAAAATGAAGGTAATTTGTAATCAGCATATGTTAAT
This sequence comes from Procyon lotor, assembly GCA_028646535.1. Lineage (NCBI taxonomy): Eukaryota > Metazoa > Chordata > Mammalia > Carnivora > Procyonidae > Procyon > Procyon lotor. Next base: position 65,120,550 of record CM053607.1, read on the forward strand.
TCCTCATCAGTTTTTCTATCCAAGAGGGCTGAAACAAAACAGTTAAAGAACTGACATTTGTTTTTTAGTTTTATAAAATCTTTGTGCAAAATGTTTCAGTAATCAAATATAAGAAATTACCCCAATATACAAAATTAGAATGTCTATAGCAAATTTAAGAAAAATTATATTAACCACGTTGCTCAAGATCTTTTTTTTCACATTCCTACATTTTCCCAATTTGATTGTACTAACCTCAATGCTTAAAGTGCTAGATATAGTGGCAATGGTGGTTAACTCCTCAGTATCTATTCAAACACAAAGGATAAATCTGAGCTAATCATAGTACTTCAATTTTTCTTCCCAGGGTTTAATTTAGAATTGACCACATGGCCAATGATATGGAAAGCAAAACAAATAAAAAAAAAAAATAGCTCTGGTAAGAGTTTCTGGGGAAATTTTTCTCATTTCTAAGGAAGGTATACAAGAGAGCAAGTCTCTAACTTCCACTGATAGTTATCGTTCTAGGTATGATTATAGGAACTGCTTGCACCATCCTATTATCAGCCTAAAAATTAAGCCAACGTGTGGTGTGCAGAACCAAGGGGATCACAAAGAAAAGGAGCCAGACCCTTGACAGACTGTGTTTAGAGTCAGCCCTATCTGTGACATACTATTATATGAAATAATAAATTTCCTTGAAATTTTGATTAAACCATATATTGGCAGTTTCATATGTTTCCATCTAGAAGAAAGAAACAGTGAAAGTAATACCCCAAATCCTAACTACCAGCAACAATCATTAAAATTCTAATGTATTAAAAACCACAGTAAAAACACTCCTCTCAGAAAGAGCTGACTACAAAAGGATAGTTTTATGCCGTGATAAAATTACAAGCAAGGAAATTCATTTGCCTCTCTGGAAATAACTTGCTTCCTGTTATTCTGTGGATAGAATCTGGAAAATAAAGAGGAACTAATTTTAGAAAGCACTTAAACAATGAAGGCAGCATCAGCAAGAGATAATTCCACAAGAATTACCAGCAGTTACACTGTAAACTAATATGATTCGGCACTGCAGTTGGCAAGGTAGGCAAATCATAATATTTACATTCTTCATTTTCAGGGTTCTCATTTGCAAAATAAAGAGTAATAACAAGAGCTGATATAGAAGACAGAATGAAGAGAATTTACAATTATTCTCTTTATAAAGGTATAAATCAAGCAAATATTTAAAAATGGAATTAAATTACAGCAGGAAGAAAAGCCTAAAGTACTTCAACTGTCTGAGCCTCAGATTTCTTATCTTTAAAATAAGACCAAAAGGAAGAACTTTACAAGATTGTCTTGATGATTCCGTAATTGATGTAAGGAGCCTAGTACAGTGTTTGTATATCCTGCACTCAAGTAGATACTTCTAACAAGTAACTATTATAATTGTTCCTAGTGTAGTTCTGTTACCCCACTGTATCCAGGCTCTCTCCTGGGCTCAATAATTTTAGACCCCTGATCTTATCCCTCTAAAGATGGCCCTACCAATATCATCATCCATTCTCCTGGTTTCTTCTACTATTTATATGGTAGGACTGCTAGGAAGTCTTTGGTGGAAGTCTTCTTTCAGGGCCTACAAATACCTTATAATACACTTTTCATATAAATATTGATCTTCCTCTTTTATTAATGGGAGAAACAAATGGCATTAACTCTGATAATGTTACCTAAGTCAAACAAAGTAAGATCTATATGTATCTTTCCCACAGGATATACTTGAAATGTTGACTAAACTGATGGCATAATGCATGTTTAATCTCTAATATTAGCATTAGATCAGGGTCTTGCACAATGAATCAGGTTCAAATGAAGTAGCAGAGTTTGGACTGTATATCTTATCACACACAATAATCTCTAAGTTACAGATGGTAATAGGAATACTAACACACTTCTATGAACTGTTGTCAGCAGCAGAAAATGACTATTTCCTACTATTAAACTGTAGTAGAAAAGCAATGTGTGTATCTTTCCCTAAGTGAGAGTCAGAAAAAGGGGTCTGTAATTGCATAGACTATGAAAAAAAATCAAAGCAGAAGTCTAGAATCAGTGTGTTATTTAAATGATGTTTAATATTGGGTGAAGAATAAAAAAGAACACAGAAAAACTCCTTCTCAGTGTACTGAAATATCCATCTTCTTGCTCATTTTAAAGCAGGCAAAAGTAGGTGTGCCCTAGAAAAGAATATTACCCCTGATTTCGTCAAGTTAAGAAAAACAGTAAAGGGGAATCCCAAGTCTAGCCAAGATGTCTTTGTTCTCTATTTCTGGCATATTGCATATCTACTAGATTGTTAACTAAAATGAAGATGGACATTTTGCCTAATTTTGTTCACCACCATATCCCCACAGCTTAGTAAAGTATCCGGGGACAAATGATGGCAGTTTATCATTGTTTTTAATGAAAAAAATGAATCCATGCAATTTGCTATGTCCACTGGGATGACTCATAGTCACCTCTCATTTTCATGGTTAAAATTGATTTCACACTTGTTGACCTATAATCTCAGTTCTAGAAATTTACCCTGAAAATGCACCTGCAACATTACAAAAACACATATGCACAAGGTTATTCAGTGAAGTATAATTTGTAATTGCAAAGTAATTGAAAACCAGCTACATTTCAAAGCGTAGGCAATGGATTAAATAAACCATGGTACCTACACACCATGGGATGCTATGCTGCTATTACAAATGAAAAATATCTCTATGAACTCATACAGCATGACTTACAAGAAATATTACAGAGTGTAACAAAAAAGTATAAAGGAACATATATTGTAGGCTACCTCTTATATAAGAAAGAAAAGTATTAAGAAATTCATATTTCTGCCAACTTTTTTTTTTACAAGATGATTTTTTTAAAAAAATATTTTATTTATCTATTTGAGAGAGAGTGAAAGAGAGCATGAGAGGGGAGAAAGTCAGAGGGTGAAGCAGACTCCCCATGGAGCTGGGAGCCCAATGCGGGACTTGATCCTGGGACTCCAGGATCATGACCTGAGCCGAAGGCAGGTGCTTAACCAACTGATCCACTCAGGCGCCCTATTTTTGCCAACTTTTATCAAAGGAACCACTGGGAAGATAAACCAGATTAATAATGGAAGTGATTACCTACAAAGGGTGAGGTGATGAGAATGGAGAGGAAAAAATAAAAGAGGGAATGATACTTCTGAGTGTATGTGTGTGTATAATCTTCAAAAAAATGTGTACAGTTTTTACTTACTTGTTAGTATTTTTCATATTAAAAATGACAATGAAAATGAGAAGGGAAGGAAAAAAATCTAAAACAGAAAGCAAGTTCAAGTTACTTCAATTATATTTCAAGTGATTATGATAAACACACTGAAGAGATAGGAAGAAACCAGGCCAAATTACTTACATATCTAAAAATAAACTCTCAGTCTTGGGCACGATGGGGTTGTGAAGAGAAAACTAACAAATCCTAAACCTTCTTAGAAGGCTTGTTTATTTTAGTGCTATAAGCAAGTGATTCTGAAACTGGTTTCAGTTTCAGTTTATTATGGAATTGAGTAAATGAGTAAATGTTGATGTTGGGATCCAGAAGATTGTTGGAAGTCACTCTAATGATGGAACAAAGAGAATACCACTATGGAAAAGGAAGAAGGCAAGAAAGAACACAATGGCAATAGACCAGCAAGGTAGAATGGGAGGTATGAAGTAATACTATGTAAAGTATGCACATACATGTGAATATGCATGTAATGGACACGCATGTGTGTGTGCACATTCACATACATTTCAAAGACCTCTCTGCTGAAGGAGCCAAGAAGCAAGAACACACCTTAGTAACAAAGAGCTCACTTACGGTTACTCAGAGAAACCAAGACTCTTTAGAGAAATGGCTAATTCTATCACCAGAACAGGGTAGGTATAAAATGAGCCTTGAACATCTTGTTAGGCCAGAATGTGAGGAATTGCTTTAAAAAAATGAAATCAAGTCACAAGGGCACAGAAGCCAGCTTGAAGAGACTCTCACTGGCGAGGAGAGTAATGAATTCTAAACCACTGTGATATCAGTGTTTTTAGATACCATAGCTACACTAGCAGACCATCAGTCCCACAATTTTGAGTGAAAGTATGATTTACAAATAGAAGAGAACAGATTAAAATCAAAATATCTTCAGAATACAAAAAGAAAACCAATTTTACTAATATTTCTCTTTCTCCCTCTCTCTCACACACATTAAGACTTAATTTTCTTAAAAGCATCAGGCATTGTGCTAGCTTCTGAGTGTGAAGTACCTGGTCTCAGTGGTGAAAATTTTGAAACTTATACTAAGCCTGGAAAAAACCCAAGAAAGCTTCTACCTCTTACTGCCTATAGATCTATCTATATGCCTACCCAAAGGTGCTGGAACAGGAAACAAGAGGTTTAAGTACAGTATTTAAAACTACAAATATAACCAATATAAGAGTTAATACTAATGTTAAGACTTAAAAAAATGGCACTAAGAATTTCTTAACACTTTTCTTTCTTATATAAGAGGTAGCCTACAATATATGTTCCTTTATACTTTTTTGTTACACTCTGTAATATTTCTTGTAAGTCATGCTGTATGAGTTCATAGAGATATTTTTCATTTGTAATAGCAGCATAGCATCCCATGGTGTGTAGGTACCATGGTTTATTTAATCCATTGCCTACGCTTTGGTTTAGAATTTAGTGGGAGAGAGGCATTTTTCAGGAGAAAAATCTTGACTCCATACTGTCAAGAGTTAGATAAATGAATACAGAAGGAATGAGGGAGAGCTCTTGCTTACACTACAATATCAGGGCTGACTGGTAAATATGAAGGAAATGTTGAAGTTGGAAAATTATTATTTTGCAACTATCACAGTGAAGATTAGATCAGGCAAGAATCAAGACTAATGACTCGTAAAGTCAGGGGAAAATTTTGATAAAAGCAGAATATTTTCATGATTTTAAAAAGTCTTATTAGTTGCAATGGGGGAAAAATAGTAACATACCAGAGAAATTGGGCAAAACCTTAAGCAGGTGCATCAAAGTTATTACTGTTAATGAAAGAAAGATAGGTACTGTGGGTCTCCAGATAGGATACCCTGAAAAAGACATTTCAGATAAGAATGCATAACCTGAATCTATAAGGAAACATGAGAACATTAGGTAAATATAAAATGAGATATATGCATTCTTCTGTATCTATATTATGAGATGGAAAAAAAGCAAAGAGAACAAATGAAGTAAAATGTCAGTAAATCTAGATTTAAGAATAATAGCATATTCTTAGTACAATTTTTATTCTTATAACCTTTTCTAAAGCTCTGAAATTATTCTCAAACAAAAGGCAAAAAGTAATGCATTAATATGTGATCTTTGAGAAAAAAAATCAACGTAGAAGGATATAGAAGGACAAGTGAAAATAAAAATGAACTGTCAACCTCCCAATCTCACCTTTTCGCCACTAGAAGTTAAGCTTCACAAAGTCAGGATTTTTTTGTTTTTCTTTTCTATTTTGTGGCTGTAGTGTATTCCAAGTGGCCAGATCAGTGCCAGACATTCAACAGTTGCTATATAAATAGCTGCTCCATTATTCATTTCTTAGATGAATGAATGAATGCATGAATGAATAAGTAAGCACTGTTTATTTGCTGTTCTTGCTTTAACTAAACTTATCACAGTTTTTTCTAAGTCTTTTTTTTTTTTTAAGTATATGGGGTCAAACTACTAAAAATCTGAAGATGATGCCATTACCAATTATCACTGATATCAATGATACTAATCAAGAAGTATTATTCCATAATACAAATCTGATTATCTGATTACATACACTCCCCACAAACAACACCAATGGTTCTTTAATAACAGCAAGGTAATACCAAACTCTTTAGCAGATTGTAAAACTCTATATGTAATTTCCCTCAAAAACAAACAAACAAACAACAACAAAAACTTGTATATCCCTATGTCCTGCCAGAGCTGATCCTCCCAACCTTGCATGTATAAAAATCCAAGATTTCTATACCTGTGGTAATTGTTGTACTTGATTGTGGACTCTAGTTTTCCTTTAGCCAAATAGTTTCCCTCTATTCCAACATGTCTTTCTCTACAGTGGAATCTTTACTACCTCCTTTCCTTATTACATTTGCTTTCAAACTAAGTCTAAAACCATGTAATTTTGCTTATACAAATCTCTTAGGAAGGGTCTTAACACTCAGCAAGAACAGATCTGAGAATAGATACCATAGCTACACTAGCAGACCATCAGTCCCACAATTTTGAGTGAAAGTATGATTTACAAATAGAAGAGAACAGATTAAAATCAAAATATCTTCAGAATACAAAAAGAAAACCAATTTTACTAATATTTCTCTTTCTCCCTCTCTCTCACACACATTAAGACTTAACTACTTATTACCTGTCAGTATGTAGCAGTTAAAAGGACAAAGCTCTGCAAGGAGATCTATAACAGATTTCCTTTTGGAATGGTGTTTTATTATTTATACCCATTTTAGCAAAGCAATATGTATGTGAGTTATTGGTTGGGTAGCACAAAGAACATCATTAAATAGGACCGAATAAAATCTGTTAGGATAAAAACTGCTATATGAAATACTGTATTTTTTCTACTTTATTTTTTTCAATTTACTTATCAAGGACTTGCCTCCCTAATTCATGGAATGAAACTACCCAACCCTTACTTACCTTCGAGGATGATTGGCATCAAACAAAGTGTTGTCATCATCCTCATCATCTTGTTCTAAAGGTGTCAACTCCATGTTTTCTATGTTAGTGTCCAAAACTCCGTATCTCCTTGTCTTTCGGTTTCTTCTTCTCATCCTATTAAACAGAATATATTAATAAACAAAAATTATTTGAATATGGCATTGCTGATCCTTACTTTATTTAAAACTACAAAATAATCCTTCTATTGCTGACATCAGTGGCACTCAGTATCAGAATTACTACATTTCAGAAATGTAAATGATTTACTATCTAGGATTATTTATGAAACAAAATCTATTCTACTTGTTGTGTACCATTTCTTCTGTCTGACCTACTCTCTCCCCTATCAGCTTATGGTATGGACAGATAAATCCTTAAGGTACCATATGCTTACTGAAGCCTTCTATTCCAGCCTTTTCCCTACCTTTCCCATGCCTTCTTACCACTGTGCAGGGTTAGGTACTTTCTGACCCACTAAAAAACTATTATGTATATACATGTTCAAATTCTGTACTAAGTAGCTTATAAACCAGACTGCATGTCAGAATCACCCTGGGTAAATTAAAAAGCTTCATTCTTAGTCCTTATCTCCACCTAATTAATTCAGAGTTTCCAAGGAGAAGGAACCAAGCATCAATATTTTGTTAAAGTTCTACAAGTTATTCTGGTGTGCTGAAAACCACGATCCTTGGTCAGCGGTTCCTGAAGTGTTCAACAGAATCACAATCAACCAATAATTTATTAGAAAGGCAAATCTTCATGCCCACTCAGACCTATAAATGACAAACTCTGACTTTCTGGCCCAAACTCATACTTCTGGCCCAGAGACTTGTGTTTTAACAAACACTTCTTGTCACTATGAAGCATGCTAAAGTTTCAGAACCACTGCGCTAGAGAACTCAAATAACTTGATTTTTTCCTTCAAATTATTTACCTCAATTTGCATTTATATTTGCTTATATATACGGTTATTTGAGTGTTTATTTGCCTCTCTCCCACTAGATTCCATGAGGGCAGCTATGCATGTCTTGTTCACCACTGTATTACTACTTTGTAGCAATATCTGATTCAGATGCTCCGTAAGTATTTATTCAGGGTCTGAGTGATATCATATTCTAGTTGAGCGCTCCAAATCTGCCCCTACAATTAATGTCTAAGTTACCTCCAATGAAATAACCTCAAATCCACACACAAGAAAATATCTTTTACACAAATATCTGTGGGAGATTAAGAACAAAATAGAAGATATTTCAGTAAGTAACAATATACAAGTTTACTTAAATGTGTGTTTCTGGGTCACTTTATTTGATGTAACTGTGTGATAATAAATACCATGGCTATAGGTCCAACTCTAAAGAGCTATACAAGTTTCTGCAAACGTGACTGTGGGGGAATCCCCTGGGAGAAAAACTGTCCTACTCATACACACATATAATACACAGATATACACGAACACTTGCTCAAGAGATATTTGAATTTTCTTAAAAGCATCAGGCATTGTGCTAGCTTCTGAGTGTGAAGTACCTGGTCTCAGTGGTGAAAATTTTGAAACTTATACTAAGCCTGGAAAAAACCCAAGAAAGCTTCTACCTCTTACTGCCTATAGATCTATCTATATGCCTACCCAAAGGTGCTGGAACAGGAAACAAGAGGTTTAAGTACAGTATTTAAAACTACAAATATAACCAATATAAGAGTTAATACTAATGTTAAGACTTAAAAAAATGGCACTAAGAAGAATAAACTAGTCTTTATATAGTAAGAACTTAAATGTTTAGGTTGTTATATTAAGAAGTACATATAGGTGCGCATGTTTGTATATATGTGTGTGTATGCACATTCACACACTCACACCCTATGTAGATCGGAAATCTAAACTTTTTCTGCAAAGGTTAAATATAAAAATGGATCAAATATAAAAATCACAGACTTTAAAGATCACATATGGTCTCTTGCCACACATAGTCACCTTAATTATTTGTTCTTAGTTTGATTTTTCACAATCCTTCAAAAATGTAAAAAAAAAAAAAAAAATTCTTGGTTCATAGGTCTTAAAAAAATAGGTCAATGAACCAGATCTGGCTGATGGGCCACAGTGTACCAATCTGTGATTTAGACTTCTGAAAGTAATTCACAGAAAAACTAAGAACATAAAAATAATGACCCTGGAAGTAGGAATAAAGAAGTCCAGGGAATTACAGTTCACTATTAGTCCTTTTGAACCACATAACTGAATAACATCTTCATGCATTCCTTTGGTTTAAAAAAGTTAATACACAAGAGTGAATAAATCCACTTGGCAGTCTAAGTTAGGATATTCAGAGTTAGAATTTCTCCTCTTCCCTTTTGCCAGGTTTTCACTCAAGTTTCTACACCATGCATGGCTTTTCAAACATTCTCGCATTTTCAGTAAACAAAGGAGAAATTAATGTCATGTGACTTATTTTCAGAAAAAACAAGATCCTTCCAGGTCATATACTATACACCAAGTAGTCAATATGTCAATAACCTAGTCATTGCCAGTCACAGGATACTCTGGCAAGTCTTAAAACAGAGAAGGATACAAATACAGACCTGAAGGACTGTTGCAATTTTATCTCAGCTGACATTCTTCTCCACTCCCAAGGTCTTCATCCTTTCTTGAATGAATTCCCAATCCTTCAATGAGTGGCTAATCTGGCAAGCAATGCTGTTTTCTCTATCTTTGTATAGTGTAAATGTTTGACTGTATCAGTGTGAGTACTTTGTTATTCTAGCTTGCACTCTCCTTTAATCATTTATATAAAATGCAATCTTCCAAACATGAATCTAAGCTCTTTAAAAACAAGAACCTATTTCATATACACAGAAAGTAAATTGTTAGGCACCAAATAAGTGAGGGAATGTAGTTCAATTTAAACAAAGTTAGTATTTTAGTAAATGTTACTAATTCATACAAGAATAAGTTAAGTAAAAAAAATTGTATATTGTTAAATAGAATTTAAAGTTGAAATGCAATTTCTAAAAAAAAAAAAAAAAAAAAAAAAATTCCCTAAGTCCAAAGATCTAGGCACTGATGGCTATATGATTGTGACAGCAACTTGAGTATAAAAACATCAAATATATACATATGCAGTGATTTTTCTCTGGAAAGGTCAAAAATATCTGTAAAGCTTCAAAATTACTGAGCTGATTCAATGAACCATCTACTTAAAATAATAAATATTAAACATAAAATATGATATGGGGGCACCTGTGTGGCTCAGTGGGTTAAAGCCTCTGCTTTCGGTTCAGGTCATGATCTCAGGGTCCTGAGATCAAGCCCCACATCAGGCTCCCAGCTTCATGGGGAATCTGCTTCTCCTTCTGACTTTCTCCCCTCTCACGTTCTCTCTCTCTCTCTCTCTCTCAAATAAATAAATAAAATCTTTAAAAAAAATATGATATGCATAATAAAAGTATACTGAAATTTTAAGTAAAAAGGCTACTTTTATTTTTTTAATATTCAGTGTGCCTTATTTTTTAAACAAAGATGTAAGGGGGCTTTTAAAATTCACACAATTTTAACAGCTATAGTTCTTTTCTCACAAATGAATGTTTTCAGTAAGTTCACGACAATCTTGTCTATGTGTGTTGACAATTACACACATATAATTATAGATAGGACACTTTTCTACTAAACATAGTAAATGCATACTGCAGTATAAAAAATTTTGTTGGCTCTTAACAAAAAAATAAGGACTTTATAAATGTGTAGAGAAAAATATGGAAGATTAAAAGGGCAAAAGAAAATAGCTATATGGTTGATTATATTGAGTGATATTCACTCATCACATGGCATGCACAGGTAAATGACCTTGATCAGATCCATTCTAGATAATCACGTTATCATTCAAATAGCTGTCTAATATAGTTGCACATTTCTCAATGTTCCATTATACTCAAGTTGGTAAGAATTATTTCTGTTTAAATAGCATGTAAAAGCTACAGTACAAAAATAAAACTGAACTGCTAAAGTAAGCTTGATAAAATTTTATGTAAAAATGTATGAGACCACATAAAATAAACACAACAGAATAAAGCTCCATTTCATTTTACTACTCTATGAAAGAGAGAAAACTGATCAATGTAACTTGCTGTGCCCATCTGGTTCTTTTCTTTTCGCTTTCTTTTAAATAAAGCTTGTAGGGTATTAAGTATGGAAAGATTTAAGTAATTTCTTAATTTCCTTAATTCCTTAATTTCTTCTATAGCACATTCAAAACGAAACTGAGGAATATATTATTTACTGGGTATTTTATATACATACATTCTCCTATCTAAGAGACATAATGATAAGCATAGTAATTCTTAATAACTAATAGTATAACTACTGGTAAGAAAATGTTTTGTCTTCACTATTTATGGCAAAAAAGTAAAATAATGATCAAGAATTATTTTGATACTAATTACTTTGCAATTATAACATAATACAAATAAAAGTTAGTGAGCTACAATTTTAGTGGTCTATGATTTATCAAGAAATCCAACTCAACTGAATATATATATGTAAAAATACCTGACATCTCTCTCATCTTTATCCCCCATTGCCAAAACCCAATCCATTTCAAGTTCTTCAAGAAACAGACACCAGTAAGAAATAAGATTATGTTATGGACTGAACTATGTCACCCCCAAATTCATATGTTAAATTCCTAACCCCTACCTAGCTTCTCGGACTATGGCTTTATTTGAAGATAGAGTCTTAACACAGTCAATCAAGTTAATATAAAGTCATCAGAATGGGCTCTAATCCAGTATGATGTTGGAAAAAAAAAAGAAAAAGAAAATAAAGTTTTCAGACAGATAAACATATAGAAATATCAAGTGGAGAAGATTGCCATCTTCAAGCCAAGGACAGAAATCTGGAACAGAACTTTCCATGTATTAGTCTGCTCAGGCTGCCATAATAAAATGTCATAAAATAGATTGCTTAAACAACGTAAATTTATTTGTCACTTCCTTGGAGGCTAGAAAGTCTAAGATCAAGGTACCAGGTTTCATTGTGAGGCTTCTCTTGGCTTATAGGCAACTGCCATTTCACATGTGCTCATGTGACCTCATCTTTGTGTGTGCAGGGAGAAAAGTTCTGGTATCTCCTTTTCTTGTAAGATGCATCAGCCCTATTGGATGAGGGCATTGCCCTTATGACCTCATTTGACATTTATCATTTCTTACAAGTCCTATCTTCAAATGCAGTCACATGTGAATTTGGGGGGCGGGTGGTAGGACATAAACATTCAGTCCAGAACACTACCTCACAGTATTCAGAAGGAACCAAGCCTACCAATATCTTGATTTCAGTTATCTAGCCTCTAAAACTGTGAAGTAACATTTTTTTGTTGTTTTAGTCACCCAGTTTGTAGTACTTTGTTACAGCAGGAAACCCTGGAAAACTGAGAGATCATAGCGGGATGGCGTCCAAAGGATAGAGGAAGGGAAAAGAAGAGATCCTACAAAAGTTAATGCAGGCCTAAGGCCTGTAAAATAGAGTGGAAAGAAAGAATGCTTGGGTACCAAGAGCGATAGACTACAATGCAGTTCTGAGAAAGTTTTGACCAGCCAATGGGATGTCCTCAGGCAAAGAAAGTTTCCCAGTTAGAAGAAGGAGTCCTCTGTTAATCAGGATGGCCAGATTTGGCCACACTCAGTCACTAGCTGGAATAAATAGTTTTTTTTATTTTTCTTTTGCTGGAAAAGGCCTAAGAATTGTGGCCCTGGCATGGATACAATGACGGATCCAAAGCTGTGACAGCTGGAGGCTGTCAGTCAACTATGATTCCTGCAGCAGGGTCCCTTAAAGGGAAGTCTAATCAGTGTACCTCCGGGGCTGTCACAATCACAAAGTCCTATTGATTGTACTTCCTGAGTATCACTGAAATTCACTTAAAGTGTTCACTACTGCTATTATCAATCACCTTGACTTGATAGAACTTAATACCTGTGTACCTCTACCTGCTCTGGTCACCCACTAACCTCCCTTCCATCCTCTAAAATCTCTAATGGTTTCCTATTGCTCAGTAGTAACAACTGTGTAATATGGCCTATAAAGTTCAACATAAGATGGCTCATACTTACCTTGCTAGCCTCACCTTGCTATTTACTATACATTCTGCTTCACCTTCTGCACTTCAGCCACAAGCCTTCTAACTCATATTTCTTCATAATGGCCATGTGTTCTCTGTCATTGGCCTCACACTTTTCCTCACACACTACACTACTGCTGTGTTAATGCCTATTCATCTTTCATCTCCAGCTTCCTTAGAGAAGCTTTCCCTAATCCACCTGGCTAGGTTACAAATAAATACCTAGTATTGGCCTAGATAGCACCCCTGTACATCTCCTTTAAAGTACTTATTAATGATCCACTTGTATACTTTTTTGTGTAAACTATTTGTCTTCCCTACTAGACTTAGTTTCATGGGAGCAGGTGTTTTTACTCACCACTATACCGCCAGTACACAGGGAATGGCATAAAGCAGATGCTTCCTATCTATTAAATGAACTAACTAAAGTATATGGATTGACAATATACACTGCATTTTCTATGTATAATAACAAAACTTACAATTTTTATGTTAATCCTCACCCTTGGGATAAGAGAAGCCTGAAAAGAACATCCTCTCCAAAAATATACCACAGCAAAACCTACAGGAGCTAGCCAATTTAAAAAAATTAAATTTAAATTCAATTAGCCAACACATAATATATCACTAGTTTCAGAGGTAATGTTCAACAATTAATCACAATTTTAAATCATAATATGGATAGCATCCTTCTGGCTTAGGACAGAAAAAAAAAGACTAGAATAATTAAACATATTAAACATGCACTCACTCTAGGACTTCTCAGATACTCATTTAGTATGTTCTAGGTCAAGCCCAGATGATTCTCATATATTACCCATATTAGAATCACCAATATTCAGCTTGCATCCTGTACTGAGTAATTTCATTTTTATCTTCTGGGTATACAATTACCATGTTGTAACATGTAGTTATACTTCATTTGCACTCTACATAATTGAAGCTTATCCACTCAAAAGCCAAAGGGATTTTTTTATTTTTGGCCTTCTTTTAAATTCTCAGCATTTGAAATGTAACTATATCCAATGCTAAAGATAGCCCTGTCTTGCTATACAGCATAAATGAGTTAATTCTACTCTTTTTGATGTCTCAAGATTATCATGGTTTTTCCACTTTGACGTAAAACAGTAATGTTCTCAGGAGCTGTAGACCCCATGCTGAAGTTCTCAGGCTACGGTGCTATTTTAAAATTCCTTTGGCTTGTTTTCATAATTATTCTTGGGTCCTCTCTACTGGCCTATCAGCTACCAAGCTCTGTCACTATCATGACCTTGGCCAAGTGCAGCACTAACTAGAAGACTCTCCCAACAACGTATCCTACCACTGTTCATCTCCAGTAAAACGTTCACTGCTAACACCCAAAAGTTTGGGGGGAAAAAAAAAGTCAAATGCATGTTAATCTATGTTTAGGAAACTACAATGTTGTTTTCTCCGATAGATCCCTTTTCTCATCCAGTTCCCTATAATTCAGTACATATAATCAATTCCTGTGTTTAGATTTGTCTCCTGGTAGATGATATACTGGTAGACAGCCATAGGTGAAGTAAATCCTAAATAAGTATTATATAACTTAGCTAGGAAGTGTCCTGTAGGAGAGTGCAGAGCACATACCTCCCTTGTTCACCTCTCACCTTGGTCTTTTCATGGATTTCCTAGTGTTCTTTTCAGGTACTAAAAGTTTGGTATATAAGGCTTGATAATTCTTCTGACCTATACTTCTAAGAATTCAGCATGGAATTATTTCCCAATCACCTTTATTTTTTAGATTTTATTTATTTATATGACAGAGAGATAGAAGGAGAGGGCACAAGCAGTGGGAGAGATAGGCAGAGGGAGAGGGAAGAGCAGGCTCCCAGCTGAGCAGAGAGCCTTACATAGGGTTCAATCACAGGACCCTGGGATCATGACCTGAGCCAAAGGCAGATGCTTAATCCACTGAGCCACTCAGGCACCCTGCCAAAGGAATTTTAAAGTCCTATTTACAAATCCACATTTCTAAAATTCATTCTACTTCACCTCTTACTCTATGATCAACCATCCCCCCAGCAGATTTCTCTTACAATCTCTCCAGATCCCACCTTATCTCTAACCTTGTCAGGCCTTCTCACTGATAAAACACTACATACACAGAGTATGGTGTGAAGAGGTGTCAAAAAATACAGCAAAAACCCCAAAATATATTATAAAATCAACTCTAGACATACAAAATTACTAATAATGTTAATATTTACCTAGTGTGCACATATGTCAGACACTGAGCCAAGCAGCTTACAAGCATTACCTGATATAATCCTCACAACAATCCTATAAATACCTTCATTTTATACATAGAAAGGCAGGGCTTAGAAAAAATTAAACTTGAGATAGTAAATGGTAGAGCTAGGATTCAAGACAGGCACTTGACTCCTAAGTCTGAGATCTTAAACATTAAGCAAAACTGTCTTCCTAATGAATCAAAGTAATTTTAACTGACATCACAAAATCAGCTACTAAAACAGTCTTCTGATCTCCAATACAATGACCTTACGTTACACCAAAATGAATATATTATTTTAGTGAACTGCATTTTCTGGTTCATCCTTTCACAGTAAAAAGTAATAACCTGGCAGCTACTTGCATTAACAAGAACCTTTATGTTCTGGTTAACCATCTCTGAGTTTTGATCACAGCAGCAGAATATGCTTTTTGTTTATCCAAGAGGAAACCTTATTCTGCTTTAACAGTATCATGATTTTGTTTAGAGAGCAACTGAGCTCAGCCCTAAGTGATATATAATGATCATAATAATTGGTGTAAACCAATCTTGAAAATCTAATTTTCCTTTTGCCAGTCATTGTCTAGGGGTGAGCAGATAAAGCAGTTCACACAAATGAGACAGAATGGCATTACTCTAGCAGTGCAGTTTCTGGAAAAGACTTTTCTCCCTCATTAAAAAAAAAACATAGGAAGAGAAGGCCTCTTTTCAGACCCCCTTCCTCTTTCCTGTTTGAGACACTACTGTGTGGGAAAAGAATCATTAAAGCTGAGGTAGCCATCTTATGGAGGGAAAGGATGGAAAAAAACCAGAATTCTTGATAACTTGACAAAATCACTGAACCAACTCTGAGCCTGCTCATATTTATAAGTAAATAACAACAACAACAAAATATGCCCTTACGTTAAAGTCATTTTTAATAGGAGATTGTATTACTTATAGGTAAAAACTTCCTAACTGATCAGGGTACTAAGCATCCTAGCTTCTCTGAGTCAGGTTCCATCAATCAAATATGTATTTGCTTCTAACTTTCTTCTTTTTAAGAATCTTCTAGGCAGGGGCACCTGGGTGGCTCAGTGGGTTAAAGCCTCTGCCTTCGGCTCGGGTCATGATCCCAGGGTCCTGGGATCGAGTCCCATATCAGGCTCCTTGCTCATCGGGGAGCCTGCTTCACCCTCTGTCTCTGCCTGCTTGTGTTCTCTCTCTCTCTCTGACAAATAAATAAATAAAATCTTTAAAAAAAAAAAAAAGAATCTTCTAGGCAGGTTCTATTACCAATCACTCCATTCTGAATAATCACTTTTTTTTCTTTGAAGTTTTCAATAAAAATATACAGTGCTACAAAAAAAGTCCACTAAAACTTTTCAGTTTCATTCTACACTTGTTTATCAGTAACCCAGTAGTCTCATTTCCAACTAGATCATAACCTTTTCATTTTTTTCTCTCCTCAGAGATTCAGCAGCCCAAATTCACAAACACAACTGTTTTTAAACTGGACTCTTCAAGGTCCTAGGTGTTTCCGTCAAAGTGTAGCTGGTCTCTACCACTAAAAAAGATAAGACTTCAACATTAGAATAATGCATAAGGCCTGCCATCATGGGACCTGTCATGTCTGCTGGCCCTATCCTAAGAAAAATTATTTTGCTACAAGCTCTTTTGAATGGGTAACCGCAGTTAAGGGTGTGTTCTACAGTGCAAAATTCCCTACTCTCAACCACAACTAATATGACCCTGTGACAGGCACTTTTTCTAAGGGTTGTCAATCTCTAGATTGGATTATGACCGATAATGTGGCCTAGTCTATAAAGATAAGCCAATTAGAATATCTACCATAGGAAATCAATGTAGAAGAAAACACATGCACATAGGTGAAACAAGAACATGAGACAATTTGAAGCTGTGATGGAGCTTAGCTCATGGAAAGACTGCAAGGCATACATAGTAAGGGAAATAGTGGGTCACTAAGTAGTGGGTCACTAAGTAGTGGGTCACAGTAGCCCTCAATTACTAAATTACTTAACTTTTATTAAGAAAGTAAAAAGTCGAAGCCAGAAGATGTTAAGTAGAAAAAGATACACACAGTGAATAAGCCAGTCAAAAGCAAAATGAAAAAAAAGAAGGCAATTAAAGTGTAAAATTTTGTTGTAAAGTGTAAAATTTTGTTAATTTTATATAGCTGCAATACTTTTTCAAGAGTTAGGATAGTTTCCCAATGGGTATCAATGTGCATCCATTATAATGTGTACAATTTGTAAGAAATAGTACAGACTAAGGTAATTGTAAAAGCATTATTTAATTGGTTATTATTTTCAAGATCATTAAGAATTTGTTTTCTTATTCTGTAAAATGAAAATTCATCCAAATGAAAAAGTGAAAATACGACCAATGAATCACTTCAAGAACTCACTGAACAATAAGGAAGGAATGCCAAATTTGAGTTGAATTCAAACTGGATTCTTCAGGAGCCCAAAGGACACTTTCCAACTATATAACCTTTGATATATCATTTCATAGGGCAGATGTTACTAGTGCTCACCTAATCTGGAACACACATGCACACTCTCTCTCTTACTTCCTAGCTCTTCATACAGTTAGGCTCCTTTCTACTGATGCAGCCAAGAGCCCCTGTACATTATTTAGTCTTTCACCAAGCTCTGGCAACTGTGGAGGGCTTAGGCTGAAATGGTAAAATCCTAAAATCAAGGTCAGCCGAATTGTTCAGTTGCCATACCAGGGGAAACCATCCTCTTGAAGGACAACCCAAGCCTGCAGCTGAATTTTCTAAAGAAGAAATAAACGTTCAATGCATTAAGCCACTGAGACTAAGATTGTTTATTGCCTCAGCATAACCTATATTGCCCTGATTAAAATATTCAGACTCTCACATCCATTCCAATGTCTATAAAATCATCTATCTCAGATGTGAGAAAAAAGTAACATGTTTTTAAAAAAACTTTATAAAAGTTCTGTATAAGCCTATATAAATTAAAGGTGTGTATCTAATATGCCTAATGAAAAGAAAAAATGTATAAATGATAACATAAGGTTATAAATATTCAGAATGTAGTATGTTGCTAACATGAATTGACATATACAGACTTGGGTAATAAAAGGTTAAAATTATCACATTAACTGGAGGAATATAAGCCTATGTGGGATAGTACACATGCACACATCTGTATATAAATTAACTAGTACAGGAAGTTTATTTTTTATCTAACCTTTTGTCATATTACTGAGAAAATCAGTGAATAAATAAAATTACAATATAAACTAGAGACAAACCAAAGTATATTTTAATATTTTTACTTTAGGAAAACAAGTTTGGCTACATATAAGGAATAACATTATGTGCCAACCAAAATCTCTTAAGAAGACTCTATACTTTCATGTTATTCTGAGAATTGCCCAGTCTCTGCCTACGTTTCTTACAGTAAAAAAAAAAAAAAAAATGTATTAAATAACGTAACAGTAAAGATCTCTGAAAAATGACTAGGTAAAACCTAAATGATTTCTTGAGATTTGAGTTTAAGATTTCAAATTTATGACTGAAGTATTTTTCATGCTGTTTTATATCATACTGAGCAATGCAACTTATCAAGATGTACGTCCTAACCCAATTTTAACTTTCTATTTTATTTCTCATGCTTGAGAAAAGACAGAGCATAAGTAATTTTAAAAATATAGATTTGAGAGCTTCTTTACCAAAAATAAAATTAATGACAAATGTTGTAATATAAAAGATATATACAAACAAGGGCAATGGAGATCATGATAAAACAACTCAAACTTTGAAGAGGGGGAGAAGCAGGGGACACATTCAAGATATTCAGCTATTTAACAACTGCAAGACATAAGAATCAACTAATCAAGACAGACCTTGGCTGTAACAACTGGCCCACGTATACTAGTCAAATGCTGGTATATACCATCAGAATATTAGTACTAATTCATAATTCACATTTGTTGATTATTTTATTTTCAGGAAAACTCTGTAATAACCAGATGCATCTCAATCCAGTTTCTCCTGTTTGTCCCAGATCCTACCTTTTTAGTTACTAGCAAATGCATCTCCCAGTTACACTTACTACAATTCATTCTGATGATTGCAGTTATCTTTGATAACCATAATGCATATTATCTTGGGTAAATATATGTAAATAACTTATGTATTTTAAACAGTTCCAGTTGACTTTTCCTCAGAGCCACAGATCATGAGTCCATAGCTCTTCGAATATAGAAAGTATGTGAAGTAAGTTAAAATGACTGGATTACTACAGAGTTGAGAGTTGATGTTAATACCCGTTGCACAACTACCTCACATTTCTAATCTTCATTTCCATGCTTTGCTTTAGTTTTTCCATACATTCTTCCTATTTCCTTCTGCTATTTATTTAGGAAATATTTGAATATCTATTTTAGAAAAAGGTCTAAGGAATAGTGTATAGAGGGCAGACAAGTGAACCAACTATTACAGTTTACTGGAAATACTGTCATTATACTATGCCTGGACGTTTGTGTACCTCCAAAATTCATGTTGAAACCTAACCCCCAAGGTGATGGTATTAGGAGGTTGGGCCTTTGGGAGGTGATTAGGTCATGAAAGTGGAGACCTCATAAACAGGATTAGTGCCCTTAAAAAAGCAGCCCCACAGAGCCCCCCTGCCCTCCCACCACGTAAGGTTACAGCTAGGAGGCACAGTTTATGAATCAAAAGCTGTCACCAGTCACCAAATCTGTCAGTATCATGATGACGGACTTCCCAGACCCAAGAACTGTGAGAAATAAATGACTGTTGTATAACCCATCTAGTCTGTGGTACTTTTGTTATACCACCCGGAATAGACCAAGACAACAAAGTCATCTGGAACCACAGAGGTTTTTTGATACAGCTAATGTTTTATTTTCATCTTCGAAGACATCTAGGATTTGATAAAAGCATGTAAACCCTCTGTTTGAAAAATGTACTTCCATAAAAATATGACACACTTGAGACTGGAACAAAATAAACAGAAAATTATGGAAAAAAGTTAGATTGAGGAGGACCTTAAATATTACGCTAAGGAATATTAAATTTATCCCATCAGATGCCTTAGAATAACACTGCCCAATAGAACTTTCTGCAATGGTGGATATATTCTATACTATGCAGTCCAATATGGCAGCCAGCCAGGAGACTCATGTGATTAGAGAGCTCTTAAAATCTAGCTAGTGCATCTAACAAGCTGAATTTAATTTTAATGTACTGGAGTTTTTAAAAAGTCACATGTAGCTAGTTGACTCCCATACTGTACAGCCATAAAGCACAAGCATAAGCATATAGAATGATCAAATTTACATTTCAGAAGGAAGACTAGCTGTTTAATGAGGAGGGCAGGTTGAAAGAGAGGCACACTTAGGAGTTAAGAAACAACTTAGAATGGTAACACAGTAGCCAAATGATGTGATCCCAAAGGAATGTGATATTAATGGAGCTGGTCAAATGGTAACCGTAGTCAAGAGCTATTTAGAAAATGAAACTGTATGAGTGGGTATAGAGGGTAAACAAAAGGAAGATTTAGTTAGGGTGGTTCTGGATTCCAGTTTAAGAAACCACCTATATGGTGATACCATTAGAAAATGAAACTGTATGAGTGGGTATAGAGGGTAAACAAAAGGGAGATTTAGTTAGGGTGGTGCTGGATTCCAGTTTAAGAAACCTTAAACTGGAGGTTTCACCATAGTGAAACCATTCACTTTTATAGAACAGTGCATGGAAAGTTCGGTTTTAAGTTTGGTTTCAAGTTTGAACTTAATGAGTTTGAACCATATATAGTTTTAAGTTTGAACTTCATGAGTTTGAACCATATATCCAGTAAAAGTTGGCTGGCCATAAATGATGGAAACTAAGAAAGCAATCAATAGTTTGGGGTGGTAATTAAAGAAGCGAATTTTGGATGGATCACTCAGAACACATGAGCAGTCACACTGCAAAGTTAAGGAAAATATCCAGAGAATACCCAAATACAGAAGAGGTAAAAGGCATTCTCCTCCACAAACATCTAATAAATATTTTTCCTCTAGAAACGGGACAGGGGTTTTTAGGGACCCAAGATGAATAAGATGCAGGTTCTATTCTCCAGGAGATCAGAGGTATAAAAGAATACTAATAGTAGGAAGAAGAGTCCATGGAGAAAGAGGTTCATGGATAACATGGAATACATACTGAAAGAGTTAAGAAAATCAGAAGCTGGACGAAGCGATAAAGTATCGATTACTACAGGAAGATAAGAAAGTGTCCATGAAACTGATGTGATAAGGTTATTAATTATCTCCTGCTAGGACACTTTTAGAATGGGAGAAGTAGAGGGGAGCCTGGATGGCTCAGTCGGTTAAGCGTCTACCTTGAGCTCAGATCATGATCCCAGGGTCCTGGAATCAAGCCCAGCATTGTTCCTCTCTCTCCCTCTGCCCTTATCCATACCACTCATGCTCTCTCTCTCTCACTTTTTCTCTCAAATAAAAAATAAAAATAAAAATAAAAAAGGACTTAGAATAGTAGAAACCAGACTGCAACAACCAGAGAAGCAAATGAAAGGTGTGGAAATAGGAGCATTTCAATGGGAGATATCTCTCCCTTCTCATCCATGCTATTCCTACCACATGGAATTTATTTAGATTCTTTCTTTCCATGTCTTCTCAAGGAACTTCCTTTCCTTTAATTTCAATATTTCTTTTTCTATTGGCTCTTTTCCTACTACCAATACTTGAATATACTTCAATATTATATTCTTAAATGAACATCACCCTCCCTCTTATTCTATACTTTTCTCCCTGATGACATAGCCAAAATTGTTAAGAGTGACCAAAACATATCCAAAGAAAAAAGGATGACTGGAAAGTACATTCAGTTATAGGGCAAGTTCTTAGATCATTCATGTTGATTAGGAATAAAGATTCCAGTGTTCTATACAAATCTAATAGTTTTTGCGGTATTAACTGACTGTCCAAATAGCCTTGTCTATGGGAATGAGATTCCCAAGCAGCCTCCTCCAACCAGCTTAATCTCTTGCCACGGTATTCCTCAAAGTTTAATTTCTTATCACAAAAAGAAGTGGTATTTTTCCACTAGATGTGAAGCTCCTTGAGGAAAAATATAACATCTTAGTTATCCTTTAAGTTCCCATACCCAGACTGTTATGTCATTCAAACTTATCTAATACCCAGAGCACTTTATTGACATAACAGTCACTCAAACTTATCATAGAATAATTTGACTGAATTTAAAGGTAGCCAACATAGTAACTTCTCCAACCACTTCTTTGCATAGTCCACATTCAGTACCATTTTACAAACATTCTCTAACCACTGTGCCATAAAGGCAAATGATTTACTGATGTGACAAAATAAAAATCCCCTTGGGTTGTCCAAGGGGACAGAGATCAGGATAAATAGTATCAAATATTCATCCCACATGGATATCAATTTCTAAGTATGGCATGACATGAAAAAGGCTGGGAAGAGTTGCCCTGGGTCCAATATCCCCAACAAATTAACCCCATTACTTTTATCTCCCAAAACTGCACACCTGCTGAATACTACTTGAGTAGAGAAAATCCTATTAATCACATGTAGGAAAGCAGAGTGGAGAGATAGCTTTAAAAGCACTCCCTGAAGCCAAGATTATTACAGGAGAAAAGAGACAAGACCAGTGGAAGAGATCAAAAAACAGTAATGAAAAAAGAAAAATGAGTAATTATCACTACTAAAATTCATTGAGCAGTTACTATGTGCCAAGAACTTTGTATAGATTCTTGAAACAATCCTTTCCGATAAATCCTATCGTTTTCTCTATTTTACAAAACCTGGGCTGAACCTTAGATCTGCCATTTAACTCACTCGAGGATATACCACAAGTATACTCTCCTGTAAAGCTGCGATTAAAACTCAGGGAATCTGACTTCTCATCAGCCTACACTGAAATGGGATCAGAACAGCATAATGAAACAGAGGTCAAGGCGTCAAAAATAACTCAAGAAATAAATCATCAGTAACAAATGCAACCAAACTGTTCAGAATAATGACTCCTCTGGTAGAATAAAGAACATTTGGTGGTTTAAAGGTGATTAGTGACTACCGACTGAAGGTCAAATTTCAGTACACTTTTAGCCAGTCATAGGACTCGTATTTTAAACTGGATTGATTAGATAGATAGATAGATAGATAGATAGATAGATAGATAGATAGATATGGGGCAGGGGTTATATCTATATCTATTTATCTATTTATCTATCTATCTATCTATCTATCTATATCTCAAGATGGGTATGAATAATTTATATCCCTCCTTGAAAACCAGAGCAAAGATGGATCAGGGAGGTAAACATCTTGTTTTTGGTAACTGTATTCTTTTCCTGTTCGCACTTATATTCCTTTATTAGTAGTATCTGTACCATGATAAACATAGTCTGGTGAGGTAATAATTAGGATTTCAAGTATCTCCGCCAACAAGTAGGCCAAATTTATTTCTCCTTCCATGGAATTCAATTCCTGAACTGAGGGACAAAAAGACTGAAAACCACTGCATGTCTATATAGTGGAAAGAAACTTCTGTCTTGGTTTCTTACCTCCTAAACTGCTTTAGTTCCTATTACCAAGACCTAATTCTTCAGTTACTCTTTGGCTTTTTGAGATTAAAAAAAATCCCCTTTAGTTTAAGTTAGCCAGAACTGTTTCATGTGTTTAACCAATATAGTGAGTGATACAAGTAGTAAGCTAATCCTTTAATATTAATTAGAAGGAAGTAGGAAAGGAAAGTATACAGGAGATGGATGAACGATGCTATTTTTTGAAAAACCTAATAACTATTTTCTCTATCTAAACATGTATTTTCTCTGGTCAAACCTACTTCACTTACTAGACATCTAGGTACAAACATTGTACTTAGTCCTGAGTAAAAAATAAGTAAATAGCCTCTGTTCTCATAGAGTTTCTGAGTCTTCTCCAGCAACTTCATTTCACAATGATCCTGCTTATACCACTGACATACAACCACCCTGACATTTTAGCATTTCACCACAAAGCCACATTAGCATTTTATAATATTTTAAGAGTATGACTAAATGGTTGGGGAAGGTAAGTTTCATCTGTGCAAAGAATATCAATTCTTTAAGAATGTATACTTGTTAAATATATTTCCAAGCTCTGAGTCTCTATATAAAACATTCAATATATCCTACCTAGCTGAACAAATGATGGCAAACCAGAACAATTTATACTTGTTGAGAAAAATCCACTTTCAAAGATGTATCAACACATAAAATATAAGTTCCAAGAAGACAAGGGCTTTTCTCATCTTGAGCACTGCTGATGCTCACCACAGGGCCTACCACTAGCACACTGTAATTGCTCAAGTGTATTTACTGAATAAATGGCAGTGAATAAATACATAAATGTTAAGTAGTCAAAGTATTTTCTTTTTTTGCCTAAAGTGAGTGATTTCTATTGATGTCTTATGATTTTATAAGTAGTGCTGAAACCATATGTCCTCTGGGAGTATAAGAAAATAAATTCTGTAACTGAGATTCTTGTTAAGCAACCAGATGGGAAAGATATCATTACCAATCCCACATTCATAATTCAATAATGAATTGCTTCAGGAGGAATTGAGTAGAAATATGTATGATCAGATTAATAGAAGTTGTTCTAAAATATCACTACTCTCTGACTATATCTAGCAAAACAAGAAAACCTTTGATGGAAGAAAGAGAAGTAGGGGGTTGAGGTAGAACGCTAAATTATTTTAGGTTGGCCAAGATACACAATCAATAAATGCTAAGGTTAACTCACTTTTTAAAAGTAAAGTTGGGGGGGCACCTGGGTGGCTCAGAGGGTTAAGCCTCTGCCTTCAGCTCAGGTCATGATCTCAGGATCCTGGGATCCAGCCTGCAGCAGGCTCTCTGCTCAGCAGGGAGCCTGCTTCCCCCTCTCTCTGCCTGCCTCTCTGCCTACTAGTGACTGCTCTCTGTCAAATAAATAAATAAATTAATTAATAAATTAATTAATTAATTAAATCTTAAAAAAAATAAAATTTGGTTTTTTTAATATTCACAAAAAGCATTATGTTTTTAAATAGAAAGGTACTGTGCATATAATATTCACTTGATTTTGTCCTAAAATAAGCTAGTCATCCTTATGTGCAGTATCACTTTAAATTGGTGACTTTAAGTAATCACAGGAAGCAGTATAGTAACTAGGCATGTTAAAAAAGTTCAGATAGGGCTGGGTTTCAATGCAGTTCTGCCATGGGCTATTTATGTGCCCTTGGATAAATTATTTAACCTCAATTTCTTTACCTGCATGAGAATAGTGTTATTTATTTCGAAGGTTTTTGGCAGATATTAAAATGGAAAATGCCCATGGAGTATGTGGCATTGTGTCTGGTACATAAATAACTAACAAATGTTAGATATCATGACGATAAGTAAAATTTCAAAAATAACGTTTCAGTTACAAAGTAAGGTTCTTTTAAAGAAACCTAATTTAGTGTCCTAGCTTATAGGTATAGGAACCATTAAAATTAAATTAATATTAGGTATTTGCTCGACATTAAGTATCAATAGGACCTGACTTTTATTACTTTTCCAGAGCATCCTGTACATCCTTCTTTATCTATCTGACTGTTTGATTAGTGTCTCTCTGCTTATATACATGATTGTTTGATTAGCGTCTCTCTGCTCCTCTAGTTTATAAGTGCCATGGAAGCAGAAACGTCTATTTCTCTCACATTAGATGCCCAGTGCCCAGTTCTGAGCAGCTAAATAAATACTGACTGCCTGAATGAAGGCTAGTGTACTAAATTTCATGATTATCTCACTATATAAAATAGCTTTTTTCCCCCTCCATTTTACATAACAGATATTAAACTAGAAAGGTTAAGTGACTTGCTAAAGATCAGAGAGGAAAAAAATGTCAGGACTGAAATCTAAGCCTTGGTCTCCTAATACACCATACTGAATACAATATGAAGAAGCATTACTGCCATGACATGAAAAAAGAAATAATTCCTTGTTTTTAAGGCAAGGACCATTCTTCCCAAAGTTATACTAAAACTGCTTTTATACTGATCAAATATATGCTAAAAAAAATAATGATCCTGCAATTTTTTTCTTGCTTTATTGATTTTACTGTGAGAAGAATATCTTACAGAGAGGAAGGAAATCTAAGATTATTGAGATCTTCATTCTTCTTTGTTCTATCAATAAGAAGCAATTATCATTAAATTTCCAAATCTTGACCATCTACCTTTATAACAATATAAAAAGAATGCTCATTCATTAGACAACTACTTATTCAGTGCCTATCATATATTGTACATAATGTTAAGCACTTAGGATATAGTCCAGAATAAGAAAGAGAAGGAGTCTCTTCTCAGAGACTTCCTAATCTTAGGAAGCCTACTCTTTTCCTTATATATATATTTCAATTTCTACTGAGGCGATCTAATTGCTTTTTGGAATATTTTCAGCCTCAAAGTGAATTATTTCCAGTCACATATTCATTATAACTGAATTAGATTAAAAGAAAACAACTTATAAGTTGTTTTGGAAATTATTTTTGCCTGTTCTTTATCCCTGGCACAAATAAACTAATGATGGCATGCTGTTACACATACTTTCAAAGTGGGGAGCCAAAATGGGCATTCACCAAAATAAATAGTTTTCATCCCATAATCTTGAAGCAAATATATGAATTCTGAACACTGCCCCAACACTGTTAGCATCAATCAAGCCTGCAACATCAGGACTTGATGTAGGACTTGAACTGAATGTTCACAGATCAGATGATGGTTAAAGAACGAATAAATGAATATATTAGATGCTGTCTAAACTGATTAGGTGCAGTTTTTCTTAGCCAAAGTTCAGAATTTGCAATTTTGCAAGTCTTGAATATGCAATCATATTGCATATATGCAATTATATTGCATACATGCATAGTGCATATTGCACATATAACTTATGTTATATGTGGATTACACATACCGATACTTAATATGCTAAATCTAAGAAACTTTATACTATTTATCATTTAAAATAATAAATCCATTACATGTTAACATACCTTTTTTATGAAAAATATACTTGTCAAAAAGAAAACTACAAAGGTGAAAAATGGCACTGATAGAGACTTTTTCAAATCCCTTTAATGTCTGGCTTAAACCAATAGAACTAGAGAGAAAAAGGAAAAGAGCCATGTGTTCATATATTTTTTCCTGCATTCAATCATTTGCAATATGTTGTTTGGTTGAAATATATAAAGAAAATCCAAGTTCACATACATATGAACCTGGGAAAGGAAGGAGCATTTCAATAGTCTTCTTAAATATTAGTGGTTTTTTTTTTTTTAATACTACACCAAAACTCCACAAGAGGTATAAACTACTTAGACAGTGCTCCCTCAGCTCTTTTCTTGGTTCAATTCTTCAAATAGTGACGTCTTGGCTCTATGTCAGCTCTTCAGAAAGAAGTAACCATTTAAGCCACTTAAATAATAACCTTATTACAGATTTTCAACCTTACAATCTTATAGAATTCTTCCAAGTCAATCTCATTACCTGGAATATTTCAATATCACAATTAATGCTTTTATTGTGATACAATTTTACTTCAGTGATAAAAAAATGTATCAAATGAAAGTGACTGATAACAATAATAGATGTCATTAATTTGATTATATAACTCCTTTTCTGCTTTATACGACCTTAAGTAGAATAATAAGTGGCAATCAGCTACTTGTATTCATAACCTAGTACTTAAACAACATAATGACCTGGTCTACTTAATCCAAAGTTGAGCATATGCCAGACCTAGACTTCTTAAGTGGGAAAAAGAGGGAAAAACATTTAAACAAACAGTGGAATTTATAATCATAGATATTAGATCCCAGGGTGCCTGCATGGCTCAGTCATTAAGCAACTGCCTTCAGCTCAGGTCATGATCCCAGGGTTCTGGGATGAAGCCCCACATCAGGCTCTCTGCTTGGCGGGAAAGCCTGCTTCTCCATCTCCCACTCCCTCTGCTTGTGTTCCCTCTCTCACCGTGTCACTCTCTGTCAAATAAATACATAAAATCTTTTTTAAAAAAGGATATTAGACAACATGGGACAACAGATAAATTATTCCTCTGAGTCAATTTCCTCCCAGGTAAGGTGAAAGGTGTCATTTAAGTCATCATAAATGTTCCAAATCTGAAATTTAAAGAATTCCATAATCTAGCATTCTGTAGTAAGAATGGCTCAAAATGATTAATTTTGTAAATTTAAACTTTGAATGACTTAGAACTATTATTTATAGATGAATTTATTTTATAAAGGCTTTTAGGTAAGTGAAATATCAAATTTACCCATTTATAAATTTAAAAATTTTTAAATTTGAAGTCAGATATATTTAGTTTTGTTAGGTATTAAAGATTTGCTCCAATATTAAAGTTGAATATATTTAATATTTTTTCTTGCTGCATAGGGTTTCCATCTCATCATGCAATTGTTAACATTTTGCACTGAAATACTTTGTGCCATGCAAAATGAGTGCTAAATCTTCTGATTAATGGGGTACACGGCATAGATTGAACCATAGAAAGTTGTTAACTTTTTCCAGGTGAAAAACAATGGGTTGTAGTAAACTTCATATATTATAATTTAATTACTTACATGGCAGATTAAAAACCAATATGAGAAAATGCTCATAAGGAATAACTTTTCTTCCAAATTTTATAAAATTTTATAAATTAAAAAATAATTTTATAAATCTAAAATTAAAAAGTAATTTTATAAATTTAAATTTTTTAAGTTTTATAAATTTTATAAAATATTAATAAGGTCTTTCTGCAGTACTATTAATCTAAATAATACTAACTTTCTAATAATTGAGAGTATTTTACAAAGAGCGCTAGGTCTCACAGGTGCTACTAATAGCAATCCTGTCTTTAGAAGGCTTGCATTCCGATAGGCAAAATGACAAAGTACACAACAATATAGAGAGTAGAAAGAGAGAAGATAGTGTGGTCAATACAAGATTGCTTCGTCTTCAAGGAAAGTGTGCCCTTTGAGCAAGGTAAAGTGATTTGGAGGTGAGGTATTAATTTATAATTTATAAATGAAAGAAAGTAACTACTTGGTGGCTTAACTTTTTCTAATGGTACTTCAGGCTTTTAAAGACAAACATCACAGTCGCACTCGGGCAGGAATCCCTGATAATGCGGGCAAGCAGGTGCAACTCCAGGTCACAGAATTCTTCCTTGCTAGGTCACCAGGCGGCCTATATCAGGCCTGCAGGGAAAGCTCATAGAGGCTTTGCCTCACCTGACTGTCCTGACGACGAAGTACACCAGCACCGCACCGCTCACCACCATCAACACGGTCAGGGCCCGCTGGGTCATAGGCTTGTCGCCGGGGTTGGGGCTCACAGCAAGGCTCCCACCCACGGAGTCTTCTTCCCCCGCCTTCCCTGCGTTGTCGTCTGCTGAAAGCCCCGCCCGGGGGCTACTGCCATTACCGCCCTCTGCGCCCCGCGGCCCTGCGGCTTCTGCCGGAGCGCCGCCGGGGGACTGGGCAGCGGTGGGGCCAGAAGGCAGGGGTGACAGGGTCCGCGGCCCGCGGTCAGGAGGCCCAGGGTCCGGTGCGGCCTCAGCCCCCTGCAGCAGCAAAGCTAAAGGCCCTCCCAAACCTGGCAGCAATAGCAGCAGCAGGAGGGCGGAGGCCAAGAGGTGACTGAGACAGGAGCTGCAATGAGGGACCTTCATTGTCCCCCCGACCGCCCTCTCACCACGCGGGAGCCGCCGGGCCCGCCGCCCAGGCTCCAGGAGGAACCATGAACGCAGTGGAAAACGAAGAAGTGACCAAATCCTGAACTGAGGCCTGGCTCTGGCAGGTGGTAGGGATAGCAGCAGCGGCAGCGGCAGCAGCAGCGACAGCGGCAGCGATAGCTGCCAGGACAACCGGAAGTTCGTACATCTCAGCAGCCCGTGAAACTACGGACGCTTTAGGTTGCTAACAAGTAGGGGCTGGCGCGTTCAATGACGTCAGGCGCGTACGGTCTTCTGCGCATGCGTCCAGCCAGAAGGCGCTGACAAGCTCTGAGGTTTGGTCAGAAGGAGGAAAGTAAACAAAAGAAGGTGGTGTAAAGGGAACGGCGACTCTGCTTAGGGAGCTGTGAGAGACTGGAAGCTCATAATTGAGTTCCTTGGTGCAAAACTGCAGAAACACAGCTAATCATTGGTCAAGACGGGCTTGACTTTCTCTCAGCTCAGGTACAAATTATGAACCTCTTTCTGCCTCTGAGACCCTAACCTCCCTTTCCTTAGAGCATTTACGTTAGAAACTTATGGTAATTCATTCTCTGCCCTTCTGAGTTAGAAATCCTTTTAAAAGTTCATGTTGGTTTACAGCCAAGGGCTGTCTTTTTAAAGAAACATCTTTTTGAAATGTAATCAAAGAAGACAGCCATCCTTATTATCTCCCAGTCACTGTAGAGGGTAGGAGAGTCTAACTCGGGCCCGCACCCTGTGCCAAACTGTAAAACTACTTGTCACAAAATTAGAGGGAAAAGTAAGCGTTTCCTTTGGGGAAGGCCAGTTAGTAAACACAGGTGGTCTATGATGCACCCTACCCCAGCTTTTAAAATCTCCAGCAGTTTCCAAGGACTTGAGCTGGAATGGAGTTGTGGCCTTTCTCCTCTATTGCCATAATCTTGAATAAAACCGTCCTTATCTGTTTAATTTTGACATTAGTAACAAGGAATTTTGGTTTGATGGGGCGCCTGGGTGGCTCAGGTTATGATCTTAGGGTCCTGGGATCGAGCCCCCTATCAGGCTCTCTGCTCAGCGGGGAGCCTGCTTCCCCCTCTTTCTCTGCCTGCCTCTCTGCCTACTTGTGATCTCTCTACTCTCTGTCAAATAAATAAATAAATAAACAAACAAACAAACAAACAAACAATCAATCTTTGGGGGAAAAAAAAGATTTTATTTATTTATTTGACAGAGAAAAGATTTTATTTATTTATTTGACAGAGAGTAGAGAGATCACAAGTAGGCAGAGAGGCAGGCAGCGGGGGTGGGGGTGTGGGGGGGGAGCAGGCTCCCCATTGAGCAGAGAGACCCATGCGGGGCTTGATTCCAGGACCCTGAGATCATGACCTGAGCCGAAGGCAGAGGCTTTAACCCACTGAACCACCCAGGTGCCCCAATAAATAAAATCTTTTAAAAAATAAAAAGGAACTTTGGTTTGAGCAGATAGCCAACAAACAAAAAACGCTTGACCAGACCTCAAGTTAACATGTCCGCCCCCCCCCCCACAAGGTTTTATTTATTTACTGAAGAGGGAGAGAGAGTGCATGAGCATGTGAAGGGAGAGGGGCACAGGGAGAAGCAGATTTCCTGTTGAGGAGGGAACTCCATATGAGGCTTGTTCCCAGGACCCTGGAATCATGAACTGAGCCAAAGGCAGAGGCTTACCCAACTGAGCCACCCAGGCACCTATCATTTGTTCTTTTCTTTTTTTTTTAAAGTTATTCATTCAACAAATTGATTAGAATTTCTACTCCTTGCTTAGCAGTGTGCTAAATTATGGGTATCTGACAGTAGACAAATAAGGTATGACCCTTGCTCTTATAGCATTTAAGTTCAAATAGAGGTAACACAATAAGTAATTGCAGTCATTCTGAATTCTGAAGTGTGTGTTATAGATGACAAGTACAAGGTCTATAATAAAACTTTGGTAAAGGGCTATTGTAGTTAGTGTGGGTGGGATAATATCTTTTAACTGCTTTATGCTTTAGCTGGTAGTAATAGAATAATGCAATTGCTCCCTCCTGGTAGAATTACAGAGGCTAGGCATTGTGAGGAAGAGCATTAGTGACACACGCTAATTTTAGCTTCCAGCCTGGTCTTTATCAGTAATAAAATGGCTGTTAGGATTTATCATTTCCCTTATTCACAACTTTCTTCAGAGCCATATATGGAAGAGGGTTGATATTTAATGCTTCTCCTCCTTTCAAAAATCCAATATACAACACATCAAAAAAAAATGCATCATCTTTCCTTCCTTGCAGTATGTCATTTTACTAGTGTGTGCTTCATCTTCATTGATGGCATTATTCTTTTCTCAGATGGTTAAACGTAAAATCTTGGAGTCATTCTTTACCATTGGTTTATCATCTGCATCATTCCTTGCCAGTAACTGGGACATACAAAGTGCTAAATAATTGAAAGGAAAGTCAAGCTAATGCTTCCATATGATTAGAGTATATCATGTTCTAATTTTTTCTCCAAATGTGACCCTCAGCTAACTGAATCAGAATCAGAAATGGAATATATTTAAACTATAGATTCTAGGTCACTATTCCAGAAATTCTGAGCTAGAATTCTTGAGACTGGGGACAAGGACTACTATGCATTTTTACTAAGCTCTCAGAGTGATTTTCATTGGCACTACATTCACAGATCTCTTTCCTTTCCCTTGCCGCCTACATCCAGATGATATCAAATTAACCACTTTCCTAACATCTTTTTCATTAATCAACTTTTCTCCTGTGCTTCTGACAAAGAAGCATTTTTTTTTTTTTAATCTTGCTAAGGCTCCCCTCTAGCCTACTTCGATCCCAGCCATTTCTATCTTCAGTTAAACTTTATATATTACTGTGAGTGTAAACTTTCAAGCTTGGATCTCTCTTACAATAAAAAAAAAACAGATTTTTCCCAGAGATTCTGAGTCCTCAACAACAGTGATCTTAAGCATGCTAAGCATCTACAAACTACTGCGTTCTTGGAAAAACACTATTATTTGCAAATATAATGAAAAAAAATATTTTCAATTTCATCACAGCAACTGGAGCAAGATTCTTGGGAGAAAATACTGTTTTGCTTGTATAATATAAAATGACAATTTGGGCCACACATGTCTATTTAAAAAACATTATCAAACTAGGTATAATTAGTGTTTCTGAATTGTTTCTGTTAATAATAATACCACGTGTTCATTCACTTGTTTTCATCTGGCTTGCAAACAAATTGTGCCAACCAAAAAAAATTTAAAAACACATAGGAAAGAAAAATTCTTATAACTAGGAATTTATATGAATTTATGTAAATTAATCTGCATACTGGAAAAAGGCCACCATTATTCTGATTTCCTTTTTTTTTTTTTTAAGATTTTATTTATTTATTTGACACAGAGAGAGATCACAAGTAGGCAGAGAGGCAGGCAGAGAGTGGCAGGGAAGCAGGCTCCCTGCTGAGCTGAGAGCCTGATACAGGGCTCCATCCCAGGACCCTGAGATCATGACCTGAACCAAAGGCAGAGGCTTTAACCCACTGAGCCACCCAGACACCCCCATTATTCTGATTTCTTAAGGAACACCTCAGCTGACATACAGCAGTCTTCCATGAAAATATAGCTAAAAACCACTGGCCTGCTGTTTTAGATTCGAGAAAAATCTAAAACCTTAGGTTTGATGTTAAATACTAATTAAACATCTATTATGTGCTAGATTTCATATTATCATATGTTAAACTATTATGTGTTTAATCCTCACACACAAAAAACCACGTTATTATTCCTGTTTTATAATTAAACTGAGACACAGGATAATCAATTGGGTGAAAATCTGCTGAATGAAAATAGAGCTGGGCAGTGAACACAGGCAGTCTAGCAGTAGATGTGGGCTATTTCCACCTACATTTCTATCTTCTAATTATGAATTTCCAATATTTGAGTCTAAGCTATTGTTTTAACCAGCTTTGCTAGAATCAGCGCTGCATAACCAATACCCAAGAGATCTTCGTGGTATATAGCAAATAAGGATTATTTCTCACATCTTTGGTAAAGCTGAGGTTGACTGATATAAGCTGACTTCGTATAAGCTTGGTTTTAGGCCACAGATTTAGTTCATTTTTACTCCAGGCACATTTCATTCTTCTGGGATCTCATGGCTTTCTAGGTTATATTCTTCTCAAGCCTAAGTTCAGAACTTCGTGAAGCAGAATGGGTGAGTGGAAAGGCAACTGGAGCCATGTTTGTCTTTTTTTTTTTTTTTTAATTGGTTACCCTAAAGTCCTATCTGATGCCCTTGACATGCATTTCTGTGGAGAGAAGTGTTACATGGCCACTTTCGGCTTGCAGGAATCTGGTATTTTAATATTTAGATGTACATATTCTTGTGTCTAGCTAAATTCTATTTGTTAACAAAGAAAAAGAGGAAATTTATATTGATAGACATTTCATTTTTAGTTCAGTCTAATAGCACATAAGTTTCAATAAGTGTTTGTTGGTGTCAAAATCCCCTTGGATTGGATCCCATGGGTGGAATCAGGATGAGGGAAGGTAGGAGGATAGTTTAACTGTAACAGTCATCCATAGTCATATCTGACAGAAAGAATATCTTATATTTTAAGGGGCAGAGACTTCCATATCAGGGGACTATCTCTATACTGAAATCCAAAACGAAATAGAGTTCAATAGTCCAGAAAAGAGAATATGAACTAATTATGTTACCAGAAGCCAAGAGAATTTACTGAAAGCTAGAATATGAAGGCAGAATTGAAATGTCAAATAGACAGCTAAAGGGCAACAGTTAAAGAAAAGAGGATGATGCTATTGGGGTAGGCACTGCATAACTGAGGAGGAACATGAACAAATGTCAGAATTAAATATCTAAAATAAAATGGCCACACAAACCTGTTGTTCCTGAGAGGAAAGAAATAGATGAGCTTATGGTTGCTCCAGACCTCTACTTAGGGAAGATTTCCCAGCTCCAGTGCTATGACCTGAAATTTAGAATTTAGTCAGAATATGGATCTCTGTCTCTCTCTCTCTCTGTCTCTCTTTCTCTCTCTCTCTCTCTCTCTCTCTCTCTCTCATTCTCTCTCTCTCTCATCTAAGGAGACAGAGATGAGAGTTCTGAATATTTGAAGTGGTTGGAATCTGTGGGGCAGGAGATTAAGAAAAGGAGTCTATAGAAGTCATGCAATTCATATGAGGGTTTCATGTAAGTACTTGACTGAGATCTAGGCAAGACAACCAGAGACATGGCCGCTCAAGTCTTAGAGTGATTGCTACAGAGATGAGAGCAGAACAGAGATATTAAGACACTAACGAGTGCTGGAGACTTTGGAATTTTGAGCCGGATAGACTGAATAGATCTCAACACCTCCTAACAGTGTGAAAATCCGGCTGAACAACTGCCTGAATAAAGACCACATCCAGAGAAAGGTCCACTTTAGACCTACTTTAAAAAGCTTGAAACCAAGCCCTAAAAAGATTCTTAGAGAAGACAGTTTGGAGATTGAACCTCTCCAGTTTAGAGGGACTTAGAACACAGAAATTATAGTCTCAGGAACAGAGATATAAAAATTCAAGAAAAATGAACAGGACCTCTTGGCCTCATGGGACAATATTATGCAGTTTAATATATACACATTGGAACCCCAAAAGTAAAATCAGAATGTAGTGTTGAGCAAGAAAATAAAATTTTTTTGAAAAATGATGACAGAAAAACTTTCACTGATAGTGCCAGGAATATCAGAGAGCAGTAAGCAAGGTAGAAAAAGAGAACCACATTTAGGCATATCAGAGTCATATAGATAGTCACAAATATCAATATCCAGAATAGAAAATCTTGAAAAGAGATTAAAAAATGCATTACACACAAATAAAAATAGAAATGAAGGCATGCATTTCAATAGAAACGATGGAGACCAGAAGACAATGCAATGGCATCTTCAAGGTACTAAAAGAAATTTTAAAAAGCTATTAATTTCTAATTACACAGTGGCAAAAAAAACCTCCCAAAAACTTTGATGAAATAAAGATATTTTTAGGCAAATGAAATACAGATGCCGTTGTATAACATTGAGTTAAAATTTTACAAGTATTAAGTTAAATAATTACTTTTTAATAAGCAAAATGCATTTTTTAAACCTCTTCATCCATACAAGTAAATAAGACAAAATTTATTCCATGTGATATGTAGTCTACACTAGTTAACCTCAACTGCATTGCTGGTTTTTATTGGACTCAAATTGGCATATCTAACTTCTCTGCCAGGCTTTGTAAAGAAAAACGGTAAAAACAATGTATGAGCTTATGTAGAGAAAGGGTAGAAAATCACCAGTGCTATAAAAATAATAAGTTACTACAAGAATCTGTGATCCTAATTTTACTTGATTGTATCTAAATTCCATATGTCTCACATAAATTTATCCTTAAACAATTCCCTCAAACAGGTGAAACAAGAATATCTAATTTTGCTGAACTCTTCTGTAGTATGTATTGACAAATCAAGAGCTTTTTATATCATTTTACACAAAGCTATTAGTCTCATAATGTACTCCTACCAAAATGGGACACTGTAATATGAGTGAGCTTTTAATGTTTCTAAAATTCTCTGCTCTTAAGAGTTTTAAATGGAAAGATAAGCTATTGAAATAAGATTCATTCAAGAATGCCTGTGAGATTCAGTGCAGCTTCAAGTTAAGCTAGGGTTTCAAAATATTTGCATCTGAGAAAACTACTAAGATTTTTGTTCTTTTGGTTTTTGTTTTGTTTTGTTTTTGTAGCACAAAATGGGATGAAAGATTTTTGTACAACCTAGTGATGAAAAGTAATTCTGAGGAATACTATATTACTGAAGGGTGGTGATGAGGTCTGGGAAACTTAATCTCATTCTGGAAAAAATTTTGCGGATTTATATTTTGAAGTGACAGAGAGATGTGTCTGAAAACTGCAGATTCTTAGCCTTTTCAAATTAAAGCAGGTATTAGACATTCTTCTCTGGTCACTAGAGAGTAGTCTTTTGTTAAAAGTAAAAGTCTATGTCTAGTAGATACATTAGGAGAATTTCAGAATTAGATTTTAGACTACTCTGTTGAAATCAGAATGCCTATGAAGAAAATCACTTATCACAAAAGGATATAAGAAATGGTGAAAAAGTATATTATTAATTGATTTGCATTTTTAAATGTTCATTTAAAAACTGAGTTATTAAGGGACAGCAGATGTGTCAGTTTAAGAAATACGCATAGTACATGCATGTTTCCTGTATCTCTGATAAGCTAAAAAATCCTTTTTAATGCTAATGTTGGAAAGAAATTCTAGAACAGACTTTGGGACATTAGTCTTTGTGGGGTTCAAAAGCTTGGGAAGAACCGGTGAGCCTCAAGCAACCCTACCTTCCCTTTGCATTCATGAATCTGTCATACTCAGGGTACTCTCATTCTCCCCAACCTCCACCCCCAACATATTCAGGAAAAGAAAGAATTTGATTTTAGAAATAACACCCCTGAAACCTGGGAGGAGACAGGGAAATGAATTGTTAGTGACCAACCTGAGAGAATAAGAGATTTTAATCTAGACCTTCCTCTCACCTCAATATTTATTGTGTCAGTCCTGATGTACTACTCCCCTTTGCATACTCTCCAAAGAGAGTACACCATTTTTAATTTTTTCCCCAGGCTTCTTCCTCCCTCAGAATCTAATTTAAAACATTTTTCCTCTAGTGTATTTTCCTTAATTGGCCTTTAGTCAACTTAAATCTCTTGCTCAACTTCTATCATTTTAACTCTTCAAATTGCAAATGGAGCATACACTGTTTGTGTCCCATGTTAATGTACTTAGGTCATCCACACCTCTTCTGAAAGTTCATTATGTGGTGTTTAAAGTCAAGTAGACTATTTAAGTTTCTGTCATTGAGATGGTTTTACAGAAGAGCATAGATTTGGTGAAAGCATCCAATTAAGATAAATTAAGGTTTTTTTTTTCTATTTTTTTCTTTTTAGGATAGAGAATCTTGATAACTATGATGGTGGTGTGGGAGATTCAAATACCCCAAGTATACAATTTTGTAATGTTACCAATCTAAAAGATATAAATAATATTTTATTTTGTATTTTTCTTTTTTTTTAAAGGTTTTATTTATTTATTTGACACAGAGACATCACAAGCAGGCAGAGAGGCAGGCAGAGAGAGAGGGGAAAGCAGGCTCCCCGCTGAGCAGAGAGCTGATGAGGGACTCTATCCCAGGACCCTGAGATCATGACCTGAGCTGAAGGCAGAGGCTTTAACCCACTGAGCTACCCCGGCACCCTATTTTGTATTTTTCTAAATAATGTTTTAAACTGTGCAAGATGATCAATTCATATATTTAAGAGCAACTGACTTTGAACTTTAAACAGATATATTTCAGAAAAATATTTAATTGAATCTAAAAGATAGATTTGCAGTAGAAAGAAAGAGAAAGAAAGAAAAGAAAAAAAGAAAAGAAAAGAAAAGAAAAGAAAAGAAAAGAAAAGAAAAGAAAAGAAAAAGAAAAGAAAAGAAAAAAGAAAAGAGAGAAAGAAAAATTGCATTAGAATTTCATGATCTGAGATTGATATATGCTTGTTTTTCCAGAACTGGTATAGCAGGGTGGTGAATAGGTCTTTCCTGTACCTGGAAATTGGTAACTAGGAACAAAAACTGGGGACAAGGAGGCTTAAATACTCTAGGATCTAAGGAAATCTGGGGACACATGGAGACCAAAGTACTCTTTGCAGTTTATTTAAAGGACAATATCCCTTTTGTCCTACTAGGGACTCAAAGATGTTCTTAAGGAGAAAAGTGGAGAAAAAGAGACTTTTGATAGAAGCTAGTTGAAGGCAAAGAGCAGGAAAAAAATAAAACCATTTCAAGTTTCTATCTAAGTTTAGATTCAGTGAAATGGTTATGTTAGCTCTGTAGTCTTCGTTGTCATTTTTGAACAGCCTTCTTGAAAGACAGGAGTGTCAGCAGCGTAATGCCATTGCATACACTTACAGGCTAGGCTTCCGTGTAAGGCTGACTTAGTCAGAATTCCCTTTGGAAAGTGGAATTCTATAGGTTGTAGCTTTGAAGCTTCTGTTTTACAAAGCTTAAAAAAACATAAATAAATCATTAGGTGAGGTCACAGTACTAACACCTAAAATATTTAATATTTGT
The DNA here is from genome assembly GCA_028646535.1 of Procyon lotor. NCBI lineage: Eukaryota > Metazoa > Chordata > Mammalia > Carnivora > Procyonidae > Procyon > Procyon lotor. Next base: position 65,159,625 of record CM053607.1, read on the forward strand.
TAGCATTTTTTAGCCTTTAGCTCTGAAAAACAATATGCAGTGTTAAAGGACATCACACAAATCTACATTATATGATCTGAACACCAAGTGCATAAGTCAGTTTATGGCTTAGAGAGTTATGATGTAACAGGACAAATAATTATACTACATCTTCAAGATCGTTTAATAAACTCTCAGTATATGTTGTTTCAGGCATACTCCTCACAAAATATTCTCCAAAGTGATTATTTTGTTAGGTGTATTTAATACAGACAATAAATCAAAAGCCAATATCTTAATCTCTGTATGATTATTATAGCATGTTTAGAATTATCTTTCATTGAGGTTTATGAGGAAATGTGTTCATTTGTGTATTTGTATTAAAAAAATTAAGAAAATATAGAAAAACTTTAAGATAATTACAAAGGTTAATAGATTAATTTTATATATAGTTTCTAAATTTTCAGGTCAGAACAGTAACTTCCGATGTGAGTTTTTCAGCATTCTAGGATTTTTCTACTTAATTTCATAAGTGCCCCCAAAGTTTCAAGTCATTTTCTTAAACAAAAAACTTAACTCAATAAATTTAAAAATTTAAATATAAGTTTAAAATAAATTTAAAATTATTTTTACTTAATGTTCATGCTGTATTCATGGTCTTAAATAATTTTGTTTAGAAAGTGCTAAAGTAATTACCAACAACATATTAATGTACTTTTTTAAAGTTAAGGGTAAGTATAAATAATCAAGGGTAGGACAGTCATTCTATTAGAGTGGAGCACATAGCATCAGCATGACCTGGAGACTTGTAAGAAATGAAAGTTCTTAGGTGCCACTTAAAGCTTTTGAATCCGGAACTTTGGGCTGAGCCCAGCAATCTCTAATTTTAGAAGCCCACTACATGATCTGGACGCATGCTATAGTTTTAGAACCACTATAGTAGGCTACTAGGAAAAGATTAAAACAGACTAATGAGTTATTTTCTATAAATTGAATCTTCTGATTGTAAAATTAGTTTCAATCTTGGGTACACATTAGAATCATGTAGGGACCTTAAAAATATTCTGATGTGAGGGCCAAAAAAACCCACATAAGTGAGATTCTCTAGGACTTAGGACTGGGACCGAGGCATATTTTGTAAAACATCCCAGGTTACTATAAAGTACAGTCCATTTTAAGAACCACTGCATTTATATAGTGATGTCCTGAAAAAATAGTGCCCTGTAAGAGCTATAAAGATATTTGCTAACCATCGGAGCACATTTTGATGGGATCGCAAATGCAGAGATACCACAGGCACCCTCTTGCCTTGGGCATTCCATGTCATTCAAAGGATCTGGAATGGCCAAAGTTAATGCATCCCTAGATTTTTCTCCAACTCCCACAGTTTACAGAAAAAAATTAACCAGAAATCTGAAAAACACATCTATAAAGGGTAATACTGCAGCCTAAACAAATCAGAATTAATAAAGAAACTATTTCAGTAATTTAAGTGTAATAAATAACCTTAGGAAACAGATAATATTGGTAGCATAGAGGAGAAACAAAAAATTATTAGGAAGAAAGAAGCAGAAATACTAAGTATAAAAAAATGGGCTCTTGCCTCATTCTATTCTCCCTTCTTATCAATACCTATATTCCCTTTGAATACAAACAAGAGTTTTAGTTCTGCCTTGTTTTAGACTTTTCCTTTCTTCCTTCCTTCTTTCCATTCCCAATTTTGATTCTTGCTTTGTAGACATTAATGGATTAAATTAATTATTCACCCTTGCTTCTTAGCTATCTGTCCAAGGCAGTAAAAGTAAGAAAAGGAAAGGCACTTTCTAAATAGGCAGTTTCCCTGCCCTTCCCCCTGTACCCCTTGCCTCTGCAGTGACAATCACTAGACATTGTCACATGTCCCCTAGGGCACAAAGCACTCCTAGTTGAGAACCACTGGTAAACACTATTCTGGCTTCTCTTACCACTGATTAATTTTGCCTATTGTTGAATTTCACATAAAATGGATTAGATGGTATTCATTTTTTTCTGTTTTTCTTCAGTCTATCACTGTCCTTGGGTATAGATCTGTATCTGTGCTGCTAGAGATGCTTTAACCATGGTGTGAGATTGAGCTGTGTTGTTGCACGTAGCTGTAATTTCTTTTTTATTGGCACATCATTTTATTGTTTATAATTTAATTCATTCTCTTGCTATGAACATTTGAATAGTTTCTAAATTTCACTATTATGAATAAAGCTAATATGGCCATTTTTATACATGTCATTCTGTGGATATGTGCTCATTTCTGTTGATGTTGGTGTTAATATTTGTTGATGTTGGTGTTCATTACATCTAAGAACTCTGTTATGAAAATACACCACTGAGAGAATGAATAAGCAAGTTTTACTCTGAAAGAAAATATTTCAATACATATTTTAATCAAGGAATTCATATCTAAATATATAGAGAGAGCTCCTACAAATCTGTAGGAAAAAGAACCTGGAAAAATGAACAAAACTTAAATAGGCTCTTGACAAAAGAGAGTATCCAATATGATCAATAAGCATATAAAAAAGTGCTCATCCCCATATTTTAAAAGATATGCATGTTGAAATAATAATGAAGTAACCCTATGTAGCCACCAAAATAGCTAAAATTAAAGAGATACATTTACAAAGTTTTGGAAAGGGTATGAAACAAGCCATTCTTTCACAAAACTTATGCACTCTCACTATGATAAATATATCTAAATTCTCTGAGTGATGAACATGTGGAGGGTTCCTAATATTTTCTCATTAGCAACACTGCAGTCATAAGCATTCTTGTGCTTTCATCTCTGCATTTTGTGTGAAAATTGGTTCTAGATTTCTAAAACAGCCTCTTCCACCATGACTTTTGGGAACTCTTTATGTATCATGGATATTAACTCCTTTATATATGTTGAAAATATTTTGTTCCTTGTCTCGCTTCTTTTAATTTTGTTTATAGTTCTGGTAATATACAGAAGTTTGCAATTTTAATGTCAAATCTCTCTTCTACAGCATCTTGTTCATATCACAGTTAGAAAAGTCTTAGGCATATAAAAATTATTTTTTTCTAATACTGTATGTTTTACATAAAATTTTAAGTTGCTGTCATTTATAGTTTATTTTTCATTATTGTATACGACTGGAATTATCCTCCTATTACTTATTCCCTATTGAAATAAAATTTTCTCCTTTTCACATACGAATTTCCCGTATATGTTTGTGGTTTTTTTCCTAACTCCTACTTGCTTCTTTTGACCTCTTTGTACATTATTTCATCAATACCATATTTAAAACATATTTCAGGTTTATTTTAATTTTCTTCCTTTGCAGAAATCTCTTGGATATTCTTGAACATTTACTTATTCAGATTAGCTGTGGAATAAATTTGTTGTTCCCTCCCCCAAAAAACACCCTGAGAATTTTATTGAGTTTGGCATTTACTGTTGACTCATTTTGTTTTTATGATATTGAATCTTTTCATCTAAAAGTGTAGTATATATTTCCCTTAACTTTTATATATTTAAGCAAGATTTCAGTTTATTTTATAGTTTTACACATTTCTTGTTTGGTTTATGCCTATGTGTTTTATAGTTTTCACTATTATTGTAAATTTGAATTATTATTCACTTTCAAAAAGATTTAGTATTTGAAAGATGTTTCAGTATTTGCCTAGAACTTCACTAAACTCTCCTAGAACATCTAATAGTATTTTTTTCTTAGTATTTTATTTTTCTACTTAGGTATTATATTCTTGGAAATAATGAAAAGTTGCCTTATTATTTTTAAAGTTTAAATATTTATTTCAGTTGGTATATTGCTCCAATTATGGCCTCTAATACAATGTCAAATTCCGAAATTGTAGTGATGTTAGTGGACATCCTTATCCTCCCCCCACCTCACTTAAATGGAATTGATTCCAGTGTTTTACTTGTAAAATACACAGAGTATACATTTGTTTTTTGGATATAGTTTTTGTTTTTTTGTTTTTTCTTTTTAAAGTATTTATTTATTTATTTATTTGACAGAGAGAAAGAAGGAGCCCAGGTAGGGGGAGTGGGAGAGGGAGAAGTAGGCTCCGCCCTGAGCTGAGCAGGAAGCCTGTTGTGGGGCTAGATCCCAGGACTCTGGGTTTATGACCTGCAGATGCTTAACAGACTGAGCCACCCAGGCACCCAGGTGCCCCAATGGATATAGTTTTATAATGATAAATAAGTTTCCTTCAAATGAAAAATTACTAGATAGTAAATCTTAACTAGTAGGGGCACTTCTTTCTGCCCTTTGACCCAGTGCAAGCATCCTCTGAAATAGGATGATGTGGGAAAACAGGAATCTCTCTATTCATATAAATTCCATTCCTGTTTGCCTCTCATTGTTGGAAGATTTCTAAGATGACTTTTTATTCTAGTACTTAAATGTAAGTATTTTTATTTTTTTATTTTTTTAAATGTAAGTATTTTTAAACCAATGGGGCTTCTAAATGCAAAGTGAATATTTAATCTGTTATAATCTGGTGTATATACAGAGTAGTATTGACTTGTTTTATAAACACAAAACAACATATTATGTTGTTATGAGTATTTTAAGGGACTTTTGGGGAGTACTTTAAAATATTAAATAGATTGCCACCTTAGGTTTCGGAACCTAACTCTCTTATAAAGTATAAATCCATTTCACCTTTATAAATGAAATGAATATGATTTTCTGCTTTTGTGCAGTGTTTTCATCAGTGTTAGGTGTCAGGGTATAGTTAGATTTCTAAAATAAATTGGAAAGTAAATTTTTAAAAAATCTGTGCTCTTAAATATTTAAATTATCAGAATAAGAAACAAGGTAGATCATTAACTTGCTCTTCCATTTATTCTATAGAATTTGGTTTATTTAGGTTTCTTATATTTTTCATTCAGCTCTGATAGTTTCTGCTGCCATATATTTCTTATAAAATATTACTAAATTTAACAATATCCTTCTGTTCCATTATAATTTTTAATCTTATTTTT
>CM053607.1:65165111-65189674 GCA_028646535.1 Procyon lotor
GTACAGGGTCCAAAATATCAACCACGACTCAGGCAAGATTAACCTGAGGAAAATCCGGAGCGGTTGGAAGCCACCACTGAAAAAACAAAGCTCAGCCGCGGTGGAGTTTTTCTTGTGTAGAGATCCAGACAGTCTTACACCTCGTGCTGATTTGTAGGTGTTCGGGATGTTTTGGCAGATTTCCAGCTCAATTCAGGGGACCGGTGGCAAGGACGACCCTTACTCGTTCGCCATCTTGCCTCCTTCCTCCTAAACCTAATAACTATTAATTGGATTAAATTTTAGAATTACTTTAGTTTAAAATTGCTCAAGCATTAACCTCTCTATTGATTTTAGGATTACTTCTTTGTCCCAAGAAACTAGATAATTGAAAATTCTGTCTGCAAGAGAGCTAGTATTTGCAGGGTACCACATGCAAGCATTTTACGTGCATGATATCTTTTGAACCTCATAAAAATACTAAATTGTAGATATTTATATTTGTTAAAATAAAGGTTAAACTACTTTAAAAGAAACCCAAATATACACTGACTTAAAAAAATACGTTTATTTCTTCCACAAGAAATATTTATTACATAGAGTGATCCAGAGTGGATTTTCCCAAGAGGCCTCTGCCAGACTCCAGGTAGAGCTGAATCCAAAATGGGGTTGACTCCCATGTCCAGCTATTGTCATTTTCTAGTAAGTGGAAAAAGGGAAAAAGAAAATGGAAGACAAACAAGGTTTTTAAAGGCTATTATCTGGAAGTTCCATGTACTATTTTTGTTTTCCTTTTGGCTAGAATAGGGTCGGATAGTCACAGTAACACGGTAGGCTAAGAAATATAGTCCCTAGCTGGGAGAGCAGAAGCCCTGCTTAAAATACACGTGTGTAATGGAGTAGGTTAAGGTAGACTTACTGGGAATCACTGTGATGTTAATGTGGTATAACCTTTAGAGTCCCTCACTTACACAGCCTCCTTCTAAGGAGGCTGGAGAACGAGGAGCTGGCAAATTATTCATTTATTTATTTCCTACCTTTTTTTCTCAACACTTCCAAAAGATAAATCTGTCCCTGATAGGCAGAGTTCATCTATAAAAGAGACACAGAGAGAACAAATTCTGGAGGAAAATTCACTGTTTCTGCCCCCAAATAATTTCCTCTTTTTTTACCATTGCATTCCAGAGAAGTTAAGTATCTTGCAAAAAGTCACATAGAGTTGGAGCTAAAATTAGAACCTGGGACCTCTCTGAGCGCCTGGGTGGCTCAGTGGGTTAAGGCCTCTGCCTTCAGTTCAGGTCACGAGCTCAGGTCCTGAGATGGAGCCCTGCATCGGGCTCTCTGCTCAGCGGGGAGCCTGCTTCCTCTTCTCTCTCTGCCTGCCTCTCTGCCTGCTTGTGCTCTGTCAAATAAATAAAATCTTAAAAAAAAAAAAAAAAGGACCTGGGGTCTCTATGACTCAAAGACTTTTGACTATTATATTTCTAGGGTATCAACCACTCATATCTTTTAGAATTTTATTTCCTCCTGGAAATCGAAGAGTGCCTTCTGGCACTATCTCAGAGAAAAGTTGGACAATCTAGAAATTACAAGGTAATTGGCTACCTTGCTTTGTCCCTATCTGTCCAGATGATCTTGAGAGACAAAGTGAAAGTGAAAGAGAACATGCAAAGCCCAGCTGCCAAGCTGACATGACAGCCAGTTAGTTGGGGCGATGCCATTCTCAGATCAACCCAAAGGTTAATAACACAGATGCAGTCAAAGATCTGATGGATAGAGGCTGTGAACTCCGTATCAGTAACTTACAGCAAATGCCTGGAGGTGGCAGATGAAGAGGCCTATCATCAATTAAGCATGGCAGCCCATTTTTATAAAATTGTCAGAAGAGATTATTAAATTTTACATCTTAGTTTGCTTCGGGAAAAAATCAAATAACACTAAAGGTTGCAATTTAAAAACTATGTTGAGTATAAACTCTTGCTTCTGGCCTCATGTCAAGCCATCAAAGAGGTGCTGTACAATTTGATCCCACCTTTTCATTTTCTATTTTTTTTCCATTTTCTATTTCTGAGCCAAAGTATTTCGTCATAATTATTATTAAGCCCCAAAGTTTTTTTTTTTTTTCAAATCTGAGTATTAATTTTAGTATAAGAATTTCATAACTTGGGGAAATATTTTATTATCAAGAAAACAACCTCAACATCTGAATATGAGTACAAGTAGAATTCAGCATACCAACTTAAATGCATAGTACTCAAAGTAAAACTCCATAACAGACCACCGGGTACAAGTTTTGCTTTTTATAACTTTCCTTATTTATAGTAAATGCAGAAAAACATGCTGCATTAAGTTATAGTAGACTTAAACTGGTCTGTCTCTAGATGTGTTTTTTGTTTTTTATTTTAATTTCAAGACTTGATTCAGAGGGTTCCACCTTGTTTGAATTAAATTTGTTATGGATCAGCTTGATTATCTACCCCTTTATACTAAGTCTTAAACTTTCTGTATTTGTCACATTCCTATGAATGCCAAAATTATTTGATAATACATTGGCAAAATTTAAAAGAACCAATATAACACTTTTTAAAAGGTAATTATAGTGATAATCACAATCACAACTAAGGTATAACAAGTTTTCAGAGTATCTAGAAAACCATTCACACTTATTTTACCACACACATTTTCACACTTAGCAATGTGATATAGTTTCAGTCCCTGTTTACTAACTTAATATGACTGGCTGAATACCCTCTTAAATTTTTTTCTCTAGCAGTGCTTCTTACTTTTTACTGGGAACAAGGTATCCCCAATTCTATGCCATGACCTACTCAAATTAATGATCTATCTGATGAATATCACTAAAATAGTTTGCAAATTTGATTGTAACAAAATGAAATGTCACACAGTCATCAACTTGAGGTGGTACACTGAAAAGAACTAGGGGTACCAGAAAGCTGTGGAAATTGTTTACAATAACTATTCTATATATTGATATGAAGAAAAAGATCATAGGCTTCTAGAATCGTAAAGCTTAAAAATTTAGACCAACCCTCTAATTAAACAGGCCATGAACCAAAAACTAGTTTCGATAAAATTCTTAAAATGACCTGGTACCTGAGCCAAGGTTTGGACATAGTGTTGTGTACATCATAGCCTACTGCCTTAAAAAAGATTATACAGTCCCCAAAATGGCATGGATACAATGACAAGAGCAGTATTTGAATGTACTTATCTGAATTTAACAAATTATGGATCAGCATTTTATCCTATCAAAACTTCCCACATATTAAGTGATTCTTTGTGCCCTCCTAACCCTCCATATATCATGCTAGATGGAGAATAAAATCATGCAGTTGTGCTGCCGAGAAAGTTTGCACTCTCTTTTATGTTCCAAAGTATTCCACCTAGTAACAAGTAAATGTAAATTAACTGCTTGACTGACTCTGCCTGATTGGCTGACTTATCGAATAACTGGTTGACTGATTGTCTGACAGACTAGGGCTCTCCAGGGAGGGTCGAGTTTACAATTCTCTGCAGGCTCTAGTAAACTTCCAACGTCAAACATTATTGACAAACCTGATATCTGGAGTACCAAGTTACTCAATAGCTTTTAGTGAGACAAATTTCTAAAAATAACAGAAATCTCTACATCTTTCTTAATCCAACCACCATCTTTTTGCCATTTTACACAAATGTACTAATTTTTAAAAATTAAAGGATGTTCAATGTCCAAGAACGAAATTACATAGAGAGCAATTCAAAAACACCTGATATTATGTGAAAGACAAACATAGCATCTGATATTTTGACACAAGAATAATATAGCATATATATTTCAAGATTTGGAAATAAATGTGATGTCTTTGAAAGGCAAATTTTCAATACAAGCTTTAAGATTAATATTATCAACTTTTCCTATCTAAAATTTACTATAGCAATTTGATACACTTTGTTCTTAGATTTGTGTTTCAGAAACATGTTTTTTGCAAACTTCATGGAAAAATATTTGACAAATTAAAAATCATTGCAACAATATACACAGATCATGTTTCTCTTATTTTCTCCTTTTCTGATTTCTCCATCTTTCATTATATGAGAAGACATCAACAGGGAAAAAAATAATTAAGTTACTACAAAAGACAACACTGATTGGTTCTTAGGGAGAAATCATAATGAGAATCATTCCTTTTATGTGACTAAAGAATCTCTTTTTAAATGTTCTTATTAACGTGAACAGAACCTAAAAATGTGAACATGTGTGTATACAGATTGCTTGATTCCAGTTCACCTGCATTAGGTAAACTGTATCTCATAAATTCTTTAAGGAATAATTTTTGTATGTTCATTTTTTTCTTTCATTTCTCACCAGACTTCCAATTATTTTAAACACTATAGTAAGACATTATATAAATTTGATAATTTTATTTTTAAAAGATTTATTTATTTATTTATTTATTTATTTATTTATTTATTTATATGAGAGAGAGAGCACGCACCAGTGGGGGGGAGGGGCAGAGGGAGAGAATCTTAAGCAGAGCTCCCTTCCCCCGAACTGAGCAGAAACGAAGAGTCAGATCTTCAACTGACTGAGCCACCCAGGTGCCCTGTGATAATTTTAAAGTACTATAGTAAAGCATTGTGTAAATATGAGAATTTTAAGAAATATCATAATTTTAAAATGGACATAGTGCTTGGTCCTTCATTGTATCTTTAGAATTTCAACATTTATACACAAACATAAATGCTAAGATTGAAATGCCTAGGCTTTGTTCTGTTGTTATATGAAAGAGTATTTAAAATATCAGATTTTAACTTAACCCAAACCAAACTAAAATGAAAAACACCATTGTAATGAACCATATGGCTGCTTCATTCTAAACTAGTTATTTTTAAAGAGCCATTCTCCAATATTCTTCCCTAGAGAAAGAATAAAAATAGCATTACAACTGTGCACATCAGAAGCTACACTATTTAGCCAGTCATTGTGTTAGCTGGCACTAAATTCTTGAATAGCATATTACTACAACACAGGTCATCTGGATGACTGAGAATGGACAGCCTTCATGTGATCAGAAATTATTCTTGTGGACATGGCCTTTGTGGAGATTGCTACAAAACACAACATTAAGTCTGAAGAAGCAGGAATAGAAAGAGTCATCTTTTTCATGTGAACAATGAAGCTTCTTTGGATTTTACCAAGGCTACACAAAGATTCTAAAACTAAGAGAAAGACTCCATTTCACTGTACAGTTTTAGCTCATTTTATTGTACTCATTATAGATATTGGATTTTTTACAAATTGAAGATTCAACATGTCAGTGGAGAAAGTAACTACAGATGAGATGGAAAAAGCAAGAGAACTACAATTACAAATGGAACCTGAAGATGGAACTGAGTTGTTGCAATCTCATCATCAAACTATCAGCAAAAAGATTACATGTCCCTGAAAGGTCAAATAATGGCTAGCCTTTTTAGCAAAAAGTATTGTTTATTTATGTATTTGTTTGTTTGTTTGTTTGTTTGTTTGTTTAGAAACCGTGCACATAGAGGGAGGGGCAGAGGGAGAAAGAGGGAGAGAACCTCAAGCAGGCTCCACGTACCATGCAGAGCCCAATGTGGGACTCAGTCTAAGGACTCTGAGATCATAACGTGACCTGAAATCAAAAGTTGGATACTTGACTGAGCCACCCAAGTGCCCTGAGCCACCCAGGGCCCTGGCAAAAGTATTTTTAAATAAAGGCATGTACACTGTTTTTAAAAGACATAATACAGGTGCAGCCTTAATAGACTATAGTATGGTAAAAGTAATTTTTCTTTTTTTATTATTATTTTTAAAAGATTTTTTTTTTTTGTTGGAGAGAGAGCACAGGAACAGAGGGGAGAGACAGAAGGAGAAGGAGACTCCCCACCGAGCAGGAAGCTCGTTGTGGGACTGGATCTCAGGACCCCAAGAACATGAACTGAGCTGAAGGCACATGCTTAACCAGCTAAGCCACCTAGGCATCTCAACATAACTTTTATATACACTGGGAAACGGAAACAATCATTTAACTCACTTTGTTGAGATATTTGCTTTATTGCACTCTGGAATGGAACCCACACTATTTCTGGGTATGTCTGTATTAAAAATCATCTTCTTGGAAAACAATTTTTGGCCTAAAAGTACCCTCAAAAAGGATTCTGCTTCTTGAAGATAACTGTGGTTCAATTTCAGATGATACTGGGTAACCTTTTTCAAGTCTTTTGAAATATTTTAATTTTCTGTGGAGAGTTGAAAAGTATTTAGAAGGGAAAGCGGGAGTGGAAAGGTGGGAGTAAGCTAATAATATGCTATGTTTGAAGAATGGTATGCTAACTGTGAGCTTCAAGTTTTTGATTTAGTCCTATGGCAAATGGTAGCAGCTTTTCCTACAGGTTGTGTACATCACAGATTTGGTAGCAGTGAAACACAGATGTGGGTCCCCATATGGCTTCATGGGTTGCAGTTTGTCCTCATAGGTTCCAATTTTTCTCTTCTCCCCTGCTACACATCCAGCTTTCCTTCTAGACTGATGGCCTAGCTGATCTTTTGAGACTTGAGATCTAGCATAAGATGCATAGGCAGCAGCCTTACATAGATTTCTACACCAGCTCCCACAATTGTACGAGGTAAAAGTCTCTATGATACATGTCTAGTCTACATCACTCAGAGTGATTCTATTTCTCAGGCCAAATCCTGACAGATAAAGTAGTAATGCAGTGACATAAAGAAATTAATCAAAGGGATTAATGTCCAAACATTTTCAAAGGCAGTTAGCAGAAGAACCTTGAAGCCTTTATCTTCTTTGAGTGGATTTCATGGCCCTAAATTCATACCTCTATAGTCCTTATTTTATTTTAGAGACTACTTTACACAATAATACTGAGTTTCTCCAAAAGTAGAAAGCATATTGCTTCTTCTCATAGCTACTCCTTCAGATAGGTACTCTCAAGCCCACTAGAGTCTTCAGTCTGAAGTGACTTGGTTCTCCTTTTCTCTGCCTACTTGCAACTACTTGGAGGGATTGTCCCTCGGGCTATTTTAGCAGCCCTTAAAAAAAAAATCCATCAGAGCCTTTCTCTTTGTGTTTAAGAGTGAAGTTTCTCAGGGCTCCGGGGTGGCTCAGTGGGTTAAGCCTCTGCCTTCGGCTCAGGTCATGATCTCAGGGTCCTGGGATCCAGCCTGGCATCTGGCTCTCTGCTCAACAGGGAGCCTGCTTCCCCCTCTCTCTCTGCCTGTCTCTCTGCCTACTTGTGATCTCTCTCTCTCTCGTCAAATAAATAAATAATAAAAAATCTAAAAAAAAAGAGTGAAGTCTTTACAGTTTAGCAATTCACTGAAAACTTGTGAAGGAAGAGATTCTCACAATTTCTTTTCTTTCTTTTAGGGTCAGCCTAGCTGTGTTATTTCTAGCAGAAGCACAGTAGAGCAATGACCACATCTTCTAGCACAGCACTAAATCACCCATAATGTGGAAGGGAGTAGTGGATATTAACCCTCTGGAGCTATCAGACAGACATTTCCTTTTATTTCAGTAAACCTAGTTTTTGGTAACCTGGACACTTCATTTTTCTTTCCTGACAGTTATACCTGAGTCACAGGTCCATTATGCAGGGCCCTTCTTTTTCCTTACAGTGTTATCAATTACTCTGTAAGTATTAACTGAATACATATCATGCACTTTGTATAGAACTAACCCTAGACCTTGCCTGGAATGAAATATGTGATGAGGAAAGACTTTTCAGTTTGTCTGAGGACACAGCATATTCTTGGGGATGCAGGATACCCAGAGTATATATACTTTCTAAATTTTACCTAACCTGTCACTGCTAGAGTTTTGCGTAATGGGAAAAGGACTCTAATTCTTTTCTCTAAGTTATCCCTTAATGCTTCCATTATAGCACAATATGAAGCTGGGAAAAAGTGGTTTATAGTTGACCTCTAAGATATGCTCACTAAATAAGCTGTGCCCAAGGCTTAGGCTTCGACTTATCCACTAAACATAGATTCAAATGATTATTCTATAGATTGCAATGTAGACTGGGGAATCCTACTTAGGACATAAAAAGAAAAATCAATTCCTTTTCATACTTTTTTTCCCATTCATCAGTACATCCTACCACAACACAGTAAGATAGTCAGCAACCCATTCATACCAAATAGCAACAAAGGAGCAATATCTATTGTTAACTTACTACAAATGCAAGTTTAAAACTAAAAGAAATCAAAGTAGGGATTATATAAATGACTGCAATTTACTAAAAGACAAAGCTTAGTTGTACATACACATATGCAAAATGTCCTAGTGTGCACTAAAACACTTCCCAAGGCAGAAATTCATAATTACATTTATAAATAGAAGATATAGTAGATAATTTCTAAGTAGTATATTCAATTTTTTTAGAGTACCTGAATAATCAATGCAAAATAATGCATTTACCAAAGCAGTGACAACAAAAATATGTTTTAAACACCAAAAAAAAAAGAGTTTTCCCATTTCACTATTCAAGTTAAAATACTTTGGATTCATTTTTCAATGTTGGTTTTCTTACTACTATATTAAGGATACATTAGTAGCTTTTAAACCTAAATAATAAATATTTACAACAAACAGCTACAAAAGTATGTTGTTAAAGAAACATTTCTGAAAGCACTTTAAAACTTTAGACCATGTGGAAAAAAAAACATAAAACAGGGACCATTGGGTGGCTCGGAGGGTTAAGCCTTTGCCTTCAGTTCAGGTCATGATCTCAGGGTCCTGGGATCCAGCCCCGCATCGGGCTCTCTGCTCAGCAGGGAGCCTCCTTCCCCCTCCTCTCTCTGCCTGCCTCTGCCTGCTTGTGATCTCTCTCTCTCTGTGTCAAATAAATAAATAAAATCTTTAAAACAATATTTTAAAAATAAAAAAAACAAAACCAAAATGATTTATATGTTGTCTCAGTCACCACTGTTATTTATTTATTTATATTTGCACTCTTGGTGCTCTTGGAAATGATTTAGGGCAACTTACAAAAATACAACAAAATGCATGAGAAAAAGAAGTGAAGAATTTGTGGCAAAGGTAAATAAAGGTAGAAACAAAAGAATTCAAAAGTTACACAAAATGCATGCCCTGGAGAAAAACAGCTAACAATTCTCTAATTTGGCAATTTACTGTCTATTAACAGTAAATCCAGACAAAACACAACCAGTTACTTGACCCATTGCTTCCAATATATGAAGATAGGCTAGTTTCTCAAAAAAGCACATTTATTGTTCATATGGTGACCAAAGGTAAATATCTTCATTAGGCAAAGTGATACGTTTTGTTTTTGCTATTTTTTTTTAACGCATATGTGTATAATTTTAACATATTCAACTTAGGCACAATTAAATATGTATGCACTTCTGGAGGACCAAAGTCCAGGTACACAGCACACAGCATTCCAGTCTTTGGCTTTATCCAATTATAGATTTAAAAATATCAGGTGAGATGATTCTTAATGATTTCTTAATTACAGACCATTTTGAGTATCTGGTGAAAATAATAGACTGTCCATTAAGATTCAGATATATAAAATTTGTAGACAATTTTAAGAAGCTCTTAAATACTTCTTTACCCAAGGTTAAGAATCTTGGAGCAAGAAAAATGGATAGATTACTTACTTTTCAGGAAATCTTTTTGTATTTATTTCCACAAAGATTTTCAGACATTGAGCAATAGTGAGTTTGAGGTTATTCTCCCTGATAAACTCTAGTGCATGGATTCTGTGCTCTTAAACCAAAGCCAGACAGGAGTTAATAGTTAAAGCAGGGAGGAGAAACAAGAGAGCTCTATGAGAGAGAGAGAGAGAGAGAGGTAAAGACAGAGAGAATAAAAATACAAACACACATACACACAATACTTAATTTAACAGAAGGTCTTTCTTTCTCTGAACTGAGGACATATAACAATTCCTGGGGTCTCTACAGAACTATTAGGAAATCATACCACTGAATGAAAGCATAAACAGTGAAAGCTTTGAGGTCTGTAGGAAAAATGATGGCAATAATATTAGTCTAGAAAAGATGTGCAAGTCATTTTTTTAAAAGTGATTTTTTTAAAAGTGTGTATCTCTGTGTATTCCTTAGCAAATTTGTGGGTATAAAAATATTTGTACCCACAAATATTTACTAATGAAAAATCATAGTACATATTCTAATATTCATGTCATTGCTGGATAAAAAGCAGTAAGTTGTTGGAAGACATGTACCAGAAGGCAATATATGCCTTTGGTTTTAGAAGACCTGATGTGAATTTATTCTTTCTGACATTAATTACTTAATCGATTCAGTTGGCTCCAAATTTAAGAAAATGGATTTCTGTCATTTGCACAGAAGAGAATGTGTCCTCTTCTATCTATAAAGGACATGCTCAATAAAGTGGCAAAAATGGCAGCAAGACAAGATTTTTCCTACCAAACTTATTTTTTTAAAAAAAAGTATTAAAATATGAGTTCTGTATAAAAATTAGTGATGAGGTATCTACATTGATCCCAAATAGCTTTCATCTTATGTCATATGAATGACATATATTTGGAGATTTTTCTGATAAAAACAGACTTGTGATTTACATGAACCAATGAATTCCTTTTTTAATTTTTTTTAAAGATTTTATTTATTTGTCAGAAAGAGAGAGAGAGCATATAAGCAGGAGGAGCTGCAGACAAAGGAAGAAAGAGGATCCATGTTGAGCGAGGAGCCTGATGTGGGACTCAATGCCGGGACCCTGGGATCACGACCTGGGCTGAAGGCAGATGTTTACCTGACTGAGCCACCCAGGTGCCCCTGAATTCCATTTTTTTTATTAAACTATTTTGAGTTTGGTCACTTTTAATCAAAGAGATAAAAGACAAAGTAAAGTCAACAAAAGTTCCACATTAATATTCCTGTCAAGAGAAATTTCCAGTGAGGAATAATATAGAATTCAGTAATGAAATCATACTTTAAGCTCGCCTACTTTTCAAATAAAGAAGTTGGCATAAAAAGCCCAGACTACAAATTGTCAAGAACAGAATTTACTAAATATTTTATATGGAATACCTATGAATAGGACCATAATATACCAAAAGTAGAAGCTTGCTTAAAAAATGGATAAATTTGCTAACTTTCGACCAAATTTTTTCCATTTTCCCTTGTTACTACTACTCATCTTTCAAATCTATACTTAAATGTCTCTTTTTCAGAAAACCTTCTTTCAATTGACAAACTAAACCAGGGTGCTGTTAAGATTTCTAGTTTTACCTTTCATTTTTGTATAGCTTTTCATTAAGAATTAAATTTCTGTACCTTTGTAGAATCATTTAATACCAGTACTCCTCACCCCTAGAAACTGTGAGTCTTGTGAGTGTTGCTTTCTTCCTTCTCTTTTCTTTTTTGCTAGCTCACCCTCGTGCTTGCTCCCACTCACTCCCTCTCTTGCTCTCATTCTGTCACGCTAGCTTCCATTTGCTCTCTCTCTTATTTGGTTTGGTTTTGGTTTTGGTTTCCATCATATCCTCAGCACCCAATATAGTGTCTGAGACTTTAAGGCAGTAAATTAAAGTTATTTGTTAAATTGATGAATGAATGGAAGAATAACTGTATGAAAGAATGGGTAACTGGTTTAACATCCATGCATTAACTTCTCCCATTCTGTAGGCCGTCTTTTAGTTTTGTTCATTGTTTCTTTTTTCTTTTTCTTTTTTTTTTAAAGATTTTATTTATTTATATGATAGAGAGAGAGAGATCACAAGTAGGCATAGAGGCAGGCAGAGGGAGAAGGGGAAGCAGGCTCCCCACTGAGCAGAGAGCCCGATGCGGGGCTCGATCCCAGGACCCTGAGATCATGACCTGAGCCGAAGGCAGAGGTTTTAACCCACTGAGCCACCCAGGTGCCCCTTGTTCATTGTTTCTTTCACTGTGCAGAAGATTTTATCTTGATAGTACCAAAAGTTCATTTTGCTTTTGTTTCTCGTGATTCAAGAGATGTATCTAGTAAGAAGTTGCTACAGCCCATGCGAAAGAGGTTGCTGTCTGTGTTCTCCTCTAGGATTTTGATGGTTTCTGGTCTCACAGTTTGGTCTTTCATCCATTTTGAATTTACGTTTGTGTATGGTGTAAGAAAGTGGTCCAGTTTCATTCTTCTGCACATGGTTATCCAATTTTCCCAACACCATTTGTTGAAGTGGCTGATTTCTTTCTATTGGATATTCTTTCCTGCTTTGTAAAAAATTAGTTGATCATAGAGATGTGAGGGTCCATTTCTGTGTCTTCTATTTTGTTCCACTGATCTATGTGTCTGTTTTTGTGCAAGCACCATATTGTCTTGATGACAACAGCTTTGTAATATAGCTTGAAGTCTGGAAATGTGATGCTTTCAGCTTTGCTTTTCTTTCTGGAGGTTGCTTTGGCTGTTCACGGTCTTTTGTGGTTCCATACAAATTGTAGGATAGTTCATTTTAGCTCTGTGAAAAATGCTGATGGTATTTTTATAGGGATTGCATTAAATGTATAATTGCTTTGGGTAGTACAGGCATTTTAATAATATTTGTTCTTCTAATCCATGAGCATGGGACGTTTTTCCATTTCTTTCCAACCTCTTCAATTTCTTTCATAAGTGTCCTATAGTTCTCAGAGTACAGATCTTCTACTTCTTTAGTTAAATTTATTCCTGGGTATCTTATTGTTTTCAGTGCAATTGTAAATGGGATCGATTCCTTGATTTCTTTTTCTGTGGCTTCATTGTTGGTATATAGAAATGCACTAGATTTCTGCACATTGATTTTATACTGTTACTTTGTTGAATTCATATATGAGTTGTAGCAAATTTTGGGTGGAGTCTTTCAGGTTTTCTACATAGAGTATCATGTCATCTGTAAATAGTGTAAGTTTGACTTCTTCTTTGCCAATTTAGATGTCTTTTATTTCTTTTTATTGTCTGATTGCTGAGGCTAAACCTTCCAGTACTATGTTAAATAGTAATGGTGAGAGCAGACATCCTTGTTTTGTCTGATAAAGGATTAGTACCCAAAATCTACAAAGAACTTATCAAACTCAACACTCAAAAAACAAATAACCCAGTTAAGAAATGGGCAGAAGACATGAATACATACTTTTCCAAAAAAGACATCCAGATGGCTAACAAACACGGGAAAATATGTTCAACATCACTTATCATAAGGGAAATACAAATTGGTTAAAACCACAATGAGATACCACCTCACACCTGTCAGGATAGCTAAAATTAACCACTCAAGAAACAACAGGTTTTAGTGAAGATGCAGAAAAAGGGGAACCCTCTTGATGAGAATGCAAACTGGTGCAGCCACTCTGCAGAACAGTACAGAGGTTCCTCAAAATGTTAAAAATATAATTACCCTATCATCTAGCAATTGCACTAATAGGCATTTGTCCAAAGGATGCAAAAATACAGACTCAAAAGGATACATGAACCTTGATGTTTATAGCAGCATTGTCAACAACAGCCAACCTATGGAGAGATGCCAAATGTTCATTGACTGATGAATGGATAAAGAAGCGTGGTGTGTGTGTGTGTGTGTGTGTGTGTGTGTGTGTGTGTGTGTGTGTGCAATGGAGTATTACTCAGACATCAAAAAGAATGAAATCTTGCCACTTGCAATGACATAAACGGGGCTAGAGTATATTATGCTAAGCAAAATAAGTCAAAGAAAGAGAAATATATGATTTAACTCATATGTGGAATTTAAGAAAGAAAATAGATGAACATATAAGAAGGAGGAAAAGAAAAAAAGGAGAGAGGGAAAAATATACGAGACTCTTAACAATAGAGAACTAAGGGTTGATGGAGGGAGGTGGGTGGGAGATGGGGTAGATGGGTGATGGGTCCTAAGGAGAGCATTTGTTAGGATAAACACTGAGTTTGGTATGTTAAGTGATGAATCAGCTAATTCTACCCCAGAAATCAGTATTGCACTGTATGTTAACTACCTAAAATTTAAATTAAAAAATAATAAAAATAACATCCATGCACTAAAAAAATACATATTAATAATCACTTCTCAGTCCCAGTTCCAGAGCCCTGTATTATCAAGATCAAAATAAAACAATGATTTGATTATCACTGAATTTTTACTTTATATATAACATGACACAGGACATTGTAGTTCAGGTGCTTTCAACAAGTCAACTGCTATGATCACTTTTTTTCTTTTTTTTGTAGACTACATTTTTCCTGTTGTTTGCTCCTAGGCAAATCCTTAAATGTAAGTAGCAAGGAACAAGGTCTGAACTCACTGTGAGTAAATTAGTTGCCAGTCATTATTTGTTCAATACAAAATAGAAAGGGAAAATTGCATGGAATTGTTTAAGATTCATGCTGGAGGGATGGGAAGAACATTGAGTGTATGCTGTGTGCCAGGCATATCTTATATAGTTTCACAATAAATTAAGAGGTGGGAATTATTACTGCCATTTGGTAGAAAAAGAAACTTAATTTAAAGTTTAAACAACTCACCCAAATAACTAATCACTAGTTAGCATGTGTTAATTATAGAATGGTGGGCATCATTCATAGGACTCTAAAATGCAAACATGAGCTTTCCACTATAACAGTCTCCTTAGAAAAATTATGATTGGGTATCTATTTTATTATTCCAACCAGTCTAGTTTAATAAATATATATGTGTGCTAATGTTTGACTGATAGCAAAATTTTAAAATGATTTAAGATCATCTTTATTAGAAATAGGCAAGAAATATAGAAGCATTTGAGGGGTTTTCACCTTTAAGGGGAGGGCAACAAAAAAGTGTATTATGTAAAGAATATGTAAAAATGAGTGTAAAGTTTATAGAGCTACAGAAAAAGACAAACTCTTTTATGAATCTCTTTAATAAATGTATCCAAGTAATGCAGTACCCAACCAAAAAAAACCCCAAAAACCAAATAGAGTTTCAATAATAGATGTACACATGGGGCGCCTGGGTGGCTCAGTTGGTTAAGCGGCTGCCTTCGGCTCAGGTCATGATCCCAGAGTCCCGGGATTGAGTCCCACATCAGGCTCCCAGCTCCATGGGGAGTCTGCTTCAGACCTTTTCTCCTCTCCTGCTCTCTCACTCTCCCTCTCTCAAATAAATAAAGAAAATCTTAAAAAAAAAAAAATAAACATACACATACAAGATACAGTGTGAATATAAAAAGTTGAGTTATAAAACTCAATGATCACATTGAGTGATTGTGATATATGATCACATTCATTATACAGATAAGGATACTGATAGAGAAATACCATATTTAATCAATTCTAAAATGTTTATTTTGCTGGTGTTTCCATGTGTGCTCTCAGATCGATTTCTCACCCATCTCTTGCTCTGCTGGCCCTGCAAACTCTATTCCCTAGGCTTCTTGCCAGCTGACTTCCTTAGTTTCAACTAATGGAAGGTTATGTGTGAACAACTGGAGGAGGCAAAGGGAAAAGGCAATGCAAGTGCTCAAATAACACCTCATCCCATTATGTGTCCACCTTAAAACTGAGAGCAGCTTCCCTAAGTGGCAAATCTCCAGTTGTCTTACCTACATCTGTTTGCCTTTTTAGCTCTCTAAAAATTCTCTAAGTAGTTCTCTACTAAATTCTTTCTATTGAATTTCTTGACATTACTTCTATTTTCTGACGAGATGCTAACTGATGGTCATATTGTTTTGTTATTCTAATGTCTCTGAAATTGGAGTGGATCTTATCATTTTTTTTTAAAGATTTTATTTATTTGACAGAGAGAAACACAGCGAGAGAGGGAACACAAGCAGAGGGAATGGTAGCGGGAGAAGCAGGCTTCCTGCAGAGCAGAGAGCCCAATGCGGGGCTTGATCCCAGGCCCCTGGGATCTGACCTGGGCCGAAGGCAGACGCTTAACGACTGAGTCACCCAGGCGCCCCATGGATCTTATCATTTTTGTTGATAAGATAGCAAAACTGATTTATCTGCAATTGCCTGTGTGTGCATCAATACTTACAGAATGAGTATCAGTAGCTTAAAAGAAGACCTCAAAGAAGACAATAAAATACACTTTTTTTTAAATATTTTATTTAGAGAGAGAGAGCATGTTAGTGGAGCAAGAGGGAGAGGAAGAGGGAGAGAAAATTTCAAGCAGACACCCTGTTGAGCATGGAGCCCCATACAGGGCTCAATTCCATCATCCTGCGATCATGACCTGAGCCAAAAGCAATAGTCCGAAGCTTAACCAACTGAGCCACTCATGTACTCCAGAACATTCTCAAAGAAATACTCCATCATCTATGCCCTTATAGTCCAGCAGATATTATGGGTAAAAGCATGTACAAGGACCCCTCTGAGACAAACAATGATTTAACAGAATTTGTATTTCATGTAAAGACAATTTAGGAGTATCTTAACCAATTTGTTTTGCTCATATTTTCTTCCTTCTGCATGTACAAATGTGATATGTGACTAGAGTTATTTGCTAAATTGCCAAAAAAGACCTTTCAATTCATAAAGGTAAAAATAATATGTCATAAAAAGGCATTTTATCATAGGTTTAATTGGCAACATATTTATTTTCTTTCTTAGTGGTTCATAACATATGGAACATCTTATAATTGATGGTATCTTACATTGGATAAAATATGTACAGGCCAAGTACCAGAGGGATTATTTCCAAATTCAGTATAGAGATTTATATGACTTTTTAGTTCCCCTATAACTTTGCTTCCTTAATACTTTCTAAGTTATTATATTAAAGTAACTTGTAAACTTATTTTTTTACAATAAGAAAAATATTTTTTTTTACATTAAGGATATATGTCAAAATATGTATTAAAACTGTATTCTAGACTCCTTGCTTATGTGGCAGAGTCTATATTCAAACCTAGTTTCCTAATATTTTTCTGTTACTCTCTTAGATTAATCAACTGGTGATTCCTTTTCTCATTAAAGGACTAATGATTACTGACATTTTCTTTTAATGTTAAGATGGTTGGGCTGATCTCTTATTTAAAAGGTAGGCTATATTTAAATTTGATTATTATCCAATAAATTATCCTGGCAAAGGGATGGACCTAAAATCTAGAGTGTTAAGGTATTATCTCAAGAAACACACAGATCGGGGCGCCTGGGTGGCTCAGTCATTAAGTGTCTGCCTTCGGCTCAGGTCATGATCCCAGAGTCCTGGGATCGAGCCGCATTGGGCTCCCTGCTCAGCAGGAAGCCTGCTTCTCCCACTACCGTTCCCTCTGCCTGTGTTCCCTCTCTCACTGTGTTTCTCGCTGTCAAATAAATAAAATCTTTAAAAAGAAAAAAAAAAAAGAAAGAAACACACAGATCTTCATAATGTAGAGGAATACATTTGAAGACAACAAACTCTGGATGAGAAGTGAGAATCACAGGTTGAGATTTCTCTAATAATATCTCTGTTTGTCAAGATGATGAGATGGAGATAATACAGGCGTGTGCACATACAGAGTAATTGTGAAATTCCAGGCACTGTTTGAAATGCTTTAGATACATTTACTCATTTTATCTAACAACCCAGTACTATTATTATCCTCAACTTATATATAAAGACTTATATAAAAACATATATGAAGACTAGTAAAAGAAGCTAGAATTACTTGGAGAAAGAAGGACAATAAAAATACTTAATAGCAGAATGTAAACCTTTATAGGTCTTGGTAGAGACTGTCCCTAATCTTAGTGTCTGCCTTGTATCCTGGACACCATGACCTACATTAAGATCACCAAAATTATGAAAAACTGAAAGAGTACAGTCCCACTCTATGAGAGATAATCATAAAATGAAAGAATCTCTGTCATCATTTATTTTTAAAAATCATTTCATAAAGGAAAAGCTTTGTTCCAGGGTAGATAAAAAATAGATATGAAAATAGACCTAACTACTGCTACATAACAAATTACTACAAAATATAGTGGCTTAAGACAAGAAACTTCATAAGATCACACAGTTTCTGAGGGTCAGAAATCCAGAAGTAGTTTATCCATGTGTCTCCGGCTCAGAATATCTCACGAGGTTGCAGTCAAGTTGTTGGCTGGCCTGCATCTCTATGAATGGAACTGGAGAATCTGTTTCCAAGCCCACTCATATGGCCATTAGTAAGAGGTTTTAGTTCCTCATCTTCTGGGCCTCTGCAGGGCTTCCCCTAGATGGAGTGATCTGAGAGAGAACAAAGGAGAGTGAGAAAGCGAGAAAGCTGGAAGCTATAATCTCATAACTTAAACTCAGAAGTGACGTACCAGGGGCGCCTGGGTGGCTCAGTGGGTTGAGCTTCTGCCTTCGGCTCAGATCATGATCTCAGGGTCCTGGTATAGAGCCCTGCATCGGGCTCTCTGCTCGGCGGGGAGACTGTTTCCCCCCTCTCTCTGCCTGTCTCTCTGCCTACTCATGATCTCTCTGTGTCAAATAAATTAAAAAAAAAAAAGAAAGTAAAAAAAAAAAAAAAAGTGACATACCATTCCTTCTGTAATATTTGATTCACCAAACAGACCGAGTCTAGTATAATTCACAAAGCTATGAATACCAAGAGGCACTAGGGGCCATCTTTAAGGCTGGGTACACAAAGCCCTTGCATTGGAATCTCAAGATTTGAGTTAATAAAATCATTTGGATAGTAGAGGAGGATGAAACTTCTTTCCTTACTTTCTCCCAAATTTCTATAATTAGAAAAGATGATCCTTGCCCTTCCCTTAGAGGTACTGGATATACTCCTGAATTTGTCTAATATTTGAGAGAAAGACTGTATTTGAGAAATGATGGACTGAATGCTCCCCTAAAATCCTGAGTTCTCCTGCTTTTGTGCACTTTCTAGCTAAAGCAATGAATTTACTAGAAAAGTCTATTGTTAATCATAAGGTGAAGCAGTTTTCTTACTGGGAGGAACTGAACAGAACAGCAGAGCAATTGCACCTTTGAGATGCTACATTCTTCATTCTCGTCAAAGTTCCCATTTATCCTTACGGGATCCACGAAGTATTTTAGCTCTTTGAGGACTTATGAATTCCTCTTTGATGTTTTCCTGAAAAGTCTTCTATAAGCTTCAAGACAGAACACCGAATTAAGTTAGCCCCAAGGTGAACCTACATTCCAGACTGAGAATTCACAGTCTGTTCTTTATTCACTCTTAATTAGTAGTAGAAGTGATGCAGTCTAGAATGATAATAAGGTGTGTGGCTTACTAGAGAGGGTTTTATCAAGTGTAACCTTGCTTTAAGCTTGCCTCCTTAAACAGGATTTTTTTTAATAAGACACATTTTTTCAATGTATTATTAGGTACACCAATATATACAGTTTTAAAATAGACTCGCAATCCAGGAGAATTGAACAAGCAACAAGTATTTTTGTGCTAAGCTTTACTGCTTAGAGTGACTACTTATATGGAACAAATGTAGTTCAAACATCAGCCTGTCTGTTCTTCATTATTTTAAGAGAGAGGCTCTTTTCTTCCCTTATTGATTTTTCTTTGCTCATTACGGATCATTTCATCTCCCTTTGATTTGTTTCTCTTACTGATTTGGTACTTCTTGTAGGTGCTTCACTTCTCACTAATGGCAATTGCTGGCAATTGACCAAATATGACATGACTACTGAATCGAAACTTTTTACATCATTATAGCTCAATACTGGTAAATGCAGTTTTATATGCTCTAAATTAGCTCTTCCAATAGTACTAAAAAATGTAGAGGTTACCAAGGACAAAATCATAATAAAAATGTCCAACAACAAAATCAAAGTTTAGATCTCTCCTGATACTATAAGGTAAAATAATTTTGCTTATCTAGAATTAAGTAAAAAAGAAGATTCCACAAACATCCCTGTACTTAATGAATATCTATGTTCATTCACTGGGATTTTTATTCTATTTAGGAACAGAAATGCAGAAATTAAATTAATACTATATGGTAACTACTTGGCCATTGAATAAATAAACTAAAGGAAACGCTGATTTTTTTTTTCTTTTTAGATATTGCATTCAATAAACCCAACTTTCTCAAAGTCAGTAATTGCTAGCTTAGTCCATCTTGTCAGTATGGAGTGGCAGAAAACAGATTACATCTATTGTTTCCTAACCTATTTCTATGGCTTATCAGGGTTATTTACTCTTCATTTTTTCCCAAAGTTTGCATTTCCAATGTAACATTTTACAGAGTATGTGCCTATAGCAGAAAAAGGAAATACATTCCTTTGCGAAATGTGTGTATTTTGGAAATGTGGATGGTCAGATATAGGAGGGATGAGGTATAAGAGATGGTAAGAGGGAAGAAGCTAAAATAAAATCTAGGGGCGTGTGGGTGGCTCAGTGGGTTAAAGCCTCTGCCTTTGGCTCAGGTCATGATCTCAGGGTCCTGGGATCGAGCCCCACATCGGGCTCTCTGCTCAGTGGGGAGCCTGCTTCCCCTGCCTACTTGTGATCTCTCTCTGTCAAATAAATAAATAAAACCTTTTAAAAATGATAATAAAAACAAAAAAATAAAACAAAATCTAAAAAATCAAAAAGTATCATGCGATTTTTGCCATACTTATGAGGGCCCTAGGAATGATATATACAACTTATAACAGGACACACTAATAGAAACTGTAGAAAATATAAGATGCATAGCTGTGTGTTGAGATTTGAATTCTTATTTGAATACAGACTTTTTCTTTTTCTACTTGAGCATATAAGTACATGATCATTTATATGAATGATGTAAGTCAACACCTTCTTAATGACTTCTCTTCCATTCTCCTCACTGGTTTTGCTGTACTTTACTACTCTCCCTGAATCCCTAGCCTATAAACATGTTCAGTCCTTTCCACTCCTTCCAGAAAATGGACAAAATGACCAATGTATTTCAGCTTCCACTTCTCCTTTTTTTGACATAGACTCTCAAGAGTAATCTACACCCACTTTTTTCACTCTTCTGCCTCTCAGTGAGTCTTGAATTCACTGCATTGTATTTTTTTCCTCTACCACTCCACTGAAACTACCTGAAATTGACTCCTGGATTATGAAATAGATTTCACTTTTCACCTGCCTTGATTTCTTTGTGATAACCGTTTTCCTAGATATTCTGTCCTCTTTTAGCTTAACTGGTAGTATTATTTTGATTTTCCTTCTTAATACTTAAAATTATTTCTCTGATGCCTTAGCATTAGTTTTTCATTTGCTTTCTTGTCCACAGATAATGACCATCTTTGTTCCTGTTAGAGTTTTATACCATCCCTTCCATGATATCTACTATATAAAATTATTTCTCCATTATTAAACTTTCTCCTGAATGCAAGGCTCATTTTAGTTGACTTATTAAACTCTGAACATCTATACAGTTCTCCAATAGAAATCTCAAGTATATTATGTAAAAAATAGTAATATTAATAATTATTATATTAATGTTATGATAAAAAAATAATATATTTCATATACAATATGTTTTAATTTCTATAATAATTCACCAAAGGAATTATTCTATGTTTTATCATGAACGAAACTAAAAAAATTAAGTAATGTGTACAGTGTCAAAAACCAGTAAGAGCAAGTGCAGTGATTTGAAATTCAGTATTTCATTTGAATTTTATTGCTAAATTCTACTGCTTCCCATAATAAATTTTATGTAGAATGAAACCTGCTTTTCCATTTTGTTTAAAGCTCAGCTAATGGCTGCAGCATTCAACAATCATTCGTACCTCTAATCTAAGAGATAATTCTGACCAAAATAATACCCACATACAATTTATATATGAATTTTGATAAATTGGTGCCAAAAACATCTTTTTTCAATTCTTTTTTTCTCTACCCTTGTTCAGACTTTTATCTCAGTATTAAGTCATTATCCACTCATTACCTGAGTTATTCTTAAACTTAAGACTTTTCATATTATTCCCTTGAACAAAAGCTTTCAATTATTCTAATTGCATACAGGATAAAGTTCATACTCCCAATCCTCTCATTCATATACCCATTATCATTTCTAGTTAGATCCCTTGGCACTCAGTCCCATGCCTTTTGGATTTAGATTCACTCTATCAATGTTTGGTGTGTGAAAATGCCAGTCATTTCACACCTTCTCTTATTCTCTTGCTAAGTTCTTCCTTCTGTCCTTATTTTCTTCCCTGAAACCAGTTCATCTCTATTCACTACTGATATATTTGGGTTTGAATAAGTTGGTTATATATGTATCTTCCAAAATAAACTGACAAGTTCTCAGGGTAAGAGTCAACTATTCTTTTTCACAGATCCCCTTTTTCTCCCCTAGAGACTCCATTGTCTAGAATTTCTTGGGACATAAAAGCTCATACTGAAATCACGTTTTTACAGCTACAGTGGCATAATAAAGAAAATTTCAACATTCACATATAAAGTTTTAAGATTCCAGGAAGAACCTAAAAGTGAGAATAATCATAACAACTTTTTAATAAATTATGTCACAATGATTTTTACAAAATTCTCACCATTACATAGGAACACTTCAGAACAGTTATAACATGGTATTGCCTTTAAATGTTTTTGAAATAGAAAAATAGAAAAACAGATTACACCTAATGGAGATCAGAAAAGGATCACATTTCTTAGAATCTATAGCTGGTTTTTTTTTCTGTTTTTTGAAAGGGAAAGGGCCAAAAAGAGAGGGAGAGAGAATCTTAAGCAGGCTCCATGCTCAGTGCAGAGCCCGATGCAGGGCTCAATCTCAGGATTGAGCTGAGCCAAAATCAAGAGTCTGACTCTTAACCGACTAGCCACCCATGTACTCCAATAATGGTGTGTTTTTATAAATGTTATAAATGTTTTTAAAATTAAAAACAACTCTACAAAAATACAAACGACACAAAAACATTCCAACTATGCAAGGGAAAAATGGAATGAATAAAAGTCTTATTTTAGTAAAATTCATAAAAAACAAAAAAGAAAAGAACCCATAAGAAACTTAATAACATAGAATGTAAAATCAACCAAGATAAGATAATTAAGAGCTCATTACAGTAAGTGTAAATTAAGATTAAAACCATTTTACATATTATTAAAGAAAAAAGGAAGGTAGAATGGAACTATAGATAGTTTTACACTAGAAAAACTAAAACTAAGCAAATAAATAATACATAGGCAAAAATCTAAGATAAAGGCAAATAAAAATATTTTAAGATGGCAATTTTATATGAAATGGCACAGTACTCAGGAAAAATGTCTTATATTGTATTAATGGGACAAATGTAAATCTTTTACAGTGAGAAAAGCTATAAAATTATGAGCATTTATAAACACCTCAGATTAATATTAGGAGACAATAACTTATTTACCTCAGAGTTCAATAGCTTGAGGAGTCAGAGAAATGATATAAGAGATTTAAAAATCATCATCAATATTCCTAGACTTTTATACTATAACTTATATATTCTCTTTAAATTTACAAATATTATTTATAAAATTAGTTATGTCTTTTCCACAAAGAATATCTCAGTAAAATTTCCCAATAGTTACTATAAAGGCAGAATTCTCTAACTTTGATGCAAACAAATCTATTTTTAAAATATAAAACAGGAAACTAAAAAAGATCAATCTTCTAAGTACATTTTCCTAAAAGGGGAAACTAAATTTTAAAAAGTTTGTTTGAAATTAATACTGATGAAAACATTACATACATGGGATACCTATAGGATTCAACCAAAACTGTATCCATTAAAAAATAAGGATTTTAACTTTTTTTTTATTAGAAGAAGATATGGAAAATGAATTATGCACTTAAGGTAGAAACAAAGTAGTAAAATTTATCAAATGAATTTAGAAAGAAACTAAAGTGGATTTTTTTTCAACTAGCATCTTTTGGTTTGGGTTTTATGTAAATTCAAGTTAGTTAACATATAAGGTATTATTAATTTTGGTGGAGAATTTAGTTTCATTAGTTGCATATAACACTGAGTGCTCACTCTATCAAGTGCCCTCCTTACTGCCCATCACCCCATTATTCCATTCCCCCAGGAGCCCTTAGTTTGTTCTCTATAATTAAGACTCTCTTAACAATTTGTCTCCATCTCTGTTTTTAATCCTTTTATTTTTCCTTCTCTTCTAAAAGTAAAACCCTCAAAAAAGTTGATATGTAGTCCTACTCATTTATTTTTGTTTTTGTTGCCTGTTTTTGATGCCATGTCCATGAAATCATGCCAAAGCCAATGTCATGAAGCTTTTCCCTTCTGTTTTGTTTGAGGAGTTTTACAATTTCATGTTTTACATTTAAGTACTTAATCTATTTTGTGTATTGTGTAAAATAAGGGTCCATTTAATTCTTTTACATGTGGATATTCAGTTTTCACAGCACCAGTTGTTGAAGAGACTACCCTTCTTTCCTTGTGTATTTTTGGTACCCTTGTTAAAGATCAAGTGACAATATATGTGTGGATTTATTTCCAGGTTCTCTAGTCTGTTGATTAGTCTGTATGTGTCTTTGTGTCAGTACTTTACTGTTTTGACTAATGTAACTTAATATATTTTGAAATCAGGAAATATGTTTCTATCTTTGTTCTTTTTCAAGTTCAATTTAGCTATTTGAGATCTTTGTGGTTCCATATGAATTGTAGAACTATTTTTTTTT
>CM053607.1:65190174-65218472 GCA_028646535.1 Procyon lotor
ACTGACAGAATGGGAGAAGATTTTCACAAATGACATGTCAGATAAAGGGCTAGTATCCAAAATCTATAAAGAACTTCTCAAACTCAACACTCAAAGAACAAATAATCCAATCAAGAAATGGGCAGAAGATATGAACAGACATTTCTGCAAAGAGGACATCCAAATGGCCAACAGACACATGAAAATGTGCTCAACATCACTCAGCATCAGAGAAATACAAATCAAAACCACAGTGAGATACCACCTCACACCAGTCAGAATGGCTAAAATTAGCAAGTCAGGAAACGACAGATGTTGGCGAGGATGCAGAGAAAGGGGAACCCTCCTACACTGTTGTTGGGAATGCAAGCTGGTACATCCACTCTGGAAAACAGTATGGAGGTTCCTCAAAAAGTTGAAAATAGATCTACCCTACGACCCAGCAATCGCACTATTGGTTATTTATCCTAAAGATACAAATGTGGTGGTCCGAAGGGGCACATGCACCTGAATGTTTATAGCAACAATGTCCACAATAGCCCAATTATGGAAAGAACCTAGATGTCCCTCAACAGATGAATGGATAAAGAAAATGTGGTATATATGTATGTGTGTTTACACACACACACACACACACACACACTCACAATGGAATACTATGCAGCCTTCAGGAGTAATGAAATCTTGCCATTTGCAAGGATGTGGATGGAACTAGAGGGTATTATGCTACGCAAAATAAGTCAATCAGAGAAAGACAAATATCACATGATCTCTCTGATATGAAGAATTTGAGCGGCAGGGCATGGGGTTTTGGGGAGGGAAATGAAACAAGATGGGATGGGGAAGGAGACAAACCATAAGAGACTCCTAAACTCACGAAACAAACTGAGGGTAGCTGGAGGGTATGGGGGCTAGGGATAGGGTGGCTGGGTTATGGACATTGGAGAGGGTATATGCTATGGTAAGTGTCATGAAATGTGTAAGCCTGATGATTCACGGACATGTACCCTGGGGCAAATAATACATTATATGTTAATAAAATATAAATTAAAAAATTTAGATTGATAGGACAAGTAGTTAAATAAAAGTGGTTAGTCTCATAAGAGACTCTTAATCTCAGGAAACAAACTGAGGGTTGCTGGAGTGGAGGGGTGTTAGCGAGATAGAGTGGCTGGGTGAGGGACATTGGGGTGGGTATGTGCCATGATGAGTGCTGTGAATTGTGTAAGACTGATGATTCACATACAAGTACCCCTGAAACAAATAGTACATTATATGTTAATTTTTAAAAAATGGCTTTATTCTCATAGAAACTCAGTTTTGTTTATAATAGTTCCTGGACCTAGTTTGTTTGTTTTTTTTTTTTTCATTTGCACCTCTTCATAAATGTTTTGTAGCATATTTATCTACATTTAAGTGTAATTAGATTAACATAATCATGACTTTTCTTGCATCTATTAGTGTTTGTCTCTCAAGTTTATTTCTACAAGAAAAGAGAACTGAAGAGAAAATAGAGTTTTATTATATTCTGTTAATTTCTTTAAGGAACATTTAATAGTCTTGCTTGCTATGAAAAAGGAGTTGTGTTATTTTTGTACTAGTTTAATTCATATAGTCAAACCAAAATTCCTCCCCTGAAACACCACTATTTCTGTAGACGAACTGTATCTTTCATTTTAGAAAATTTTGTTGGACTGAGGTGTCTGGGTGACTCAGTCAGTTGGGCATCTGATTCTTAGTTTTGGCTGGAGTCATGATCTTAGGGTCCTGGGATCAAGTCCTGATTCAGGCTTTCTGCTCAGCAGGGAGTCTTCTTGTCCCTCTGCCCCTCCCCTAGCTTGTGTGCTCTCTCTTTCTCTCCATTTCTTTCAAATAAAAAAATAAGTAAAATCTTTAAGAAAATGAAATTTTGTTGGACTATAATCCCCTAATCTTTAGTCACATTTACATAGCAAAGTAGCTTAATTGGTTTAAAAAATAGTTTATTAATACCAATGACACTGGAGCCAATCAGTGTTGTGAACTGTACTCTAGATCATACGTATGTTCAATAAACAGTTTTATCAATCACTAAAACCTCATGAGATAGAATAAGTATGAGATGAGGAAAAGTCCCTCCAAAGCACTGTGTGAGCAAGCCTTAGTGAATATAATGCAACAATTCTGTGAAGGCTAAGAAGGGCAATGGAGAAAGATTTCTCATGGTACAGAATGTAGAACAAAGAGATGTCTTCTGTGGGCCAAATACCTCTCGCACAGGCTTTAAAGCAGAGATGAACTTCCCAAGGATGGAACACTGATAGTTGGGTTTTAGTATTTAATTAATTGGAAACAAGGTAACTTCTAATAACACTAGTGAAGATAAGTAAGAAATGTCATATGATATGTATGACATTAATTAAAATGCAAATAGGTATGTTTGCATAAGAAGAGTCATATAGCAAACTGAATCTGGAGTCAGAAGATCCCATAGTCTGGCTCTCCAAGGTCTTTTGGAATGGCCACTAGAAAATCACTTATTCTTTTTAGGTCTAAGTTTCTTTATCTGTAAAATGAACAATTTGGACTTAGTGATCTCTTTCAACTTTAAAATTCTGTGATTTTTGCTGACCTATATTATTTCTTAAGTTCAGATTGGTAAACCATATTTACAAGAGCAATTACAGTATATTTCCTTATTAGTCCATGGAGTTAAACTAAGATAAAGATGTAACACTAAAGGAGAACTGTTATTTGTTTTTTCTTGAGCATCTTCAATATGTTCCTAAAAATAGTTATGTGTTTCTTTTTTATACCACATATTTTTGGGCATCAAAATACAAATTTTATTTAAAAAATATAAAAGACCAAAGCAATTGGTTATCCTTTGTGTTGCAAAGACATCAGCAATGAAGGGAAGATAGGATCTATTGGACCTGATAGGAATGAACTAAAGTGTAGAGCAGAAAGTAACTCCATACCACCTGAAAATTACTGAGATTTTACAATTCTTATTTATGAGTTCTTGATCTTGATAAGGAACTTCTTATGTAAGATAAATCTCAGTGTAAAAATTAAAATGTCATCCCTTAAGTATTTTCTCACTTAAGAAATTAAAAAGCAACTTCTTAAGGTACAGAAAGTTGAGGGGTTTATCTCAGTGCACATTGTTGGTGCTCTGTAGATGTTTATTAAACCAATAAAGGTAAAGAACTTCACTCTTACTTGGTTAAATGATAGAGGTCTAATATTCATGATCATGATCAAAGGGGAGAAATGAAAAGAGAAAATCAGTTGGTCTTTTTGCTTTTAATAGGGGGGTTTCTAAAGGAGAATATGTTAGAATAACTGAGGTTGGAGAGCAAGAAAAATGAGATTACATAAAGTAAGATGGAGAAGATGGTGAGGAAAATTGGGGTCATTATGCATTCATTGGGAATGCCGAATATATGATTCTCTTAACTTTATTTTATTGACAGAATGCAGGTGTGAACTTAAGATCATTGAAAAGATAAATTTATTATTATTTTATTTTTGTATGTTTCCTAAAATCTTTTGAAGCTTGGGTCTAAATGTGGTATATGGAAAGATTTCTGTCATTATCAATAAAAGAGCTTCCTACATCATGATAACAATTTGTATAAGATATAAATGCAGAAATATGGAGAATGAATAAATACAGAAGAGATCAAAATTTGTGAAATCATTGAGACCATTTAATATAATTTGAGGAAATATCTAGCCAAGTTTATGAAGATGGATAGGTATTCATTCACATAATGAATAATAAAAATGACATTTTAGCGCATAAATATATATGGAGTTATGAGGCAAAAATATTGTATCCAACATACTCTAGTAATTTTATATTTCTGGAATCTGATGTCCAAAGATCAAAATACAGAAAGAGAGGAGAAAGACAATTTAAGATGCCAATGCAGTAATCCAGGCAAATGTTGAAAGGACCAGATCTGAGTTAGTGGCAGAGAGTTAGAGAGGAAAAATAGGTTCAAGGGGAACTTAGGAAACAGGATCTTTGAGATTTGGTGATTATTGGAAGTAGGAGATTTAAGCATTTTAAGAGTATTATTGATCCTTAAGTAAATATGATGGCAGGAATTATTAGGACAAAAAAAATGCCCTTAAGTGTTTACATGATGATTATTACATGTACATGCTTGTCATTTAAAAACCTAGATGGTTAGGGGTGCCCGAGTGGTTTAGTCTATTAAGTATGGAACTCTTGATTTTGGTTCAGATCATGATCTCAGGATCTCCCCCTACTCAAGCGTGCATATGCTGTTACTCTCTCTGTCTCTCTCTGTCTCTCTGTCTCTCTCTCTCTAAATCAAATTAAAAAAAAAAAACCTAGATGGTTAAATTATGCACTTTTCATCCAGATATTTTACTGATGAGTAGACAGAGGAAAGCAGTTAAGAGTACAGTGTGATAGGTTTTAAAAATAGTAACAGTAAAAGATAAAATATATTAAATTTAATTAGTATGGATTTATTTAAATCCTAAAGTCAGTTAAATGTTATAGAACAATATTTCATGATATTCAGTATTTTCTATATCCTTTTTATTATTTTGAGAACATAATTCAAAAATGCCCATGAACATCTTGACTTTTAGTTGCAATATAAAAGGATAAAGTAGCAATTCCTTTCTGGTAGAAAAATGAAACCACAGCAAATTTTCTTTCTTTGATGTATGCATCTTTTTAATATCTCCATCTGTGTCCCCTTCCACAATATAGCTAATTAAATTTTTGTTTTCTTACACTGTAAATGCAGCTGGAATGTCCTAGTTACTAAAAATGGCTAAAGTAATGCCATTCTTGTTAGAACTCATTTGATTACAGACTTGCTCACTCCAACCAGGCAACAGCAGTTTCTTTTTGAGAAAAAGAGGAAATAATTTATAAAAATCTATTCCAAAACATTCCATTGTTTAGTAGTGATCTTTGCTGGGCATAATCCTAACAGTCATTCTGTTACTAAAAAATTTTAAAAGAAGGAAATTACAATGTAGGAATATAAGAAGTAATTATAAGAAGATATCTATTTAGCTCACTTCTAAAATACAGTCAGTATCAAGTAATATTTATGAACCTGGAATTTTATGCATATACACACAATATTTCTTGTGTGTGTATATACATATCTGTGTGTCTACAATTATTGGCTATAATCAGTAGATGCTTTCTTTGGCTATATTTTGCTGCTAAATCAACAAAACCTAGTGGATTTGAATAACATTTGTTTAGTTCTTGATTCTGTTTATCATCAATTTGGGTAGGAATCAGCATGGAAGTTCTCACAATAGTTTAACTTGGGTCTACTCATGCTTCTGCAGTCATTTACTGGCCAGGTGGGCCACTCTGCTTCTAAGTGTTGACTAGGGTAATAGACAAGTAGGTTATGACTCTATCATCATCTTTTTTTCCCCCCCCCATAATGGTGGTAGATATCAAGAACAGAGAGAAGGCAAACCTCAATGCCTAATTACTATTCAAGTCTCTGCTTGTGACCTGTTTGCCAATGTCTCATTGGTCAAAGTAGTCACATGGCCAAGTACAAGGTCAGGTATGATGAAGATTCCAATGGGAATGGAGAGATTCCAATTGAGAGAGATTGAATTGAGAGAGAGACATCTCTCCAATGAAGAGATTCCAATGGGAAGGGATATGGAGAGACACGGAGACATGAATAAAATAGGGACAATTATTACACTAGTTTACAGCAACATGATACTCTGACAGTATGCCTATGTCTATCTTCTATCTATCTGCAAATCAACAGAGTAAATGACTAAATTTATGTTCAACCTTTATAGTACAACCATTGACCCACAATAGGTCTTTTTGCTGAAACCAATGGCATGATTTGAAAGAAATGATGTGACCAGAGCAGCACCTCTTTAGCTAGCATTTTGTTATTTTGTAAACTCTCACTTCCTAATAACTAATTTATCTACCTGCTTTTAAATCTGGAAATATATGTGATTTTTCTAATTTCAGTTGCAAACAGGCACTGAAGTAACCCTCAGTGATACCTGCTTTCTGGTATTCATGCCTTATATAATCTGCTTACTTGTGACTTGCTTCTTCTTCATAGACTATGGGAAAAAGATGTTAGTCTCATGATCACACTATATTTTGTAAGACTCTGTCTTGCTGGAAATCTTCTTCCCACTCTACTCCTGACCTTGAATAAGCAAATGGTCATGTTGTGCAATGCCCATGGAAAGGGCCACATGGCAGGGAACTATGGATGACCTTTCTCTAGAAGCTGAGGGTGGCTTCTAGATGACAGCCAGTAAGAATCCAGGGCCATCAGTAATAGCTTAGAAGTTGATTCATCCCCTTTCAAGTCTCCAGATGAAAATGAAACTCAGATGGACACTTTGCATGAAGCCTTGTGAGGGACCTTGTTAGAAGATCTAGTCAGCCTGTGCCTGGATAAGGAAACTGAGATGATAAAACTATTGTTTTAAACCACTTAAGGTTTTGATAATTTGTTATGTAGCATTAGAAATCTATGAGGAACCTGGGTGGCTCAGTTGGTTAAGTGTCTACCTTCAGCTCATATCATGATCCCAGCTTGCACTGGGCTCCTTCTCAACAGGGAGCCTGCTTCTCCCTGTCCCTCTGCCTGACAGTCCCCCTGCTTGTGTGTGCGGTCTTTCTCTCTCTCTCTCTCTCTCTCTTTCTGCCAAATAAAACCTTAAAAAATAAAAGAAAACTAATACATAGGCAAATAATGCACTTCAGTTAAGATCTACATTGAAAAATGTTTAAATTTGGATTTCATTGTTTTTAAAAAGGCTTATTTTTACACAAAGCCTATCAAAAAAGCAATAGCTTTATGTTTTATAAGTGGAAATGTAGAAATTTCTTGCATGACACATTTTTCAGACTCTGTCAACATATTTTCATATATTATACTTCAGATTTAGCAGAAGTTCTGTTTAATTAGCTCTGGGAATAGAAGACTTAATCGAAACAATTTGAAAGTTGCTATTTCCTCACTGTATTTAGCCCTAAGCCTTGACATGATATATGTGGTTAAAACTTCATTTCTTCTAAAAGAGTAGGAAATAATCACTTTCATTTTCATTGTAAAGTACTGTGAATTTACAATGGCTAATCTCCCCAAGTTAATTATGTATTTAACCTGAAACCATTTTAAATATATGCAAAGTTTTTCATGTTTTATGTCAAGGGTATGTATTCTACGCAGTTATCTAAGGATGAATTCAGGGAAACAAAGAACTAAAACTAGTTTTTGCTGTTTGTGGGCCATAGGAAAAGAAAAATGTGATAAGAGCTCATATTTTTAAGTCTTTTATCAAAGAATATTTGACTATTTTAGCTTATTAAAATATACTGATTATAAGAAACACTTTTTTTCCCCTGGTTCACAATTATTTTAATGGAAAGTTTCTCTTAACATTTTATTTATTTTCAACTTCTGTAAACATAGACACTATTCTCATTTTTATGTTGTGTGAAATGAGTATCAGCTGGCAAAAATTATTTTGATACAATTTTGATATTGAAGCATTCTGTAACCCTAAAATTGATACTGTGATGGTAATGTTAAGAAGTTAAAAGGCCCGGCAGAATTTCAAGGGAAACATTTGGAAGGAAAAGACAATAATATTATTGGTATTAATAGGATTACTTAATTAGGATTAAATGCCTTCTAGTTATTTTCCCTTTGAAATGTTTTCCTTTCTTCTTTTTCTTTTTTCTTCTACTTTCTTACCAAAAATAACATGTCTATTTGAAATGGAAGTTTCATAATCAAGCCCGATAATGCTATATAGTAGAGTTAAGGGGGTAGGCAGTGCTTAACAAAAATGCTCTGTTTTAAATGAAAAAAGATTGCTATTGTATTTCAGAGTTACTCTGAAGAGAAAGACAGAATGAGTGAATAGAGAGGAGGAGACAAGTACTGGTGATAACAGCTTTAGAACTAAGTGAAAAAAATGTAGGTTTTTTTATTTTTTTCTCAGCATCTATTTTTTATTTTATTTTTTTAGGTTGTACAACATGATGTTTTTCTTCTAACAGTATAAACATGATGACTTAACACACACACACACACACACACACACACACACACACACACACACACAGGAAATTACTACTACAATCAATACATCACCTCAAATAGTTATTACTTTTTGTGCATGGTAAGAGCACAAGATAGACTTGTAAATTTCAAGTATACAGTACACTGTTAACAGCTATAATCACTATGCTGCACATTAGATACATGTAGATTAGAACTTAATTCATTTTACCTGAAAGTTTATACACTTTGGCCAACATCTTCCTGTTTCCCCTGCCCTCTAGGCTCAAGACCCACTGTTGGGAAAAAATACTGATTTTTCCCCCTCTGGATATATATGCAGAAGTAGAATTGCTAGATCATATGACAGTTCTATTTTTAATTTTTTGAGGAGACTTATTACTTTTTTTTTTAAAGATTTTATTTATTTATTTGACAGAGAGATCACAAGTAGGCAGCGGGGCAGGCAGAGAGAGAAGGGGAAGCAGGATCCTTGCTGAGCAGAGAACCCAATGTGAGACTAGATCTCAGGACCCTGAGATCATGACCTGAGCCGAAGGCAGAGGCTTTCACACACTGAGCCACACAGGCACCACTTTATATTACTTTTCATAGTGGTTATACCAATTTACACTCCCACAGTGCACAAATGTTCCCTTATTCCATACTCTTGCAACACTAACTCTTGTCTTTTTGGTACTAGCATCCTAAGGGGTATGAGTGATATCTCATTGTGGTTTTGATTGGCATTCCCCACATAATTAGTGATGCTGAGCAAACTTTCATGTACCTGTTTGCTATTTTGTTTCCTTGGAAGAATATCTATTCAAGTCCATTGTCCATTTTCAATTGTGTTTATATATTTATGTTTGCTATTTAATTTTATGAGTTCCCTATATATGTTTGATATTAACCCCTTATCAGATATATGATTTGCAAATATTTTCTCTCATTCCATAGGTTGCTCTTTCATTTTGTTGGTTGTTTCTTCTCCTGTCCAGAAGCTTTTTAGTTTGATGTAGTCTCACTTACTTTTACTTTTGTTACAATTGTTTTTGTTTTCATACCCACAAATCATTTCCAAGACCAATTATGAATGAGATTTTCCCTACATTTTTTTCTCAGTATTTTATGTTCCCAAGTGTTACATTTAAAGTCTTTCAACTTAACTTGAAATTAATTTTTATGTATGGTGGAAAAGTCGAAATCAATTCTATTGCATGTACTTATGCAGTTTACCAATACCATTTATTAAATGAGGTATTTTATTTTAAGATTTTATTTATTCACTTGAGAGAGAGAGAGAGAGAGAGAGAGACAGAGACAGAGAGAGCACAGGCAGGGGGAAAGGCAGAGGGCGAGGGAGAAGCAGGTTCCCTGCTGAGCCGAGAGCCCCATTCAGGGCTGATCCCTTGACCTGGAGATCATGGCCTGAGCTGAAGGCAGAAGCTCAACCATCTAAGCCACCCAGGCACCCCTACCAATACCATATATTGAGACTATCTTTTTTTTTTTTTTTAAGATTTTATTTATTTATCTGACATAGAGAGAGAGATCACTAGTAGGCAGAGAGGCAGGTAGAGAGAGAGGGGAGGGAAGAAGGCTCCCTGCTGAGCAGAAAGCCCAATGTAGGGCTTGATCCCAGGACCCTGAGATCATGACCCGAGCTGAGGGCAGAGGCTTTAACCCACTGAGCCACCCAGGTGCCCCTGAAGAGACTATCTTTTCTTTATTATTCTTGGTGCCTTTGTCAAATATTAGTTGATCATATATGTGTGGGTTTATTTCTGGGCTGGTTTTTGTTTCTATTCTGTGGGGCTATGTGTTTGTTTTTATGCAGGTATCATATTGCTTTGATTACTATAGCTTTGTAATAGAGTTTGAAATCAGGAAGTTTGATGCTTCTAGCTTTATTCTTCTTTCTCAAAACTGCTGTGGCTATTTGGGGTCTGTTTGGCTATTTGTGGTTTCATGCAAATTTGATAATTCTTTCTATTTCTGTGAATAATGTCATTAGAAATTTGATGGGAACTGCCATGAATCTGTAGGTAGCTTTGCATAGTACAAGTAGTTTGGCTATATTAATTCTTCTAATCTATGAACATGATATATCTTTATTTGAGTCTTCCTCAATTTATTTCATTAGTGTCTAAAAGTTTTCAGTGTACGGATATTTTACCTCCTTAGTTTAATTTATTCCTAAGTATTTCACTCTTTTTCATGGAGTTGTAAATGGTATTGTCTTTATTTCATTTTCCCATAGATCATTGTTAGTATATAGAAATGCACCTGATTTTTGTATATTAATTTTGTACCTTGTAATTTTACTG
Source organism: Procyon lotor (assembly GCA_028646535.1). Lineage (NCBI taxonomy): Eukaryota > Metazoa > Chordata > Mammalia > Carnivora > Procyonidae > Procyon > Procyon lotor. Next base: position 65,200,544 of record CM053607.1, read on the forward strand.
AATTTGTTAGTCTCAAAGGACTTTCAGTCAAGTATTTAGGGTTTTACCTATGTAAGATCATGTGACCTATAAAGAGAAATAGTTGAACTTCTTCCTTTCTCATTTGGATGCCAGTTTGTTCTTTTTCTTTCTTAACTACTCAGGCTAGCATTTCCAGTGCTATTTTGAAAAGAAGTATTGTTGAATAGTATCGAAGTGGTAAGAATGGGAACTCTTATCTTGTTCCCAACTTCAGAGGAAAAAGTTTCACTTTTCACCACTGAATATGTTAGCCCTAAGCTTGTTATATATGGTCTTTATTATGTTGACACTTATTCTTTGTATAACTAATTTGTTAGCACAAAAGATGTTGAATTTTGTCAAAAGCTCTTTTTTCGTTTTTTGAGCTGATTAATGTAGTCTTTTTCTTAATAGTATCATTTTTTTAATGTGACTTGTCATATTTATTGATTTTCATGTGTTGAACTCTTTTCATTCCTGGTATAAAGCCTACTGTATCATGGTATATGATTCTTTTTATATGTTGTTGAATTTAGTTTGCTTATATTCTTTTGAGAATATTGCCCTGTGATTTTTTTTGTCTTTTACTTACTTTGTTATCAGTATGATTCTAGTCTCATCAAATCAGTTTGAAACTGTTCCCAACTTTTCAATTTTTTGGGAAGAGTTTGAAAATAATTCACATTAATTATTTTTTAAGTGTCTGGAAGAATTCAACTTTGAAACCAGGTGATTTGGGGCTTTAATTTGTTAAAAATTTTTCTTTACTGTTTCAGTCTCCCTACTTGTTATTAGTCTGTTTAGATTTTCTATCTCTTCATGACTCAGTCTTGGGAAGTGGTATGCTTTTAGAACTTTGTCCATTTCTTCTTGGTTATCCTATTTGCTAGTGTATAATTGTTCATGATAATTTTGTATGATGCTATTTTTGTGGTATCAGTTATAATGTTTCCTCTTTCATTTATAAGTTTATTTGAGTCCTCTTTTTCCTTAGTCTATTAAAAATTGGTTAATTTTTATCTTTTCAAAAAAACCACAATTCTTACTTTCATTGATCTTTTCTATTGTCTTTCTAATGTCTCATTTATTTTGCTCTAATCTTTATAATTTTTTCTTATGCTAATTTTGGGCTGACTTTTTTGTTTGTTTGTTTGTTTGTTTTTCTGTTTCCTTGAAGTATAGTGTTAGATTGGTCCAGTCTTTTTCTTGATGGAGATGATATCACCATAAACTTCCCTTCTAGAATTACTTTTGCTAGATCCTATAAGTTTTGGTATGTTTTATTCCCATTTTAATTTGTCTCAAGATAATTTTTGACTTCTCTTTTGATTTTTTCTTTGGTTGTTCAGGAGTGTGTTGTTTAATTTCTACATATATGTACATTTTCCAGTTTCCTTCCTGTTAGTTTCATATCATTGTGGAATGGAAAGGAAACAAAACTTGATGTGATTTCAATCTTTTAGAATTTGTTATGACTCATTTAGTAGAACATACGGTCTATCCTTTGGCATGTCCCATGTGCATTTGAGAAGAATGAGTATACTGACAATGTTGGATGGATTGTTCTATATATATCTATCAGATCCATTCAATCTATAATATTATTCATGTCTGTTTCTTTATTGATTTCCTGTTTGGATGATCTAAACACTGATGAAAGAGGGGTAGTAAAGTCGCTTTCTATTATTGTTATTGCTGTCTATCTCTCTTCAATTCTATTAATGTTTTCTTTATATATTAGGTATTGCAATGTTGAGTGCATATATATTTACAATTGTTGTATCCTATTGATGAATTGACCCATTTATCATTGTGTAGTCACCTTCTTTGTTTCTTCTGACTGGTTTTGATTGAAAGTCTATTCTGTCTGGTATAATTGAGTATTGCCACCCCTATTCTCTTTTGTTACAATTAGAAAAATATCTTTTACAGTTCCTTTACTTTCAGTGTATATGTGCTCCTAAAATTAAGGCGAATATCTTGTAGATTGCACATTATTAAACCCTGTTTGTTTTATCCATTCCACTACTCTGTTTTCTGATTGAAGAACTTAATCTATTTACATTTAAAGTAATTACTCATAAGTAGAGACTTACTATTGCCATTTTGTTAATTATTTTCTACCTTTTAGCCTCTCTTTGTTTTTTTCTTTCTCTATTGTCATCTTTGTGTGTGTTGGGGTTTGTTTGTGGTGGCATATATTGATTTCTTTTTCTTTCTTTTTTGTATGTCTACTAGAGGTTTCTTCTTTGAGTTTGCCTTGAGGCTTATGGAAAACATTTATAACAATCTATATCAAGCTGATTACTACTTACATTCAATTGCAAAAACAAATAACTCTATACATTTACCTTCCTCCTCTTATTTTTTCATCTATTGATGTCCCATTTTAGATTTTTTAATATTTTGCATCCATTAACAAATTAATGTTAGCTATAGTTGTTTTTTAATACTTTTACCTTTTAACTTTTATGCTAGTTAAAAGTGATTTGTGTACCATCACCACAGTAGTAGAGTATTCTGAATTTGACAATATATTTACCTTTATCTGTGAATTTTATAATTTTATGTTTTCATGTTATTTTTTAGTGTCCTATTGTTTCAAACTGAAGAACTTTCTTTTGCATTTCTTATAAGACAAGACTAGGGGTAATGAACTCTCTTGGTTTTCATTTGTTAGGGGACTTTTTAATCTTTCTTCATTTCTGAAGGGCATCTTTGCTGGGTATAGTATTCTTGTTTGGCACTCTTTTTTCTTTGAGCATGTTGAATATATCCTCTCAGCCCTTCCTGTGCTGCGAAGTTTCTGTTGAGAAATCTTCTATGATCCTTGGTGGCAGGGGGAGGGTTCCCTTATACATGATAGGTCAGTTTTGTTTTGCTGCTTTCAAAATTTTCCCTTTTTCTTTGGCTTTTGAAAATTTTCATTATAATGTATCTTGGGATAATCTTCTTTGATTACTCTTGCTTGGCTCCTTTGATCTTCATGTATCTGCATGTCCAAATCTGTCCCAGAATTTGGGAAATTTTCAGCCATTGTTTCTTTAAATATGTTTTCTAAAATTTTTTCCCAAATATGTTTATTTTATTTTTTCAGTGTTACAAAATTAATTGTTCATGCACCACACCCAGTGCTCCATGCAATATGTGCCCTCCTCAATACCCACCATCCGGCTCGCCCAACCCCCCACCCCTCCCCTCCAAAACCCTCAGTTTGTTGCTCATAGTCCACAGTCTCTCATGGTTCATTGCCCCCTCTAAATGCCCCCATTCACCCTTCCCTTCCTTCTCACAATGCCCTCCATGTTTTTCCTTATGCTCCACATAAGTGAGACCATAAGATAAATGACTCTCTCTGCTTGACTTATTTCACTCCACAAAATCTCTTCCAGTCCCGTCCATGTTGATATGGAAGTTGGATATTCATCCTTTCTGATGGAGGCATAATATTCCATTGTATATATGTACCATATCTTCTTTATCCATTCATCTGTTGAAGGGCATCTTGGTTCTTCTGGAGACAAAGATGAGTGTGTGTCTCTAGCCAGGCAGGACTTCTATGTGATGATGGGTGCAACTGGGTTATAGGGCTACTTGAATTTCCTTAGTCTGATTGATATTGATGGATATATCTAGGATTTGGGTGGTTATATCTTCTGGTGAATCCCTGGATGGACAAGAGTGTTCTCTGACTATGACTGATAGGTCCCAGAGCCAAATTACAAGTCCATCTCAGGATTTGTAGTTGAACTAAGGTCAGAGAGGCTACCTTTGAGCATGGATAGGTGTTTTCCTGGCTGGTCCCTGGGCAGGTAGGAGGGTATGAATAGTGACCAAGAGTGGCTAAAGCCAGGCCTTAGGCCACTTCAAGGTCTACAGTTGGGACCAAAGCTGGAGGGTCTGTTATATGTAGCATGAGTGGCTATGACTTGGGGCAAGTTCCTTGGCAGATAGTGCTGGTGGCAAGACCAAGGCCAAATAGGGCTATAGCTGAATCCACAGAGGGATAGAGATGTTTTTGAGTCTATAGCTGGGGAAACAGTCTATAATTCTGTCCCCAGGGAATGGGCCTGCCTTCTCAAAACATCCTTCTTCAGTCATGGGCTCCACTGGGGTTTCACTTTCTCCTACTTGCATCCCAAAGTTCCCACAAAGTTCCTTTTTTCCGTGAACAACTAAATTATTGTTGGATACCAGAGATGATATCAGTGGAGGATTTTCTGTTCCTCCATCTTTCTGAAGCTATTCAACATAGAAGGTTTTAATTGGGGATAATAGTCATTCAGAATGTCATAGGTAGGTTCAGTGGGTTTTCACTTTGTTGGTATTATTTAAGTTTATGGTTTAAAAGTTATGTTGTTAAGGTAGAGAAAAATGGAGATAATGTAAGCAAGCAGATTAGATACAAGCTTTGTATTTTTTCAAAAGACAGAGTGGTGTTACTTAAACTAAGCTGCATAGAAGATAAGCACCATGATGAATTACATCAAAATGTTGTGGCAAGAAGGAGTCTTCATGGGGTGAGTAAGAATCAGCCAGTGTCGGTTTCCATTTCTCCAAAGCTTATAGAGCTGATTAGGCAGAAGAAATTTATGATTATATTGCATATACCAATCCACAATTTCATGCATTTTTCTAGGTCATTTACTTGAAGAGAGATTTCAGCAAAAACAAATATATCTTATTTCATTTGAGATGCCAAGATGGTGTGACATTTTTGCAATTGAAAATAGTATTGGTGGAATAACACAATTCAATACTTGATAAATATCATTTTCTCAGGCCAAAGGCATTTAAAGTTTGAGTATTACAAAGTCTGTTGTAGGAAAAAAGAGACAAAAAGGAAAACCATGGTGAATATGAAAATGAAGTATTCAAATTTCAAGGAAAGATAATCAAGACACTTAAAATTTCACCATATTCAATTAAAAAATACAACAAAACTGAAACAATAATTCATTTGAGCAGAACAATCAATAAGAGATTTCAAAATGGCAGTTTTTACATTAAAAATAATTATCAATTATGCTATGATATTTTTCAAAACAATTTTTTTGCAGGTGATCAGAACTCAACACATGAGTAGTTTAAATAAGTTTAGATCTCATAGACTATATGGAAAAAAAAGATAATTTAGAAATGATCTAATGAAGTTTTCTCATTTTATTAATGAATAAACTGAGGCCAAGGATAATCAAAGATTCATCCTAAATTAATTGTGACAGTCAGAATAAGGATTCCAAACACCTGACTTGAACTCTATGCTCTTTATTTATATTATGCAGCAATATTTAATGGAGCTTCTTATGATTAAATTGAGTATTGTATAGCTCTAAATTTAATACTAATATGTCAAGGTAAATGTGTAAATTTTTGTCAAATTTTGACATATAAATGTCATAATTTTTGTAGATATTTTAGCTAGCCATTAATTACCTCATATGAGGAATTTAAGTGAATTATTGGTCCAAATGTCAGGGGAATTTCCAGGTTTTTTTGCCAAGTCCTCAATCAGTAGACCAGTAGATGAAATTTGGAAAACACTAAGAAACGTATAGCAATAAAAAAGTTTTTCAGCATGGATTCTTGAAATCTGTGATAAATTATGTATGATGGTGTTATTCACAATTTTCATTATTTCTTTACACTGTTTCACAGTGTATAGTGTGAATATATATATATTCACAAGCAGTGGAGACTGAATCCTCCTGCCTGCCCACCATCTTAGGATATATTAAAAAAAACTAATTAGTTAACAAAAAGTTTCGTCAGCCTTTCTCAAATCTGTCACCAATTTCCTACCTTCCCAAGATCATGAGCACAGATTATTTCCAATTGCAACTTCTTTCCCACTTGAGAGGTGGGCATCCTCTATCATTTATAGAGGTGTTACAAAGTAGAAAAATGCAAACCCCTCATGTTAGATAAAAATATTTAAATTCAAAGAGCATTTCATACTTTTGTTCCATCCTTCTGTAATTTATGCTAATTTTCTCATAGGAAGAAGAATAGCCTAAGCCTTATGAAGCCATATTCTCCTAGAAATGTAAGTGGAAATATTTACATAACCTGATAGCGATGCTCATCCTTGTTTTTGTCTGTAAATCTATAGTATTTTGTTAGTTCTAGGTATTAAATTTAAGGGGAGACTTCAACAAATAATGATGATGAAATAGAAGGATGTGTCAAATAATGTGAGGTGAAAAATAATTGAAGAATATAGAAATATTTTATCTGAATGTCTAAGTGTCTTGCAGTAGCTGCCATCAAATATATATTTTGGTGCTACAATTTTAAGGATGGAATTGGTGGAACTGAGATCTATGGTTATTAAATAAAGTGAGGCAGAAACAACTCCAAAAAATGAAGGACCTGCATTACAGAGAAATCTGTAGGTGACATGGTCATTCTAGGTGTTCAAAAATTTCTGATTACAAGAGTTTATGTGGAGATTGATAGTCATTGGTCAGGATGCTGATTCTTTAGCAGTAGATGTGCCTTCCCTTTAAGCTCAGAAATTCTAGGATTCTGTGTGTTTTTAGTAGTACTTTTCATTCAGTGTCATAGGCTGACACAGAATTTATTTGACACAGAATTATAAATCTTATGTATTAAGAGGCAATCTGTGAAGTTGGAGATAAAAGCAACATGAAAATTATAAAGGAAAACCCTGTGCTGCTTTATGCCAATTATGAATGAGAGTGTCTTAATATGTTTCTTTTTAGCATGTGTATCTGTTGATGTTACTATACATATGTATAGCAGAGAAGAGGTAAGCAGAATAACCTAAGTAGAAAACTCACCATTCTTTTTGGAGTCTAGGAGTATTACATATTTGAAGAGTTATTTCCTTATGATATTTGGGCCAAATTTTCTCATTTTAACTCAATCCATTTGTTCATTCTATACCTCAATAATCTCCTCAGTGAAATGCTCAGTAATTCTTTGTCTTCCATGTTCTTATGGAAGAACAACTTCAAATATTTTTGGGCTTTTATCATCTTACCTTGTAGTCATCATTTTGCACAGTTATAGAGACTTTGAGTCTTTAATCTTCTTTCATAAGTCAGAACCTATATTCCCTTAACCATTGCTGTTACGCTTCTCTGAACTTCCTCTGCAAGCCTTTTATCTACAGCGTTTTGGTACTGAGATGTTCTTAAAACCAAGTCTTTAGTAATAAGTAAAAATGTGTAAGTGTAATATACCTGATCTTGAGGCTCTCTAGCTAGGGAAATAAAGAGGGTTAGTATTTTTCTGTGCTATACTATTCTACAGAATATAGAACGACTTAAGTTTCTTTGAAATCTCTTGGTTAGAGGGAGAATCTGCAGTGGTAAAGAAGTGATTTTTTTTCCCTTCTAGTTCCCTGTGTTGTATTTCTTCTCAAACTATTATTCATGCTTTTTGGTTTTGATTTGATGATCAATGTTTCAATTTATTTACTTTCTAGTTCTGCTTCACTATTTATTTTAAATCATAACTTAGATTCAAACATTTTGTAATGTAATACTCAACTATATCTAATAAAATGCAGACTATGGGAAGGTTCACAATAGAGAAGGAAGGCAGGTGTCTTAAAAGAGTAAAATTCAATTAAACTATGGATATTAAGCACATCTAAGAGCATCATCTTCAATTTTAAAATTCCTCTTTTGGAGTCTATGGATGGAAGAAAGAAGGATGAATTTTCTTTCCTTTTTTTTTTCTCCTCTTCCCTTTCAGTTCTTTTCATTTAGCTTCTGAATATCATTCCTGATTTGTACAATTTTCATCAGCTTGCACATCATAGAGCCATTATTTCATTTGATTAGGGGCTTTATTCTTCTCTGCCCCACAAATTCTTTCTACACTTTGACTCTAGGTCTCCAAAAAACATTAATGTCTTTGCTTGAAACATGACCTGCTTTCACTAACCGTTTTTATTTCTTCAACTTTGTCATTTTCTGATCTTTAAGCCAAAGGGAAAAGTCACCAATCCTTGAATTCAGTGGAGAATTGAAAACCTAGTTCTTCATTAAGTACTACCTTAAAAACATAATAGTTAGATTTCTTATAGCTGTCCATTAGACTTTGACTTGCCAATCACCTTTTACTATGCAACTAAAGCACACAATAGTTTCTACAAGTGATGGGATTAACCTGCAATATGCTCCAAATGAATGTAGTCAATATGTACATGAATCATGTTGTTAGTATTTCAAATGACTTAATTCACTTCAGGCAGTGGTGCCAATCATAAACTGAAGCAGAGGTTTATGCTTCTTCTTTTTTTTTTTTTTTTTGACATGGGAGATTGAGACAACCAGTTTAAGTAATTCCTCCAAGACAAATGATCTATGTGGTTATTTTTATAACTCAAGTTACCTGGATAATGGCAATAGCTTGTTTTGAAAGTATAAAATGAGCTTCATTTTTTAAACCATGGTCTGTAGCTGAAGCTATTGATATACTTTGAAATTAATAATACTTTACAGACCTTTACAAACTTTACAGATCAAATATGTATACACACACACAAATACATAAAGGGTTAAAAATGCAAAGTAGGCAGTGCATGCGTCAGGTAATTAGGACTAATATGTTGTTTGGAATTAAAGTCAAATCCTTTTAATTGGCACATCTCAGTGGGAATAGAAATACAAACTTGTAATTAGGTGATTGGCCTGATTATCAAAGCTTCGTTGGCATAGATTGTACAGAGAGAATCTTTTTTTCTTTTGGCATGAGTTTCTCAAACAACTATAGCATGATATGGGAAATATATTGAACAACCATAGCAGTTCTTCAATGTTACCTAAAATGAACATGTACAGAGTGAAGAATGTAAACCAGCTGGAGCTATTTTACAACTCTGTGTGAGAATCAGCATTTTTAGAAGAAAAATATATCTGTGTTATTTTAGTAAAATAATGTATTCTTTTTAATCAGTTAGATATACTAAACTAAAGCCTCTGGCAATTAAGTGGTTGTGAAGTAGGTTTGTCATTATTAGGTACCCAATGATTTCAACTCTGATCTATGTTCAGGAGACCAACTACATTACTGTGAGGTACACAGAGGGAAGTCAATAAACAAGAATGAGAATTCTTTTTTTTTTTAAAGGTTTCATTTATTTATTTGAGAGAGACAGTGAGAGAGAGAGAAAGAGAGAGAGAGAGAGTTCGAACGGGGTGAAGGGCAGAGGAAGAAGCAGAGACTCCCTACTGAACAAGGAGTCTAATGCGGGGCTGGATTCTGGGACTCTGGGATCATGATATGAGCCAAAGGCAAATGCTTAATTGACTGAGCCACCCAGGTGCCCTGAGAATTCTTCTTTGTAATGAAATATAAAAGCCTAAGGAAGTTGGAAGAGTGTAGAACCCTTCTAAAGTTAAAGAGCTGTAAACAATAAGTGACTATAAATTGTTTTTATGAATGCATTATGTAGCATTTAACAACATTGTATTCTCATTTTGTTTCCTTCATGCCACTGTCTGTGTTCCTGACCCTGGAAATCAAGACTTCAACAAATAAAAAAGTCATCTAATTCATATTGTGACATAATATCGCAAAAGAATTCATTGAAAATCACTTATGCACTTTTAATTATTAATTGTACTAATAGAGAAGGTCGTGGGCACAAGTTCCTGTACTTAGGAAAATGGGTTTTAAATAATAGTAATAGTTCACATAAAATCTTAAAGAATATGTTGAAATATGAAATAAACTATATCTTGAGGCACCAAGGTGGCTCAGTTGGTTGAGCAGCCAGCTCTTGATTTTGGCTTAGGTCATGACCTTGGGGTCCTGGGATCGAGCCCCAACTCGGGCTCTCTGTTCAATGAGGTGTCTGCTTAAGGATTCTCCCTCTCTTTCTCTCTCTGCCCATTCCTCCCCACACTCTCTTTCTCTAAAATAAATAAATCTTTAAAAAAAGAATAAACAAATAAAAAAGATTAAACTATATCAATCACTTTAGAAAACTCACTTATATTTAGTTCTTGTGTTATATAGGAATTAAATTGTATATTCCCTAAATGCTATTTAGATATCCCATTTCTCATTATATATAGCTGAGTTTGAATGTCATGTAAGTGTGTGTGTGTGTGTGTGTGTGTCAAGCTACATTTCCTGCAAATAAGAGAAGCTCTATGATTTATAGCAAATTGGATTATATGAAAACAGGGAGGACAAAATTAAAATCTATTAGTACAAGTTATTTTCCTTGTCGAACACAATGAAGAGTAGTATCATCATTTTCAAGGAACCATGGAGGGCCCAACTTCAAAAAACAGAAAACAAAGGGAAATATAAAGTCTTATTTATTGTATTTGTACAGTGTGGACAGGTGTTCTGGTAAGATAGATGCTACCTCAGCCCCAGTCATTCACATTAGCTCTGTAGGCAAAGACTATTTATACCATAAAGATTGTTATTATTTTATAATGGAAATCTGGCTCAATAACGCTTTGTGTAATACTCTCTACTCCTTGAAACCAATGTTAATAGTCATACCAATAAAACATACAGATGAACTTGCACTGTTTTTTGGGTTAAAAGGTCACCTCAGGAAAAGATAATCATTTTCTATTAATGTTTAAACCACTATGTACTTCACTGAACTATATGAAAGGACACAGTGTCTTATTAGAAGATTAGTTTACATTATAGGCTGACAAGAATGACTTGTAAAGTGTGATTCATGCTCTGAAACAGCACACTAAAGATAATTTCTCCCCTGTATAGTCTGTAATAATGAAAATAACCAAGAAACTCCATCCTAGACTTTATAGGTCCATAAACATATACAAAATCAGGTCACCCTATGCCACTATTGCTACTTTCCATTCCTACTATGGTTATTCCCTTTATCCAGAACACACATAAATATAAAAGAGAATAGGATCAGCCGTACTAGTTTTCAGGAATACTTTCTCACCTCCAGAATGAGCAAGGAATCAAATGCCAAATGGTAAGAGGAGAAAGTACCAATTAAATATGCCCTGTGAATTTAATCTTTATATAATTTATCTATTGATCTATTCAGTGTAGGAATAACTTTGTCCAGTTAATGTGGTTACTCAAGACCAAACAATTAAAAGATATTACAATATTTAAGAAACTATCAAAATAGCCTAAAAATAATAGAAATAACCTATATTCTGTATTATTAGGGTGCTAAGTGGAAGGATATCTAGTAGTGCATTTACTATTATAATTCATATAATTATCATTGTATAGACTATAAAAATATGGAGGAAGAAATTTACAGTATACTTGCCTACTATAAACATTTCCATATGGCTAAAGAGAGATATAATTGTGAATTAAGTCAGCTTTATAGTGATTGGTCACTCACTGTAGAATTATTTACTATATTAGGTATTGACTAGAGGTGCTGTAACTTTTCAATGTATATTATTAAACAGAATATACCTTAACTGAGACAGAAGAGATTATTTCCACTTTGTTAAATTATTTGTTATATACAGGGTATCAACATTTGGTGGTTTCCTGTCATCCAAAATATAACATCATTTAATATTACCATTAATATTAATTCATGATAATAATATAATTTGATTTTATTTCCCCCTTCCCCAAATCCTACTTACTTTTTGAAACTCAGGTTAGGTGCCATTTCATTAGGAGAGATTTCTCTGGCTGATCCTCAAAAAGAGTTAGTCACCCCTCTATTTCTTGTGCAGGTTTCTATTATACATTTCCCAATATAATTCAATCATTTCTTTACACGTAGACTCCCTTTTGAGATTTTGAATTTATGGAAATTATCTGTCTTTATATGGAGAAGGAACTATTGGTTACTTGGGACAATAGTTCTTAAAATAAGACACCATAATATAGCAAAGCCCAAGAGAAGAGGTTACACTGGAAAAAGTCAGATTGCTCACTGGTATCAGAAATAAAAGTTGAGGTGAAATGGCTAGGTGTTAAGCCATCTTCAAGGGGCTGCAGATGTTGGCACGCTCCTCATACATGGTCATAAGGAAGGCCTAACCTAACCCTCCAGGCCTAGGAGATATGCAGTGGGAATTCACTCTGGGTGAAGTGGTCCATGTGACTGAGAGGACTGCCTGTCTGCCCACTGTAAAGGAAAAGCCTGAGAGGTGGGAGAGGTCTCTCTATACCCTGATAAACCTCTCATAGCTTACCTGACCAACTAAAACAAAAGTGTGTGGCCCCCTCCTCTTGTTGGTTTGCCAATGTAGAAGAGAACTCAACAGGTCATCTGGATGATGATGGTGGGAACACCAAATTATAAATACCCAAAAGAAAAATACTAATGATAATCAAAGTAACTTGAGGGAGGATGACCAAGCCAAAAACCTAAGCAAGTGAATCTTCTAAGGCAGAAGTGATGAAGTAGACAAGAATTTCAGAAAATAATAATGTTCAAAGAGAGGCACTTATAGTCAACACTTTCTCCAAAATTTTCAAGGGTCAGAAAATATGATTCCCAAATTAAAAGAAATCACTACACAAGCGAAGACCATGATCATAGTTGAGGAAGATATGTCACCAATATGAAAGAAATATGAAAAGTCAAAATCATGATAAAGAATTTTAGAACAGAATTTCCTAGTTGCTGGACTTTGTCAGATCATTGAGCAGCTGACAGGGTTATGTTACTGAAATATTTACTCCCCACAAGCACTGGATCAGCTATAAAGGGCTTCTGGTGGTCGGGGGGCCCATACGACTACCATGAGCAGCTACTCCCATTTGCCACTGATGCTCTGAAAAAAGACATGAAAAAGGCTGATATCTGTGGTTCAGAAGCAACATCTAGAGAGCTCATATGCGAATAATTGAAGTTCTAAAAGGAGAATAAGAAACATAGAGGAGAAATAATGAATAAAAATATCCCATGAAAATTAAGTAGAAAAATCTCACCAAAGGACTAACACTATAAAGATGAAAACACAAACATAGAGAATATACCTTCATATACCCAGTCCGAAGAAAGTACTTGGAAAAGAGCACAAATGAATGAAATTTGAAGCAGAATGATATAGGAGATGCAGAAGTAGAAAGAAAACTGAGAAATTGATATTAGGATATTAGTTAAAATTATAAATTAATATTGATATCGAGATTAGTATTAGGATTACATACCTTAATATTAGGATTATGTAGTTATACACAAATATAGGAAAATTACGTGGCTTGGAATTTGTAATATTAGGATTAGGCAAAGAGAAGAGACATTGGGAACAAAATCTCTAAAAATACTCAAGTTGGAAGGGGAGCAAGAAGGAAATACACAACATTCTAAAGATTTTTTTTTAACATGACAGAGGGCGTTGAGAAAGTTAAACATTTTTGTGTTCAGTTCATAGTTTTTAATTTAGGTATGAAACTGGTGACATAAGACAATTTAAGATGAGGATATGCAGCAGTTTGTTTTAGTACCATCCCAGGGAGCGCCTGGGTGGCTCAGTGAGTTAAAGCCTCTGCCTTCGGCTCAGGTCATGATCTCAGGGTCCTGGGATCGAGCCCCACATCTGGCTGTCTGCTCAGCGGGGAGCCTGCTTCGCCCTTTCTCTCTGCCTGCCTCTCTGCCTACTTGTGATCTCTCTCTCTCTCTCAAATAAATAAATCTTTAGTACCTTCCCAGGTCTGTGCACCTGTCTTGCTTTCCTGCCAAAGTAATCTTGACAATGGTTTAGGATAGTAAAGCCAGTTGGCTGCAGCTGCTGCTACCTACCCAGTAGGGTAGAAGTACTGGAGTATGGGGATTAGGGAAGAGGGACTACTTTGCTAGTAGCTCTGAGTACCTCCTGTATCTGCTCACAGTGTTTTGCCTTGCATCCAGGCTGCCTGCCTTTAGCCCTCATTTTGAGGCCTGCCTGCATGGTATCTGATATGTGTATCATAAAACTGCTCCTGAGTTGACACCTCATGAAGAAAACTTTAACAATAAAATTAAGTAGATGATATATCCTTCCTTCATCACTTGTCAAGGAGCTACACCAGGTCAGCTATATACTCCTTCCTTTCTCATCACTTGTTTGTTCTGAATCCTGTGTTCCTGGGATTACACTCACCAATGGTATTAGCATATAAACCTTTGCCTTAGACGTTGTCTTCTAAGGCATTCAGATTAAATCAGAAGATAAATACTGGTGACACTGAAAAGTGTGTAACTTCCAAGTTAATGGGTCAGGAAGGAAAAGGGAATGAAGAGAATTGGATACAATCCAAAAAACAAAGATACATGTAATTAAGAGGTGACAACTAAAAAGTAAAATAACTAGTAAAAACACCGTAGTGAAGAAGGATACAAAACAGCATTACCAATTAATGGTATTTTGAAGGTATTGATTTTTCAGTTAAAAGATCCAGGCTTTAACAGACACATTTAAAAGTACTCAACATCACTTGGCATCACAGAAATACAAATCAAAACCACAGTGAGATACTACCTCACACCAGTCAGAATGGCTAAAATTAGCAAGTCAGGAAATGACAGATGTTGGCGAGGATGCAGAGAAAGGGGAACCCTCCTACACTGTTGGTGGGAATGCAAGCTGGTACAGCCACTCTGGAAAACAGTATGGAGGTTCCTCAAAAAGTTGAAAATAGAGCTACCCTACAACCCAGCAATCGCACTACTGGGTATTTACCTTAAAGATACAAATATAGTGATCTGAAGGGGCACGTGCAGCCAAATGTTTATAGTAGCAATGTCCACAATAGCCAAACTATGGAAAGAACCTAGCTGTCCATCAACAGATGAATGGATAAAGAAGAGGTGGTATATATATACAGTGGAATACTATGCAGCCATCAAGAGAAACGAAATCTTGCCATTTGCAATGACGTGGATGGAACTGGAGGGTATTATGCAAAGCAAAATAAGTCAGTCAGAGAAAGACAATTATCATATGATATCTCCGATATGAAGAATTTGAGAGGGAGGGTGCGGGGTCTTGGGGGTGGGGGAGGGAAATGAAACAAGATGGGATGGGGAAGGAGACAAGCTGTAAGAGACTCCTAAACTCACAGAACAAACCCGGCTGGGCGGTAGGGGGATTAGAGATAGGGTGGCTGGGTTATGGATATTGGGGAGGGTATGTGGTATGTTAAGTGCTGTGAAATGTGTAAGCCTGATGATTCACAGACATGTACCCTGGGGCAAATAATACATTACATATTAGTAAAAAAAATTAATAAAAAAAATCCAGGTTTTAAAATTGTATTAATTACACAAAATCCAGCTACCTAGGTTTGACTAGAAACATTTAAATCCTAGTAACAGGATGTAAATAAAGGAATGGATAAAGATGTTTCAGGCAATTGCAACCTGACAAAAAGCAGGAATTCCAATTAAAACTTAAGTAAAATGTAATTCAAAATTCAAAATACTGAGACTTAAATTAATTAAGCAGAGACCATTAGACTGAGGTGGTTCTAATATTTTAGCAGCTTTAAATCAAAACCTAAACCTATAATGCACCAAAGTTAAGAAATTGAAACCTAAGTACAGCCAATCACAGCCAACTAGACTTTCCCAAATAATACAGCTCCTTATGCAACAGTCAATCAAGAAATTCCCTTTGTTTGCTTCTATTTCTTCTCAAAAGTTTTTCTTTATCTTCTGTTGTTGGAGTGCTTCTGGCTACTTCCAGTTTGTTTACACTGCCTGGTTAGAGTTGATTTTTGCTCACATAAACTCTATAATTGTTAACATGCCTCAGTTTACCTAACAGAAGAAAGTGTAATGAAAGTTACAGAAAATATACCATTTTTGCTACAGTTTGTGATGTTGCTGTGCTATTCCATTAACTAGAACTTGAAGTTGTATTATAAATACTATCATGGGAAAGCTCACTAGTACTGGACATGGCGATGGGCCTGTACAAATCAGCAATCCAAACATTTTTTCAATCTCTCTTGTGTTCCAGGCTACCTTAATTGAATAGTAGACTACTAATCAGTAATATAAGTTGCATACAAATTGATATAATACTATAATTTTCTATCTAAATTTCATGACTTAAATAGATGTTAAAATGGAGTATTTAGGATCTATTTGAATTTGACTTTTTCCTGGAAAAGAAGTGAGAAACGTAAAATACTTTTCAAAAAAGAAATAGAATGGATTATGTAGCTGAATTATAATTCTATAATGATTAATCATGCATTAGTTGATATAAAAAGTGACAGGCGTATGCATGTCATATCTGAAACTTTAATAAGAAAAAACTATTTCTAAGATGTATAATCTTCAAAAAAAGGTGCAACCTAATAGTATGTTGGAATTAGTTAAACACTTGTTAAATTTCTGGCCTAATTATAACCTCTTGGTTTCATACCAAAGAAATCAGAGAATGATTTTTTTACCTTGAATGCACTTTTCCTCACTCTGAATTAGTGCCCCGTACTTCTCCACTCTTAGCCCTTCATCTTGCCCTGCCCACATCTCAGAGTCCATGAAACTACTCTGAGGCTTTTTTGGGGGATCCCTCAATAGTGAGATGACTCCCATATCTGTGCTTCTCCAACTGACCCTTGACTGGTGCACTGTTCCATGGACAAAAATTGAACAGGGAGCATTGTTGACATTTTCTCTTTTTACACTCTTGAATGTATCATTGCAGTAAATAATTAAAGGCTTAACTCTGAGTTTTTGGCTTCTTGCTTTAATTGATTACTCCAATACCTGGCAGCTTAACACTCTCTCTCAGCTCAACTGAACTCCTAACAGATAGGATAACTCTTAAAGTAAAAATAAATTTTAAAATAAATTAAAAATAAATAAAACAAATTAAAGTAAAAATAAAGTAAAATTAATTAAAATAAAAAATAAGTATAAAAATAAAAATAAATAAGATAACTCTTAAAGTAAAAATAAATTAAAAATAAATATATACACACACATATATATGATGTAGGAATATTTAGAATTCAGGTAACATGTTGAAATGCCTTTGAAAAGATAGCAGTAACTGTCAGTGATATTTATATGACTTAAATATGCACTCCATATCCCATTAAGTGATATTTAAGAGATTAAGATATCATCCTCTCTTTGTATTTAGGCCAAGAGCCATGTATAAGTGTTCTCCAAAAGTAAGGGCATCTTTTCTGATTTCTTTTCTCTTCAGCAGTATTGTAATTATTTGTTCAGAGTGCATGCTATTCCTTCTTCATTGCCCACCTTGTACTTGATCAGAAGAAAAATTACGCGAGGCAAAAAAGATGGTGGGGCCTAGGACTTACCTTCTCCAATCCCTCTCTATAAAACTTCTTAATTAAGCATATTCCTGAAGGTAAGTTAAATTACTATGAAAAATTTTTATGCCCTGTAACTTAAACATGTCTCAAAATAAATTTAAAATGTATTATAATTCAATCTTAAGATTATAAAAATGTGGATAACCGGGGCGCCTGGGTGGCTCAGTCGTTGGACATCTGCCTTCGACTCAGGTCATGATCCCAGAATCCTGGGATTGAGCCCCGCATCGGGCTCTCTGCTGGGTGGGAAGCCTGCTACTTCCTCTCCCACTCCCGCTGCTTGTGTTCCCTCTCTCACTGTGTCTCTGTCAGATAAAAAAAAAAATCTTTAAAAAAAATGTGGATAACTTTACATTATAATTTGTATCCCAGTGTGCTTAATAGTAAAACATATACTTCATTCTTTTTATTTCAATTTGTACTTTTTTTAAATTAACATATAATGTATTATTTGCCCCAGGGTACATGTCCGTGAATCGTCAGGCTTACACATTTCACAGCACTTACCATAGCACATATCCTCCCTGATGTCCACAACCCAGCCACCCTATCCCGACCCCCCCGACCCCCGCCTCCCAGCCACCCTTAGTTCGTTTTGTGAGTCTAGGAGTCTCTTATGGTTTGTCTCCCTCCCCATCCCCTCCTGTTTCATTTCTCTCCCCACCCCCCACACACCCCCGCCTTG
>CM053607.1:65218972-65246773 GCA_028646535.1 Procyon lotor
AATTAACAAGACAGGAAATGACAGATGTTGGCGAGGATGCGGAGAAAGGGGAACCCTCCTACACTGTTGGTGGGAATGCAAGCTGGTACAGCCACTCTGGAGAACAGTATGGAGGTTCCTCAAAAAGTTGAAAATAGAGCTACCCTATGATCCAGCAATCGCACTACTGGGTATTTACCCTAAAGATACAAATGTGATCTGAACGGGCACGTGCACCCGAATATTTATAGCAGCAATGTCCACAATAGCCAAACTTTGGAAACACCCTAGATGCCCATCAACAGATGAATGGATAAAGAAGAGGTGGTATATATATATACAATGGAATACTATGCAGCCATCAAGAGAAACGAAATCTGGCCATTTGCAACAACGTGAATGGAACTGGGGGGTATTATGCTAAGCGAAATAAGTCAGTCAGAGAAAGACAAGTATCACATGATCTCTCTGATATGAAGAACTTGAGAGGCAAGGCAGGAGTTTGGGTGGGTGGGGGAGAGAAATGAAACAGGAAGGGATTTGGAGGGAGACAAACCATAAGAGACTCCTAGACTCAAGAAATGAACTAAGGGTGGCCAGGTGGGGGGGGGGGTGTGGGGGGTGGGTAGGAATAGGGTGGCTGGGTTGTGTACATTGGGGAGGGTATGTGCTGTTAAGTGCTGTGAAATGTGTAAGCCCGAAGATTCACAGACATGTACCCTGGGCAAATAATACATTATATGTTAATAAAAATTAATAAAAAAAAATGCCACTACAATAACCCAAACATCCAGTCAGTTTGATTTAATTATGAATTCAGAAGAAGTTATAAGTTTATAGCAATGTTACAGAACATTCAAGAGAGAAATATATTTGTGAATCAAACTGAATGTTGGTATATTTCATGATGTGCAGGTTATTAATCCGAATTATTTTGTGCTCCAGCCACATAGATTATTATCTTTTGGGGAATTTACTGCTTTTATGATTTAAAATATATATATAACTTTTACATTACATTATTAAAATATAAGGGTTACTTGTATCAATACTATACTAAGATAACTATCTTATATATTTACAATTTAAGTGATTTAAAAATGTTAAGACTTTTGCTATGCCTATTCTTTAAGATGAATGATCATTGGTGCCACAAACATATTTACTCCAACTCTGTAATTAATATAGCTTTTAAATACATGAACCTGGAAATATAGATATTATGTATAAAACCTTTTAGGCAAAACACAGTAAGACTTACGATATGCATTTGTTATATAACATTCTGGTTACCAAGTGAAAATATCTAGTCCATTTTAGCTCTTCATGTAAATGTATCTTATACTTCCAAAGTTAATATGATATACTCAACTAATTATGAATTATAATTATATGGCAAAATGTGTATATATTCCCCAATGTCATCTTTTAAAAGCTCTGTTCTTTCAGCCTCACATAACTGTCTCAGCATCAATTTAATAATCATTTGGTCAACAGTTTTATTGAAAAGATCAGGGGAAATAATATGCTTAAATTTCTAGCATAGTGACTGACATAGTTAAACTTTGAAAAAAAAACCTGTTTTCAATGTTACTTTGTTTTCTTTTCCTATATTACGCAAACAATCATTTTCTTTCTTCACTCTATTCATAACAGAGTCTGTCTACACAGACGCTATTATCCATCAATTTTTAGAGCTAATCAAGTTTTCTTTAAATAAGTAATAAATTTTCATGATTAAAACTTCATGAAACAGAATGAAATGTTTATGGCATATAATTTTCATGTTTCTTTAAGCAGAAAGAATGCGGTTTTAGCATCCTGATTAAAAATAAGCACTCTAATGTTATACTGCTTGGATTTAAATGCCAGCTCTAATACACTTTAGTCATGACCTTGAGCTTCATGCCCTTTCAAAGTCTAAATTTCTCTCTACATAAAATGGAGATAATAATGCTAACTGATTTATAGGGTTATTGTCAGGAATAAATGTGATAATCCACATAAAATTTATCAGCACAGTGCCTACAAAAATGTACCCAGTTAGAAAAAAGACCAATTTCTATTATCATTACATTATGTGCCAGTCTTTGTGCTATTATATTATCCAAGTGAAGTCTCTGTCCTCAAAGAACTTATCATTCTACAAGGGGAACAGATGAAAAAAGAAGCAAATCAAATAAATTTTTGTGTTCATTGTGATGGGGATAACTACAGGAACAATAGAAGAGACATGTAATTCTCGTCTTGATGGTCAAGAAACTATATGTCTTAGCAAATATATGAAGGATGAAGAATAGTCATCCTGGTCAAATGGAAAATCATGTTTTCTTCTGATCAGGATCTCCTTTTCTATTAATGAAGTATCCCTCACCAAAAGTACCATTTACATGGGTATTTATGACCCACAACTTGATCTCCGTGAGTGTGATCCTGTGATCAAATTTGGTATCATGTGACTCAAACTTTTATGAATTTCTTCCCCCAAATTTTGAGATTTGCCATCAAAAAGCAGTGAAAGAAAGTATCTTTCCAGTGGTTGGAACAGTATGGAAATATAATATAGACTAATATAATATAATATAATATAATATAATATAATATAATATAATATAACGTAACTGGTGACCATGTTTCCTGCCAGGTTAAGAAATCTAGTCAGCAGAGCAGAGACAATGGTGGTTAAAAAAAAGAAGAAACAGCTAAATTTTAGTGGCATTTGATTCCTAGCTTCCAGGTATTCTAAGACATTTTTCATGCCTTTTTGGTGTCTTAGCTTCATAATTATTTCTTATATTCTCTTTTCTAAAAATTTCACCTTTTTCCCTCAGCTAAAAACATAAAAAAAATTATTTTATTGGCAACCAAAATTCAGAGTTTCTACCAAGAACTGTAGGCAAAGATGTGCTTGGTGGGTTCACAAATGTTATAGTAGGGTCACCTCTAATCCTAACTTAACATTTGAGGCCTGATTCTAACAATGGCTTAACACTTCTTTCTCTGAAGAAGACATATGTCTCCATTTTTAGCTAAAAGTTTTGACTTTGATTCCTCCCCACCAAATAGTTTCTTTCTTATTTGTGTTACTCTAGAAAATTAATTCCTGCTTTGGTCAAGTTCCTATTGGTTACGTCTAATCACAATTTCACTTTTCTATTTCCCTCATTGCTCTATTTACAATTCCAGGAGAGCTACACCAGGTTTAATGTGAAATCCCTCTGGGTAAATGTCTCTGTGACACAGTGGACCTCCCACAGATTCATTGCTGCTTCTTCTTTTTTTTTTTCTACTAACATATAATGTATTATTTGCCCCAGGGTACATGTCTGTGAATCATCAGGCTTACACATTTCACAGCACTTACCATAGCACATATCCTCCCCAATGTCCACAACCCAGCCACCCTATCCCTACTTCCCCTACCTCCCAGCCACCCTCAGTTTGTTTTGTTAGTTTCTTAATCCCATCTTGTTTCATTTCCCTTCCCCAGCCCCCCACAATCCCCTGCCCTGCCTCTCTCACTGCTTCTTGATCTGCAAGTGTCTGCAAGCAGCCTTCCATATTGTGATATTGTACTTTCAATCTTCCCAACCACTCACACTCATGCAGTGATTTCTCCTTATATAGCTCAATATTCTGGGTAAAAATGCTTTTGTTAGTTCTGACTATAGAAAATGAGGCAGGTAAATAAATCAGTATTTCAAGAAATCATAATGAACCTGAATTGCAATCTGAAATGATGATATTCCCAGTTCAAAGTCCTTCAGCAGATTTCTGTCACTACTAAAATAGAGACCAAAATTATCGCTTTGCCCTACAGGCCCCTGCAAGATAATATGAACGATGTGCTACTTCTAGCTTCATCTCCTGTCCATCCCATTAATGTTGGCCTTTATTTACTATCTAAAATTTATCATTTTTTCAGGTGCTGGGTGGCTCAGTCAGTTAAACAACTGCCTTCAGCTCAGGTCATGATCCCAGGGTACTGGGATCGAGTCCTGCATCGGACTTCCCACTCAGCGGAAAGCCTGCTTCTCCCTCTCCCTCTGCCTGCTGCTCTGCCTGCTTCTGCTCTCTCACTCTGTCAGATAGATAGATAGATGGATAGATAGATATAGATAGATAGATAGATAGATAGATAGATCAATCTAGTCCTATATGTTCCCTTTTATATTCTCTGATACTCAATATTTTTCCTTCAAAGCACAGTTTGGTAATTGTATGATTTTGTGACTCTGCAACACATACACATATAAACATACATATATACACAGCATACACACACATCTTCCTTTTTAGACTAGTTCTATGAGAGCATAGATCATGTTTATTTGACCATCATTGTATCCCAGAACCTAGACCTACAGTAGGCCTGGCAGAAAAAAAAAAAAAAAAGCGCAATAACACATAGTTGCTAAGATTATGATTTTAGGAGTAAGATTTATAGGGTTCAAATACAAGTGCTCTCTCTGCTTTGGGTGACTTTAGGCAAGTTCCCTAATTTTTCTGTGCCTCAGTTTTCTTATCCTTAAACTTGAGAGTGACAGTAGTACCTATCTCATTAATTATGATAATTAAATAATTAAATACATGAAAGAGCTTTAGAATGGCTGTGCTAGTCATCCCTCAATTCATCAGAGATAATGGTCCAAATGCTTGGGCATGTAAGTCCTCAGAAGATGAGAACCTTCATTTCTCTGAATCTAACACAGTCTTATCTAAAACCATCTCCTGCCCTGATTGTCCCCAGAGAATCTTATGAGAAAATAGATAGTCCCAGGAAGAAGGAATGAAACTCTGTTCACTGCAGAGTTTAAGCCCAGAATGGAGTAGCAAAAACCAACCTGGGTCTCCTATGAAGCCGGGACTTCCACTTATCTGGACCTTTTTCATAATGTCTTAGGGAATAAGACAAGTTTTCTAGAGTTTATAGTCAGATCTGCCACGATAGACTATTTTATTCTCAAATATTTGGTTTCCCTTGCTGACAGTTACATACCCCCAACCCTATGCTAGAGAACTGAGACATGGCCTTGGGATTTACTTTGGTCAATGAAATATGAGAGGAAATATGTGTGTCACTTCTGGGCAGAAACTTAAGAGACAATATTGCGTTCATCACATTTTCTTTTCTTCTGTCCCTAATACCTAAATACTATAGTTGTGGCCATTCCAGAATAAGGAAGACAAGGTAACTGTTAATGTAAGCCTTTGAAACTGTGAAATGTTCATGTTGTTCTTTCTGCAGCTTAGCATGTACTAACTAATACATCTGAATTTGCATCCTTGCTTCACTGCATAACTAGGTCTGGGATCATGAGCAAGTTACTTAAACTACTTGACTTATAACTTGCATATCTGGATATGAGAATAGGAAAGTTTGTGATAAATATATTTGGTGGCACTATTAATCTTTTTCTACCTACCCTCATTCCTTCCTATACAGAAAAGGCTAAAAAGTTGAAAACAATTTTTCTTCCTTGCAGTTGAAGTTCTGAATGGAAAAAAAAAAATGACTCACTGTAAATTAAGTATACTTCTCTGGGATTTGGAAAGCATGAATGTAGCAGAGGCTATCTTCCAGCTGCTTCGGCTGTTCTCTGTTGGCAAGTAAAGATGTGGAGATAGCTGCGTTAAGCCTGAGCTTTGAGGATTTTGAAGGCAGCTACAGCAGGGTTGTAACTGCTCTGGTAGTCCTGTTCTGTTATGGTCCTGGCATCATTCCCAGAGGCCATCCTGGAGTCCACATCTCAACACCCACAATGTTTTGAAAACATAATTCCTTCCATTTAACTCGTTTTTACTACAAATATCCAGAATGGTTCTGGTTTCTGCCCCAAATCCTGGCTGATTCTGTTTTTGGTTTTTGTGAACATCAACTTATAGAACATGTAAAACATTCTTTTTCCAGTCCTCAGAATGTAATTAGCTCAATAAATATTAGATGCTCTTGTTTTTATCGACAGTCCTTTACTTAGATGATCAAACATGGAAAATGATACTGCCATTGAGCTATTTCTGTAGTTCATGTATCTGACAGTATCCTAAGTGCTAAGGATAAACAAGCAAATAAGAGAAGCCAGATGGCTGCCCAAACTTTTTATGCTACTTCATGGGGAAAAATAATTTCTTCAGCATCAGCTGCCAGTGAAACTCCTGATAATTTTACTTTTACCACATACTCCTCTTGGCTATGCAGTATCTCCCTTTGGGGTTTCATAACTTCAGTTCAGCTGCTGGGCTAATATACCCTCCCAGAAAACACCTATGATATGATCACTGCTCATTGTAATAAACTTGCTTATACAAGGCTAGCATCAGTTTCTCTAGCAATCTTTGTCACATGGATATTCCCAACTGCAACAAATGGGAGGAATAGAAAAAGAATACCTTCAAAGCCAAACGATTTCCCACTAAACTATTAAATCACTTAAATGGACAACTTGGCACCATTAAATTTACTCATGATGGTACTTCCCAATTAGAAAATGTGTTTACATGTTGGTGAGAGACATACTTAGGATTTAATTGGAATTGATGATAGCACAGTAGTTGGTAAATTTAATGATGCCAACTGGTCATTTAGGTGACTCTGTCATTAGTTATATAGGCTGATAAAATCCTTATTTAAAAGGAGTACATTGCATCATTAATTATGGAACAGAGCTTCCCATTTCATGTGGGTAGATGTGAAACATATTGAAGAAACTCAGGGATCCATTACACCAAATGTCAATTTTGAATATATTGGTAGAGACGGGGATTCAAATATATGAGCTGATACATAAGAGATATTAAAATAATAATAATTATTCAAAATATGGCCAGCATGATTGTTTGATATCTTTTGTGAATGAAAAATAAATATACCAGAAGATAGAAATAGTAGAGATATTCATAATTGATTACTGGAGGAAAATTTATATGATTAGGGTTTGATTTTGCAACTATCATGAGTGAAACTTTCTATACTATTAATTAAAGTTAATAACCCCAATGACAGGCATTTGTTTACAGCATAGTATAAATAATTAAAGGTATAATGTTGACATCAGAAAACACTTTTATGCACTTTATCTCATTTAACTGTTATAAAACTACTAAAATTGTACTCATAAGGAAGATTTCTCTCAATTTCAATGACTTGTCCGAATCAAAGATAATACGAGTACCCAGCTCTCAATATGATACATGAACTAATGATGTCTGGTTTTGCATCCAGAGATCTGAGTTCATTTTTTTAACAGTGCTGACACATGGTGAATATTTTTTGGTAAGTAAGTATTAGCCATAGTAGTAGCAGTGTTTTCGGTGGTGGTCATAAGGGTGGTGGTGGTAGTAGTAGTAGTAATAGTAGTAGTAGCAGCAGCAGTGGTGGTGGTGGTAATAGTTTCAGTAGCAATAGTAGTATTAATAGTAATACTAAACATTAGGTCTTGGCAGTTGTATTTCAACTGTACCACTTTCCCCATATCGATTGTGAGAAGATATCTGCAGTAAGAGGGTAATTTAAAAGTGTTTTCATTACATGTTAAATTTTCCATTCAACAGAAATACATGGCTATTTACTTCTTTCCGAATCTACCATTCTTTTTTTTCTACCATTCTTAATATATCTTTTAGCCATGAATTTCTAACAGATGGTTATGTTCAGCATTATAAAAACAATTACCTATTTTATAATAGGTAAGTTTACACATATTAACCTGTTGAATTGAAGATGACATAATATTAAAATTATATGCCAGAAAAAGAATCCAAATTTGATACACAAAGATCTGTCAGTGCCCATGAATGCATTTATGTGGTAAATTTAAAAAAGGAAAACTAGTGAGGCACCTTGGCGGCTCAGTCAGTTGAGGATCTGACTCTTGATCTCAGGGTCATGAGTTGAAGCTCCGCACTGGGCTCCACACTGGGTGTGGAGCCTACTTAAAAATAGACAAACAAAAATTAGCAATCATGTTGAATATGTAACCACACAGAGAAAAATGAGTGAGCCTGCTAAATGAATGAATTCTTTATTAAAATTACCGGTAATTAGATATAAAAGCAATAGCACACTAGACTGGAATCTTGGTTTGTATTCTAGCAAATCACTACCACATGGTTGCAGATGTTTTTTGAACTGCATGATAGTTTTCTTGGATCTTTCCCAAAATAAGAAAGTAACCAAGTAATCAAATGTACCTTACCCCGAAAAAGGAAATTAAAATATTCTCAAAAAGAAGTGCAAATCTCCTTTGTTTTACGTGCTTGTTTCATTGTTCTTACAGGTTAGCTCTTTCAGCTTATGCTTGCAGATGCATTGTCACTGACAGATTCCAACTTTATTCCAGGTGAGTTTGTTATTCTGGGCAAATGAACCGCAATCTCTTAATCCAAATTTCAACTTCCTAGGAGAGTATTAAGAGCCTAGATGGATTCCAGTGCTGATTCCTGACCTAACAGGATTCTCTGTACCTGAGAAAGGACTATGAACTTGGCAAGCATAACTCATATTTGTTATGGGTAATGAAGTAGTTCTTATAAAAATAGGCACATTATCCTAGAGGTAACTAATATCAGATAATTTTAAAACAAATCACTTAACCCCTTTGAATCTCAATTTTTTCTGTGGAATGATGATTATAGAACATTGTTCAAAAGGAATATTTCTAAACAATAGTTATCATGTGTAAAAATAACATGCCTCATATAGTGTCTGGTATATACGAGGTGCTCAATAAATGGCAGATGTTTGGATAGTGGTTGTGGTAATTTGGGAAAAGATCATATGGTGCTCGTCTGTGTATTCCTTTCTAGGATGTAGCATGATAGTTCCCTATATAGTTGGTTCTTCTTTTTTTTTCTATGTATTATTTAGTTGTTTAATTGGCATTATTTAACAATCACCAAATAGAATCTTTCATTGAGGTCTTTTTTTAAAAAACTTTTTATTGAGTATAGTTGACATACAATTAATGACACATGCTAGGTTCATGTATACTACATAATGATTCAACTTCTCTATATATTTATGTTATGACCACCACACATGCACACATGTAGCTATCATCTCTCAACATACAATGCTATTACAGGATCACTGACTGACCTTATCCCTAAGCTATGTCCTTTATTCCATTACTGGAATCTTGCCTCTCCTACTCCACTTCATCCATTTTCCCCAGCCCCTACCCTCTTCCAGCAAGTTTCAGTTTATTCTCTGTATTTATGGATCTGATTCTGCTTTTTGCTCATTTGCTTATTTATATGTTTTGTTTTTTAGATTCCACATATAAGTGTAATCACATGGTACTTTTCTTTCTCAGTCTTAATTACTTTACTTAGCATAATACCCTCTGGGTCTATCCATATTGTCGCAAATAGCAAAATACCATCCCCTTTTATGGCTGTATAATATTCCTCTGTGTGTGTGTGTGTGTGTGTGTGTGTGTGTGTGTGTGTGTGTGTGTTTACACTACAGTTTTCTTACTCATTAGTCTACTGATGGACACTCAGGTTGCTTCTATATCTTGGCTACTGTAAATAATGCTGCAGTAAATATACGGGTGCGTATGTTTGGTTCTTGATTAGTTTTCATTAAACTTTTCAAATTATATGCTCTGGCAAAGAAGGATAAGCAGGTAGCATCTTCTTCATATACATATATAAAAGTCAGCATGTAATTCTGACTTGAAGAAATTCATCAGAACCTTTTAATTCTGTTGGCACATAAGGAGTATTTGCGAATTAACTAATTTCATAGTTTAATTTCAAAAGGCTCAAGATTCTGACAAAGGGCAACTTTCCTGATGTTTGGTGGCATGTTTTTCATTCTTGATACACACTCATTCTCAGCAGGATGCAAACAGTGCATCACGGAAAATTGCTTTATTTTCAAAAACTGTAATAGAAATAAAATGAATTTTGGAAACTCAGATATATGCATACTTGGCAGCAACAATTATTCCTATAATCATAAACATATCAAATGCCTCATTTATTCTTGTGTTGTTTCAAAGATTACTTTTCAAATGTTCTCATAGAACATTCTTTCAACTTTGTCTTATGTCCTAAAAATAGCAGTTATTTACATAAATAGACAGCATTCTTCATGAGGTTTGGAAGTTTCTGGGTTTTCTATTTTTTCCCCTTTCTTTCAAAGGCAGTTAGGAATTTGGACAAAAGTATGAGATCATGACTCTTTCTAGGTAATATACATACACATATATACATAAAACTATATATTACTATATAACTATATGTTACTATATAGAGATTGTGTTTAATACATATACTCATATGCATATGCACATATTTTGAATAAATGAATTAATAAAACCATACATACTAATTCATTAACACCCACCATTACATGTCAGTGTTTTGGCACTAGAGATTCAGCAGTAAGCAAGTAGGTAAAAATCTCTATCTTACTGGAGTTATTCTTAAAGAGAAGCTAGAAAATAAACAGATGAAAAGGAATTGCAGGTAGTGTGCAGTGCTAAGGAGAAAAATATGAAGCAAGGAAATAGGGATCCGTAGAGAGTGAATGTTAGAAAAGGTATCAAGGAAAGCTCACAGAAATAGTGAATTTTAAAGTATTTACATATATAGAGAGTTTCCTTTTTTAAAAAATATGTTTTTCTCCTAATTTCAGAAGTAACTTAGGCTGATTCTCTAAAAAAAAGTTTCAGACAGTGTGTACATGTGTAACATAAAACTGAGAGTCTCCTTAAATTCAGGTTATGTATGTGTATATGTTTACGTCCCCCTACATAGGGTAACGCTGTACGTACTGCTCAGTAACTTTCTTTCCTCCTACTTCAATATGGTTTATACAGATTCCCATTAATTTTATTTAACTGGCCATGTGATCTTAATGGAAACCAAAGTAAGCCTCGGGAGGAGAGTTGGAAAATATGAAGTCACTTTGGTAGCACTAAACATGAAGCAACAGCCATATAGACATCTTTACAAATCATTTTGAGTTCCTGACAGATTAAGACTTTAGTGTAAACCCCTTCATTTATGAAACACGATTTTAGCTGGCCTGTCTTTACAAAGTTCCTAAATGTATTTACTTTGGATGATGGATTATGGAAAGCTTGTTCATACATCTAAAGATTGACATGTTAAATCACACGTTTTCATCTTTCAGAAATGAAGTAAGTTAGAAATCTTTCTATGATACATAATATAAAGTCTTTTCTTTCTTTCTTTTTTTTAAGATTTTATTTATTTAGACAGAGAGCAGAGAGATCACAAGTAGGCAGAGAGGCAGGCAGAGAGAGAGGGGAAGCAGGCTCCCCGCCGAGGAGGGAGCCTGATGCGGGGCTCGAGCTCAGGACCCTGAGATCATGACCTGGGCCAAAGGCAGAGGCTTTAACCCACTGAGCCACCCAGGCACCCCTAAAGTCTTTTCTTTTTAAACAAATGGCTTCATCCTCATTTTTAATATAAGCCTACATTTTTAGAGTCCCTGGTTATCTCATCCAGTTAAGTACCCAACTCTTGGTTTCTGCCCAGGTCATGATCTCATGGGTCTCATTATCTCATGGGTCCTGGCATCCAGCTCCATGCTCATGAGGGAATCTGTTTAAAGATTCCCTCCCTCTGCCTTTTCCCCTGATCTCTCACTCTCTCTCAAATAAACAAATAAATATTTTTTAAAAAATCCTACATTTTCAAAAACATAACTATTGAATGTTATGTCAAAAAGTTTTTAGGAACTAATATTTCAAATAAGAAAGGATCAAAATTACTATATGAATAAGCACTTTGATTATGATTTTTCTGATCAACGCTAATCATTTGTTTGTTGAAATCAAGTAATTATGCCTTCAATAGAATCTTTAATGTCAATAAATAGTCTTCCAAGGACTGGCTTCTTTGCCAACAATTCAGATATCTTAATATGTTCCCATTAAGAGTGAGGTAAACAAGGCACATTGTCTCATAGCAGCTAACAGATTGTTCTTCACAATCAAGATTAGTACTATAGGACCATAATAATTACTGCCTCCTTTCTTCTTTCCTGCTGTTAAAATTATTCTGTTCCTTTTTTCTGAGTAATTGGTTTGGCAATTCTACTTGACATCTCCTGATAATTGGAGTCTTGAGGTGCATGAATCACATCCTTGTTGAGCCCTGTCCTTTTGCAAATAGGTATCTCTCCCTAAGCAAATAGGTATCACCTTAACAATAGCAAAGATAAGCTCAGTGAAAATTGTGAGTCCATTTCAGAGTATTTTAAAAATTGCAGCAGGCATTATAACGTACTCTTACTTAGCAGAGTTAATAACCTATTAGAAAGTATTGAGGCTTTGAAAAGTTTTCTTTGATGAGACATGAAAAACCAACTAAAAAAAAAAACAGAAAAAAACCTAGAAGCTATTTTTATTCTTATTCATACCCCGCTATACTGAAAATAGACTTTGATTCAAATATTATGAATTTAAACATTTAACTTAATAGTAACATGTTTATTAATTTTCTCTAAAATAAAGTTTAATTGCACAAATATATAAATAAATATTTATAAATAAATAAATATATATATTTAGAAAATAAGTTCAGAGTTGTAAGGCTGTTAAACTACTCATTTTTCTTCCATTTTGATCTTCTTATATATAAATGATAAACCATTCTGATGGTGGTGGAGCATTATTTAAATAACAAAGGGAAATATCTTTAGAAATAAGTTGTTCTGAAATAGATTAGTGTTGTGAGTGGAAAAATTCTTACTATTTTTATGGTGCTTGTTCCTTTGCATCAAAAATTTGTGATTAGAAATAATTTGTGATTGGAAATAATGATAAATCTCATTACAGTAAAGGCGGCTAAACTTTTTTTTAAAGTTACTAAAGCATTATTTTAATTAACATTATCAACATTCAATAATATCTCCACAATTCCTATATCCAAAGGGAGAGGGCAACATTCTGGTTGGGAGTTGAAAACTTGGGCATTTATCTATAATCTATTATTGTATGCTAAACAATTGTTTTTTACCTGATTTATATATTTACTGGGGGGATTTTTGAGAGAAATTAATGG
The DNA here is from genome assembly GCA_028646535.1 of Procyon lotor. NCBI lineage: Eukaryota > Metazoa > Chordata > Mammalia > Carnivora > Procyonidae > Procyon > Procyon lotor. The sequence continues at coordinate 65,231,996 of CM053607.1, forward strand.
AGATAGGATTAAATAAATCTCCACAACCCAGCCACTTCTCATTCTCTTATTTCTAGAGTCCCAGTTCTACCAATTATTGAGCACCCTAGTGCTACCAATTACTGTTGGGTAGTTTGCTAGATGCCGAGTGAACATAAAATAAAAGAGACAGATAATTACCTTCAAACTCCATGACCATGCTTGGAGGGTGTTGGTGAGAATAGGTATGTAAGTGAATAATTTCATTAAAATGTAATAGGTGCTAAAAAGAAGAGGATGAAGTTCAACATGGTGATTCAGAGAAAGCCTTCTCAATGAGAGGATGCTTTAATTGAATCCCAAAGGATTAGTCAAAGAATCCTCAAAAAGATATCCCAAGTAAGAGAAAGAGCATGGGCACAGATACAGGTCCAAAACAATAAGGCTTGTGATAAGAAACAAGGTAATTCTATAAACTTTATGTTATTAGATTACAGCAGAGAAAGGAAGAAATGTCTAGAGCTGTTGATAAAAATAGGGGCCAGCTCACATAAAGTCTTACTGCCAAAGTAAGTGATAATAAGGATATTCCAGGAAGCAAGACCTTGTGGAAGTCCGGACCTGGTGTGTGATGGTCTGAGTTCTAGCTTACATGGGTGACTCTACAGAAGGATGGCATTTGCATATTCCATAGAAGCAAGCTAGGTGAGAAGAGTAAAGGAGGAATTCAGGGTACTGAAACTGTCAGGGATAAAATTTGATTCAGAGAGATTTTCCTGGTAAAGTGACAATGAAGGTATTGATAATATGGAGAAAAATATGGTAAGTGAATTGTAACAAAGATGAGGAACTGAACTACGCAGATTCACTGTCAGGTGGATGTGGGATCAACCAAGGGAATATGTCTAGTGGGAAAGAAGTTTCCAACTGAGAGACAACTTCCAGCCTAGTAATTTAACCTTGGGATTTATCAGTAAATAGGAGGAAAAGTAAACACTTCGTGTCAGAGAGAGCAGGGACTGAACTCAGGTCCTCTCTACCCTGACTGCAAAAATCCAGCGCTCTTTGGCTGCCTCCCCAAAAGTAAAGAAAAAAACATACAAAAACTCTATGCTTCTTTTTTTTTTTAAAGATTTATTTATTTATTTGACAGAGAGAGAGAGAGAGATCACAAGTAGGCAGAGAGGCAGGCAGAGAGAGGGGGAAGCATGCTCCCTGCTGAGCAGAAAGCCCCTTGCAGGGCTTGAGCCCTAGACCCTGAGATCATGACCCAAGCAGATGGCAGAGGCCTTAACTCACTGAGCCACCCAGGTGCCCCAAACTCTATGCTTCTCGAGCAGCATATTATGCAGGAATGTGGAAGGAGGATGCTTACAGAAATGAGGATGCTTACTACAAAGACTGGCAAATAACAGACTGCATCAGTCTGCACTAAGGTAAATCCCCGTGCTGAACTTTCGTGACTTTTTCCCCTCATTATAATACTAAAGTTCAGACTTAGGTGCGGAGATTTAACATTCTAATTAGACAAGTGACACATGAAGAAGCATGACCTTTAAATGCGCAGGTGGTAAGTCCCTGCCTCTACATGCTTAGACATCATCTTTTCCTCATCTCACTTCCTTTAAGAAACTCTTCCTCACCTCTCCTTGGGAAGTCATCCTGAGATTGTTTCCTTTGCGAGGCTACCCTTGTGCTCTAGCATTAAGTCCCTATAAAGCCTTGCCTGAAACTCCTGTTTGGCCTCTTGTCAGTTTCTATCACTCAAAGGGCCCAAGAGCTCAGTTAAATATCAAGTGGATGGTATCATCCAGCACAAACGTAAAGATAAAGAAAAAGACTGACCACAAATAGATATTTAAGGAATAAACCCTTTTGTTTGGATTATAGGTCAACACAGAAAAGCCTATAAAAGAGGTTGAGAAGAAATACAGCAACAATCCTGAAAAGTAAATTTATCCTGATTTTTTTCAGGTAACAACTCTGAGTCTCAGAAAAATGCAGCTTGCCCAAAACCTTGTCTTGTCTGAGCCACGATTTGATCTGTAGTATTTTTTACTCCAAAAATGTGTTCGTTCTACCATATTAGGAAATTACCATGCCAAGCTATAGTGTTCATAATTATAGTAAAAATATCTTCTATTTCCAAACTATCCCTATATATGAACACATAATTCATGCTTTAAAGAAACACTAAATTTAACTGTCCACTCATGACATCAAATGAGGCCCTCTTCTATTTTTTTTAAATGTATTTATTTATTTTAGAAAGAGAGTACACCGGCAGAGGGAGGGGAAGAGGGAGAGAGAGAAGGGAAGCAGACTCCCTGCTGAGCAGGAAGCCTAACTTGGAACCCGATCTCAGAACCCTGAGATCATGACCTAGCCAAAATCAAGAGTCAGATGCTTAACTGACTGAGACACTCAGGTGCCCCACCTCTTATTTTTCAAACACAGCAGGATATTTCAATAATGGATATTCCTTGCATTTGTTCATAAATTTTTTTAAGAGATTGTATTGAGGAAATACATGTATGAACCACTAGTCTTATCAGAAATTTATCATAAATTATCAAAGTATCACAGTACCTATCTTTCCTTATCATGGAGAAATTTTGCTATACTAAGCTATATCACCCAGAATCACATTAAAAATAAATTCAAATCCAACACAAAAATTCATGTGTGTTGAAAATGACAGAAGATTCTGTTTTCTTTGCTATATAATGCACCCAAAAGTTAATTTTTTTCAAAACAAGAAAAGTTAACAAGAACTTAAAGTAGAACTTTAAAATGATCTCATATACTGTTCCAATTGTAGATTCGTTTTAAACGTTTCCTTTCTCTAATTACTTAGAGATATAAATGATCTTAAAGAAAATAGTAGAGTCATCCCTAAAGCATCATGAAGTTTTAGAGGGATTATTATTTATCCAAGTATGCAATAGATTCAAGAAAATCATGATTAAGCCATATCTACATACAAAATAAATTAGGTAATATGTTATCTTGTCATTTCAAAAGTTATTTGTTATTTGAACCAATATAATGTAATTTTCTTAGAATTCTAATTTAAGCATTATTCTGTAGAATGCATGTTTCCTAACTTTAATGGATATTTTATTTTGTTTCATTTTTTTCAATATTTACTGAGAACATATGATGTGCCCAACAATGTGACAGTTTCTGTAAATAAAACAGTAAAGACACAACTCCAGCTTCATAACTATATCTCTTCTACTAAAGGTAAAAAGCTACTATAATATTGTCATAAATTGGGTTCTCCAGATGCAGATGCTAAGACAGAGTTTGGAATGCAAGATATTTATTAGGGATCAAAATCTGTGAAATTAAGGGTAGATGGATAACAGGATTGTTATTCTCAGTGGAGAATGTTGCACTATATAATGAGGACTATCAAAGCCTTGGTCAACTCAGTGGAGAGCTTTGAAGCAAGTATTGGAATCAAAGTGTCTTAGAAATGATAGAACCGGGCCTTCATACCTCAGCATCAGTTACCAGGTGCAGACTGCATAAGAAAGCATATAACCGTGGACAGGGGTGCTTTCTGTAGCCAGGCAGCCCTTGAGGGTCATAGACAGATAGAAACTGTCTCTGAAAGTACTCCCAGTATCCGGACTACAAGTCTTTAATTAAAGGGGGATGTGGGCTCCACATCGCCATAGGTACCATACTCCATCATAAAAGCACACAGTGAATTACTGGATGTGAAGGTTAAGGGGCCTTTCTTATTTTTATCTCCAGTTCCTGAGGCCATGTATTCTTCCTATTGCAGTGCAGAGCCAGATAAAATTCTTTAATTCAATGCATATACTGCATCCTGACTTATGAAATCTTGTCACTGAAGTACATTGCCCCTGGGCTGCCCCTCCAGCTGTGTTTTCAGTAAATCTTTTTAATACTCTATCATGTTGAAAGCTTGGGTGATATGGAAATGAAAGACTCATATCTGCTCTCCTTTGCATAACTTGAGTTACCCGATCTGACATAACACTATATAGGTTCTAATGACAGTTTCTTGTATAATACTGCTGCCTGAGATCTTGTGCATGAGAAAGGCAAACCTGAACTTAGAATATGTGTCTATTCTGATGACTCCCTGGCCCTTCCAGGATGTAAGGGGAACGATATTGTTGACACCACGTGCCTTTGTCTCCTCAAGAAATGGTCCTATCAAGAACTCAGCATTGAGGGGCCCCTGGGTGGCTCAGTCATTAAGCATCTACCTTTGGCTTAGGTCATGGTCCCAAGGTCCTGGGATCCAGCTCCACATTGGGCTCCCTGCTTCATGGGAAGCCTGCTTTCTTTCTCTCATTCTCCACGCTTGTATTCCTACTTTCGCTGCCTCTCCCTGTCCAATAAAAAAATAAAAATAAAATCTTAAAAAAAAAAAAAAGAACTCAGCATTGGTATCTGATGCTGACTCCTGGTAGATCAAAGTTAGTGGAGAGGGTGCACTGTAGCAATTGTTCACATGTTCCTTGTACTGGGAGATCAGCTGATGGACACAAACTGATGTCATCTGACTGGTTGATTATGTCCCTTTGAATGTTCAGTCTCTTCTGTGGTAGATGTTTCCTGGTGGTCATTATCATGTAATACAAAGATCTCACATTGTGTCCATTCTCATAGGTCCATTCACATGCCTCTACTCCATACCTTCTTGTCCTCAGTCAACTCAGATAAGTTTGTTATCTTCCTTTCCTTGGTGCAGTTATCTAAATATGTGGCTGGGACTTTATAGCATACGTCAGTCAGTCACCAAACAGGTTGCTCCAGGAAAAGGTGTGACCTCAGGCAAGATGACTTTCTGTGGCTAGTGCATATCTTGAAGAAGCTCATAAATGGAGGCCATGTGCTGACCACACTCCTTGAGGTCTGACAACAAGCTCTTCTTTCAAGGATGTGGGCAGTACAACTCTGTATCTACTACAAATATAATGTGACAGCAGATTCCCTAGCAGATGACATGAAATGGTTGTGAAGATTTTTAAAAACATCTCATTCAAAAAAAAAATCTCATACATATCCCACAATCAAATTATTTGGCAGGAATAATAGATTATATAGAAGGAATAATGATAGAATTTCATGTTATATTTTGATGAAAAATTACTTTTTTCCTCCCTCTCCACCCATTCCAGGTTCACAATGGGACAGGTATAATTATTTAGTTGTGTATATAGGAGAGTGTGGTCAGAGAGTTGCTCACTGAGGGGGGAAAAATGACTGAACAGATATTTGAAAATCCAAACAAAAAATCAGAAGCTAGGTACATACCTCACAATGGAAGAATGAGTTAGTGGGTTGTTAAGGCAGTGGAAAAGGCACACATGCAGAGGCCTAAAAATGAAAGAGTATAGTGTCTTGGAGAACTACCAGTTTTTTCTTATGGAATGGGCAGTATAGGAAAGGTAGGGAATAGTGTGAGATATGATTGAAAAAAATAATCTGAGAACACCTTTTAAACTTGTAAGCCATGATGTAGAATTTGAACTTATGCTAGGAGTGCTAGGAATCCAAGGACATTTTTAATTGGATTATGCTCACATTTTGTGTTTCAGAAAGATCTCTGAAACTGTACTTTGAAAACAGATTCAGATAGCTATTCTTCTCTCCTCAATATTGACAACTTCATAGGATCCTTCTCCAGCAACCTCTTCGACCTCAGCCACAGCAACTTCTTCCTGGAAACATCTCCAAAGGCAAGGGAAGCAAGGGCAAAAATGAACTATTGGGACTTCATCAAGATCAAAAGCTTTTGCACAGCAAAGGAAACAGTCAACAAAACCAAAAGACAACTGACAGAATGGGAGAAGATTTTCGCAAATGACATATCAGATAAAGGGCTAGTATCCAAAATCTATAAAGAACTTCTCAAACTCAACACTCAAAGAACAAATAATCCAATCAAGAAAGGGGCAGAAGATATGAACAGACATTTCTGCAAAGAGGACATCCAAATGGCCAACAGACACATGAAAAAGGGTTCAGCATCACTTGGCATCAGAGAAACACAAATCAAAAGCACAGTGAGATACCATCTCACACCAGTCAGAATGGCTAAAATTAGCAAGTCAAGAAATGACAGATGTTGGTGAGGATGCGGAGAAAGGGGAACCCTCCTACACTGTTGTTGGGAATGCAAGCTGGTACAGCCACTCTGGAAAACAGTATGGAGGTTCCTCAAAAAGTTGAAAATAGAGCTACCCTATGACCCAGCAATTGCACTACTGGGTATCTACTCTAAAGATACAAATGTAGTGATCCGAAGGGGCACATGCACCCGAATGTTTATAGCAGCAATGTCCACAATAGCCCAACTATGCAAAGACCCTAGATGTCCACCAACAGATGAATGGATAAAGAAGATGTGGTTTATATATACAATGGAATACTATGCAACCATCAAGGGAAACGAAATCTTGCCATTTGCAAGGACATGGATGGAACTGGAGGGTATTATGCTAAGCGAAATAAGTCAGTCAGAGAAAGACAATTATCACATGATCTCTCTGATATGAAGAATTTGAGAGGCAGGGCAGGGGATCGTGGGAGGTTGGGGAAGAGAAATGAAACAAGATGGGATGGGGAAGGAGAAAAACCATAAGAGACTCCCAAACTCACGAAACAAACTAAGGATGGCTGGGAGGCAGGGGGTAGGGATACGGCGGTTGGGTTATGGACATTGAGGAGGGTACGTGCCATGGTAAGTGCTGTGAAATGTGTAAGCCTGACGATTCATCGACATGTACCCTGGGGCAAATAATACATTATATGTTAATAATAAAAAAAAAAAAAACCAACTATCCTGTATTTCTGAAACTAACTGTTCACCATCCAAATGTCCAATTACTCATGCTTCCAAATTTGCTAAAATAGAAAATGACCTTGAAAAATTTTGATGTAGAGGAAATCTACCGTTATAGCCAAGAAGAGTTCATGGTAGAGCTATTCCATCTATTTTCAAAATCAGATTTGGTGGCTAAAACCAATTAAAATTTTTATGACATCTATGATAAATGCAGAATCTGATTCTATCTATAGCACTAAGTAGGAAGGAACCAAATCAGATTGAATTCCAGAATTCTGGACCTAATAATGGAATATATTATACAAGTAATCATCCAAATTGAGTAAAATTGAGTAAAAGTAGTGACAAATTAAATATCTTAATAATGCTGAGATAGATTAAAAATTTTAACATATAAAGTTTTAATATATAATAATCTTGCTACAAAGAACAGAAAAAAAGCTCTTGTCATTATTCCCATTATGCATATTGTTTTTCCCAAAGAATAGGACTTGGATTTTATGTTGGGATAAGCTACATGCAGCAGGGATTACACAGAGACACACGCACTGTGTGTGTCTCAACACACTGGAGTCCTTCAGATTATTATTCCAGCACCCAAATCAAATCAATTTAGTAAGAAGTAAAAAACTTCAATATGACTAAAGACCACTTTGTAGCTCAGAAGGGAGGACTAGGGACGCCTGGGTGGCTCAGTGGGTTGAAGCCTTTGCCTTCGGCTTGGGTCATGATCTCGGGGTCCTGGGATTGAGCCCCGCACCGGGCTCTCTGCTCGACGGGAAGCCTGCTTCCCCCCCTCTGCCTGCCTCTCTGCCTACTTGTGATCTCTCTCTCTCTGTGTCAAATAAATAAAATCTTATAAAAAAAAAAGAAAAAAAAGGGAGGACTAAAGTCCATTGGGATATATATGAAAGATTACTGGGTAAGGAGGCAGGTTATGAAACGTGGAATTAAAAGACAATAAGGATTAAGCATATATAATATAAAATAAAGGTTTGGATATATGAATTTCAGCCAAGTGAAAGCAAAAGCAATAAACTCTGCTTGCATAATTATTACAATTATAGATAGTTGATTTGTATATATTTAACCAGGAATATGCTCTCTTTAGTCTATTTATAGAAAATAGTGGAGATAAGAAAGCATGCAACATTGGAACAGCAATGAAATTGTATCATACTATCCAATGCAATCCACAATGGAAAAATACGACTAGTAAATGCTCACCTATCTGCGATCATTTTGAGATATGGTCTCATTTTTTATTCCACATGAATTAACTTTTCCCATTCAATTAGAAATTTTCCTCTTTAGTCAATATTTAATTTTCTTTCTCTCATATTTTTCAAAGCATAGGGATTTTCTTTCCACTCTTCATTTAGAATTGAGGTTTTGGTATGTATTTTTTTCCAGCTGAATAAGCAAAATGTATAAATCTGGACAGTCACTAAGCAGGAGCACAGGTCCCAACGAGGACTACTGAGCACATTCCTTCAACTGTTTTATCATTACTATCTTATTTATGTGGGTCAATGAAGAGAACAACAACTGATGAAATCATTTCTGTAATTTTCCAAAGTGCTAAAAATGATACCATTAGAAAATTCTCTTACCTCATTTGGTGATTCTTATCTGTTTAATATGACTTAGATTTCTTTGTGTCTGAAAAGAAATTTTCTAACTCTAAGCACTGTTTTCATTGTATCACTGTCTCTAATTGTTTCTGTAAGGCATTTTTTTTTTTTTTAAAGATTTTATTTATTTGACAGCGAGAAACACAGCCAGAGAGGGAACACAAGCAGAGGGAATGGTAGCGGGAGAAGCAGGCTTCCCGCAGAGCAGGGAGCCCGATGCGGGGCTCGATCCCAGGCCCCTGGGATCTGACCTGGGCCGAAGGCAGCCGCTTAACGACTGAGCCACCCAGGCGCCCCTCTGTAAGGCATTTTATATCTTAAGCTAATTGTTATAATAGATTTAAATAAACAGCCAGGCGCCATTCAGCATGACTTAAATTCAGATTTGGCATGATGATTTATACAGATCTACCTTCTTACTTCAATTTCTTCAGTTTAGATACTCAACATGGGCCATTGAAGAGTTCAAGATTTTATCTCAGTGACTAACCAAGCCACGCTGTCCAAATGTTTTTCAGAATAAGTAGAATTTATAGCTACATATGGTCATTACCTATTTCTGTGAATTAAAATGCTTCTATTTTGCATGACCAAGTATCAATATATATTTCATGAATAGCTACCAATGCCATGCCAAAAATACTTAAAAGTTTAATATAGATGTAGGATACATTTATTCTCACAATTTCCTATGAAGTCAAATGACTATAATAATGTCAAGTCCTAGACATTTTTCCTTTATTCAATAAAAATTGTTAAAAATCTTGAGCAACCCTGTCCAATAGAATTGTTAGGAAAAACTGGCACTTCTATATCTATGTCTTCCAATAGAGTAGCCACTAGCTACACCTGGCCACTGTGCACCATATGTGGCTGGTACAGCTGAGTAATCAAATTTTACATTAATATAATTTTAAACACTTTATATTTAAATCTAAGTAATAGACATTTCTGTTTTAAGGCTTCCATATTGGACAAAGCAGATGTATGAGAGTAAGAAACACTCATTTTTTTACAATGTTAGGAGAAAACAAGTATAGTATAAAAGTTGTAATATTAGACATAGGTTAACTAAAGGAACACAGAAATCCATATTAGAAGAAATGGGGGAACATCAAGGGAAGTTTTTTGTTTTTTTTTTTTGTTTTTTAAAGATTTTATTTATTTGACAGAGAGAAACACAGCGAGAGAGGGAACACAAGCAGAGGGAATGGTAGAGGGAGAAGCAGGCTTCCCTCAGAGCAGGGAACCCGATGTGGGGCTCGATCCCAGGACTCCGGGATCATGACCTGAGCCGAAGGCAGACGCTTAACGACTGAGCCACCCAGGTGCCCCAAGGGAAGTTTTTAAAAGAAAAGAAAAAAACAGTTGTCTTGAAGGATGAATAGGCATTAGAAGCAAGTAGACCCCTTCCTGCACTTGCAAAGGAAACTAATTATAATGATTGTGGCCATATCCATTTACAAAAACAAATCGTTCTGTTCACTGTGATAGGTGTTTGTGTTTCTTCTTTCCAGTCTTAGACTCTTGCGTGCAAGAAAACAATTATCAGAAGATTCTACAAGCAAAGTTTAAAGAGTATCCACCAAAATAACAAATCGGTTCCCCATTGGATACCAAAGAATACAGGTACAAATTCTGGAGTTTAGTAATCTACCTCTTCCATGTGATATTTGAATGTTTTTTTGCAAGCAGTATATAATTATCTACTTTTATGTTCAAAGTTAGAAAATCATTCCTTGTTTCATTCTTCCCTGACTAAAGCTTTAAAATAGGTCTCACTAAGCATTCATAGTGTAACTAGGAAGCAATATTAGGAAGCTGGGACCTGCTTATGACCATGAGTAGTTCTCTCACTTTCCTCCTCCCCTTATTCTCACTTCTTGTTATGTTCCAGTTGAACCTAACTTGCAACATGTAATTTTTAGCTCAATTTATGACCTACTCCTCACTGTCCATCCAATGGACTTTTAAGTTAACTCCCTCTGATTTCACCTGTCAGCTCAGTACTGAGTTCCTATTTGTTCTGTTGCTCCTTCTGCTCCTGACTGCTTGGGGTTTAATGCACTTGTGTCTCCTTTTTGTATTCTCGAAACAAGACCTCTGTGCCCATTAGTTTGGCTGACACTCAGATTGATTTATCACAGTCTTAAAGTGATTTTACAGCTTCCAGAGGTGTCTATTAATATGTATTCAAAGATACCATTTAGAACACTATCCATATTTTCTGAGTTCTTAAAAGGATTTATTTTAAGTTAGAAGCACACAAAAAAAACAGTATGGGATATTGCCTAAGTATTCATCTTTCTGCCCTCTGAAAACACCAGATGTACAAATTAAAGAAAGCCACATATTCCTTGATGCTCCTCTCATCAAGTAGGTGGGCTTTGTGACTGTTTTGACTAATAGAATATATTAGAAGTTTTGCTATGCCTGTTTCTGGCTCCAAGCCTGTACAGACTGGCAGCTTCCAATTCATGTTTCTTGGAACATTCCCTCTTGGAAGTCAGCCACCATGCTGTGAGAAAGCCAAAGCTGCCTCATGGAGAGGACTGGCCTGGCTGAGCTCCCAGCCAGCAGACAGCACCAACTTTCTATTCCATGTGAAGAGCCTTCTCAACACCTAAACTTGATTTAGATGATGAAATCCTGGATCCTAATCTTGAACGTGATGCTGTATTGGGATAAAAATCTGGGTTTAGGGGAGGGGGTAAGTGTATAATGCATGTGGGACTAACAAATAATTTTTGGACAGACAGCTAACTGACAGGTTAAAGATGGTCATAAGTTCTTTACACTCTGCCTGATAACATTTGTAGTCTTGTACCCATTTTCCTTGCATCTGTGATTCTTTGTGACTACTTTGAAGTATGGCAGAAGTGACACATTAAAAGACTAGAAATTTCCACTTCCGGTCTTTGGAACACTAGCTCTTAGATGGCAGCCACCATGCTGGGAGGAAGTTGAAGCAAACCCTTGGAGAGAGCCACATGAGGAAGAGTGAGGCTCCAAGCCAATAACCCCAGTTAAGCTTCTCGCTATCAGCCAGCACACATTTATCAAAGAGGTGAGTAGATCTCCCAGCCCTATTGAGTCACCATAGCTGAAAGTACATAGAGCAGAGATGTACACACTACAGAACCCATCGTATATTCTTTATCCACGAAGTCATGAGCAAAATGAAGTTCACATTTCAAACCACTAAGTTTTGATATTATTTGTTACATAGGAATAGACGATTGGAACCCCAGAGTATTCTCAGTAACATGTTTCTGTTCTCTCCATGTGGGATTCTCTTCACACAAATCTTTGCAGGACTAGTTTCTGTTAAGCATTAAGTACTTAAATGCATTCCCGGTCTTAGGTATCTTTACACGCTCAAACCCAACATTGATGGGTTCTTCCATTTTTTATTTAATTGTCTATTATTTGTTTATATCCACTCCTCCCTAAATTGGAATACAAGTTACATAAAATAAGGAAATATTTACCTTTTTCTTTGCTATATCTCTTTTACCTAAAGCAATAGCTCAATATACATGTTCTTAACATTAATCGAATGTTCTCAAGATTTATTGAATAAATTAATTATTAAATCTGTTCGACTAGCTTCATCACTATCCAAAAGGATCTGATTATGTGGTAATGGAGAAAGAGTATACTAGAAGCTTATAGATTCATGCTCTACATCCCCCAATGCTATTCTCTCACTGTTTCTCAAATACTGAGGCATCATATTAAGAAACTAGATTCTAACTGAATCAGATTTCAATAAATGGTCAATCACAGTGACATTTTACACTTAAAATCCAAATGTTCAGATAGCTGTAATGCCAGCTTAGCTTATTAGAAACTAGTGCAATTTGAATTGGCCTGCTTAAATGGGTAGTGATTAATTGGAAACAACAATATTAAAATCCCTAATTCAATCACAAGAAGGTGTCCAATATGTGGCCACAGTTGTGTTTTGAGTATCTCTCATGGATTGGTTGCCTCTCCCTTTGCTTTACATGAAAGCTGTTCTCACACATTTTGAGTTAGATAATAGTTTTACACACACACTTTCTTCTACTCTTTTCCACATAATTTAAAGTACTGTTGCTGTCACCATCACACTCACTGAAAAGCATCTATAACCATGTGTCATCCTTTTGTGATGTATGGTTTTCATTAGTGGAAGATAAAAGGTTATATTCTATTTCAAGGAAAAAAATCTGTTTCAGACAGTAAATCATGAATGTGAATCCAGAGGACATAGTCCTTTACTGGCTTTACTTCCCCTTAGTGTCCTATGAGTCTTTACCAAACCTCTACTGAAGGGATATCAGGAAGTCTTTCATCTTCATACCCTTCTCCTTTGTCCTCTATAAATTCCAGTAAAACGTCAGTTAATAACAAAGAAATATTAAAGTTCTTATAATGCCTTCAAGGAGACTAATATTCAGGATTTTATTTTATTTTTTTTTAACATTGTATTTATTTATTTGACAGAGGGAGAGATCACAGGTAGGCAGAGAGGAAGGCAGAGAGAGAGGAGGAAGCAGAGAGCCCGATGCGGGGCTCAGTCCCAGGACCTTGAAATCATGACCTGAGTTGAAGGCAGAGGCTTTGAACCAATGAGCCACCGACACACCTCTATATTCAGGATTTTAGGTACAGCAATAGACCAGACCTCCAATTAGTAGCCCACTGACCCATTGCATATATGATGTAGCATCCCTATATGGCCCACCTTATCCATTGGTTTTCTGGCTATCTGGTTTTCTCTCCTAAAATATGGGTGTGTACATCTGTGTGTGTGTGTGTGTGTGTGTGTGTGTGTGTGTGTGTGTGGTGTGTGTGTGTGTGTGTGTGTGTGTATGTGTGTGTGTGTGTTGTTAGCTACTCTAGAAAACTCCCACTAAAATTTGGGTTGCAAAAATACTCCTGATTCAGGTCTTATATCCTTGATTGCAGAAATACAAAGGGGAAGATCTCTTTGTCACTGAAATATTAGAGCAATCATTACAAAACTGTTAAGTCATGAGGAAATATAACCCTGATAATTAGATCATGAGAGGCAGGAGAATCCTTATGAGTACTTGATATGCATTTTAAATATGTCTGAGCACTGCTTTCCACACGTGTTAGTTTTCTACTATCAGTTACAACACTTATTAAAAACTATTTACAATTTGCTTGTTTGGATTTTCCTCTATGATCTGTGAGTTCATTTCTTTTCTTTTGACATGAAAATGCTCGATGTCAAATTTCAAGGGAATCACATTATTATCTACCAGGGCCCTTGATAGAACCAAAGCAATCACACTAGTATTTCTCCAGCTCCTATTCTCAGATACTTCTGAATCCTGTCATCCAAATCATCATGGTGCTAATACATTCCCAAGCACTGAGGACTCTGAGGAACACGATGCTTCAATGTGTTTATAGAATACACTTCATGTAGACAGGCACGAAACGAACAGTTTGCATAATCATCTGCCAAAAAGAATCCATCTGTCAGAAGAGTGGAAGCTGGTATCAAACAAATTCACATTAAACCATTCTATGCACTTCATTTCCTTGAGCCTAATTATCAGTGTGCATATAAATGGGGAAAATACTTCTTCCTGGTTACAGTTCAAATTTCTGGTCTTGGCATAGACAACAATAGCTGCTCATTTCTTCTGGGGCTGTACCATGCAGCTGAGAGCATCGGGGCTGAAAATGCCAGGCCAAATTCCGTTGTTGCCAATGTGAAGCTTTACTTTACTGCTTGTGGCAAATGTGGTTATGTGTGAACAACAGAAATATTGTCTCATTTCCTTAGAGTTAGCAAATCCTGGCTTGGCTCCAAAGAAGAAACACAGCCCAGTTTCCCTGAAAAGCATTCATTTTTGTAGTTATTTTCTGAAAAAGTTCTTAAATTTCTGCCCAGTTAACTATGGCAGAAACATAAGTCTTCAGAGAGAAAAAAAGTGCAAAGGCTCATTTAAAAGATGATATTAAAATCCAATGTTAGGCAAAAATGCAGAAAGAAAAACTGAAATATTTTCTTCACAAAATACTCTTTCCTTAAAAATTGTTTGTACATATTCTATAAAAACTAAACTCTCTCCCATTTTTAAACATGATTTCAATCACACTTAAAAGTAAGGAGAGGTCGATGTGTGCTTTCTGAAATATAAACTGAAAAATTATAATGCTGAAAAATGTTTGAAAAATACAATATCTTAAAAACATTTACATGCTGTAGCATAAATTCCTATTAAATTTTCAAAAATATCCCAACAAATTATAAAGAGAAATTTATTATTTGCAGATTATAAAGTATTCATTCATTCCTTCATTTATAGTTATTATTAAGTATCT
>CM053607.1:65247273-65269491 GCA_028646535.1 Procyon lotor
CCCTTTCTCTGCATCCTCGCCAACATCTGTCATTTCCTGACTTGCTAATTTTAGCCATTCTGACTGGTGTGAGGTGGTATCTCACTGTGGTTTTGATTTGTATTTCTGTGATGCTGAGTGATGTTGAGCACATTTTCATGTGTCTGTTGGCCATTTGGATGTCCTCTTTGCAGAAATGTCTGTTCATATCTTCTGCCCATTTCTTGATTGGATTATTTGTTCTTTGAGTGTTGAGTTTGAGAAGTTCTTTATAGTATCCAAAATCCATAAAGAACTTTTCAAACTCAATTTGTACTTTTGTAGAATTGTAGTTGTAGAAGTTTGTACTTAAAATTTAGTTGAACAGAATCAAGTCACAAAACAACAAGGACACTTGTTTCTCTTCAGCAGTATTGTAATTATTTGTTCAGAGTGCATGCTATTCCTTCTTCATTGCCCACCTTGTACTTGATCAGAAGAAAAATTCACATAAGGAGTGAAGAATATGATAGTGTGAAGAATAGTGGGAAGAACCACAGGAGAAGGGAGGGAAAACTGAATGGGAAGAAATCAAATTTATATTTCTAAGGAGACCTGTCAGGGAGTTCATATTACTTTCTTTGTTCCTAGACCTTTTTGTGCTTATGCTTGTTCTCTCCATGGGTGATCTTATTCTTTTCCATAATTAAAACTATCAACTATGTTCTTTGCAACTTTATATGTATCTCTCTGCCCCGTGACTCTTGCTAAAATCTAGGCCTATATTTCCATTTGTTCATTAGTCACATGCATCTTGATGTCTTGGTTGCATTTGAAAGTTAGCCACTAACTAAGTAAATGAATAATAATAATAATCAAAGGGCACCTGGGTGGCTCAGTCCTTAAGGGTCTGCCTTGGGCTCAGGTCATGATCCCAGGGTCCTAGGGACTGAGTCCTACATCTGGCTCCCTGCTCAGTAGGAAGCCTGCTTCTCCCTCTCCCACTCCCCCTGCTTGTGTTCCCTCTCTCTGTGTGTGTCTCTCTCTCTCGGTCAAACAAACAAACAAACAAACAAATATCTTTTTAAAAAATTAAAAAATAATAATAAAATTTACTTTTCCTTTATTATGTACATTTTCCAGTATTCTTCTTCTAAATTACTTCTCACATTTTTTTTTTCTTTTCTTGCCTAATTCCACTATCATCTCCTTGATTCCCACCCTTATCATCCCACTTCTGTATCATCTCAGTAGTTTATCTAGGCTCTTTAGCACCCGTATTCCCTGCCTCATAGATCCTCGTAACTGCTGCCACTTATTTTTCTGAAACGGTCTTGATAGTAATCCCCTATTTTAGAAATTCCATTACATCTCTGTTACCTTCCTAAAGGATGATGTGAAACTTCTTAGCATGGCATCTAAAGCCTTTAAGCAGTCCCAGACTTCTTTTGCATTCTCTCCTACAACCTTTCATCATACATCAGTTTTGGCTAAAAGGAAATAGTGGAAGGGTTGTAAAAAGAACCTAAGAACTTTCTTATTAAGTCTTCTTTTCATATTTTGTTCATTCTGTAACAATCTATAACTGTTAGTGATTTGTAGGACTGAACCAAATACTATCTCTGAATTATTAGACTATGACTTTGATCTCTGCAGCCATTTATTCAGTTATCAAGTCAGTGAGCATATTTTTGAAAGCCATTATTTACTAGGCAGACTGCCACACATTAGCGATGTAGTTCCAGCCTTCGTGAGCAGGAACATGTATATTTGACCCTTTGTCTTCCCTAATCTTACTTCCTATAATGCTCTGTCCAAATATGATCTCTTTTATGAAGCTATGTAAAAACCTTCTGCCAACACCAGCATAATTCACTTTCTTCTCTGTATCTCATAGGTGTAGTTGTATCCTATTAAAACAAACAAACAAAAACTATATTCTTGTCTAATATGGAATATGCATATGCATTTGATATCTGGTTTTTAATGTTACAATAATATAAACAGTGTAATGAGTGTGGGTCCCAAACTAGTACCACAAGTTAAAACAAATAGATTGATGCAAAAAAACAAAACAAAAACAAAAAATCAGTACAAAAAGGTTACATTCCAATATTCTTTCTGCCACTTACATTTGATCTTTAAGGACTCTTAATTCTAAAAATCTCTTTTTCGTTTGTTTACTTAAGCACCAGGTCTAGAGTTGAAAATAAATATAAACGACTTAGCCCTCCAGACTTCTTTCCTCTCATCTTTCCTTTTCTACCCAGTCTAAGCATCAAGTTCATGAATGCAATCAAGCTATCCGCACACCTTTAACATCCTCAGTGATGTATGAATTTACTGAATAGTATGAAGAGAAACACGTAGGACTGAAATTTTTCCCCTGTGCCTAAGAATTTTGGAAGACAAATGTTGGTGCTCATTGCTTAGACATATGTAGGGCAATCAGGGCCAAATATGTTACTAACTCTATGATATATACTTAGGTATTGGTGTGCAACAAGGAGTCAGAAGACTTTGATATGTGTATTTCTATAAGAATGTACAAAAAGTATTTCTGAACAAGGAATAAATACAATTATACATGTATATGCCCATTTTTTACACACACACACATATAAAGCAAGATTCAGAGAAATTTGCATTATCTCATATTTGTAAATTAATGACCAAGAACAATGACTGTTTGTGTGTGTGAGTGTCTGTGTCTGTGTATTTGTACGCTGAAGGTAACGCTGCAAAAAGCAACCTTTTTTTTTTTTTCACAAGGTTACCTACTGGTGGCTTTATTTTAGCAGATAGTTTCACTGCATTGAGAAATATATATATGTAATTATGTTTGTGTTTATATCCATAAATATTGTTCTGTATTGTCTCATGAAGGGATACAGGTCACATTTCTATCAGCAGTGTATGTGAACACTTTTCTAAAACATCCTTTCAAGAACAGGTGTTACTTGGGTACCTGGGTGGCTCAGTTGGTTAAGTCTCACTCTTGGTTTTGGCTCAGGTTAGGATCTTGGGGTCCTGAGATCCAGCCTTGTGTTGGGCTCCGTGCTCAGCACAGAGTCTACCTGAGATTTTCTCTCTATCTTTCTACCTCTTCCCCTATCCCCTGCTATCTCTCTCTCTCCAAAATGGATAGATAAATCTTAAAAAAAAAAAAAGTGTTACCAAGATATCACATGGATAAGAGGTGTTTTTGAAATTTTCTTTATATTAGCATTATTCAAAATTTAATGATTATCTTCAGTGTTCTAGAGTCTCAGATATAACAGTAAGAACATCATATTACTTGTCTTTATAAATATTATAGTAAAATGGGGGGACAAAGACAGTGAACCATATTATAAACTAGTGATAGGAGAAGTACATTCATATAGAAAAACATAGGTGGCATACCCTAACATGGACTTGGTAATTAAGGAACATTTCCCAGTGGAAGTGACACCAAACTGAGACCTGAAAAGGAGTAATAAATACATAGGTGAGGTGTGGGGTCAAGTATCTCAAGGAGAGGGACAGGCACCTAGAAAATCTAGGAGACAAAAGAGCAATTTGTTTTTGAAGAATATTTCGAGTATCTTAGAATTATAAGTGAAGAATAGCAAGAGATGACACTGGATAGCAAGAGAGAAGTTAGATGATGAAAAACATTGTTAATCATACTGAGAATATCCTGTAATAATGAGAGGATATAGATGGCTTAGGAAATATAAGTTTTCTGGGTTTTTTTTTAAATAATCACTATGTCAAACTTTGACATCTGGTTTCAACATTTGACACTTGGTTGATAATTAACAACCACTGTTGAAATTTTTTGTTCCCCTTAAAATCTTATTTGGTTGCAGAGAATACTATTCTCTTTAGGGAGGTTCTAGCTATTTTAAACCTAGCCATGAATCTTTTCTAGTTTTTATTGACTTTTTAAAAATATTCATATTGTTTCACGTTATTTTATTTCACTTATTACTTATATCGTTATGTCATTGGATAAAAAAACACCAATGTTATAAACACTGTTGTAAGCATATTGATTAGTTCAGCCCATGGTGTGTAGTCAACAAAACTAAATTTCATATTAATCAAAGAACCAAGAAGAAATTCAATGGGAAAATATGCCTGTTAGGAACCTTCTAATGTAATAGAAGTTAAAGGTTAGCATAATACATTCTTCTAAATGTTTCTCCCATGGACACATAATTAATTGTATTTCTCCATTGCCTTGCATGGTTGTTGTATCATAGGAGATGATGTAGATCATATTGCTAATTTCTTTCTTTCTTTCTTTCTTTCTTTCTTTCTTTCTTTCTTTCTTTCTTTCTTTCTTTCTTTCTTTCTTTCTTTCTTTCAGTATGGGAGGGAGAGAGAGAAGGGCAGAGAGAGAAGAGAGAGAATCTTAAGGAGGCTCCATGCCTAGTATGGAGCCAACACAGGGCTCGATCTCACAACCCTAAGATCATGACCTAAGCTAATATCAAAAGTTGGATGTTTAACTGACTGAGCCACCCAGGTGCCCTGCTAAGTGCTCTTTAAATATTATTAATTATATTATCCTTGTCATATCAGGCTACCTTTAGAAAATACTTGAATAAGGATTAGCATGCCATTTTAGATGATTATCCTTTTCTTTGGAAATAAATCAGTTCCCTTCTACTGAGAAAGCCAAGCCATGTTGACTACACCATACCTTAAAAAAGAAATGGATATCTCACTGTTTTCAAAGTAACAGAGAAAAATTTTAATACTATAGCACAACTAGAGTCCAGAGCCCCAATATATCATGTGCTTGTGAACTAATACAACTTTCTATTATTTTCATCCTTTTAATTTGTTAATAATTTTAACAACCTTAATTTTTCTAAATTTTAAATTATAAGAAACACATAACATAAAATTTATCATCCTTTTAAAAATGGACATATAACCAACATAAAACATTGTTTTTATGTTTAGGTTTAGTTTCAGGTTTACAACGATTAGTTTCAGGTTTACAACGATTCAGTATTTGTATATATTGCAAAATAATCACCACATCTAGTTACCATCCATCACCTTACATTGTTACAAAATTTTATACTCCCTTTTTACAGATAGGTTATTTTTTATCACATCAGGGCATTATATTTTAATTTGCCAGCTTCCTGTTGATGGACATTCAGGCTGTTTCCTGTCCTTCATTGTTATAAACAGTGACACAACAAGTAACATTCTACATCTATCATTTTGCACACATGCAAGCATATCTATGGGCCAACTTCCTAAACCGAAATTGCTCAAAGGTATGCGCCCTTGAGTATTTATAAAAACCATCTAATTACGCTCCATCAACATTCTATTTTGGGATTTTATCATTTTGCAATGTGAGAAATGCTATATGGGGGTAAATGTAATTGACATTTCATGTATGATGATCAAAGTTAGCCTTGCTTTTAGGTTAAGAGTCATATGTGCTTCATTTTCTGTAACTTTTCTTAATATTCTTTGCCTCTTTTCTATTGGCTTCTGGTCTTTTTTTTGCCACTTTGCAGGAGCATTTTGTTTATGGTAGATTTTAATGCTTTGCTTTTAAAAAGTTACTTTTTTGGGGGGGACCTTCTTTTGTTACTTATGATTTCTGGTTATGGTGGTTTGTTGTCAGGGAGAATTTCTATTTATTTTCAATTTTGATGTAGTCATTGTTATAAATTAAATGAATGTAATTATTCCGTGTGTTCCTTCAGTACATATCACAGTCCTGCTCTTAAAATCCGAAGAGTTCAGTGAAAAGAAAAACAAACCCAACAAAATGATAAAAACAAAGTGATATATGATAACATAGAGATAAGTAAAGGGTATTATATAAATATAGCTTTGCTCCAGCTGGCATAATCAATAATGCTCTCTCATACCTATAAAATAATATATACTTTACACCAAATTTTCACTTAGCTAATAAAAATTCTCTCAGGCTGATATTTCTTCCTTATATAATTCTAATCTTCTCAAGCATAAACAGAGACTGTTTTACTTGATGTCCTCAGAGAGACACATATTATTTTTAATATTCAATAAATGTACTAATTTAATTAATGGATTGTTTGGGAATCTGTTTCCCTTTTAGGACCTGGAGTTTTCAGTTTGTTATTTTTCCAAATTAATCATCAGTGGGATCAGTACCTGGATTTTCTGAATCAGAGTTCTCTGTGGTGCAAGAATTTATGGTAGCATCAATTCAATTGCTCTGAAAAAGAAACATTTACCACAAGGGAGAAGATAGCCCTTTAGAACATATATCTGTTGATAAGAACTCGGTGTAAGCTTCTGAATTTACTCAATAGAATGGTAGCCCTGCAACCTGTATATTTGCCATATATCATATTAAGTTCTTCTTCAACCACCAACATAGCCTGTATATATTTCTGAATTTGTCTATTCAGATATTTAAAAATGCTACCTCTATTTCCAACTGAAGCATATCATTTTAGGGTAAATTTGTCCATAAACAATGATCATTATTTTAAAAGTGACAGATTTAAAGTGGCTACCATTTACCAAGCAAGTGCTGTGTGCCAGATTCTTTATTTTATCTCTAATGTCACAAAAATCTTAAAAGTTCTTCAAAAATTAAATTGAACTAGGAAAAGCAAATTCCTTGCTTAATTTCACGTTAGCCTATAATAGAGCTAGGATTCAAATCTGTGTTATTATGATTCTAAAACCATTTTTCATCCTACCATAAGTTCCTCAGAATTGTTTCACTAAGTTAATATTTAATAGTGTACACTAAGGTTTAATAAGTTATTAAAGTACGAAAATATATGATTGGATGTAATTTCTACATTTTTAAACAATAGTAGTGGAAAACATTATTAATTATATTTTTGCTGCTACTTATAGAATAATAATAGTGATTATTACCTTAATGAGTTATCTGCTACAACAATATTTTTTAAGATTCTGTATCAAGCAGAATTTGGCATAAAATAGAATCCATTCAGATATTAAATAAGTGTACTTTAAAGAGGGGTTAAGGATGTAGAAGCATTAAGAAAATAAACAAAATGTCTCAGTGTTTTTGGGCTGCAGAATACAGAATACCATAGATTGCATTGCTTATAATAGACAACAGAAAATTATTTCTTGTAGTTTGAAAGCTGAGAAGTCTTAGATCAAATCACTGCCAGATTTGGTGTCTGGTGAGAGCCCACTTTCTGGTTCTAGATGGCAGTCTTCCCTTTGACTTTTCAGATGGTAGAAGGGACAAGATCTCTCTGGGGTCTCTTTTGTAATGACACTAATCCTATTCTTGAGGGCCTCACTCTCATGACCTAATCACCCATCTCCCAAAGGTCCCATGTCCAGATAACATCACATTGGGCATTAGATTTCAATATTTGAATTTTGGGGATATATAAACGTTCAGTCTATGACATAAGGACTGTTGAGACATCCAGAAGTAAATGACAGGGAAAGACATAATTCTGCCTTTTCAAAATCAAAGAGTAAAGAGTAAATGGTGAGAGCTAGATCCAAGATGAGAGTCTATGTAATGGGAAGTAAATTGATGGTACAAGCTTCAGCCCGAGAAATAGTTCTGAGGCAGGGAAGGAACTGGAAAGAAGTGTTACAAATTCTCCCATTTCTTCTTCACTGACCCTCATTGGCTGACCTTACCTATAACCTGCCTGATTAGGGAACCCATATGAACCAGTCCGTAGATTTGGCCTCTTAATGTGTAAAGCAGGTCACAGATGAGTGAAGAGCAGAGTGAGACAATGTATGGGTCATGAGGGGAGTCAAATGAAGCATAAGCAGTCCAAGCTTTAACACTAATAACAAAGACATGTCTATATATTTTCCTGTTTACATTAGCTAGTAAGAAATGTACAAGTAAAATTATTTATCCAACTATAATAATTAAATTAGCTCAGTTGTAAATGAATAACCTTAATTGTTCCCTAACAAAGATTCTTTTTATTTTGTTGTGGATATTTTTTTCCCCTTCTAGTTAAAACTTTTCATGTTGCATTAATTTTAAAAGATATAAGTGTCACCTAAAAATATACAGAGTATAAAGAAAAACTAATATTGATATAAAATAAATATTAATATTATAAAGGGACATAAATAATATAAAACTAATAATGCAAAATATAAGATTAAATAAAAATTTTTTTCACAGATAACACACACTACAAATATGATTATATTCAATGCCTTAAAATGGATGTTTTATGCTTATTAGAAAATCCTTAAAAATAAAATTATGATCTTCATACCTGGTAAAGTAATAATCATCATCTACCTTTTTCTCTTTCACAAACTGAGTATTTTCAGTAAAAATCTCTTTGAAATAAAACACTAAATGACAGCATGTTAATTTGGCCATATTTGATGGGCTCTGAAAAAAGAGATGGAAAAGGAACCTATAGACCACTAAAGGTGAAGGAGTAAATTTACTTGTGTTTTATAAATGAGGAAATTGAGGCTAAATTTAATATTAAAACCCAGATCACTTGATGATTATTATGTTCCTTTGCCTTAAGCCCAAGAACTTTCTCCTCTTGAAGAGCATTTCCTAACTGGCTCCACAGAAAGAATTCAAACAAGGGCCCACAGGTTTAAGGGACATCAGAAATTTGAATATAAGTCAGGGGCTTATATTATAGAGAATTTTCTTTAAAAAAAAAAGATTTTATTTATTTATTTGACAGAGAGAAAGAGATTACAAGTAGGCAGAGAGGCAGGCAGGGGAAGAGGGGGAAGCAGGCTCCCTGCTGAGCAGAGAGCCCAATGTGGGGCTTGATCCCAGGACCCTGAGATCATGGCCTGAGTGGAAGGTAGAGGCTTTAACCCACTGAGCCACCCAGGCGCCCCTATAGAGAATTTTCAAGAGGCAAGGCTACAACAGGTCTTTAAACCATAGCAAACTGTTTAGTCTTATCCTAAAGACAGTGATTAGCCTTTGATGGGTTCTAAATCATATAATCATACAATCAATTTTGTATTTTAGAATATTCACTTTAGCTACTGTATGAAGAATCAGTTTGAGGCAGCAAGGCTGGAGGTAGGAAGTTCAGACAGGAGAAAATAGTGCTTATTGTGTTGACCAGAGGATAAAAGAACAAGTCATATTTGAGAGAAAGTACATAAAATCAATATGAGTTGTTAATTGACTGGATGGGGGTACTAAAAGAAAATGGGTAAAGTATAATTCCCATGTTTCTGGATTATAAAACTAGGTGGATAGTAGTTGTCATTCACTGAGATCGAACATGAACTGGTATATATGGATATGAACAGAAGATAAAGAATTCAATTTACAACATGCCAAAGTGAAGTGGCTTTAGGTTATCTATATAGGCATTGATTATGAGATAAGATATAGAATTTTTAGCCATTCACATATGACTCTGAAGTCTTTGAGACCATGAACGGTTTTAGACAATCCCTGAACAGCTCAAAATGGTAAACAACATATAATGTGTATGTGTATGCACATTTCCAGGAGAGATATGGTTAATTTTCATCATAGTCTTAAAGGATTCTCTAGTCCATTAATGCTTTCTGAAGTCTTGCAAAGATAGGAAATCACTATAATCTAGGGAAAATTGATGGATCTATGTAGAGTAAGTATGCCTTTACTATGTTTTTGAGCTAATCATATTGAATGACGGTTTATGAAGCTACTGAATTTATTAACAATATCCAGTTTAACCATGATTAACATATTTGAGGGGTGCCTGGCTGGCTCAGTTGATTAAGCCTCTGAATCTCTGTTCTGGCTCAGGTCATGATCTCTGAGTCCCGAGATCTAGCCATATCAGGCTCCGCTCAGCCAGGAGTCTGCTTGAGATTCTCTCCCTCTCCCTCTGCCCCACCCTCTGCTCTCTCTCTCTTACTTTCCCTCTCTTTAACAATAAATCTTGTAACACGAAAAAATAAAATAAACATTTTTTGGGGAAAAAAATAAAACAAACAAATCTTTGAAAAAGAGAAAAGTAAATATGTTTGATATGCCTTTGATTCTATCCTGATCCAAATATTTTAAAAACCTTTGGCTTACAAGATGCCAGAGACAATGTTATGAAGTATCCTCTACTTCATGGCAATTATAAGCCTTTCAACCGAGACACTCAGATTGGAAAAAAAAGATAACTCCCATATTATGACATAAAAGGTCTTTTTTGAGTGTATTTTTTAATATTATAATTGAATTTTTCCAAAAGTAGCGGGTATGGGTACCCCAAGGGAGATGCTTATGGGACAATGGCTTTAAATTATTTATGCAGGAATCACATATTTCTTTTACTTAGAACCCTCTGCTGCTAGTGTGAAAGTTAAGTTGCTTTCCCTGGTAATATGCCTCCTTCTTTCCCAATTATCTTGCTCAAAGATGCAAGATGGAATATCCAAAAACCGAGGGGCTGACCCAGTACAATAGGGAATGCTTTGTAATACCTTCATCATCCATTTCTTTACACATCTGGCAGAAATCAAGCCTACATTTATTGAGATTATTTTGAGTGCTAGACAATGCATTCATCACTAGCAATGGTGAACACAACACAGCCT
The DNA here is from genome assembly GCA_028646535.1 of Procyon lotor. Lineage (NCBI taxonomy): Eukaryota > Metazoa > Chordata > Mammalia > Carnivora > Procyonidae > Procyon > Procyon lotor. The sequence goes on from CM053607.1 coordinate 65,257,792, forward strand.
CTGCTTTCATAGAATTTATAATCTAATAGGAGATATTTACAAATAAATAATTATAATGTTATCTTGAGTGTTATGATATCATTAAGTTATTAAGGGTTCTAGGAGTATTCCTACAAGAAACATCTCTTATATTCTTCGGGGTTTCTCAGAGAAACCAATGTCTTAAGTATAGACTTTAATATAACTGGGCAATCATCGAATGGTTTTAAGCAGAGGAGAGATATAATCAGATGTGTAGTTTGGAAAGTTCAGTAGCATGTCAACAATTCTTGCAAAATTACTACCACTGTTTATAGCCATGTTCAGAATTGAACTGCCGATATTGCAACCTGACCAGCAAGGGTGAGGGTGAGAGGAAAGCAGTCATACTCAGCCTCTAAGTGTGTGAGGTCAATACCAGAAAGAATTCAGATTCTAACATTAACATTGCTACCCAGAATTTCACTTAGGGTTGCAATTTAGTGACATATCTAGTGTGACCATATGTTCTGGTTTTCTGGGATAGCTGTTTGCACTCAAGATTCTTCTTTACACTCAAACTATGTAATCGCCTTTAGAAAATTCCTAAATAACGGGATTAAACGAAATCTGTGCTCTAGTCTCAGTCTAGTTGGAAAACAGAAACCAGACATTTTAACATGAGAAAATTTAATATAAAACTGCCTTAATTAAGATATCACAGAGATAGCAATCGCAGGTGACAACTACCATTCTTAGAGGTGGGTAATCAAAGGGAGGGAATTGAAATTATTGCAATTTAAACAGATCCCAGAAACTTGAAAATCGGATATGTGAGGAAGAGCACTGGCCAGTAGGAGCTCTTGTCTCTGAGAGCCTGTGATGCGGCTGATTCAGTAAGTGGTAAGAAAAATGCAAAGTAGACTTAATTACCGGAGCCACTAAAACAAATTCTTTGTCAGATGTCAAAAAGCTAGGCTGAGGTGAAGCTGAGAGGAACAGGAAATAGGCAGAAAGCTCAAGGGAAGCAAACAGCTTCCTGCCCCACAGCCTCCCTCTAGCTTCCCCTGTTGGGAAAGCCTCAGAGTCAATGCAGACTGGCAAAGCAAAGATGGGGTTTGTAATCCCAGCCCTCAAAGAGCATGTTCATTTACTGTTTTCATTTACTGGCACGCTGAAAAATGGGGAATATGTTTGATATTTTACGCCTTTTTTTTTTTAAGATTTACGCCTTTGTAGTTGATGTTATCAACGTCATCACAACCATTAACTGTTTTGCTTCAAAACCCTTCTTAAAGTACATTATTTTAAAAGGCATATATCTATTAAGTATTGGTTTAGATGTTATGGTGCAAGTAAATATTTTCTATATGAGCCTTTGAAGGCATTTCTTTCACTAATTTACTTAATCTATTTTTTCATATGTGAAATAATTTGGCTTAAGTGTAGTCAGCACATCTATGTAAGTGTTCCGTTTTGCAAAATTAAAATTTGCTTTGCTCTGTTTTTATTGCAGATAAATATATACACACACATAGATATGCCTTGAGGTATAAGCAACACATTAGTAAAGCCGATTGAATTTGCACCTTCTTTGCAAGCATGGCCATGTTTCTTACTTTGCATGTCCTTCAGGCCTCATCAGAGCACAAAGTTCCAAATGACTTCAAAGGGTTTTCTGTACTCAGATCAGCTCTATGGGGCATGTAGGAAGATGCGAAATGAACCAACACCAGAGGTGCAATGAAAGGTAAAAATCCTAGCATCACCACAGCTCTTGAACTAAGCTGCAGGCTAAATTACTGCACCTGGATATAGGAATCTCATGGGTTTGTGAAGGGAAAGATGGTAAGCATTTAAGGCAGGAAATAAATCGGATTTTTTTTTTTTTTTACTGGATTCAGGAAAAGATTTCATCACCAAGTGACATAGATAGCATTTCATTATTATAGCAATCTGTCAACTTTCTTGTTTAGAAAAATAGATAACAGATAAATATAAGTGATCAAAAATAAAGCAAAATCAAGTAACTATAGTGCCTACCTATGGTACAACAGGCATTCCATATATGTTATTTGGATTAAAATAGGTCCTTCAGAGTCCAATATATGTTTTTAAATTTTATATTTTCAGTGGTATGAGTTCTAGGGATATTGAGGAATTAAACACAGATTCAGAAACATAGAAGAAATCCTATGTATCCATTTACATCAGCTTCTCTCTTCTCTGAAAGACTGGCTTGGGGAAAGGGAAGAAAGAATAGATGCAAAATGAATTAAATTCAGATTCTATGTCCTCTGACAAGAAAACTTGAAATAAGTCCTTTTAAATGAGCAAATATAAAATTTAACAGTGTTTATATGCATGTAAATGTTTAAACAAATCACAATATGACAAAGTGAAGTGGTTTGTATTTTTAGGTAGATTGTACATACACTTGATAAAAATTAAGAAGTCTTAAATTTTTGAGAACTTAATTCTTTGAATAATTCTGATTTGATATTGATCAGTCTGAAATTCTTTTTCTGGAATTAGGATTTTTATTCCTCTATCAATTTGAATATTTGAGCTTGTGGCTTTTAAAGTTTTTCTTTGTTTCCTTGGGGATTCTTCTCACAATTATAACTTTGAAAGTTCTTAGATCTCATAGTGATACTACCTTAGAGTTAATTGATGATGTCATGGGATTAGGAATTATCAGAGACTTTTGGAAAACTCTTTCTTATAAGCAGGAACAAGATTCTATTCTGCTTTTTAGTTGGATTACAAAGAATATCTGTCAAAAATAAATATTTACGTATAGCCATATCTCATTCTTTATGCTTTTCATTGATCAAAATTCCTACTGGAAAATCATTGCTTTTTGAATGTGCCTTAGATACTGACAATAAAAATTGAATAAGATATATATATTAGGCTTAACAAAATACATTAAAATTGTTAATTCTTCAGCCATGTCTAAACTGATTGCTTGTAAAAAACAAATTACATCAGCATATTGTCTCAAAACCAACCATGTTCCATCAAGCTATCTCTCACTATCAAAATGTTTTCTCTATAACGCTGTGCCAGTTACTCTGTCCAGGTTGTGTGTCTTATCCCCTCCTTCCCTTCCTGTTATCAGGATTCACTTGTGCTAGAGATTTAGGATATTGCTAGTTACTGGGGATGAAATTATGTGGTCAGAAGAAGAGAATTTCAATAATTGGAAATAGATTTCCTTCTCTACAGTGTTAAGTTTTTTTTTTCCTTTATTTCTGGGATTTGGCTTCTGGGTACCACTTAAAATTTACAGTGTTGTATACCTCTGGCAATTTTCCAAATGTCTGGCAGCTCAACAGGGATTTTGCAGTCACTGCTTCCACCACGTTTTTCAGCCTTTATTTCTTGAAAAATTCCCCTCCCTAGTTTCATGTGCTTCAGAAAAGAACATTTGCTTTTCACCACTTGCCGTTTGACTCTAAAACCCACTTAGAGAGACCATTTCTGATCTTTCTAATTTATGTTCCATTATTTCTGCTCGAATAATCTTTCACTGTAAACTTTGCTTATGAAAATTTGAAGGAACAGTGCTAAAGCCCACCCATGGGGTCCAAGGACAATGCATCTAGATGAGAGAGTTATTTTAAGTCCAAAACACGAACGTTTCCCAGTCGAGTTTCTGTGGATTTATTATTCATATGCTAGTAAACTAAGTCAGTCAAATTAAGAAAGGAAGCTCTTCTAACTGGAGGGCATAAAGAAAAGACAGGGCATCAGCTGTGTTGGTGCCAACACCCTCAGAAACAACAGGAGTCAGGGCCATCTCCGCCGGCCTCCGTTTTCAGACCTCTCTTGGTAGCGCTCTTGGCACAGTCACTGACAGCCTTAGCAGCACTCCAGGTACCTTCAGAACCTATGAGCAAAACAGCCCCTTCTACAGACAGTGGCAAGAATTTCGATGATTCACTTCAGAGGGCTTGGTAGTTTTTTAAAGCTAGAAGTAACTACAGAAAATGATAGCTGTCACAGACCTTGTGCTTAAGAAGACTAGATTTTGAGCACAAGTAAAAGAGCCTCTAGGAGCTTGCAAAACTGGAGGGAAATTGATAGGCATGATTGGAGTTCCTGTATAATGTGCAGAAATGGAGTGAAATTACTACCGTAGCATAACATTTATTGTCGCCCCATGATTGCTTCTTCTCCACTGTGCCTTGTGAGATGCAAGCCACACACAATTCTTTTCTTTATAGTTTGTTGCCCCTGATTTTCTTGCTGTGATGGTACATGGATGCTCAGCAGGATTTCATTTCTCTGGAAAAATGCAAACAAGTGTCTCAAGTTACTAGTTTATTCATCCAAATGCCTCACTGTAGGTGATCTTTGCTTCTTGCTGTAATGGTTAATATTAGACATTCCCTCATAGTCTTAATCTAAAATTGCTTTTATTATCAAAAACATTCCTCCTTAATTTCCCTGATTCTGTTTGGCATGATCATCATCCTTTAGGTATTACAGGCAAAAATGTTAGAGTGAACTTTAACTACACATTATTGTGACTCTAGATTTCACATATATGAAACTTAAGTACACTATAATATCACAAATCACTGACACACACATATCCTCTTAACTCTCACAACTAGAACATTAATTAAGGAATTAATTGTTTTTGTTCTCGGATCATAATAATAGATTCTTAACAGTATCTTTTCCTCTATTTTTCCTTTCTTTAGTTCTTTATTCAATCTCCCCCAAACTAATTTTATCTTGACATGTAATAGGAGAAAAAGATTTCAATTGTCTGCTCAAAACCCTGTATTATCTTTATGTTGCCTGTCATAGTAAATTTAAATTCTTGTCTGACTTATGTAATTTTTTCCCTGATTTGGTTTTAGATTTTTTTTTTTTTCACTTTAATCCGGGTCAGGAACTCTTTTAGTGATTTAGTAGATATACTAAATATATACTACTGATTTGGCAAATCTTGCCTTCCAAATGAGAATGTAACCTTCATGAGGGCAAGGATAATGACAATTATTTCTCTTTATGTTTCACAGGAAATACCATAGTAATAAAAAAACATAGTTTTAAAATAATGATAGATTTATAAATTAACTTTGGAAAAAAATAAGTCAATTTGTAAATGTCACTGAGATCTATTTCAAATCAATTAAATTCATATGAAGTAAAGGAAATAAACTTTCAAGGCAGAGAAATTATATGGCTCAAGAATTAAATTATGTCATCTATATTTTAACATTCTTTTCCTATAAATGAGGAAATCCGTTTACCATGTTTTCTAAAAGAGAAATACTTTTAAATAATAAATTGTTTAAGGATTTCTTTTCAAAGCTCTATCTACTGTCCTTAAATAGGAAAATTGCTTTTTGTTTCACAATAGTTGTGGAAATTCCAATGCACAGCTTATAAAGTCTTTGATAATTTCATACTGCATTGTCACTGCATTTGTCAAGTATTCTTACAAAGTTGAATCCATTTAGAATTTAATGAAATTCAAATGGTGTTAGTGTTGTTTTGATTATAAACATATTATAAACATTATAAACATATCTTCAAACTACTTTTTAAAATACATTTTTCTTAATGAATAGAAACTTAAGCTCACCCAAGAACACCTTATATTTCATTTCTTAATGTTACAATATCAAAAGTACTTTTCTACAAAAGTCTCTACTTTTGAGGTTTACTCACAGATTTCCAGCTTTTGTTTTGTATTGTGTAATGAGTTAATTTGTCCCAAAGACCTTGTGGCATAGTAAATCCATTGCTTTTAACACATTGAGATGCATTGTTTTCTTCCCCATATTGCACTCAAGCAAATGCTATTCCATTGACACCTAATACTTAACATATCAACAACCAAATTCATTATTTTCATCCAACAAATTTCTCATTTTTCAAATACCCCAAAGTTCTCAGTGGTGCTTTTCCCTCTTTCTCCTTCAAATAATTTGTTTGATAATTGTCTTCTCTATCTTAAAAGTGAGTTTTACATATAAATATATGTATATATAAGTGTATGTATATAAATGTATATATATTTATAAATATATGTGTATATTTATACATTTACATGTATTTATGTAAATATATATATACGTATAAATAATAGTTGGTATGAGAAAATTCCAACTGTTCTATGTTTTTTTTTAATTAACTATTTGAAAGGCATCGACTAAATGGTTACTAAACAGGCATAGAATCTGTGTCAGTAGAAATCTGGAAACCTGGGATACAACCAAGTGGTAACTAGAAGTAAGTACTTTAATCTCTTTGGTCCTCCATCCTTCATTTGTATAATTAGGTTACTGAAGTATTTCTCAGTGGTCCTTTTAACACTGAAATTGGTCATGATTAATTCAATAAGTGATAGAAAGTCTGCAAGGAGCCTCCTTATGGCTGAGTAATTGTGGTTAAGCAGTACTGGAACTCCCACTAACAATACTGCCCACAAATTTTGGGTTTGTCTCAGATAATCACCTGCCACCTTGCATATAAATTTGTCCTGTTAAATTAAAATAATAACAGCTTTTAATCATAGTACTCTGAGGCCTATTTATGACATTTATCATATAGATATGGATGATTAACATTTCTCCTCATGAACATTAGAATTTCTTGAATTCAATCTCCTTTTCACTAGTGTAGAAAAGGAGAGATCCATTTCATCCTCTGAAAATGGAATGAATTTAGAAGTGGGAAAAAAAACTCTGTTCCTTTGGCAAGATCCCCTGGGCTAAGACGCCACCTTCATTTTTCTTCATTGTTCAGTGTTAATTTGGTTCAGCTCTGTTTGCAGCCAGTGCAGTGTCATTTGAAATTCAGAAAACAAAACAAAACAAAATGCCGCCCTAGTAATTCAGTATTTTTAGTCCTTGAAGAATTCTAAACTTCTGAGGGTTTATTTATTTATTTCTAATTATTACATATTCATTGGGGAAAAAGAAAAAGAGAATATTGAACATATCACTGTAAAATCTTCCACATGATATTAAATATTGTACCTATCTGACTAAGTCAGTTGGCTCAGAAATTCACAGCCATCATATTTTATCTTGTTATGTGGGATTTTGAAAAATATGGAAAATCTACCAATATGCCTAAACAGAAGAAATGATGCTATTTTTATAACACTCTATTGAAGTTAAAATGTATAAACACGTAATTATTTTAGAATGGATTTTATAATAGATTTTATGGAGTGCATAGAAAAGGAGATACTGTTAGTAAAATTATGTTCTGCACAAAAATGTTTGGTATATGAAAAGAAAAGTTATTATAGTGGTGTTTCCACTAATGATTTGTTTGGTTTACTGCCATACAAGAATAAGAGTCTATTTTGGGCTTTTATTGCAGTTGCATTAAATTTCCATCAGAGTTAGATTTGCTTAAAAGAAGTTTCTGGAATAATAAGCCTTTTTGAGAAAACGGTATTATTTAAATACTTTTTTTAAAAAAAGATTTATTTATTTATTGACAGAGAGAGATCATAAGTTGGCAGAGAGGCAGGCAGAGAGAGAGGGGGAAGCAGGCTCCCTGCTGAGTAGAGAGCTGATGGGGGGTTCCATCCCAGGACCCTGAGATCCTGACCTGAGCCGAAGGCAGAAACTTAACCACTGAGTTACCCAGGTGCCCTTAAATACATTTGGAAAGAGGCAAGATTAGGAAAATAAGAAAAGATGGCCTCTTGAACACTTCCTGCCTTGCTGTCATTATCCTAATTGCCACCAAACAACTATATCTCTCCCATGCGGTTCTTAAACTGAAGCATAGAGGCTGGTAGCAAGGCCTTAGGCTTAACTGGAATCCTAAAGGACAGAGTCAGTACTGTTATTTCTCCCACTAGTCTTGGTATCACGTTGGGTAAGTAAAGGGAAATTTAAGATTAGGAAGTGTAGATGGCTTCCAGAGAGAATGTGGTCTGAAGGTATATGTGAATACCATCCCCCACAAGGGGAGAGACTACATTTTGCTTCAAGGCAGGCCAGCTGGTCGCTCTGCATTGTAGGAGCTGTGGAATCCTGACCCTGGTAAGTTGAGTTTTCTGTTTCTGGGGAAAATAAGAGTGGCATGGAGCTGACAACTTGCCTCTTTTAAGACCAGGAATACAGTGTTTTGTTCTTCTCCAGATTGCTGCCCCCTTACTACAATATTTGAACTGAGCGTTAATGAGCAAGCAAGAGAAAATTGTGCTATTAAGGGGCCCCAGCAGATGAAAGAAGAGAAAAACAAAAAGGCAGTTTAATGAATTAATACCACTCTTAGGAGGAAGGTATTTTAAGCAAAAGCAACAATTTTAATTTAACTTAAACACAATTTTAATTTACACAAGCATTTAAAATTTGCAGGTTAATGATTTTGATCTGATTTGAAAAGTCCATGGTTAATATTTTTTCAGTTATTGTTCTGCTCTATTATTTCTGTCCTCCTCTAATGCAAATTTAGTTACATGAACACTAGACCATTAGCTTTTTGTTCTTTCTGTATTTTCCTGGATATTTTGTTCTATAGTGTTCTCTATTTTACTGGTCTTTTCTGGTTGCTATTCTGCTTTTAAACTCATTCATTAAATGTTTAATTCTAGTTACTATATTTTTCAGATTTAGAATTTTCCAAGAATTTCTATTTTTGTAGATCCCATTCCAGTTTTCTGATACAGATTTTTATATTGCCCACTCTTCTCTTGAGCATATCAATCACAGTAATTTATTTTTTATTTTATTTTTTAAAGATTTTAAGTAATCTCTACACCCAATGTGGGGTTCAAATTTATAACTCTGAGATAAGCATCGTATGGTCCACTGACTGAGCCAGCCAGGCACCCCTTAATCATAGTAATTTAAAAATACTGCCTGAAACTCTAATATCTGTGTCATTCCTAGGTCTGTTTCTTTTGTCTGACTTCTTTTTCTCTTGAATTTCTGTTATTTCTATCTGATCTCCTGACAATCCTGGAAATTATTTATTTTATGCCAGCACTGTATTTGAAAAAAATTGTGAGGCTGGGCAAGATACTATCTCTCTCTAAGGTCTATTTTAATTCTAGAAAGCAGCTACAAATAGGAGCAGATTGGGGTGGGATATTTCAGTCTTTATGAAGGTTAATCAATTCCGTCTTGGCCTTTATTTAGGGCATTCCTAGTTTATGCCTCTTGTTTGACCATAAGTATCAAGAAACTCCTTTTTACAATTAAAAGTGTTTGGATGAGAGCAAAGGTCAGCAAACTTTTTCTGTGAGCAGTCAAATAGTAAATATTTCAGGCTTTTCAACTCCTATGGTCTCTGTCCTAACTACTAAGTTTGCCATTGAGCCACAAAAGCATCCATAGAGAAAACATAATCAAATGAGTATGTCTTTGTTCCAACAAAACATTATTTACAAAACTGATGTGGGTCTGAGTAACTTGTGGGTCATAGATTGCCAATATCTAGTTTAGACTATAAATAAATATTCCCTCAATTTCTTAGCCTTTGTCCCAGGACTTTAAGAAAAGAATAATACTTCAAGGAGAAAAGTGGTATGGAATGTTAGGCTCATTTTCAGTTTCCTTTTCTATAAGGTCTTTCTCCTCCAGGATTAGAGCACTTTGTTGCCTTGAATTAGAATTATTTGTCCCCCTGGCTTCATGAGACCATCATAAATGTGAGCTTTAAGTTTCCTACTCTTATTAACCAGCGAAAACCTGGGAAGAAAAGCAGCACAAAAATATCTCAATCTTGTCTTCTCTCTGGGATCTTTACCCTAAAAAATTCTGGCTTTTCTAAGTGTACTCCATTAAGCTCTTAAAAGAGCTGATTTTGACATTTCTTACAGCTTTTATACTTATTTCTGTAGGGATAAGTTGGTCTAATATAAGCTAGTCTATCATAGTGGGAAGAAGTCCCTAAGGGGAAAATAAAATAAAGCAATTTGTAGCTTTTGAATAAACCAGCAAAATAGAGAAATGGAAAACCATGATAACAATGAAATGACATGAAAGCAAACATTGAATAAGGAAGTAGAATGAAAGTAAAGTATATCAAATATTATACTATATGCAGAAAAGTATTCAATATTATTTAGCAATATAGAATAAATCTGAATAATCAAATGACATGCCATGCTTTTGTTACAAAGATTGATAGAATGAAATTATCTATTATCTCTGAATTATATTATAAACTTAATGTAATTTCCAACTAAATCACAACAGAGTTATTTTTTTAGTTGGATAAAATGATCTCAGATTCTTTTTGAAAAATAAACGCCTAAAAGTAAGCAGATAATTATAACAAAGAAGACTCATCAGAACAAAAATGTTATTAGTATAAGAATAGAAGAACAAAGTGAAGAACAAGTAGATTTCAGTGTATACCTAATTGAAATTTTATGTTTGACACTATGTTTGATATTTATATAGAAGTATACATAGAAAAATATAACAGGTTCTGATTTTAAAAAATTCTTTGTAATATTTTTCTCTGTATATTTTAGAGGAAACAATAACTGTAAATAAATCCAATAATAACTCTGTGCCAGATTTTAGTGGAGGCACAATAATTAATTACTGTATAGCCAACATAGCATTGAAGCACTGAAGCTATTAGAGTCTCAGTTCTCTCAACTACAAAATGTAATTTTAATAAGTAGAACCTGTTTCATTGGACTGTCATCATAACCAAAAAATGTGTGCAAAAAAAATTTGAGTATTGAAAATCTTGAAATATATAGACAGTGGTGTTTTTGTTATTGTTGTTTTGTTTGTTAGTTTTTGAGAGAGAGAGAGAGAGAGAGAGAGCACAAGCAGGGAAAGCAGCAGAGGGAGAGGGAGAAACAGGATCCCACTGAGCAGGGAGCCTGATGCAGGGTTCTATTCCAGGACCCTGGGATCATGATCCCAGCCTAAGGCAGACCCCTAACTGAGCCACTCAGGCGCCCCCTAGGCAGTGATGTTTCATTTGGGTTTTTTTAAATGCATAAAATGCACATATATCTTTTACTTTTTTTTTTTAATTTGGCTGTTTTTCAAATTGGAATTTTCCAGAGGGTCATGGAAACATTTTAGTCAAGAAAAACAAAGGCATACAATATTACAGACCGATGCATTGGCACATAGTTACAGATTGATAAACTAGAAGACTCTGTCTCCTACATTTTATGACTTATGTTAATGTAATACTGCTTTTTAAAAACATTTGTAATCTTAATTATTTATAAGTGTATGAATACTAAATAAATCATATGCTATTATAAGCTGGATTGTTTCAAAGGAAATAATATATCTGGAAGACAAAGTGATGTAATATGTAATTTTGTATGTACATCAATAAAAAATAGAACAAATTGCATTTCAAAATGTAAAATCCTTTTAGTAGCAAATGAAATAATTTATAATTTTTAAACTTAGCCAATAATAATGATAATCTCATCGTAAAAATCTTTCTCTTGTATGAAGGTTCTTTTGTTCTTTGTCTTTCCTATATGAGTATTCTCATTTCATTGTAGTTGACACCAAACATTTTACATCTTAGGTTAAAAAATCTTCAAAAATTGAATTACAATAATTTAATACACCCAAAAGAGATGTAAGGAAGCTCTTAGCAGTTACAAAGTTTGAGTTTATCACATAAATAGCAATCTAAGAAGCTGCTGAGACTAACCAAGGAAGAAGAAAAAGGAATAAACAATAATAACCAAAAATAAACAAAACTGGAGTATGTATTAATAAAAAGACATGTCAAGAAATAAGGAAAAAAAAC
>CM053607.1:65269991-65285073 GCA_028646535.1 Procyon lotor
CTCTATTTTTAATTACTTGAGGAATCTCACACTGTTTTCCAAAGTGGCTGCACCAGCTTGCAATCCCACCAACAGTGTAAAAGGGTTCCCCTTTCTCCGCACCCTCTCCAACATTTGTTGTTGACTGTCCTGTTGATTTTGGCCATTCTAACTGGTGTAAGGTGGTATCTCAGTGTGGTTTTGATTTTAATCTCCCTGATGGCTAAGGATAATAAACATTTTTTCATGTCTCTGTTAGCCATTTGTATGAAAAGACCCCGACTCTTAAAACTATATAACACTGATGAAAGAAACTGAAGATGACAAAAAGAGATGTAAAAATGTTCCATGCTCATGGACTAGAAGAATGGACATTGTCAAAATGTCTATACTACCCAAAGCAATCTATACCTTTAATGCAATCTCTACCAAAATACCACCAGTATTTTTCATGGACTAGAATAAACAATTGTCAAAAAAAAGTATGGAACCACAAAAGATCCTAAATAGCCAAAGCAACCTGGGGGCTGGGGGGCAGGAGTTCAAATTATATTAGAAAGCTTTACTGATCAAAACAGTATGGTACTGGCACAAAAAAAGACACACAGATCAATAGAACAGAATAGAAAACCCAGAAATGAACCCACAAATATATGGTCAATTAATCTTCAGCAAAGCAGAAAAGAATATTCAATAGGAAAAAGACAATCTCTTCAACAAATAGTGTTGGGAAAACTGGACAACCACATGCAAAAGAATGAAACTGGACCACTTTCTTACACCATACACTAAAATACATTCAAAGTGGATTAAAGACCTAAACATGACACATAAAACCACTAAATCTAGAGGAAAACATAGACAGTAACCTCTTTGACAGAGGCCATAGCAACTTCTTAAAAAATATGTCTCGTGAGGCAAGGGAAACAAGCAAAAAGAAACTACTGGGACTTCACCAAAATATAAAGCTTTTGCAAGTGAAGGAAATGATCAATAAAACTAAAAAGTAACCTCCTAAATGGGAGAATATATTTGCAAATTACATATCCAATAGAGGGTTAGTATCCAAAATATAAAAAGAATTTATAAAACTCAACATACAAAAAATGAATACTCCAATTAAAAATGGACATAAGACATGAATAGACATTTCCCAAAGACATCCAGATGGCCAAGAGACACATGAAAAATGCTCAACATAATTCATCATCATGGAAATACAAACCAAAACCACAACAAGATATCATCTCACACCTGTCAGAATGGCTAAAGTCAACAACACAAGAAACAGGTGTTGGCAATGATGTGGCAAAAGGAAGCCGTTCCTACATTGTTGGTAGGAATGCAAACTGGTGCAGCCACTCTGGAAAACAGTATGGAGGTTCCTCAAAAAGTTATAAATAGAACTACCTACGATTCAGCAATTGCACTACTAAGTATTTACCCAAAGAATGCAAAAAAAAAAAAACAAGAACTAATTCAAAGGGATACATGCAACCTGATATTTATAGCAGCATTATCTACAATAGCAAAACTAGGGAAACAGTCCAAATGTCCACTGACTGATGAAAGGATAAAGAAGAGTGGTATATATATACACAATGGAATATTAATCAGAATAAAAACAAATGAAATCTTACCATTTGCAATGATGTGGCTGGAGCTAGAGAGTTTTATGCTAAGTGAAATAAGTCAGCCAAAGAAAGACAAATACCATACAATTTCTCTAATGTGGAATTTTTTTTAAATTAATTTTTATTAACATATAATGTATTATTTGCCCCAGGGTACATGTCTGTGAATCCTCGGGCTTACACATTTCACAGCACTTAATAGCACATACCCTCCCCATTGTCCACTCTAATGTGGAATTTAAGAAACAAAACAAATGAGCATGGGGAGAAAAGGAGGAGGAGGAGGAGGAGGAGGAGGGGGAGGAGGGAGGGGGAGAGGGAGAGGGAGAGGGGGAGAGGCAAATCAAGAAACAGACTCTTATCCTTAGAGAACAAACTGACTGTTACCAAGAGGGAGATGGGTCGGGGGATGGTTTAAATAGGAAATGGGGATTAAGGAGGGCACTTGTGATGAGCACCAGGTGTTGCATGGAAATGCTGAATAACTGAATTGTGCACCTGAAACTGATACTACACTGTATATTAGCTAACTGGAAATTAAATAAAAACTTAAAAAATGAATCTTCTGTATTACCCACTAACTTTGCACCTGTAGAATATTTGCTCAGTAGAAATGCATGTTTCTTATATTTAAGTAAATATATTTATACAAAAATATAAAAATACTTATATAAGAATGCTCATGGTATCAGTATTCATAATAGAAAAAACTAAAAACAAAATACATGATTGATAAGAGAATGGATAAAAAATGTATGACATAACCAAAGAATACTAGTCAATAATAAGAAGTAAATAATTGGTACAACAGTAAACTCAAAGAACATTACATTAAGAATCTCAAAAAACATGACATTAAGCAAAAAAGTCAGAGAATGAAGGCATACTTTATAAGTTCATTTAAGTGAAAGGCAAAAACAGACAGAACTAATCTATAGTGATAGAAATCACAAAGAAGTTGGTTCTTGGGAAATAAGGTTGAAATGGAACTCCCTGGAAAGGGAAACATTGTGCTCCAATAAAAATATTCTTTCACTTGAATTAAATGGTGTTTACTGGGGAATATAAATTGTCTCTTACTTTATACTTATGTTATTCATTCAATTGAACACTAACTTCTTTTTTTTTTAAAGATTTTATTTATTTATTTGATGGAGAGAGAGAGAGAGCACAAGCAGAGGGAGCAGCAGGCAGAGGGACAGAAAGAAGCAAACTCCCCACTGAACAGGAAGCCCAACAAGAGGCTTGATTCCAGGGTCCTGGGATTATGACCTGAGCTGAAGGCAGGGGCTTAACCAACTGAGCCACCCAGGTGCCCCTGAACACTACCTTCTGTGGTTTTTTTTTTTTGTATGTCAATATTTCCTTGATAAAATATACTCTAATGAAAACCAATAAAATAGGTTTCTATTATTAACATATTCTTAGTGTTTTAAGCACAAGAAGTATTTCCTAGGAATGAATAAACTCGTTTAAGCTCTGTTTAAATACTATATTGTAAACTACCTGTCTAGATGGTGTTTATTATATAATGTTTTACTTTGTGGATAAAATGGAATACATATAGTGTATTATTATTATTATTATTATACATATCACAGAGGATTTGCTAATTAAAATGTATTCTGCTGCAAAATTTTCTTTTTGCAACAGAAGTACTGACATTCATTTTTAAGATAATTTCCCACTTTAGAAAATTATAAAAATATAATGAAAGGGGGAAAGTATGTATCTATTAAAAGGCTTTCTTCCAAAAGTGTTGAAAAGGATTCTTTCTGTTTGATAGGATCTGCATCACTAGGATAGTCTTTGTAGTACGATTCTAACACATTGCAATCAGGAAAACAAAGATACACTCTGAGAAGGGATTGGTGGCGTATATTCTCTGGTACTTGGATACTAGAGGTTGTGAAAACTTTTATAATGAGGACTGAAAAATTGAAAAACGTTTTAAAAACGTTTTAAAAGAACCCTAAGAAGTTGGAGTACAGTTAACTTGGGAGATTCAACTAGAAAATCTGGAGAGCAATGAATGATTCATTTACATACACAAGTTTTGTGAATGTAGAACTCAAAAAATCAAGTGCTCAATATATACTCTGTTATTTTATTTTCAAATAAGACAAGTAATGACACTTAATGCATTAAGTAGCAGCCATAAGCAGCAAAAAATAAATGACAAAGAAGTAGTAGTTTCTTTGGGTCACGTATTTTTCCTTCGCTGAAACACAGATGTTGACTAAACCAAGATTACAAAAAGCATCAGGCTAGTCTACCAGTTGGAATCTCTCATAGGATGAATACTATGCTATCTTAATCATGAGTGCTAAAATTTCCAAAAATTCTATCATTCTGTTTTATACACGTTACACTTCAGTGTATGTTAAGCATTGTTTATGTTGTGTATTAATGTGAAAGCTAAGCTCATGGTATTTGTTGTGGGTTTGTGTTCCCAAAAAGAATTAAAGTCCTAAACCTTGGTACCTATGAATGTGATGTTATTTGGAAATAGTCTTTGTCGATGTAATCAAGGTAAGATCAAGTCATACTGGATAAGGATGGGTCTCAATGAATGGTGTCAGAAAGACAGAAAAATGTACAGGGTGGACAGCAATGTGAAGGCAGAAGCAGACCTTGGAGTGATGCTCCTACAAGTCAAGGGATGTCAAGGATTGCCCACAATATCGAGAAGCTGGGATGAGGCAAAGAAGGATCCTTCCCTAGAACCTCCAGGGGGAGCATGGGCCCTGATGATCCCTCGATTTTAGACTTAGCCTCTAGGACTATGAGAGAAGAATTTTTGTTGTTTTAAACTACCCAACTTGTGGTAATTTGTTATGGCAGCCCTAGAGGGGAAAAACACGTATGCTTCTTTTTAAAAATTATTACTGTCTAAAGAAGTAAGTAGGGATGACCTATGTATTTGTATGAAAAAATTCACTTCTTGAACTTTTGTTTTTTTCTCAAATTTACCTTATCTTTAGCCGTCTTGTGAAATAATTTCAAAATATATATTAGTATCATTAAAATAAAATTTGAGTAAGTTTCTATGTTATTTAAAAATATAAGGAGGAAATTAATGATGTCTGAGAATGTGATAAAATTTGCTATCACAGCTGTGATTTTAAAGTATAATATTTGGATAAATGCTTCTAGGCAACAAAGTCTCATATGTTCCTTTTCTGTCACATTTACTTTCCTCAGAGTAGCAATTTTCATGTTAAAGGTCAAGAGCCATTCGTTGTTAGATAAAGTTTGTTCTGTGTTATTTTGGATGAATTGCACAGAACTTGGTTAGCTTCTCAGAATGTGACTGTGAAAATATTAATTTAATTGAATTATAGGCCTTCATGAGAAGAGTGAAATATCTAATTAGCTCTCCATATACAAATTATCACCTATTCCTTACAAAAATAATTGTTATTTTACTAAATACAATTATCTAGGACCATACAATGTTAGTAGATTATCAAGAAGGCCAGATCAATCCTACGATCAGGGCCTTGACAAACGATGCTTAAGTTTAGAAATAAATGCTTATAAACATGCTTCTTGGACTCTGTATTTAACAGAATTGAATGAAGTAAATTATTGTTGATGAGTTCACCCCCAAATGATCCTGTTGGTTGCCACGGGCAGGGTAGCCACAGCGAGCGACTCTGAGTCTGGCACACCATTTGTGACCTCTGGGCAGATGAGTGCTGGCGTGATAAATGATGGAATGTGAATCTAAACTGAGCCTAAGGGGAAATTGACGAGCAGAGACAAATACAATGTCCAGCCATGTATCTTCTATACAAAGGATGAAACATTTTCACAACTTGTACTGACAGTACTGAGACTTAATCTGAATAAAAATCAGAAATGGTCACCAGTTAGTTCCCAGAAACTTATTCATTGACCTATTCTTCAGGTTTATAATGAAATGATTTGTAATATGATAATCTTACTTTAACACATCACTTATGCATATCAGTATTTTCTGAACATTCTTATCCATGTGTCTTCCTGTTTTACATACTATTCTTGTACATGAATTACTGAAACAAAATAATTTCTCAACCACTGAGTACTAAAAATAAGAAACACTCATTAAAATATTTGACCTTAAAAAATAAAATAGTTGACCTTATGAAATTTGTCAAACTTATTATACAACCATATGACATTATAATTATCATTCTCATATATTGAAATGATGTGTTTAAGTTCCTATGTGTTAATCTTTATTTTTCATATTACTTTACAATTGCAAATATTGGGAAAATTTTAGTTATAATAAAATGAAAATAATAAGGATTATAAAAATTGCCTGGCCTATAATAATTACAGTAAAAATTATGTTTTTTTACACATTTCAGAATTTGTATTATAGCTATAAATAGTAATAAAAAATAAAAACAACTCAGTTTTTATTCTAGGAATGTATTAATTTTACACCCACTCAGAATTCAATACTAAGTCATTTCTAGTAGAATAATTAATACATGGTCCATCTTACAAGATTTAAAAATACATAGAAATATGCATAAAAATAATCACATTTAAAACATATACATAAAATATGTGCAATGTAAACAATGTATATAACATATATGTATAATAGGCTGCTAATTAATACATTAAAAAGATAAATGAGCATAATCAGACTACATATTTAATATAATTTGTTAATGTCTTTAAAAAGCCCATTTAAAATTTTTAAGAAATGTTGTTTAGAACTTCTTTAAAAGAAGATTCTGATCTAAAAGAAGCTCTTTTCTATTTAAAATACCTTAAAATATCCTCACAATCCACTTGAGCTTCTTTAAGAGACAGTTCTACATTTTAGATGTCAGTGTAAGGAGCTGATGAAATAATATTTTGCTCAACCTGACATGTGCAATTTGAATTAATCAATGGCTACACCTTATAAATTACTGTTGGTGAAGCACAGTGAAAAGAAAATTGGTCTACAAATATCTCTTTAACTACTCAGGTAGTAAATACCTGCTGTCATCTATCTATTTCTCAAGTGTGCTGGCTTCAAGTATCTTGCCTGAGATTCAAGACAGCTCTGTAGTTCATTTCAGAAAGCAGTGAACCCAAAAATCCACCTCAGAAAATTTTGAATATAGCCCAACTCCATTATACAATATCCGAGTCTGTGAACTCGGATATTAACTTCATTAATCCCTACATTTCACCTAAGACATATTTTGATAGAATTAAATAAGCTAAAACAAATGATAACAAACAAAAGCAACCAGTTGTCTTTTTTGTTGGCACCAATTTGCCATATAACTTAATTTGATCTCCAGTGAGTCAGATAATATTCCTCTCCTTTAATCTTCCCTTAGCGATTACAATAACAGAGCCTGCCAATATCACCAAAAGAAGTGAACCAATAAATTGAATTGCTTCCACAATAGTTTACTCTTAAAGTAATATCTATTACATTACTATTTGGAAACTGTTATCAGAAACAGCATGGGCTGCAAAAGTTTCATATTTCAGATACAGGACTATACTTAAAAACCAGATTTCTTTAGGTTTTCCCACATGAACCCTTATATCTGCTCATTCCCACCAGAACCTTTGCAATTCCTAATTTCCTTGCCTGCAGTGATACTCTCTAAATGGTTTCAGGGCTGGAATTTCCTTGGTCTCCATGTCTTAGCTCAGGTGTCATCACCTCACAGATGTTTTCCTTGAGTACAATCTTCTTAACACTTCTCAGTGGCTAAAATTATCTTCTTCTTATATTTATTCACCCTTTTCCCCTAATGTATCATGTAAGCTCTAGGGAAACGGGAATTTTTTTACTGAGAAATTTTTAAGAGCAGTTTCAGGTTCACAACAAAATTGAGGGGAAGGAACAAAGACTTCCCACGCACCTGTCCCACACTCTCCCAGTCTGTTCCACGATGAACATCTCCACCAGAGTGACGCAACTGTCAGAACTGCTGACCTGCGTTGATAAAACAGAATTACCCAATTACCCAATGCCCATAGGTTACGTTACAGTTCACTGCTAGTATTTTACATTTTATGGGTCTGGATTAATATATAATGACATGTTTCCATCATTGTGGTAACGTGCAGAATATTTTCGCTGCCCTAAAAATCCTCTGTGCTTTGGCTATCCACCACTCTCTTCCCCAAGAAGAGAGTTTCCACCAGAAACAATCTGGTGACCACTGATTGTTTAAGTGACTCTGTAGTTTTACCTTTTCTAGAATGTCATCTAGTTGGAATCATATAGTATGCAGCCTTCTCAGACTGGCTTCATTCACTTAGAAATATGCATTTAAGTTTCCTCTATGTCTTTTCTTGCTGAAGAACTGATATTTTTTTCTGAATAATAGTCATGTGTCTTTAAGGTTCTTCCATAGTTTTTCATGGGTTGATAGCTCATTTCCTTCTAGGTGCTAAATAATATTTCATAGTCTGGGTGTACCAGTTTGTCTGCTTACCTACTGAAGGACATCTTGGTTGCTTCCAGGGTTTGCCAATTATGAATAAAGCTGAAATAAACACCTGTATGCAGATTTTCCAGGGGACAAAAGTTCTCAACAGGGTTTTCTAAAAATTTGATTTAATTTAAGTCAATGTAATTTCATTTAATTTTAATTCCAGTGTAATTAACTTGCAGTGTTATATTAGTTTCAGGTGTACAGTATACTGATTCACCTGGGTTTTGTATAAATACCAGGAGCGTGACTGTTGGATTTTTATAATATATTTAGTTTTGTGTGAAACTGCCTTCCAAAGTCGTTGTACCATTTTGTATTCTCAAACAACAGTGAATGAGAGTTGCTGTTGTTCCACATCCTCACTAGCATTGGGTATAGTTAGTGTCTTGGAATTTTGCCATACTAATAGGAATGCACCGGTATTTATGGTGTTTAAATTTACAATTGCCTAATGAAATGTAATATTGGACATTTCTTCATGTGCTTATATACCATCTACGTACATTCTTTGGTGAGAAGTATTTTGCCCGTTTTTTAAGTGGGTTTTCATTTTCTTTTTTTTTAAAATTATTATTAACATATGGGGCACCTGGGTGGCTCAGTGGGTTAAAACCGCTGCCTTTGGCTCAGGGTCCTGGGATGGAGCCCCGCATCGGGCTCTCTGCTCAGCGGGGAGCCTGCTTCCCCCCCTCTCTCTGCCTGCCTCTCTGCCTACTTGTGATCTCTCTCTCTCTGTCAAAATAAATAAATTAAAAAAAAATTATTATTAACATATAATGTATTGTTTGTTTCAGGAGTACAGGTCTATGATTCATCAGTCTTACACAATACACAGCCCTCACCACAACACATACCCTTATTGTTGAGTTTTAAGAGATTTTTTTATATTTTGGATAATAGTCCTTTATCAGATGTGTTTTTTGCAAATATCTTCTTCCTGTGACTTATCTTCTCATTCTCTTGAAAATGTTTTTCATACAACAAAAGTTCTGAATTTTTGTGAAATCCGATTTATAAATAACTTCATTCATGAATCTTGTGTTTACTATAAGATCTGATCCTAACTCACTCTCATAAATGGAATTCCTTTATCTTTTATCTGTCACTTTTGAAACCTAATAATCTTATTTTTAAGTTTTTAATTCTTATTTTCTTTTTTCCCCAAGTTTTCTTTTAAAAGTTTTTATTTAATTTCTAGGTAGTTAACATACAGTGTACTATTACTTTCAGCTACACAATATAGTGATTCAACATTTCCATACAACACCGGGGACTCATCACTAGTGCCCTCCTTAATCCCCATCACCTATTTAACTCTTCTCCCCACACACTTCCATTCTAGTAACCATCAATTTGTTCCCAAGGACCAGTAAGGGATGAGTCACTGAAAAATTTCAAAACAACTTTAGAGTTGTTGTTATTATACAAGCAATAGTTATATGTTATGTTAAAAGTATCTATTGTATCAGCTTCATTGAGGTCTAAATTTATAGAAAAAAATGCACATATTAAGTGTATACAATTTGTTAGGTTTGAACATATGCATACACCCATAAAATATCACCACAATCAAGGTAATAGACTTATCCATCACCTCCAAAAGTTTCCTTCTGAACTTTTGTTTGCTTGCTTGCTTTGTGGTGAGAACACTTGACTTGAAACTTACCCTCTTTTTTTTAATTTATTTTTTCATTAACATATAATGTATGATTTGCCCCAGGGTACATGTCTGTGAATCGTCAGGCTTACACATATCACAGCACTTATCACAGCACTTACCCTCCCCAATGTCCACAACCCAGCCACCCTATCAATACCCCCCCACCTCCCAGCCACCCTTAGTTCGTTTTGTGAGTTTAGGAGTCTCTTATGGTTTGTCTCCTTCCCCATCCCTTCCTGTTTCACTTCTCTCCCACGCCCCCACAAACCCTCGCCCTGCCTCTCAAATTCTTCATATCAAAGAGATCATGTGGTAATTGGCTTTCTCTGACTTATTCCCTTAGCATAATACCCTCCAGTTCCATCCATGTTGTTGCAAACGGCAAGATTTCGTTGAAACCCGCCCTCTTAACAAAATTTTAAATGTACAATACAGTATTATTAACTACAGATACTAAGAGATAACTGCACTCAGATGTGTACTGCAGCATTATTCATAATAGTTAAGTTATGGAAACAACTATGTGACAACATGGATAAACCTGAAGGATATTATGTGATGTGAAATAAGATAGCCATAGGACCAATACTGCATGAAACCACTTATATGAGGCACCTAAAATAGTCAAACTCATGGAAGCACAGAAGAGAATGTTACCTGAGACCGAGAATAGGGGAAATGAGTTTTTCAAAGGGTGTAATGTTGTAGTTGTGCAAGATATACATTCTAAATGTACTTATTTGAAGCAGCCTTAGAAATTAGTTTGTTAACAACTTATCCTTTCTCTAACAAAGCAACTATGTGAGTTCTTTACTCCTAGGTTCATAAAATCCATGGGTACAATCCATTTGAGGACACATCCTTTACACAGTTATACAGAGCAGTAGAAACGGAGACATGCTTGTGGACAAACATTAAATGTACTAAATACCTTAATCGCTTTATTTTATTTCTTTGTGAATTATATTCCTTAGTAATAGTCGAAGGTAAATCTGCACAAACAAGTAGGAAAATTGCTTACAAAACTTCAAGGACTTTTCTTTGAGAAAAACATGTTTTCTATAGCGTTCTACCCCTCCCCCAAGAGTACTTTAAAGCCTTGAGGAATGAGAAATGCTCTAAATAAAATGAAAGGATTTGTAATAAGGGAACTAGAGGAGACTTACGATTTTCTCAGCAAGCAGACCCTAAAACCTGAGACAGCTATATATGATAGTATGATGTTATGGCGGGAGGTGAGGGAGAGTGAGTTTTTCTTAATGGTGGAATTCTAGGCTATTAATGAAACAATTTCTGCAGGATTTTTACTTTTTTATGGATGTGAGTCACAGTTCAATTTAACGGGAAAGTGTATCCTCTAACACCAAATCACTTAAATCCATACTTAACAATCTTATACTAAAGTTCTTCCAAAATTCTTGTGCAGCCCTTGCCATCCTCCATACTGCCTGACTATCCTCTTTATCTCTGGGTATAATATTTACTTCTAATAATCACTTTCCTTAACTTTGAAATGAGGCAACTGGAGGAATAAGGTTATCATGTAGAACATATTAATCACCCTGCTAGGATTTATAAACGTTTTAGGGCATATCAAGCCTTGAAAATGTCCTGGGATGTAATTATGCCATTATGTTCACATTTTGAGTTATATCGCATTGCTTAATTATTTGTTGTGTTGTTTTTTAATGGCCTCATCATATCACAGGTTGTCCACTTTGCATTGCAGTCCATATTTACAAAATGTAATGGAAGTAGAACAAAGAGTCACTAATTAACTTACAGGAAGATGTTAAGTGATATTAGTCACTTAACCTGTAACCTCCACATATATTTGCCCTGTGAACCTACCCAATCAGATGTTTCCAGAGCCCTTTGAATAACTGACACTTGAAAAGATCAGTAATGCAACATGATGAGGGTTACCTCTCAGTGTGGTTTCACTGTTTGTTTCTCCACATTTATATCTTAAACCCTTGAAGAATAAGCTCTAAATTGATGGAAGAAAATTTTTCTGCACTTTCATCGCATAAAATGCTCTTAATTTTCTTCCTCATTTAAGAATCGAAGACATTTCAATTATTTTTCTGCTTTATTTTTGGCAGATAGAATGATAGTTCTCTAAACTAAATTTTTATTTACACTTTGATTTTTTTTCTTTTTTTTAAATTTTTTTTTACACTTCGATTCTTGATGTTACTTAAGGAGTGTCTGTTCTCCATACCTGTATGAAGATAAAAATGCTCCTGGACATTTGCTGTGTCTTAAAAGCCTATTTAGGATACAAGAGAAGAGCTTGACATGTGTTCATGAGAAGCTGCTTTGAGTTAACAATCTGGACGGTATTCCTTAGAGGCAATATCTTGGGAAGTAATTCTTCCAAGAATTCAGGTAGACCACCTAGAGACACCCATACCAATCCAAAGCAGTTGGGAAAGTAGGGGTCTGTGGTATGAAACCAAAGAAATAAAAACCAAACATTAATTTCTTTTTTTAATATTTTATTTATTTATTTGACAAAGAGAGAGAGCACAACCAGGGGGAGTGGCAGACAGAGGGAGAAAGAGAAGCAGGCTCCCAGCTGAGCAGAGTCCAATGTGGGTCTTGATCCCAGAACCCTGAGATCATGACCTAGGCCAAAGGCAGATGCTTAACCAACTGAGCCACACAGGCACCCTCCCAAACATTGATTTCAAACAATTTAATCCTATCCAACAAAGGATTAATAAATGGTGCTGGACCTCAAAGAGGTCAAAATGACCTGGATATCTCCTTCCTTTCATCCTTCTTTCCTTACTGTCCTTTTTTGTGAAGATTACTGAATAGGATTATATATATTGTGATCTATTTAATGTTTACATAAGGACATGCAGACCTAAGCACACATGCAGAATTAGCCCTAACTCAGAGATACTGTCAAAATTCTGACCTGTAAGCTCTGTATGATTGAGAAGCTAGGCAGGGCAAAATGATCCCTTAGAACCCCCCATGGTCAGTACTGGTGGATGCTAGTAGTCAGTCCATGGAGACATTTGATTTTAGGTTTGCAACTATTCTCAAGAGGATAGCTCTACTCTGAGGTGGGTTGGGAAGACTAATCAGGGGAAGAAAGTAGATATGTAGAGTTCTGACAGAGATGCCTTGTGCTGGTAGAGTTAATACATTCATTCTCTGTCATAAGCATGAACCCACAGTATACATAAACACTACTTTTTAGAAAAATATTTCCATGCACATTTCCATGATGCTTTTGCATCAAAATCAAAACAGTACTTGTAAATTATATTCCAAAAATAATTTTAGAAGTGCTGATAATCAGACCAGCATGTTGGCAGGTAAACATGGCCTTCATTATAGTGTGGATATGGGTCTTTGAAATAGAGGAATTATATTGATGGTACTCATGGGAACTAGGGGTATGGAAATTCTAGAGGCATTGTTGACAGCCTATTAATTACCAAAATTTTATAACATGACAGACAGAGAGGAGCTGGCCCCCTCTGAGAAAATCCATAAACTTTCCGTCCCTGTAATTATTAAGGCATGAACAATAGTTTCTACAAATGTTGTGCTCTTTTTACAGGTGTTATAAATGGTATGTTTTCATTTACAAAGTATTTTTTCAACCATAGTATAAATGGCTTTTGCACTAGGAATAGGTTTTATATTCCGTTCATTTATTTTCTCTCCTTTTCTAGGGGTTGTAAATTCTTTGGTTTTCTTGGTTAAATGCATTTTCTCTTTTTAAAAAACAAACCCCAAATCAATATTCACATGAATAAAGTCTGATTTATTAGAATAATGGGTTTGAAACCAAAACAAATGGAATGCTGCTGCTGTAAAAGCATTTTCCCTTAACAATCAAAATAAGAAAATTGAATTAATATTTAAATTTTCATTTCTACAGCCAGTCTGAATATTAATTGCTTGAAGAGCTACAAATTTACTCTTTATAAACCTTAACACATTGCTGAAAATCACATTGCCAACTACCATGTATTTTTTCTTGTTAGGAAAAAAAAAGTTCTCCCTCTAGAGTCAAAGAAGATGCATCAAGTAATTTCTAATTGGAAATCACCTGTCATGATGAACATGAATGAGGGTTTACTAGAGAGCAGGTAGTGTTCAATAGGAAACTATTATACAACCCTACTTTTATGACCATCTCCTGTTTAGATGGGGCTTTTAATATTTTGTTTTGGAGTTGTGACACAGAGACAATTCTGACAGTTAAATGAACTGTAAGAGTATAGTTAGGAAAAGAAAGAAATGATGCCAAAATTACTGAAATCTAAGTAGTGTATCTAATGGCATAAGCACTGATTTAGGCACCATTGCTCAGGAAATTTTGTATATATATATATATATATATATATATATATATATATATATATATATATATATATTTGAGACTTTCTTTAAAGAAGAACAATTAATATACAGAAATCAGTTGCATTTCTATACACCAACAGTAAGACAGAAGAAAGAGAAATTAAGGAGTTGATCTCATTTACAATTGCACCGAAAACCATAAGATACCTAGGAATAAACCTAACCAAAGAGGCAAAGAATCTGTACTCAGAAAACTATAAAGTACTCATGAAAGAAATTGAGGAAGACACAAAGAAATGGAAAAACGTTCCACTCATGGATTGGAAGAACAAATATTGTGAAAATGTCTGTGCTACCTAAAGCAATCTACACATTTAATGCAATCCCTATCAAAATGCCATCAATTTATTTCAAAGGAATGGAACAAATAATCCTAAAATTTATATGGAACCAAAAAAGACTACAAATAGCCAGAGGAATGTTGAAAAAGAAAGCCAAAGTTGGCAGCATCACAATTCCTGACTTCAAACTCTATTACAAAGCTATAATAATTAAGACAATGTGGTACCAGCACAAAAACAGACACATAGATCAATAGAACAGAATAGAGACCCCAGAAATGAACCCCCAACTCTATGGTCAACTAATCTTCGACAAGGCAGGAAAGAATATCCAGTGGAAAAAAGACAGTCTCTTCAACAAATGGTGTTGGGAAAACTGGACAGCTACATGCAGAAGAATGAAACTGGACCATTTCCTTACACCACACACAAAAATAGACTCAAAGTGGATCAAAGACCTCAATGTGAGACAGGACTCCATCAAAATCCTGGAGGAGAACACAGGCAGCAACCTCTTCAACCTCAGCCGCAGCAACTTCTTCCTAGAAACATCTCCAAAGGCAAGGGAAGCAAGGGCAAAAATGAACTACTGGGACTTCATCAAGATCAAAAACTTTTGCACAGCAAAGGAAACAGTCAACAAAACCAAAAGACAACTGACAGAATGGGAGAGGATTTTCG
>CM053607.1:65285573-65341832 GCA_028646535.1 Procyon lotor
AAAAAAAAAAAAAAGAATATGTGCTAATTAGGAAAATAAATCAATATACATCCATACATTAAAATGCATTTAAGATTCTTAGTGTTATTTGTCAAAAACTGAAGCTTCGTTGGGGTGCCTGGGTGACTCAGTACATTAAGTGGCTGACTCTTGATTTTGGCCCAGGTCCTGATCTCAGAGTCCTGAGATCTAGCCCCACTTTGGCCTCCACACTCAGTGGGGAATCTGCTTGAGATTCTCCCTTTCCCTTTGCCCCTACCCTCACTCACTTGCTCTGTCTCTCTAAAATAAATAGATAAATCTTTTTTAAAAACCCCAAAGCTTGACATTTCTTTTTACAATTAACATAAATTGTCTAAATTACCAAAGTGCAAATATCCAGATAACTATTTAATAGATGTGGAGAAGTTTTGTACATGAAATGAAGGATGATATGAATAGTACTTGCTTTTAAATTTAGTATATATTAAAAATTGAGGGTAACTACTGAGGGTAAGCCAGCATGGTATCAGGAACAGTAAAAACAATAAATTCTGTTCTATAAACAATTTAACTGGTGGGAGTTTAATCTTTAAATATAATTATAATGAGTTTTCTCAGAACCATTTAATTTTCTCCCCAGTCTTCTTTCTCTTGCTGTGATTATTATTATTATATTACAGATGTTGTGTTAGTTTTTCTCATGGTCAAACAGAATGGTGGTCAATAAATGTCCAGAATGATATTCCTTTTAAGTCCTTTATTATTATACCTTGCACTGTCCCAGAATAGAAATAAAATGGGCTACAGGGAAATATTTAAGTTGCAAAAATATTGAATTTTAAAGACCGATATAGTTCCTGAACATGATGCTTTGGTTTACTATACACATTGCTTTCAGTGCTTTGACCATCACAAACTGCGTTTTTGTTTTTGTTTTTTTTTTTTTTTTGTCGTTTGTTTTTTAATCAGAATGAACTTCTGGGAAGTCCTCTTTTACCCTAATTGAAATTGGGTTCGTTTTTTCACGATCCACAAAGGAATCATTATGTGAAATATCATAGTATCCAATGCCAGCACTGAACCACCAAATAGACCCAGGTAATAAATAATTTAATATACTTTGTGTTTTGTTTTTTTTTTTCCATCTTCCCAGGGGGTCCCTATTACAGACTCTTAATCCTTCATCCTAGATTCAGAAACCAGCCTTCACAGCCTCATTTTATACACCAGCCTCAGGTTGCTGTGCTCCACGGTCCTCAGTACTTTCACATCCTACGGCAATCCTGCCACGATCTGTTATTCCTGGGACCATCTTTCATTGATCCTAAAAGCACGTCTGCTCTCTGAACAGCTTCATCAGACTAAAATGCTAACATCATGTCCTACTGAAATGTCAGAAACCTCCTCCATTTCCTTTTTATAAGCTGTCTGTTTCTCTAATGAAACATATTTATGAAGTGCTGCCTGACACAGTAAAGCAGACTATCTTAGAGGAAAAATCAGACGCATATCCGGGTTTTGAAACTTAGAAAATTTGATGCGTCCTCTGTAAGAAAGTGAAAGCATAATTACAACTGTTAAATTAAATCTCAAAATGACTATATAAATCACGAGTAATAAACTGCAGAAAATTACAAATACTGCTAGATCACAAAATCCAGAGAAAAATATTTTTTTGCCAAATAACTGTCTCATCACCTTTATAATAATTCTTTCTTACATTTTGATTATTTCTGATTTCCTTGTCAAACAGAAACAGTATTGTAATATCATTGTCAACGTAGAAATAAAAATATAATCTAGGCTGTCTTCTAGATACTTTTATTAGTTATTAGTTATTATTCAGAAAAATTTATTTTGGTTTCAAACTTGTTGGAAATGTCATATAAATTCTAGAGTTATTTCCAAATTTGCCAAATTTTCTTTTGGGCTTTTTTTCATGTATGAACTTTAAGATTTCAGGACTTTTTTTTTTTTTTTTTTGCCCTTTTTATACAGTATGTCATCTTGAATATTTTTTGAAGTAACCACTATCTGTCGATTAAATCCTTTACTTTTTTTGGTTTATCATTATAATTTTTAATATTTTGTGTTAATTCAGCTAGAAATTAATGAATCTGTAAAGATATAATTGAGCAAGTCATTTCAGGCTGAAGCAAAATATGACAAAGGTACAGTCAAGCAGAGATAGAGAGCGAGGTATCGTATAGTGTATGGACGGAACCTACGTGGGCAAGAGGTGTGGAAAACATGCGGAGACCCAAATAAGGAGATGGGTCATCATGCCAAATTCAGAAAGTGACTAGGGATTAACCAGAATGCTCCAAAATAAAACCTGAGGCAGATGGTTTCATATATTGTTAAAGTCATTAGCATTTATATCAGACAAATTAAAATTTAATCTTAGTGCTGTCCTTGTTAGCAATGACTGAAGTATCCACAGAAGTACCTACAATCTCTCCCTCTGTCTTCCTGTCTATTCTCTCTCATATACACACACCCTAAACTGAATTTGTATCCCCAATTTAACTTTCTTTTAACTCGGTTCCCAAAATGACTGTAGTTATTCAAAGAAATATGTCAAAACAAAAATTGCACCAGGCAAAGTTAAACAGGAAAGGAAGATTTCATTCAATGCTATTGCAAGAAATAAGGGACATCAAAATGCAATCTGAACTCAAGGCTATTGAAGCAAAAGATGGAGGAGCTTTTAAGAGCTGAGATGGGAAGGATCATATGTCATCTGTGCTTGGTAACTGATGTTATGCAAGACAAAAATAATTTTTTTCATATCTTGATGATAGGAGGTAGTTCTACAACTTAGAGCAAGATGCCCAACAAAATTAGGCTCCTACCTACAAAATTAGGCTCCAATTCTACAAAGACCAGGAGATTAGTGTACTATCTTCCCTTGATGTTCTCATTCTGTAGAGAGATGGATCCCATGTCCTTGAGAAAAACATTCACGGGTTGTAAAACTGGCAAGAGGATTTTAAAGAGATTTATTTCTAAAAAAGGGCCAAGAATAAAGTTAAAATTACAAATGTTATAAAGAGAAGCACTAGAGTCAGGAAGAAGCCTGTCTGTTTAGACTGAGGAGAACTGAGGCCATCATGGTCACCCTCAACATATAAAGAATTGGGATAGAAGAGTCTGAGCAAAACAGAGGATCGAACCATAGTAATAATATTTTGAGGAAGGCACGTATTGCATGGAACACTGGGTGTGGTGCATGAACAATTAATCTTGTAACACTGAAAAAATAAAATAAATGTATTTGGGAGAAAAAAGTATTTTGATGGAAGCATTGCTGTGAGAACACATTGCTAGGGCCACCTCAGTGTCTTTGAAATGACCTGAGTAAATAAAGGACACTGACGTTCATGTTTCTTTCACCCCCAATACATCTACTTCTGTGAAAGTACAGGCAGATTAGGTTCAGATCTCAACTCTGTCATTTCTAAAATATTCTCTTGAACAAATTGTTTGCTCTTTCTCTATCATTCTTTACACTAAACCACCAGCAATTTATGAAAATTTGGCTTCCCAAATGGTTCTTAATTCTTCTCTTCCGTATTTGCAGCCACCATGCATTTACAATAATGCTGACACCACTGAGTCATTGTGCTTCTTCCACCCTCACACAATCCCCTCACTACAACCACAGTGATCTTTCAAAGATTTAAACAAAATCTGTCAGTCACCTGTTTACAACTTCAAAGATATTCCCATTTCATTTCTAAATAAATCCACACCCTATCCCATAGCCAACAATGGCCTGAATGACTTGTTTCCTTTATTTACCATATTCCAGAAATTCTGACCTGCTTTTCACACATTGAGCATGTTAAATATTTTCTTGTCTGGGCATGTTAACAAATTGATTCCACTGTAAAAACAGCATATTCTTCATTTTTAATAATTATCAGTGTGATGGAGAGAAACATTAAACTTAATTTGCTTATTAGTGAGGTTAAATAACTTGATTATCTTGGATTCTTTTTCACATGCATTTTTCACCTACATTTTTTGTTTATTACTTCCACTGTGCCCAGTGATTTCCAAAGGCTCTTGTATAAGTTTGTGTAATATTTTTTACATCCATTTAAAATGTATTTCCCAAGTTTTAATTTTGTTTTTATTCATTATTTAAAATATTTCCCCCATATTTTAAAAGTTCTATGTTGTTAATTCCATCAGACTTTCTCATATGGTTTCTAGCACATTCTTTTTTTAACCATCAGTGCATTTAGGTGGGTAGAAGTAGTGAGAGCTTATATTCTCTTACAGTTGTCCTATTTTTCTTGGAGAAATAACAAGCAAAGTCATTACCTGAAAGTTAGGCAATTTTGAGGGGAAAGAATAAGGCTAGGAAAAGAGGCAAAGGAAACACTGGGTTTACTGAGCCACACACTAATGGACAATTTGACGTTTAGGCATTTATGTAACAAATATTTATTGTGCTCCCTCTAGATGCTAAGTGCTCCTCTAGGCTCTTGTGATACAACAGCAAATAAAAGAGATTTCTGGTCTTAGGGAACTTACGTTAGTGGTCATGAATTTTAAATGAGACAACCGTGATTTTCACTAGCCATGTTCTGCTGGGAAGTTTCATTCACAAAGTAGAGGGAAGGGGAAGATAATTAGAGTTGAGGTTTTGCAAATATTGACATGAGATGAGAGAAAGGTAAGGAAATTGAGATTAGACAGAAAAAAAAAAAGATTTAAATCTTGAACCATGGAGTTTTAGCTGATAAGGATCCTTCGAAGACATCAGATTTGTGAAGGATAATAAAACTTGGCAGTATTAATGAAAGGTAGATCTTGATGGAAGTCAAACAATTGCTTAAATCAGAACAGTAAAGGAACTAGGCTGGAATAAAGAGGTTGTTTGGAGAACAGGATTCTTGAATGTGAACTTACTATAGTAGCGATAATTGATCAAAATAATGTGAATGACAGTGATTCTTCATTCATTTGTAAACTGTACAAATTAAAGCAGATCACTAAACCCCAGTCTGAGTCCTGAACCGTATTTTATAAGCGCTCCCAGATGATTCCAATTTAGAACAAGAGCAGAAAACCTACCCTGTGGGAATGAATGGCTGAAGTAAAGTGGAAAACACTCCAGGAACTGATAAACCAGAGAAAGAATCACTTACATATATACCAGGACTTTCAAAGCATCAAGATTCACAACAGGTCTAGTGTTGAAGAGAGTGATGGTGATCTAGCTCCAAAGAAGGGTGAGTGATCCCAAAGTGGATAGTAAATTTATAGCTGATGGCATGCAATTCAGGGCTGGTTGGTTTTGTTCTATTTTCAAGAGAGGAGAGATAGAGAATGGCTTTGAGGCATCATGAGGAATGAAAAAGTCTCTTACCCAGAGGTGTGAGGGATGTGAGATACAAAAAGCCTTAACAAAAACACTTGACATAAAGAGGTTGCAGAAAAAAAGAAAAAAACAATGTCTATGTTTAAGGACCCTGACCCTGAGATCATGACCTGAGTCGAAATCAAGAGTCAGATACATTTAATCACCTGAGCCACCCAGGCACTTTCATTTTATTTTTAAATAATGCACATTCCGGGGCGCCTGGGTGGCTCAGTGGGTTAAAGCCTCTGCCTTCAGCTCAGGTCATGATCTCAGGGTCCTGGGATTGAGCCCCACATCGGGCTCTCTGCTCAGCAGGGAGCCTGCTTCCCCCTCTCTCTCTGACTGCCTCTCTGCCTACTTGTGATCTCTCTTTCTCTGTCAAATAAATAAAATAAAATCTTAAAAAAAAAAAATAATGCACATTCCCCCAAAAGATCTGATTGTTACAGTAAAGCTTAAAAAGCAATTGAATTAAATTTAAAGGTGATTAGTATGATCACTACAAACAAATTACATGGAGATTTAGGTAGCCATTGCCCTAAAATTATATTTTTAAACTTTTTCCCTAAACCATAATCTCTTAGGCAAGGAATCCAATGGTCTCTGTGCTTGTCTCTAGCCCTGATAGAGACATTAGTCTCCCCATTGTCAACAAGGATATTCTTCCTTTCTCCTTTGTGAGAAATTCAGTTATTGTTCTTGGCATCAAATGATAAATATAACATATTCAGCTCTCCCCTGTACTGTACATGACCCTGCATAGCCATGAAAAATGCTAGTTTTATAGTCTCAAAGACCTGGGTTTAAATCCTACCTCTGTTACTCCTTTGCACATGACCATGGACAAACACTAGGATCTCTAGCTTCTTTGTTTATAAAAGTGGGTTACTATGGTCCTTACCAAATGTGGGGGTTATGTAAAGGGAAGGAGCCATGTGGTTTGTATTATCTATTTACTAAAACTGCTACTTTTCTCATCTGTCTCTGCCCACAACGCTCTTGCAATGTAGATGTTATTATCATCACTTTATTGACAAAGAAACTGAGGAACACAGTTAACACATGGCAGGAACAGGCTGGATCACATGTATCTGCTTTCTCACACTGCAGCCAGCTTCTTTTCAGTTGGCCTGGGTGGCAGATCACCCTCTCTCTCAAGACTGATTCACAAGAACAGAAAGGGAGAGGGCTCATTAGCCTAGAATGTCTTCAAGAAGAGCCCCTCTAAAGGGAAGCTAGAGTTACCACAGGGAAAGAAGGCTTTGTCTTACTGTATCAGGACTTGGCAACAACTCAATACCCCTTTGATCCTGGTTGCTCAGAAAACCCGAAGGGGCACAGGATACATATTCAAATTAGACACACACACACACACACACACACACACACACACACACACAAAGTATATAATATATATTTATATATAATTATATAGTTTCCGAAGGGGTATTTATCAACTAAATTCTAAACTCTAACAATTATAGTGATACAGTTACAAATAAAAATAAATAACATGAATGGATTGACTTGCGAAACTCAAGGCTCAGAGATTTAGCAATATGGAGATTTACAAAGCAGGATAACTTTTATGTTACATTTATGGAGAGCTGCTTCAATTGTATCTGTTCTTTAGAAATCTATGTGGGAGGACAGACTAAAAACATGGAACAATTTTCTTTGATGCTAAATCTACTTATATCTTTAATATCTTCAATAAAATTAGTCTTAACTAAAATAGATTAAGGTTAAACATTGCCTATGTTATATCTCCCCTTCTAAGCAACATTCAAATTCACTCTTTTTCTTGGGTACGAAAATGCAGAACCTGACTACATTTATTTTTAAAACTAGTTCTAAAAGAATAAATAAAATTTAAAAAAGGTCTCTGATAATAAATTCGACAGCTTCCCTAAAAGAGAAATATCTTTTCTCCATATAGGATCCAGATATCGTAATAAGAAAGTGAATATGATGTAGCTATTAATGGTAGCACTGCCACATTTGTCTCTCTTTGCTCTATATCCATCACTATTAATAAAGAAGAAACTAAATAAAAACAAACAAAAATTGCCAAGTTAGAGAATGCTAGCTGCATTGTATTGTAAAGAAAGCGGTCAATGAAAGCTACATCCAGAGCATTTCTAGCTTACCAAACAAAGTTAGATAGTGCAAACAAATTAGTCAGTGGGAGGGAATACCACCCTGTCTTGGGCATGGGAATGGGCATTGTATATCTGTTATACATTTTAATCCAAGAGGAAGGTTCTGATGTTCTTTTAACAAATAATGGAGATAATGAGATTCAGATAGGTGGAAAGTATGGCGGACAAAGGATACACAGTGGCAGGGAAAGCATCCTAACCAGTTTTTCCTGACTCCACTGAATGAATTCTTTCTTCTATACCAAGCTGCAAATTCTCTGAAAATGGTAACTGACAGTTTTCTTTAGCTGGAAGAACTTTTCATTCAAAAGTTGGAAAGCTTTCAGAGGAAAGGAGGATATATAGTATATTTCCCATTGCAATGCATAAAGTATACATTACACCTTATGAAAATTGGGAAAAGAAACCACTCTGAATACTGGCAGTTGTATGCCACTCTACCAAAAATAGATGTGAGAAAACTTTTTTTTTAAGAAAAACTTTTATCCTTGTTAATTTCAGGCATTTTATTTTATTTTATCTATTTATTTAGTTTTGTTTTGGGTGGGGTTTTTTTTTGACAAACATTTTAAGATATTTTTAAAATAAATTACATACTGGATTCATCACTTGCCAATACTTGTCAGGTGATATACTTGAAAATGTAATTATACTCCTTTAGCAAACAGAAAATGGGATATGATTTTTTATAGTTAAGGTTTAATTAAAACTTTACCTTTTTATCCTAAAAGATCTTGTCTTTATACATGCATGTATCTGCTTCTGCATAGATCAGCTAAGGATTTCAGGGACATGAGCAGAAGTGAAATAATATTTACGAAGGACAGTCAGGAATGTACAACAAGGACTTGTTAGTACTTACAGAGAAGGAGATGGAAAGGGTTTGTGTATGCTTGTTGATAAAAACTGTCATTTTAACTCCATTAAGAGAGTTTCTTTTCTCTAAGCTGTCTTATGTCTTAAAATATATCCTATATTAGGTGAAAAATGGGGAAAGTTATCAGTATTATTCCAAAAATAAAAACATAGAACCTAACAATAGATGTGATCACTAAAATTTATGATGGAAATAAAAAAAATGTGTTGCACTTACATGTATATTATGCAAAATGTCACAAACTAAAAATATGCCTTCATGTAATTCTGCTATAAAGAAAGGAGATGAAACACATAAGTGCTCTCTTGTATAATTAAATTATTTTTGTCAGTGGTAGTAGTATCAATATATTACTGTTATATTCCAGCCAGTAGGGCGTGAGGGGTAATGACGCCAATGTTTATTTTTAATTAAAAGACAGTGTAGAAAATTTTGCCCCAATTTATTGTGTCTCTTACATTTGTAAAAATCTCAAGTGTGGAACATGCTTTGTGACACTTTATCCCTTGAATTGATCATGCCATCTGGCAGCAGAAAATGTTTAATTATCCTCAAACTCGATCTCCCGTTTCTGCTCCGCAGAACATTGTGCTCAGGGCTGGGTAAGAAGTCAGACATGGAAACAATCTACTTGCATTAGCTCTTCTTAATCTAATGTGTAATTTAACTCTTGTAGCTTCTCTCTTACAACACTATTGACTTTCTTAAGGGGCTGGCGAAAGCAGAGCCCAAGTTACCTTTCTCTACCGTCTGGACTTAACTCTTGATTTTCAAATGTAGCAGGGCAGAAACAGGGTGAATTCACAGCTTCAGGATATCCAAATGCTCTATTTCACAAACAATAATATTTAGATATGTGATCTAGATATCTGAAGAGGTTAGATAAAAAAAAAATACCAGATTTTTAAAAATAGTATTTTTGAATATTGGAGGCATAACTCTCAGCTTTAGGATCAATCAGAATCATTTTACTTCACTCATTACTTACACTAAGCAGATAAAATTAAGTCTTAAGAATTAAAATATGTTTCTTAGATTTATAGTCACCAAAAGCTGAATTTGTTCATCCAGCAGCTTTTCATTCTGGATTTCTTTACACAGCAGACCATGTAGACTCTTACATTTCTTAGGAGCCTGCCCTCAGGTATCTCAGGGACCCTCACTGACAGTAAAATTACAAAAGGCACTTCACAAGAGCTATTAATAAAAATGAGTAGTGACATGTTAAATTTGAGCCAGCAACTTACTGAGGTGGTAAGTGGGATGTAAAATAAGTCGGGGGTGGTCACTCCTACACTTCAGGACAAGTAAGACAGGCCCCGGTGTTTATCTGAAGGGTTCATTATGAGAGTTGCCGGAAGATTCTTTTTAAAATGGCAATTAATATGATGATGTTAATATGAGATCTTCATGCATCTTTTAATTTTTTTTAGTCATGATACCCACCTAATCAATAGAGGCAGTTTCAAATAGGACTCATATAATTATAGGAACCAAATTTAAATCATAATTTAAGTGAATAACAAAATATTTCAGGATTAATTCAACTGGAGCGTGTTATACTCCAGAAGTAGAATATAAATATTCTTATAAACCTTTATTTCACAAATGCAGAGAGTATTTTTTAAATTTGATATGGATGAATAAAAGTATAATCATCAGCTAAATGAATAACTCATTGTACTAAAAGGCAAGCACAAAACATTGCACAAAGGAAGATAATCCATCCATCTTCCCAAAGTTGTGTATTTAAAATCTTTAATAGAGAACATAGTCATTCATCTGAGTACTCAAAAATAATGTATTATCTACTCTGCACTCTAAACACTTGGAATAAAGATATCTATCTATCATCTATCTATCTATCTATGTGTGTGTGTACTCACTGGCCCTAAGGGTGATAGACAAGCAAGCAAATATTATGATATTTCATAAGTAGTCTAGCTATATATGCAATCAAACCACAGAGAATAATCATCAAACTCAGCCTGGGAGAAGAAGCATTTTAGGAGTTTATACTAAAACTGAGCCAGGCCAGAAAAATAAAAGTAAGTTCTAGAATGAAAAGGAAACAATCTTTTTTTTTTTTTGGAAACAATCTTTTAAGAGAGCAGCCTACATACTACACTTGTTCAAATTTTATGTATTCTAATAGACAACCGAGGTCAGGAAATTTTTCTATCTAACTTTTGTATCTCTGATTTTGTAAAATATTTTCACACAGTTGGTGGTCATTCAAGATTATTAAATGAATAAAATTAAATAAATAAGTCCAACAAATCAGTCACTGAATGTATATGTATGCAAAAACTGAAGATATACACTTAATAGGACATATGCTGAATGAAGATCAGCAACATCAGAAGAGACTGAAGACAGAAAAATTAAAGCAAAGGAAAAGTATGATATGCTAAATAAGACTGACTTATGAGAAGTGATGTTGACATATGTCAAAAACAGGAATTTGGGAGTATACCGAAGACTATTTGAGTTGAAATAAGAGGAGAGAGAAAGAGAAAATCACAGTAGAGGAGGACTAGTTGGAGGGACTGTGTGCTGTCTTCCTGCTATTGATGAGAAACCTGTGATGCCATCACATCAGTGTTGAGCAACTTGAAGAGACACAGAAAGAGATGGTGAGTATCAGGTGTAAGGTAGACCATTTTAATTAACATATAAGAAAATTAACTGTTAAGGCACCTAGGTGGCTCAGTCGGTTAAGCACCAGACTCCTGATTTCAGCTCAGGTCAGGACCTCCAGCTCCTGAAACTGAGCCCAGGTTGGGCTCTGTGCTCAGAGGGGAGTCTGCTTAAGACTCTCTCTCTCCATCTGCTCCTACTGCTGCTTGCAGGAGTGCTCTCTCTGTCTAAAAATAAATAAATCTTAAAAAAAAAAATAGCTGTTAAGCTGAAGTGTACAATGAGCTACCCACTTAAAAAGCAGAAACATAACGAATTCATCTGCTTGCAGCTTGGGATCAGTGTTGTAACAGGAGAAAAGACAGAAGATATATTAATTACTTCGCTGTCTTTCATTTTTGACTATTCTGCCTAAGGAATACTCCTCATGCTGTAAAGGAGATAACAAGTGGCATTTGGTGGGGCTTGAGTGCTAAAGAATAGATGGTCTTTGGAAAAAGACAACGTGGATTTAAATACTTTGACCTCGGGGCCAATTATATTCTCTCAGCATTAATCTGATGGAGAGATAAGATCCCTGGACTGATGGCAGTGAACGAAGAGGACAACAGAGAATGAGAACTAAGAAAAGGAAGACTGGAAATGAAGATGATCCTGATTACACCAAAGTGTACCCTTTAAAATTCAAATTGTGTGATTCTCATTATTCTCAAGGAGAATTCTGTAATGGATAATTTAAAATACTCCTCTCTTTTGAGAAGGTGGCAAATATGAAGGAAAGCCAACTTGGTTTTATCTGGAGGTGGTCATAGAAAACTAATTAACTTTTTAATACCTTTGACCATTCACTTCCCTCCTTGACAACGTTTATTGGAAGCTTTCTACATGCGGGCAGGAATAAGGATTAAGAATTCTCAAAAAAAGAAAAAAAAAATGATTCATGGTAAACACCACATTTGGGTTCAAGCAATCAACTGTAAGCATAGATAGTTTTTATCATCTTAGAGGTGGGAGGGAATTTTTTTCAATTTAACAGTTTATATTGTTCAAAAAGGCCCACCATTTTATTTAAAAATTCAAAATCCTCTTGATTTTAGAGATACTTGAGGTAGATGTTTAAAATTTGGCCTGAAGAACAGAAAGAATTCTACAGAAGGAGCATGACAACTCTTCATACAGGTGCTGGTGGATTGTCATGTGGAAAAGAGATGAAAAGCAGGATCTAGGAACCAACAGGCAAAAGGTTATTTGATTGATTTAGAATGAGAACAGTACCTAATCCTCTATTACACAATCCATGCAGAAGCTAGAGACTCCTTATGGATAATTTCTTGGTGACAGTATAATGGCCAAGTTTAAATGACATGTCATGTTATTCTTAAACCTAGAATTACAATATTCTGTTAAAGTTTTGTTGTCCTTTAATAGTCCTATGTTTAAGAAGTTATTTGGAGTGAACACTGGCAATAAGTAGATTCTTTTAAAAGTCTTTTTATAGAAAATTAATTCAGATTTGTATAATCTTGAAAAGATATAATCAAGAGACCATATAATTGTCTATGATTTTCTAAATAGTTTATTCTTAGAAGACTGGTTGTTCATATTTCATTTAGGACAATGGGTTCAAACAATATGCAGAGTATTCCGCTAGAACAGATAGCCTAATAGACTCCTATTATTTTTAAGGGCCTGCGAGGCTTTAGACAGAGGCTGTGAAGTTTTCATCACAGGAGATCTTCTATGATAGCACAGTGTCACTTTTGGAGACTTTAGAGATTCATCCCATCATCCGTGTTTTGATGGTATGTAATATGATATCAGTCATTCTTATGATTGTTCAAAATTTCCTCTTGTGTGTTATAATAGTTTCAGTCTCCAACTGCTGTTGGAATAGCTTCTCCATTGGTAAGTAATATTTTGCACAACTTAATTTTATGATGCTGATTAGTGCTTTACTGGTTGCTTTTTGTTAAATAAATAAAGTCACAAACTTTTATCCTTTTGACATTAGTTATAAATGCTGAATTATCTCAAGAAATTAATTATCTGCATATTCATTTAAGTATTTTCTAATACACATCCTATGCTACTTTCAAGCACTATTATTAAATATTTTGAATAGTGTTCTCAAGAATATAGAAGATAACCTATTCTTACTATCAAATATAAATATATAACTAGAAATATTTCTCTCTGATTAACACTATCTTTACTAAATCAAGGTGAAGTCATTTAGAACTATGATTTTTTTGAAAACTATAAAATAGGTTTTGCAATTTCTTATTCTATTAAATGCACTTTACTACAACATTTTTTCTGGTTTATTTTTATGAAATAGAAAGATGTTTTATTCGAATTGGAAGTACTTAGATCAGTTCAGGGGTGATATGGCAGCTTTATGATACAAACTTTTGTTTTGCTACTCAAGTGGCTTTACAAAAACTGCAAACCCAATCCAGCCTATTCTGTCCTGTTAAAAATGATTTCTTGACCTCTAACAATTCCTGCGTACATCCTATTGGCAATGATGCATCATGGGCTACTGCTAGTTGTTTGAAAAGGTGGGAGGTTAGGAAGCTGATCCAGACACATTGCTGCCCCACACCATAAATGGATTAATGTTAACAAGAAAGAAGAAAATGAACATCTTAACTGCAGATAATTGTCCAGCATAGAATTGAAGGGACTCAAAATTCCAAGGAAAACATGAGTATGTGAGTTAGTATCTTGCAAGACAGGCTAGAAGAACGTGCTCCCTTAGAGGAAAGCTGTTTCATATCTAATGCTTGTAGCTATTGTGGTCAACCGCTCTCTAATTCATACCATGCTTGCACAGTAGTTCAAATACTAATTGAACTACTACTGTGAATCAAAAATTCCTCAGGAAAATTCCTTGAAGAATGTCATTGCTTTAGTTACTGTTCAGCTTGTAAAGGAAATAAATACATGAAAAAAAGAATAATGACATAATGCCTTTGCCCTTAACAAGTTCACCCTGAAACAAGTGACAAAAGAACATACAGCATAGTGATATAAATACAAATAGAAATATCTATAATATTCTACTGGAATAAAAAATAAACAATTTATTCTCACTGGAATGGGGAAAACTCAAATAAATTAAGGTAATTTGGGATCAAAGAGTGTACGAATTTTTAAAAAGGTCAAGGTTTTGCAGAATGTGGTTGGCAGAAGCCATTCATTTGTCTAGCAGATGTATGTAGACATGGTTTTATGAACTTTTTAAAAGAAACTTCAAGAGGGTAATTTCAAAAAATAGATTATATGTTCAGTGTTCACTGATCCGTCAAATTGCATAGTCTCCCAGGTCCCATGACTTAGTTTGTCATAATTATAATTTGAAGATATTTCTGAAAAGGCATATACTATTACCACAGTCCTAAAAATGACAACCCTATAGAGGAGATTATAGCAGAAGGCTAGCAGATGAATTCAAGGGTTGTGAACTTGGTTAATGGAATAAGTCAACTTTCATACTAAAAAACATATAACACTAAATGATATCAAATGGGCATATGAACTCCCTAGCTTCTTTTTCACCTTTTAATATTTTACTATTGCATGCCCTACATCCCAAATTGACATCCCTGAAATCAAATCCCACCATTAATTCATTTAATTATTAATACACAGAAAACTACAGAATAAAATTCTTCACAGCATCCTGTGACTGGATTCAATTTTAACGATTAGGGACTTTGTCAATTTTATCACTGAAAGATTTTTTAGGTATTGTCATCTACATAGTAAGTTAAACAGAAATTAGTGGCCTACGATTCTAAAACTATCCTTACATCTGAATATCCATCTCAAAGACAAAAAGAAGACAGGAAAATGAAAGAAAGGAGAACTTTTGAAAGAGACCAAAATAATATTGGCATAACTGTTTAATATTTTCCCAGCGTATAAACTAGGTAACATAAAAGTCAAACATGACATGATTTTTTACCAAATGTAATGGATTTTTTAAAAAATAATACTCCTGGAGACCAACTATATAAGGAAGTAATAGCTATAGTGAGCAAAAAGTAAAGTTATATTGGTTATTTTACCACATCCTTTGAAAGACTTGAGAAAAATGAAGCAAACCACCAATACAGATGAACTGTATATAGAACAAAAACATTTGGTTAAAATAAGGAACCAAAATTTCTGAGAATGGTAAGTATGTTTCACTTTCATAATAATAACTTATTAAGAAATTGATTATTCAGAGCTTTAATGTAACAATTTTTACAACTGTGGGGCACATGAAAATAAAAATGGTGCAAATATTTAGCATTGAGGAGAAATCCTATTTCCATCTGCATTATACACTCCCATTTTCTTAGATACTTCTGAGAATAGCACAAGAATGAATAGGAATTATTCTTTTCTTTTAGATTTTATCTATTTGACAGAGAGAAAGACAGGATGCAAAAGCAGAGGGAGTAGCAGAGGGAGAGGGACAAGCAAGCTCTCTGCTGAGCAAGGAGCCTGATGCGGTACTCAGTCTAGGACCCTAGGATCATGACCTGAGCCAAAGGCAGACACCCGACCAACTGAGCCACCCAGGCACCCCAGGAGCTATGCATTTTTAAGTCCCCATTTATGTCCTGAAATGGAAAAGAAAATTAACCAAAAAAAAAAATCCCACAAAATGGGGCGCCTGGGTGGCTCAGTCGTTAAGCGGCTACCTTCGGCCCAGGTCAGATCCCAGGGTCCTGGGATCGAGCCCCGCATCGGGCTCCCTGCTCTGCGGGAAGCCTGCTTCTCCCGCTACCATTCCCTCTGCTTGTGTTCCCTCTCTGGCTGTGTTTCTCGCTGTCAAATAAATAAAATCTTTAAAAAAAAAAAAAAAATCCCACAAAGTTAAGTTTTCTAAATTTTATTTATAATAAATGTTATAATGTAACATACATTATATTCTATCATAACTCAAATATTAAGCTAGCTGTGAAATACAGTTTTAAGTTAGCTTGAATTATTAGTTGAAAATGAGCAACTAACAGTTATGTTTGTGAAGATTTCTTTTAATACTAACCCTCATCCTTTTTATTTTTATTTGAACATGTCACTTACCTTGGGCATATTTAACAATTCTTATAGAGGCTCTGGGAAATCTAATAAGGCTCCTCTCTGCTGCTGGCCTTGCTCACTGAACCTCATCTCTATCTTCTTGAGCTTGAAAAGCAGGATTTTTCTTTTTACATTCAACAATTTGAATTTTACATTCAAAATGACAGAGAGACACTTTAAAATAAAAGGCACCATTTAAAAAAAATATTTTACTTTTCAGAAAGAGAGAGCGAGCACAAGCTGGGGAAGTGGCAGGCAAAGGGAGAAGCAGGTTCTCCATTGAGCAAGGAGCCCAATGCAGGACTTGATTCCAGGACACTGGGATCTTGACCTGAGCCAAAGGCAGATGCCTAACTGACTGAGCCACCCCGGTGTCCCTAAAAGGCACCATTTCAAAAATTATTTTTGTACCAAAATAAATGGAACAGATTATCTTGCCTTTCATGGAGCCATGGGTAGCTTCTTAAGTTACCCAGGATTATGAATTAAAATAATGTGTTTGCATAAATCTTTCATTGGCTATCTTAATGTCCTTTGAATTTTTACTGCAACTATTATTATCATATTTTGAAAATATGACTTTAGGTGACCCAAATAATTATTTTAAAAATATGGGTTTTTTTTAAAAAAGATTTTATTTATTCATTCTACAGAGAGAGAGAGAGATCACAAGTAGGCAGAGAGGCAGGGAAACAGGCTCCCTGCTGAGCAGAGAGCCTGATGTGGGGCTCGATCCCAGGACCCTGAGATCATGACCTGAGCCGAAGGCAGAGGCTCTAAACCACTGAGCCACCCAGGTGCCCCTAAAAATATGTCTTAAGAAGGCTAAATGACATCATGACATTAAGTTTTGAACCATGCCTGCTAGGAAGCAATCCTAGTGCTCCCAAATATAGATCTATCCTGTTGAACAAGTGACTTGAGTTTTCTAGTATATGTGCTGCTGAAGCGAACACTGACTTGAGTTTTCTAAGTCTCAGTTTTTTATCTGTAAAGTGGGATGAAGTTTATCTTGCAAGGTTTTGAAAGATTTAGATAATAAATGTAAATCATAATAATGCCTGACCCATTAAATATTAAAATGTTATTCATCTTCTTTTCTGGCAGCTAAAATCTAAGTACCTGTTAGTTATGCATCATTTTGAATTAGTAATGAGAAATTAAATAAAAGCATATATATTGATTTCAACAAATCAAGTACATATCATCTTTTGCAAAAAAGAAAAAGCTAGAGTCTTGATATTAATATTCTAAAAGTCAGCAGATCTGATACTCAGATGATGCTTTGTTGACTGTATAATTACACCTAATCTACTCCTAGGGTTCACTTTTAATTTTCTTAACTTGAAAGTTACCACAATTAATACAGCTCTCTAAAAAATATTTTGTTAAAAAAATAAATCTGACAGAAAATAAAGTAGTAGTAAAACTAGGAATGAAGTTGAAAGGAGACAAAAGACTGAGAGGAAAAACTTAATCATAATTACCTTCTGCTTGCTTTTCCCTAAAAAGAAAATCACTTAGATAATAGCTATTTTGGTATGAGAAGAAATGTGTGGGTTTTCTGCTATTTTAAATATTTGAAATTTTATTCTCTTTTGACATAAAACTATGGA
Source organism: Procyon lotor (assembly GCA_028646535.1). NCBI lineage: Eukaryota > Metazoa > Chordata > Mammalia > Carnivora > Procyonidae > Procyon > Procyon lotor. The sequence continues at coordinate 65,303,307 of CM053607.1, forward strand.
ATACTCTGATAATCTATACTATGTTGGAAAGTATAAGAGAAAACAGCTTAAACAGTATTTAGAAAGTAGTACCAATAAACCTTATTACAAGCATTAAATGTGTTTAAAAAGTTAGTATTAATTTATAACCTGCAATTGTCAAATGTGTATGACTTAAATGTTAAAATTCCACATTTTAAATAGTCTTCCTAATTACAAACTCAGACTCTCTGTAGTCTACACAAACCAGATAAGCAGCTAGAATATTTAAGACTTGGGGATAAATAATATATGCATATATTTATACACACATATAATTGTATGTGTGTATATATGTGTACATATGTGTATACATATATGTATATCTATGTATACAATATCTATACACACATATTATACACATGTGTGTATAACATATACATATAAAATACATATGTATCAGTTATATTATCTAATAAAGCCATATTCTGTTAATACAGATATGGATTTATTCCAAAAATTTAATCAAATATATCATTAATAGTATAGCTGTTGTATTTTCCAATATTAATAAAGTTATTCAAGTTTTTCATTTTCATAGAGTCCAGACTGATCTGCCAGATGCTGAAACTCTCCTTCTGGGTTAAAGGTTTATTTCACATCTAAAGTTTTCTGTTGAATAGTAAATATTTGCTGGAAGTTGGTTGAACACAGCTTAGGAGTTAGAATAGTTGGGTTTGCACAGGCTGTAACATCTAATTTGTTACATGTGGTGACTTATTAACACGGCTTTATTAACTACAGACAACAGAATCTTTCTTGTTGACATCTTTAATCAGTAAAGGAACTGGTCTCTAGTTGTCATGCTAGAAGCCTATGCAGTCAGTGTTGAATTGCGTCATTTTGTTATTTCTTGTCCAGAAAAGCTCTGGTGGAGGTCCTATCGAGATGTGGTATTCTAGCTTCACTGAGTCTCCCTCAAAACTTTCTTGTTTTGTTGTTTGAAGACAAACACTGGTGCTCTTTTATAAGGAATCTCAGCAGGATGGTACAGGGGGCTTCTCTTGTTCTGCTCATGGCAACACATGCAACAACCCTGCATCCAAAGTTCACATTTCAAAAATGAATGAATGACAACTCTTGTCAGACATCATCATTTTGTAAAAGTCATCTGATTAAACTAGTCTTCCACTTATACAGCATGACATACCAGGAGCTGCAGAATCTTCCAGTTCAGTCAACATGTTCTCTGGCACTTGAATAAAATATGGTGGGTAACATTTCTTCTGGATTGCATCCTGATCATTCACATCTCCCTTTGAAATTGGAACTTAAAGTTGTGCATGTTCAGAACTGTGCTGTGGAAATCTTGTGCCTCTCTGCAATTCTGAGCTTGAAACACAGCAGCAACATTCTGTGATCCTAGCAACCTGTAACCCATCTTCTCCTCCTGTGTTAGCCATTGATTTCCATTATGATGACGGCTGTCGTTATATTTCAGCTTTCTCTCCAAATCCTGACTCAAAGCTTGTCTTTTGATCCTTGTGTTTCATGGTTGGGAGTTATTGATATGGACCTAGAATTTTCAGTTTGAGGTGGCTTAGCATTTATAGGTTGACCATCTTAGGGTTGATGATAGTTAGAGTCCACAGTGGAGGGGATTTACTGCTGCTGTAATCAGACTGTGATGGCAATATGGAGCCCAGGAGGCTGGTTAAAGACTGGTATAGGCAGCTATAACCCTTGGCTCTGATTGGAACCGGAAAGGTGCTGAGAGAAACAGGAAAAGAAGAAGGGGACATGGTGATGTGAGAATTCATTGTTGAAGAGGCAGAACATCTTTGTGCATGAGTTAGGCTTGAGAATGGAAGACTGTTTGGTCTGGCTAAAAGAACTGGAGGTTTCAACAAAACATGCTTTTACATGCATTATCTTTTCTGCAAATTCTAATATTAAACAAAATGGAAGCAAAATAAATTAAAAAAACAAGCATGGTCTTTCAGATTATACAACTACTCAAGCACTTAACAGGGCTTATTATTAAAATGGAATTTAAAATAATAACCTGAGTATGTAGAAGTATGCATTAAATCCCATAGATTCTTTGCTTTGCAAATGGCTATAATTTGGAGGTGATACTAGTTTCCATTTCACCTGAGTTTGTAAATATTGGGATGGATGTTTTAATTTATAGATGCCCAAGGCTTCTTTAAAGTATGTTTATTTTAAAACCATTCCAATTATTTATTTTGTCATATGCTGAGAGGTGAAAACAAATCAGTAATATGAGGTAGAGATCAGTAGTCAGAAGAAGTTAATTTAAACCAAAAGTTTTCTGTGTACAAGTCTGTTTCAAAAAAGTTTACTCACTGTGTGTGTGTGTGTATGTGTGTGTGTGTATATATTAGTGGGGAAAAAAGTCATGAGTTTAGAATCAGAAGACCTATTAGACCAAACTGGAATACCTAATTGGGTGCCTTTAGGCATGTTAAGCTTTGTAAACTTTGATTTCATTTTTAAAATTCTAGAATACATACTACTAGTGTTATTATTCATATGTATGGCTCAGGCCAACCATACCATGTTGTGACTCTCATGGTCCTTGTGGCATAATGGGTACTTAGAGTTCATGCCATAGACTTTTCACAGCCACCTGGCTTTGTCCTCAATAAGTATCCTGCTAATAAACTCTACCAGTACAATTTAGTCTCAGGATTTTTTTTAGAAGAAAATTAATCTTTATTGAATGTCCATTTACTACTAGAAATCATTCTAAGTGCATGTATGCATATTAATTAATGTATATGTATAATATCATGGAGTATTTATTTTTAATTCCCATTTTTAACAAACAAAGCAAACTTGAGAACAACGTACACACACTGGTACTTAGGAAAGTTGCAGGACTTCATCTGATATTTATATCATTATCTTGAACTGAATTCCAGCTCATGTCCAGTTTATATTTTTTCCTTTAACCATAACCAGAAAGAGAGGTGCAATTCTTACTGATATTTCACAGATGGGAAAACTGGGCACTAAAAGGCTTAAGTAATTTACTACCAAAAATAATATTTTGATGGCAAAACAGAGATTTAACCCCAGGATCATTTGACACAAGAGTTTCAGCTCTTAACAATTGGTCTATTAGTATCTCTGAGGGTGGCAAGGGTTACAGTTTAAGTGTGATCAGAGATATCCAACTACAAATCATCAAGATAAAGATGGGGTTCCTCTCCAATCTTAAAACAAGTGAATACTTCTGATATCTCAGAACTTAGAATTTTGATTCCTATTGCATTGAAGTATAATAAAGTCATGACTCCAATAATACTTATATTCTGTTTTTACATAGATTCAGAATAAGGAAAGATATTTTTCTAGCAGAATCTAAAAGAACAGGACCTTAGTTCTCATTTTCATTTAGGTACTAAGGATCAAATTAAAAAAAACGAAAAACTTAAACCAGTACATTTATGATCATCCTATTTCTTTCATTCCACATTTCTTTGCTCTTTATTAATTTTTTATTTCGAGTGTAAATTTTATCATTCTTGTAAAAAATAATTTTTTATTTAAGTTTTTATTTTAATTCCAGTTAGTTAACATACCATGTTATATTAGTTTCAGGTGTACAATATAGTGATTCAACACTTGCATACATCACCTGCGGTGCTCATCACGAGTACCCTCCTTAATCCCCAACCTATTTCACCGATCCCCAACAGCCCTCCCCTCTGGTAACCATCACATTATTCTTTATAATTAAGAGTCAAAAATAATTTTTAAAATTTCACCGTGGGCACTATTATGCACATACATATGGATGATTACTGTTAATCAGGAATATATTATAGTGTAAAAAAAAAGAAAATGCCTTATCTGAGTCCATATATATATTGAAATCTTAATACTGTGTTGCTATTATATCTGACATTCAAATGAGTAATTTAAATGTCAATATATTTTTTCATTTATCTATTTATATATCCATCTATCTATAAACACACATTTATACACACATGCATATGTATATTTGCATATGTGTGTGTAAAGAGAGGGGGAAAGATGACAGATGACAATTTAGCTCTAATAGTAATTATTACCTAGAGTAGTAGATTGTATAAATGCTACAAAGGAGTCAATGTTACCCTTGTCTAGAAGGTATTATAATGCAGATAGAAAGATAACAAAATCATACTTGTCGACAGATACCAAAGATATATGAGATATAAACAATTTCTAACTGAACTCAAGTGAAAGTAAACATTAAGTGTACTTAATTAGAAAAGACATTTTCAAGGCATTTTCATTGCCTTGAAAATGCCTTCCCTTCCCAAGGCAGTGAAGATCTAGGCTATAGAGAATATATCTAGAAGTATGAAGTAAATTTGAGAATAATAATACAGATGTGAGAAACTACATGAAAACACAAAATAATCTGAGTTTTTTTAAGAGATTCTCAGGGTTTCTTTCAACTTTTGGGGGTCAGAAAGGATATACGCGGAAATGTGTACGTTGAAGATTTGGATGTTAAAATAAATTACATTGATGTAAGTGTGGAACTGCTGAACCACAGTCTAAGATGCTTGCAATGAATCTCACTTAAGAGTCACAGAAGATTATTTATGCTGAACAAGAGGTGACATTGGAAAAAGTATGGGAATACTGAAAGAGCAATATATATACATCCCTCCTCTGAAGCCTACTTTTGTTTGTAGGCATCATTATCATGCACTTCATTATCAAGAGAACTCTGTCACCAATAAAATATATTTCCCAATGCAGTACAGGAGGTTGAATAACTGGGCACAATCTTTCAGTCCTCCTTATGTTTACATCCTTTCTGTGTAGCTCAGAATCTCTTTCCATTAAGGAGTGGAATTTCTTTCTCCATTTGTTGAACAGAGGTTGGCCGCATGACTTGGTTGGCCAATTTAATGTAGTGTAAGTGACAGCATGCTGATTCTAAGCTCAGGGGCTCAGGAATCCAGTCACTTCTACTCTCTCTTGGAATCCTGCCTGGTTGTCATGTAAACAAGTTTCAGCTGGCCTGCTGAAACGTGAGAGACCATGGAGAGAAGAAACATTCTTCTAGCTGCAGTCATTCCACATTATCATTTCCAAGCTGAACTTACTGTTGAGCTCAGACATATAACTGAGCCACTGAAAAAAGAATTGCCCAAATAAGGCCAACCCAACTGCCAAATCACAGAATCATGAGTTAAATAAGTGGTCATTATTTTAAACCTGTAATATTTGGTGTGATTTGTTATGCAGCAAAAGCCAACTGATACATGGTCAATATCTTCCTAGTGGGGGAAAATGGTTGTGTTAGTTTATCATGCAGGGAATCAATATGCATTCTGAATCTATAGGTTTCATTGACACTCTACCCAACCATAAGATACACTTCTTTTTCATCAAATTGTTTTCAACAAGTCAGAGGTGTCCATCTTACTTCTTTAAGTGGTAACTTAAAATGAATATTCTTTGTAATCTCACTGTCCAGTGAGTGCCAGCTTTCTGTTCCTGCCGTATGAATGGCAGGTGGCTTTGTTGATTGCCCAGTCCACTTTTGGAATAAGCACTACAAAACTGACTTCTGGCTTTAAGTCATTTTAGATTAGGACACCACACAACTGTCTAAAATATCAAAGAAAGGATTTCTACTGCACACAACATTTTGTACATTTTAGTTAGGCTTATGTAACTCCAGATTGAGAAGCTTTGTAGCATTTCACATAGTTGCTTTTCTGTGTACAGACTCTGTGTATATGTGTCTATGCGTGCATCAAAGAAATAATGGTAATATAAAGCAAATTGCCTTTCTTATGCTCCAATGTTAATTAAAAACAAATGTCCCTTCCACAATGTAGCTAATATACTTTAATTATTCTGTGTTGTGCCATTTTGACAAAAGGGAATGTGCAATTATTAAAGGGAAAAAAGTACACATTGTACCAATAATTGTCCATACTATGAAATGCTATTGCTTTTCCCTTGTGAGTAACTTGAATTGTTGCCAAATTATCCTCTCTACACCATTTAAGTAATGTAAATTATTCTTTCACAATAATTTACCTTTTTATTAAGTTTAACTGAACCATGTTTATTTCCATTTACTTTCCTTCCACAGTTTTAAACAATGCAAAGCCAATAACAAAACAATACGTTTTTAATGTTTTCTACTGGCATAAATTAAGTATTATTTTATTTAAGAAAGAAGGTTAGTAGCAATCATAATTACCTTTATTTTTTTAAAGATTTTATTTATTTATTTGAGAGAGAGAGAGAGATCACAAGTAGGCAGACAGGCAGGCAGAGAGAGAAGGGGAAGCAGGCTCCCTGCTGAGCAGACAGCCCAATGTGGGGCTCAATCCCAGGATCCTGAGATCATGACCTGAGCTGAAGGCAGAGGCTTTAAACCACTGAGCTACCCAGGTGCCCCTCATAATTAACTTTAAATGTTAACCTTTTCTTTTTTTTTTTTTTGACTTATGATTATTTATTTTTAAAAAAGATTTTTTTTTTAAAGATTTTATTTATTCGACAGAGAGAAACACAGCGAGAGAGGGAACACAAGCAGAGGGAATGGTAGCCGGAGAAGCAGGCTTCCTGCAGAGCAGGGAGCCCGGTGTGGGGCTCGATCCCAGGACGCTAGGATCATGACCTGAACCGAAGGCAGATGCTTAACGACTGAGCCACCCAGGTGCCTGAAAAAAGATTTTATTTATTTGAGAGAGAGAGCACAAGCTGAGGCGGGGAGAAGGCCAGAGGGAGAGGTAGAAGCAGACTCCTTGCTGAGCAGGGAGTCTGACATGGGGCTCGATCCCAGGACCCTGAGATCATGACCTGAGCTGAAGGCAGACGCTAAACCAATTAACTAAGACACCCAGGTGCCCCAAGACTTTTGAATTTAGATCTTTTTAATTTATTTTTTATTTTTTTTAATTTTTATTAACATATTATGTATTATTTGCCCCAGGGTACATGTCTGTGAATCATCAGGCTTACACATTTCACAGCACTTAACATAGCACATACCCTCCCCAATGTCCACAATCCAGCCACCCTATCCCTACCTCTCCCCCCCCGCCCCCCGCCTCCCAGCCACCCTTAGTTCATTTCTTGAGTCTAGGAGTCTCTAATGGTTCACCTCCCTCCCCATCCCTTCCTGTTTCATTTCTCTCTCCCACCCTCCCCAAACTCCCGCCTTGCCTCTCAAATTCTTCATATCAGAGACATCGTGTGATACTTGTCTTTCTCTGACTGACTTATTTCGCTTAGCATAATACCCTCCAGTTCCATCGACATCTTTGCAATTAGCAAGTCAGGAAACAACGGATGTTGGTGAGGATGCGGAGAAAGGGGAACCCTCCTACACTGTTGGTGGGAATGCAAGCTGGTACAGCCACTCTGGAAAACAGTATGGAGGTTCCTCAAAAAGTTGAAAATAGAGCTACCCTACGACCCAGCAATCGCACTACTGGGTATTTACCCTAAAGATACAAATGTGATCCGAAGGGGCACGTGCACCCGAATGTTTATAGCAGCAATGTCCACAATAGCCAAACTATGGAAAGACCCTAGATGCCAATCAACAGATGAATGGAGAAAGAAGATGTGGTCTATATATACAATGGAATACTATGCAGCCATCAAGAGAAACGAAATCTGGCCATTTGCAACGATGTGGATGGAACTGGAGGGTATTATGCTTTTCTTTTTAAATATGGGAAAATCTATCCCCCTGAGATTAATTTTCTTCTATTAAATTAGGATAAGGCTACTGACAAAGATGGTAGATGAAAAGTGGTTGAGAGAAATAATAGATAACATATATAAAATGACCAGATCACAAAATAATCTTTCTTATAGTGCTCAATTATTAGGAAACAGAAATAGAATCTATTAAAATAAATTCAGATTTTCAGATATTTGAATTGTTTCTCTGTCTCCTACCCTCTTAAATTATCTTTATTTGGCTTCTAAATGATATATTCTACCAAAGAACACTTTCTCTCCTTCTAAATGAGACTATATGATAAACATTTGAGGACCTCACTCAAATCAAATGCTGGTATTTCAGAAAAAGAAAGTCACTAAATAAAACATAAGGGTGTCTAAAAGGAAAACCACCAGAGACTTTGTGTTCTCTTCTCACAGGAGCTTTTCCCCCAAAGCAATGATAAAAAGGGTAAGTGAAAGGAAGAAATGAAGCAGAGACCAATTTTGGCCCAATTTTGCTGGTAGTTTTCTGCAGCTCTGTTCCAAGCCTTTTAACCAGTATTCTGATAGTGAGGCATCAGCTCTGGTAGAGGCTTTTTGATTCTGACATTAACTCCTGTCTTGGCTTCAGAGGAAGTGGCTACCCTAGTGAATTAGTTTGTCATTGCTGTGGGAATTGTTCTTGCAGCTTGGTGAGAATCTCTGGTTTTGGTCTTCAGCATTTCCATCAGTTTTGTAGTCACTTAATTCCCTGTATTCAATTTCTTTCTTGTTAATCTACTTATAGAGTTTTCTATCTCTTGGATTCAACCTTAGTTGATACAGCTTCAAAATATTTTTGATAAGGCAATGAATTTGTCCAGTATAGTGGGATTTCAGAAGAAAATGATTGAGAGAGAGATTATATTCAGATTATAGGTATTCTTTAATGCCTTGGTAAGAAATTGGAATTCATTCTAAATTTCCTAACAAGCCATGAGAGGGGTCTTTGAGCAGAGAAGTAGCATGTTAATATTAATATGTATTTTACAAAAATGATTCTGGAATCTGTGCATGGAGTAAATGGAAGTGTGCTAGACCAGAAGCAAATGGTTTGCTCTGATGGAAACAGTTGGAGCTAGCATTAATTACAGCATGTAATAATTGATAATTCTCTGAGATAATACTCCTTTCATAAACAAGAGGCATAAAAAGTTTTCAGTACTATTTAGAAAAATAACCAAGAAGAATCCATTTTATTATTTTTTCATGTTACAACCAACAGCTTTAATTTTGTAACATCTTAACTTTACCATTGAAACAGGTTTCCCAGGTAACCCATGGACACTGCAGTATGTAAATGAATAGGGGTGCATACATCAAGTACCCTTTCTCTGACTCAAAGTTCCTGGCAAACACATCAGTTCATAAAGCTCAAATATACTAGTTATTTTAATTAAACTGAGGAGGCATTAGAAGAATCAAAAACAACTTGAATATTTCCCAGTAATAAAACCAAGTGCCCAGCCTTATATACCTACTTAGTACACACTAATTCTCTTACTCTCCCTTATATCTACAACACTGAAAACACCCTGATATTCCAAGACAAAGCTAGGCACGTTCTGAGGCTAGAAGGCACCCCTAGGTTTGGATATTTTGTCTATGAAATACCCAGGCAACTGCATAACCACTGAAGGAACTGCCATAGGCACATTTGAGGAGATAAATATCCCCTGGTGCTCCAGGAAAAGTAAAGTACGAATTTAATTATGGGCCAGGGTCGGGGGGAAACTTTCTGAGGAATACAGTGCTCAAGATGAGTAGTGAAACAAAAATGGTACGGTGGAATGTATGGAAATAGTATGAAGAAAGGTAATAACCAGTATGGGAAAAGAAGGATATAAGAATTTAAGTGAGGTTGAGTCTATATTATGAAGAGGAAATGGCCAGCTGAGAAATCAGTATTTAACTGATGGACTATAGAAAAACTTTAAAGGATTTTAAGTGAAAAATTAATAAATAACTTACAAAACTCTCTGGTGTCTACATGTTATTTCCAGATGGAATTCCTCAGAAAGATAAGTTTAATTTTGCCTGCGTAGGGTTGGGCTATAAAAAGGTTTTACCAAAAAAAAAAAAAAAAAAAATCCTTACCACCATTTGTGAAGTTGGATATATCACAATTATCAATCTCAGACTTCTGGCTTTTTAAGTTTTTAAATCAAAAGATTTGTAACCAGCATGCATTCCTATTCAGCAATTGTAGTAGGTTTAGAGATGAAGGCTTACTTGATATCCTTTTTTGAGGCAATGGAATTATCAGCTGTGGCTCCCTTTGTCCTGTGTTTATACTTTCCACTGGAACATTCTACTTATCCATGGCCTTATCCTATCCTTATCAGTATACCTGAGAGATATGAAATCTGATTTATGGAACTTCCTATATTCCCATTCGTAAAATATATACCACCCCATAAAAATCTATGAGATACCTTAAACAGCCCAATATATTTGGCCACCATACGATTTTCAGTACTATTATCCATACAAGTTAATAGACTGTTTATTTCAGGTCTATTTTTTTGGGCAATTGCTCTGGTTAACAATAAGTGGGAACAAATGTGGATAAAAGAGATACAAGTTTAGAAACCAAACTTTATGTTTGATTATGCTTTCATATTTATTACTTGAAAGAAAGTTTAAATTTGTTTCCTTTGTAACCAAAGTGGAGGGGAAAAAGTCTAATTTAAAAATCGCATACTCAGAGAATGCTAATTTATTACACTCATCAGTTATAATAAAATGTGTCTACGTGTTTAATTTTGCCATTTCATATTTAAATACTGCATGAATATTTATTTTATCACTATAGTGAAAAGTTTTGCATTAAAATGATTACTTTCTTATTACGACACATAATAATTTTGCTAAATGAGTGTCTCCGTATGAAGGCACTTGATTAGGCTTACATGGGTCCTTGATCGCAAGAAAAGTAAGGAGGCTTTGGGAAGTTTGGAGATGCCTAGCTGAGACATTTAGAATACTACAATTCTGACACTGTAGGGGTTTTGTGATTGCTTTCTGACTAACTAGACGGCAAAGTCAAGGGAAAGGCAGCAAAGAAAAAGGACACAGCTGGGCATGATGCTCCTGCTGACTGCAAAATCAATTCCTGGCACCTGAAGGAAGCAAAGGATAAGGGATTTCCATATCTTAGAGATGTGCTGTGTCAGCCAGAAGCTCAAGCAAACACGGGGAAAATAAAAGTAAATGCTTCTCGATTTCGTAACTTTCAAGTTCCAATTTGCTATGTTTGCACCACTTGTTTACAAAGCCACTGAGTCAGGCCCCAGATTTAAGATTATTTGCTCACTAAAATATTTTCATAAAATAAACCCAGTCTTTAGCCATTAAACAAACAAACAATACAGCATTAAAATGATAATGCCGCTGCTAAGTGTGCATGTATAATGTATAGAGTTATGGTTTTCTGGTGGTGGTAGCTTTACGTCATTTTGACCTAGGCTGCCTACCAGGAATATTTCAGTCATCACCTCTGATGGCTCTTACTTGAACATGTGTGTGTGCACACGTGTGCACACCCCCCACAGCTCCCCCCACACACATACACCAGAGAGGAATATATGAAAGAAATAGTATTCCAGGTTATTAGCATACAAGCTAAACCCACACCATGACATAAGATAAAGGCTGTAATAGAGTTCACAGTGTAATAGAAATCCTTACTTCCTGTTTCTTACAAGTTGGCTTTGTTTTCTCTATCTGCCTCCTAACAGGAATCCAAGTAAAAGGGCAAGTGACATCATCAGATACGTAGAGTCAACTTCAATATAACCACACCACATGGAAGTGGATGGTACATAAACCAAGTGGAAAATAAAGAGGAATAGAAAAAAGAACAATGGCTTGAGCACAGTTTGATTTCATCTTTTAAAAAGTGTTAACTCTATCAATGCCTTGGACTGAGGCAATTTGATCAGCAGCTTCTCTTTGTAGGAAGCGCGCTAGTAGGGAGGGAGAGGACGGTGGGAGGGTGGGGAGGAAACAGAAACATTATTCAGTGCCTCCCTTTTGCCCCTCTCCCTTCATACCGCATGTTCCTATGCATATTATAAGTTCTGTTTATGTCTTCGTTTATAAGATCAACTTCCTAGAATAATCAGCAAACTATTTGTATTCAGATTTATAGATTTAAAATATATCCTCTGAGAGTCTACTGTTTCTAAAGAAAAAAGAAAAAGAAAAGCATTTCAGATAATATCCATGATGTAGAGATAGAGAATTTTAGCATTTGCCATCTCATTTTGAGATGCAGTTCTGGACTTTAGGAATTTCAAATTATTCCTGTGATTCGCAGACAAAGCAAAGTTCAGTGAGGCAGTATTCTTCATTAAGAAACATTTAACTCACTAATGGTCTGGGCCAACTGGAGAATGAAGAAAAGCAATTTAAAAGAGCACAGGATCTGTTTTAAGAATAATCACTTGTTCACCATATAAAATGAATAATTTAGATGGCCGTTAGCCACAATTATTATAGGTGGGTAAAGGCAAATAGAAAATTGTATAATTTCATGGACGTTAATTGCATTTTGGTTGAGGAAGAGAAATTCATGCACTTGCTGAACTGAACTATAATATTAAAATGAAACAACTGTTTGGTTGCTTATGAACTCATCAGAGTTTTAAATTACATATTGATCTTCTTTCTAATTTTAATGTACTATTATAAAAATATATAAATATACCAAGCATCAGCTTCAATAATTAATAAGTCATGGCGGTACTATTTTACCTAAATGCCCACACAATCTCTCCGATCACCCAACCCAGATTACTTTAATGAATACTTGAACATCCTATCATTAAATCTATAATTTTTTATGTTGACTCATTTAATGCTGTTATCATGTCAATTCTGAGTTTTTCTCACTGTTTTCTCAAATGACTGAAGCAAAGGAAATGGGCCACATTTACCAACATATCACCATTCTGTTTTTCTTTTATGAGCACAGTTTTGTGGCTGTTACAGTGGCTGATTGCCGAGATAAAGGTATTTCAGTTTTCCTTATCCTTGTAATCATTATTTCCATATGTTACGTATGAAAGGGCTCAAAAATGCTTGTTGAATGAGTTCAGAGAATCTATATTTTATGACCAATTACTCTCAATTCATGTCACTGTTACATGTAAGCAGATACTCATAATATAGAACCTGTAACAGTACTTACCTCATATCATCAGAATAAAATGTGAGAGTGTACATGGAGCACTTAGCACAAGCCCTGGCCCATGATATACTATTAAATATTTGAACTTAGTATCTGTGTTTTGGTTTATTATTGAAGTGATTTTGTAATAGTAGCCACAGAGGACTCAGGATCTCCAAACCTCTCTGGGACTGACTTGCCTTCCTGATCACTCATGGAAAGAGAACTTTTCAAAATCTTAAATGCACGTTGGAGCCTGGATATATTTCTTCTTACTCAACAGGTATCAAAAGAGCCTATTATCAATTATACTTAAATCACAGTGACAGAACTATGGTTTTGTGTTCTCAGGGCAGGAACTCCAAATACCCTGGATATCTACAATGCAGATATTCTAAGAGTGATGATCAGAAGGTATGGCTCTCTTCCCAGACTGTTTGCCTAAAATTGCACTAATTACCTTGGTAGTATGCTCTTGTTCTCTAGAGTTCTAATCTCTACATATAAGAGTGTCAAGTAGGGGAAAAACTGGATAGGGAGGAGGAGTGTGAATATAACTCATTACTAAGAATTACTAAGAATATAATTCATTACTAAGAATTCATTAGGATCAATGAAAAAGCATTATTAAGAGAAAATGGAAATAAAACTTTGATTAGATATTTCAGTGCCATAAACCATTTTCTCTCCTGCAAGACACTAGCAGTGTGGTTGGGTAATGGACTGTAACACACATGAAACAATTCCACAGCAATATAACACTACCTACTGTAGTTCCAAAATATAAATGTTGTATTATATTCCACAATTAAAACTTAACTAAATATATAGATAATATATATGAGAATGGATCCACAAAAATCAGTACTCTTTAAAGTATAATCAGATTTCATCCTCAGAGATTGCGATTATGTAACTCTGAGCTAGAGCTGCAAGAATTCATGCTTTTAAAAAACTCTAGAGGCAATTTTGATGTGTATTCCTTATTGAGTGGCACTGAGAAAAAGACTATAATGTGAGCTGCATATGTACAATACAGAAGGTAATGTGTATGTGAAAATGATGTCCTGGATAGATAGGATTTCACTTTATGTTTCCATGGTTTCCCCAATTGGTCCTCCAAAATTACATAAATGACTAGTACATATCAAGTACTCAACTGATATTTGATTAATTAACTTTTTTAATTTTTATGTGTTAACTTTATATTTATTGAACGAGTGAAAGTGAAGTTAAATTTTAATGGGCCCACTGAGTAGACCATAGGTGAAAAAATTGATCAAATATGTTACTCACAGAAGATTTAAAAAAATCATGAAATGGGAGAACAAAAATGTAAGGATCAGGTTTATTGCATGAGATATACCAAGTTTAGATGAAATCTACAACACAGAGACTTGACGTAGGGCCAGAAAAGATACATAAATGTTTTTCACATATGCATGTGTATTATTTTAAGAGATCTTTCTGGAAGTGTTATTAAAAATTAATCTAAGATTAATTTTTGCTAATTTATTAGAAACTCATGATTTGTCCCAAACTATTAAACTCATGATTTGTCCCAAACTATTATGAAAGTTATATTAATTATTTTAGAAGATTCTAACATATGTCAGAGTGAAAAATAATGTCTTAACCAACTTTATAAAAATTTGTTTCATATTAACAGATTTTCTCCCAGTATACTGTTTAGATATATTCTGTTTGCTCTTTTTAATCAAATTGTTGCAATAAATTTCAATATAGTATCTGAATGTATGACCTGCCACCTATAACCAGAATATATTTATCATACAATATTTTCACCTAATACCCAATATACTTAAAATTTCTGAAATTAGAGCTAAATTGGATAGCTTACATTTTATAGCAATATTAGGGTCTATGGTACCCTAGGTACCAAATTTTGGTATACCCTAAGAATTCAACTTTCTATTCAAATGGAAACACCACAGAAAATCAGTCCTATAATTGTGGACAATGTGCCAGTAACTGTTGGGTAGCTTCTGCCTACTATTAGAATCGTTCAAATATGGAGATGGAAGCAAGAATCGATTAAATATCAGGCAAATATTTGATCATATTGTGAACTATGTTAATAATTTAAATTGATTTCATTCCATTCTCTTGTTGAGTTGCCTGCATGCCTTTTAAACTTGGGCACAGTGGTGGTTTGGGCTGATTTTTTTGAGAAATGTATATAATGATCTTTATTTTCTGTGTAAGTAAACAGATGATAGCCAGTGGCAAGCCTGAACAGATTTCATAATTATAGTGGAGCCCATTTTGTGATACCTTCTCACTAATGAATTAGTGAGGAAAACTCAATATATACTCAGAGTTCATCCACATTCTGTCTCTAATGCCTCAGGCAATAAACCAAATTACATTTAAATAAAATTTTTTAAAAAGCCATTCCAGATATTGCTCTGTCCTGACATGCTTTTTTTGTTTCTAAAATGCTCCAGGTGTTCATATCCTCAGAATTGTGTAAGCCAGTCTTTGATAGAAAGCTTCATTTTAGGGGGAAAAATAGCACAGGATAGAAGTGGTAATTTATTTCTGCCCAAGTCTCAGTGAAAAGTAAAAATTCATTTATGCGAAAATGAAGGTATCATCGACAATTATTTTTTCCTGAGGTATGTGTGTGTGTGTATGTATATATAAGCAAGATAGTAAGGAAATCATTTACTGATGTTTTATGGATAATCATTGCACATATTTAAGTTAAACAGGCATTCATTAAACACCTGCAAGAGATGAAGCATCTGACTCAGTACATTATACCTGCCACTGAAAAGATTAAATTCTAGTGAGAAGACAGAGAAACATGTCAGCATTGAAGAAGGACTCTTAGCCTACCTGGTAGGCTTCAGGATGATGTTTGTATGACCTTCTCTCATCAATAAGACCTATCTCAAGTATAAGTATAAAATTACTTATATAAGTTTACTATTTCTAGATTGGAAGATACACGAGGACAAAAAAACAAAAACAAAAACAAAAACAAAACCCCAAAACTGTTTTAACAGCTTTACCAGCATAGTATTTAGCACACCGTAGGCACTCTGTTAAATAAATAGGAAATCATATGAGTTCTAAGTTGTGATCAAAACATAAGTGAAATTAGTTGAGCAAAAAATGCTTGCTGGGAAGGGCAAGGTTTAAGGGAGGGAAAGAGGGGGTGGGATATCTGTGACAGTAAGTGCAGATCACACGCTAAGGTGTGAAGCTGGATGGGCATGGAGTGCTTCAGAACAGGGCATTCCTGGTCATGAAGCTGGGAAGCTGCAGGGGACCACACAGAAACATGATAGGCTATGGGTCCCTTGGCGAGGTGCTACAATTCATGTCTGAAGGAATAATATATAGGCACACCGGTTTGTACTCAGACTAGTACTACCTTCTCAAATAAACCAAAGAGCCTCAACTATTTGATCACTGATCTGAGCACACTTTCACAAGGAGCCGGGATGATCTCCAGATAAACAATGGATAGAACCCAACAATTGAAAGCTTTTTTCCCTGCCTGTCAGGACAAGATGAAGCTTTACAAGTTTCTCACTATAGAAGTAATAACATCAAATCTGTGGTTCAGTTTATTTTTGTTGTAGAAGTTTGATGAGAGTTACTGAATGCAGATACTGAATGTAATAATTTATATGAAATATGAATATTCTTAATAAGGAAAAATGCCATATTCAGTCTTGTAACTTGATTAATGTATTCATTTGGTATTTTATTTTAGACTTAATTTTTTAACATTATATTCATGGGTTTACATTTCTTCTCATTTTTACTTTCTTCTAGTAGGACTCGTAGTTTATTTTCATTCCACAAAAGTTTTTTTCTCTTTATACACTCAGTAGGATTTCCAGGCATTGGACTTCCCTTCTGGAAATTGGGTTAAATATTTTAATACCTAAGGTCTCTTATATATGGCTTACTCCTTTAAGTCTTCTGACATACTGCTCTTATACTATACTTCACCTGTCCTAGATTAAAACCGAGTTTATTTTGGGCTTAATTCGTTGATTAGTATTGATTTATAGAGACAAATAAAATACATCATTTTTAACTAATTCTCTATAATCATTTTCATTTTACATACCTGGAGATAATGAGATAAATTCATTAATATTACCTCCATTTTAAATTTTTTTCTTCCTTGAATATAAAGTTATCTGTTTATATTTTAAAGAAAGGTTTACTATATATTTTAACTTTCAGATATGCTTAATTTTATTCCAATGCATTTATCTTTCAGATAGTTTTAATGAGAGGGAAGGCAACTGCCTATATGCATTGATTTTTTTCACTAAAACTTTTAAAAAATTGAAGAGAAAGATATTGTCATACAAAAATATATTGCATGGAAAACTAAAACCAAATACACAAAGACTGTCCAACAAAGGATAATAAAGCAGAGGTTAAGAAATTGATTTCACAATTTTCTTATATTTATCACTTCACAAATACACCAAGACCATGTCAACTTAAGAAAACCTATGGTCAGACATCCAATAGTTTATAATTTTTTTACCTTCTGACATCCGATGTGACTGATCTTTTTCATCCAGCCCCACGCACACAAAAGGTATATATCTTTAGGTAAGATTTCCAAAGCAGAGAGTTTCCATTTTTCTACTTAAAGAATTCCAAATATACATCCCTAATTAACTAGTTTCATATCATTTATCAAAGAATTTTCCCCATAATCATGTTAACAATATCATCTACTTAAATGTCAGCCTTGTTGATTCCTCCCTCAACAAATTTTTCAATGCCTTTGAATATAATAAGATTTAAGTAATCTGTTTCTTATCATACTTCCACACACTAATTTTAGCATCATTGATAAATCTTGATGGCAATATCAACTTCTCTTTAGGCATTTACCTAATGGTAATTTTCTTTTTTCCCTGTCCCTTCCACATGCTACTTTAAGAAAGAGCTGCTCTTCTCCTCTGTTTGTTTGTTAATTTATTTATTTATTTTAAAGATTTTATTTATTTATTTGATAGAGAGGAGAGAGATCACAGTAGGCAGAGAGGCAGGCAGAGAGAGAGGGGGAAGCAGGCTCCCCGCTGAGCAGAGAGCCCGATGCGGGGATGATCCCAGGACTCTGTGAACACAGCCTGAGCCTAAGGCAGAGGCTTTAACCCACTGAGCCACCCAGGCGCCCCTCTCCTCTGTTTATTTAATTTTTAATTATTCATTTTTAAAAGAAAGATTGTGAATATTTAAATTAGCCCACAGCTTATCCATAATCTGCATATCCATAATTTATCATAAACTATCCATAAATTAATATTATTATTTATTTTCCTGATCGAATTGTCTCAGGTTTGGCTGCTGCTTCATGTTGGTGCTTGTCTCTTTTTTAGCGACTATATATTTTTGACCACTTCATTAATTAGCATCATCAGCTGTTCTAGGCTCATCTTGTATTTTCCCTAACCTCACTCTGAAATGAAAGATTTTTATAAGGAGTCTTGATATTTTTTCAATTGGCAAATAATACTTAGAAACCAAGGTTTAGACAGTATGTGTGCTCACTAGTGCTAGATACTAAGTCTTATATGCTAACATACATATATCTATGTGTTATCTATCCATTTGTGTGTGTGTGTGTGTGTGTGTGTGTGTACACTGATAGCTCTAATTCCAATCTATCAGTCACTGCAAGGATCATTTTATCCTTCTTCCTTTCCTTATTTGTAATTCTCCACTGATACTATAAAACCTGGTTATCATTATGCATATATTTACTTACTGTAGTAATACACATAAACAAACATCATGTACATGTACGAAGGATTTCACAACCACAAATAAGTTCCCCCGTAAGAAACACATGTATCAACTAGAGAAAAATATCTGTGTATATTTTGTTCAATATTAAAACCTTAAAATATACAAAGTACTGTTTTTCAAAATTATATAGGTTAGTTCTTCCCAAACCTCTTCACTATATTTTGTCATTCACTTATAATGCAATTAAGTTCCTTTGTTACTGTGTGTGTTCAATTCTGGATGGATCCTTTCCCTCATCCTTGTTGACTTTAATTATTTACACATGGAAGGTGCAAGGATACGGGAAACATGAATATGGTTCTAACACTAACTGCAATGCAAGTGGGACATACCTAAGTTGTGTATATAATTTCTTTAGGTAAGGTATAAATAGTTCGTTTAGTATTACCAAATTTCCCTCCAGAAGGGGTGTATCAAATTGCATTTCTACCAGCAATATTTGAATATGCTTGTTTCCCTACAACCTCATAAATGCCATAGTTTTGAATTTTTTTTTTATTTTTTTTTATAGATTTTTATTTATTTGACAGAGAGAAACAAAGCGAGAGAGGGAACACAAGCAGAGGGACTGGTAGCGGGAGAAGCAGGCTTCCTGCAGAGCAGAGAGCCCGATGCGGGGCTCAATCCCAGGCCCCTGGGATCTGACCTGAGCCGAAGGCAGACGCCTAACGACTGAGCCACCCAGGTGCCCCCATAGTTTTGAATTTTTACCAATCTGATAGATTAGAGAATTTGAGACTTTTCCTTTTAAGGACCATTTCTACTGCTTTTTATGTGTGTTTGTGAATTTCCTGTTTCATGGCTTTTTTTCCACTTTCCTTTTTTTTGGTTTTTGTTCCCATACCTATCAGTTTTTAAGATTTTCTTGTATATTAGAGGTATGAAGACTTCCAGTTAATAGTTTAATTATTTTCTTCCATTTTTCCACTTCTGATTTTGATTTTGATATTATTTGGATGCAATGTACTTAAAATAGTAAACTATATCAAGCTTTTATTGTTCTTGAATATTGAGCAAGAGCTCAAAATCCTTTACCTACACCGATGTTAAAGAGCAACTCACCCATGATTGTTGTACCTGCATGGTTTAATGTTTTTACCTTAGATCTGTAATCTATTTGCAGTTTATTCTTTGTGTGGTATGAGATATGGGTCACACAATTCATTGAAGAATAGGTTTTTTGCCCAAAAATATGAGATTTCACCTATATGGTATCCAAAATCTCCATATATTTTGGTCTACTTCTGGGCTTTTTACCTAAATCTAATAACTTATATCCTTTCTTTATATTGCTACTTAATTTTCAATTGTAGATACTTTGTAGCATGTTTTAATATCTCGTAGGTCTAGTTCCTCCTTGTAGGTTTTCTGAGTATCTTCCTATCTATTCTTTCATGCTTGTTTTCTTATATGAAATTCAAAGTTTACTTGTTCAACCCCCATAAAAATTGTTATATTTTTTAGGATTAAGTTTAATTTACAAGTTAATATATGGAGAACTGGTATCTTTACAATGTTAACTTATCCTACTTATGAACCAGGAATGTCTTTCCATTTTCTCAGTTCATTTTTATGTCTTTCAGGAGTATTTTAAAAACTCCTTCATAAATGTTTGAACATTTCTTCTTAAGTTTATTCCTACACATTTGATCATCTTCAATATTATTGTTAATGGAGACAGCTTCAGTACAATGACCTCTAAATTCTTATTAGGTTTGTGTATGAAAGCTATTGATTACTGTATTAGTTTGCTAGAGCTGCTTTAAAGTACACAAACTGAAAGGCTTAACAAAATAAATTAATTGTCTCAGAGTTCTGGAGACTAGAAGCTTAAGATCAAGGTGTCCTCAGGTTTGGCTCCTTCTTAGGCTGCTGAAGGAAAATTGCTATATGCCTCTCTCCTATATTGAGAAATTTGTTATTTTTATGTTTAAAATTAGAATGAGCATTATAGAATTTTTAATAAAGGTAGTGAAGTAAGAATTGCTTTTTAGAGAATTGAAGAGAAGGAATTAAAGTTTGTAGGCAGAGGGAACAGTTAGATTACAGCTTCCAAGTGAAATAGTATGAGTATCTGTAGGTAATATATCCTAGCAGTTCTTATGAAAAAATAATAGAAGCCTTGTTTGCAGACTGGGTGTGAGTAGAAATCGGAAGTAAGCCTTGGATGACAACCTGGGTGCTATAAGAACAATCAGGGCAGCTTACAAGGTGAATCAATCTGGGGGTAAATGGTAATGAATTTAGTTTTGTCCACCAGTTCAATATTTAGTTGAATAGAAGGATGTGTATGGTTTTTCGAAGAGGTGGCATAAAATAAAAAGAAAATAAAAGAAAGTCAAGAAAAGAGGTCAGAGAAGTAGACACTGCTACTTAAGACTTAAGGAGTAAAGGGCTCCAGGAAATGACATGGATGAAGGGAAAGAATGTGATTTCAAAGCAAGTTCCACAGTAATGGTCCGCAGTAATGAACAAATGAAAAACAGAAAGTTCCACTGGACTTTATGATATATTACAAAATGTTTATGTTGAAATGGTGAAAAACCTGTACTGCTGGGGATATAAAAGTTGATTGATGACTACTGGGGAAATATAAGGTAAGAAGGTGGAAATATTTATATATATTATATAAAAATATAAGGTAAGAAGGTGCCTTTTAAAGAAATTTAGCCTTTGAGGAAGGGAAGCATTAGTCAAAGAGACTTAAGTAGTAAGAAAGGAATGATATTTTGTAACTAAAAGAAAACTGAAAAATTTAATCAAATGGGTAAAAGGATCTAAGTTTAAGGTTTCATGTTGGTAATGATTGAAAAGGATGTTTGTCATGCCCTTTGCAATTTACGACAGTGAAACTCTACATGGCTGTAGTCAAAATAAGAGAAAAACGGGATCTTCACTAAACAAAGGTATAACATTTTTGGAATAATTTAAATGTGCAAATAAATAATTGCTATCAGTTGTGATTTTTTTAATAAAACTTAATGAGATTAATATAGAGTAAGACTAATACTTAGTCAAACCACTGACAGAATGAATTAGTACTCAGGTACAAAATATTTCAATTATGCTTTCAAAATTAATGACAACTAATAGTTTATTATAAATTTAAATAAATATGTGAAGCAAAAGCTTTTGAAAGTATGATCACTTACACATTCTGCCCCCAGAATTTAGTTGAAAAAAATGAAGATTAAGGAAACAAGAGGTAGAGACAGACAGATAGATACACACACAGAAGGGGAAAGAGGCACAGGCTAAGGGCTATGTCACCCTAAAACAACGGCCATAGTAGAATACCACAGAAGTAGACATAAAATTCTCAAGAATAGTCTTTAGTTGTCATGCACATGCTCTTTATTGTTTTTTCTCTCTCCACCTCTTCCACTCTGCTTCCTTCCTATCTCACCTTAAAAAAAAAAAGTCATTCATTCTGAAAATACTTGCACTGGCCTGATGTTAGGAAAAGGTCCCTTGTCATGTGTTTGTTGGCAATCTCTATGTCTTCCTTTGAAAAATGTTTATTCAGGTTCTCTACCCATTTTTTTTATAGAAGATTGTTTGGTTTTGGTGTTGAGTTGTGTATTTTATACATTTTGGATATTGACCCCTTCACGCACATATTATTAGTAAATATCTCCCATTCAGTAGGTTGTCTTTTTGTTTTGTTAACAGTTTTCTTCAGTCTGCAAAAGGTTTTTATTTTGATGAAGTCCCAATAGTATATTTCTGCTTTTGTTTCCCTTGCCTTAGGAGACAGATCTAGAAAAATGTTGCTATGTCCGATGTCAGAGAAATTACTGCCTGTGCTTTCCTGTAAGATTTTAATGGTTTCAGGTCTCACATTTAGGTCCTTCATTCATTTTGAGTTTATTTTTGTGTATGGTGAAGAAAGTGGTCCAGTTTCATTCTTTTGCATATTGCTGTCCAGTTTTCCCAATATTTATTAAAGAGACTATCTTTCCCCCATTGTATTTTCTTGCCTTCTTTGTCACAGATTAATTGACCATATAATTGTTGGTTTATTACTCACAGTTCTGGAGGCTGAAAGCTTGAGGTCAGAGCACCAGCATGGTCCAGTGAGGGCCCTCTTTCAAATTTCACACTTCTTTTGTTCTCAGATGGCATTGAGGGAAATGGAGAGTTCTTCAGCCTCTTTTATAAGGGCAATAATCACATTCACAAGGGCAGAGCCACCTAATCCCCTCCCAAGACCTCAACTTTCTTGGGGGTTAGGTGTCAACATATAAATTTTGTAGGGGTACATTCAAACTTTGGCATAATTTATATTTTTCTTATTACTAATGTTGAGATAGACTCCATCAGATGTGATTACTTTGATGAGGGAGTAAATTATAAAGGATGTCATTATGTTGATTGGCCAGTTAAGGACTTTGCATAATTTGGAGTATAAAGTATTTCAGACAAAAGCCATTGTGATATAAAAAAATTCCCAACTTAACTTGGAAAAATAGAAGTTGAATAATGGGACATAAGAATATAATCAGAACTGAAAATGACATTCCGATTGGTCTCAAATTATTGTTTTTTCATTTTAAAATGTATTTGCATAGAGTTGAATCAAGCAGTCTCTTAGGACTCCTTTAATTACCTATTTACATGAGTATTTCCCACATATCATTTCTTATTTTATGTATCTGTACTTGCTCCCACATTCTCTTGATTCAATTAACTAGTAGTTTTTCTGTTTCACTGTTGTTTTTCCCCAAAATCAGCTTTGAAATGTATTTCAACCACTTTCTTTTCTTTTTTTTCTAATGTGATAGCATATAATGTTTTATTTTTTCTCAAATACTTGCATTTTACCTTTTCAGTGTTCCAAGATTCATTGTTCATGCACCACATCCAGTGCTCCATGCAATATGTGTCCTCCTCAGTACCCACCACCAGCCTCACCCAACCTCCCACCCTCTCCTCTCCAAAACGCTTGGCTTGTTGCTCAGAGTCCAGTCTCTCATGGTTCATTTACCCCTCCAATATCCCCCCATTCACCCTTCTTGTCCTTCTCACAATGTCCTCCATGTTTTTCCTTATGCTCCACAGGTAAGTGAGACCATAAGATAATTGGCTCTCTCGGCTTGACTTATTTCACTCCACATAATCTCTTACAGTCCCATCCATGTTGATACAAAAGTTGGGTATTCATCCTTTCTGATGGAGGCATTATATTCCATTGTATATATGGACCATATCTTTATCCATTCATCTGTTGAAGGGCATCTGTGTTCTTTGCACAGTTTGGTGATTGTGGCCATTGCTGCTATGAACATTGGGGTACATGTGGCCCTTCTTTGTACTGCATCTGCTTCTTTAGGGTAAATACCCAGTAGTACAATCGCAGGGTCATAGGGTAGCTCTATTTTTTATTTCTTGAGGAATCTCCACACTTTTCCAAAGTGGCTGCACCAACTTGCATTCCCACCAACAGTGTAAGAGGGTTCCCCTTTCTCCACATCTTCTCCAACATTTGTTATTTTTCTAAAAAAGATTTTATTCATTTATTCGACAGAGAGAGAGAGAGATATCACAAGTAGGCAGAGAGGCAGGCAAAGAGTGAGGGGGAAACAGCAGGCTCCCTGCTGAGCAGAGAGCCCGATGCGGGGCTCGATCCCAGGACTCCGAGATCATGACCAGAGCCGAAGGCAGAAGCTTTAACCCATTGAGCCACCCAGGCACCCCCAACATTTGTTATTTACTGTCTTGTTGATTTTGGCCATTCTAACTGGTGTAAGGCGGTATTTCAGTGTGGTTTTGATTTGAATCTCCCCGATGGCTAAAGATGATGAACACTTTTTCATGTGTCTGTTAGCCATTTGTATGTTTTCTTTGGAGAAGTGTCTGTCTATGTCTTCTGCCCATTTTTTGACAGGATTATCTGTTTTGTGAGTGTTGAGTTTGAGGAGTTCTTTATAGATCTTAGATATCAGACCTTTGTCTGTAGTGTCATTTGCGAATATCTTCTCCCATTCTGTGGGTTGCCTGGTTTTTTTGTTGACTATTTCCTTTGCTGTGCAGAAGCTTTTTATCTTGATGAAATCCCAAAAGTTCATGTTCGTTTTTGTTTCCTTTGTCTTTGGAGACATGTCCTGAAAGAAGTTGCTATGGCTGATGTCGAAGAGGTTACTGCTTATGTTCTCCTGTAGGGTTTTGAGAGATTCCTGCCTCATGTTGAGGTCTTTTATCCATTTTGAGTTTATCTTCATGTATGGTGTAAGAGAATGGTCAAGTTTCATTCTTCTACATATAGCTTTCCAATTTTCCCAGCACCATTGGTCTCAAATTCTGAAAGTGTATTGTTGCGTTAGCATACACACATATACACACACACTCTCTCTCTCTTTCTCTCTCTCTCTCCAATAAATAAATAAATAAATAAATAAATAAATAAAAGCAAGCTTTAGAAAAATCTACTATGTCCTAAGCTGTGTATGGCGGAGTGAAGAAGGCAAAGTTTCTGCTTTTATGGAGCTTACAATCTTTAGTTCCTCCCAAGAGGGTTATGAGCAAGTGAGCAAATAAATTTTGTGAGTGTGCTTCATAAATTGTAAAGTGATAATTAAATGTTTCTTGTCATTAAGGAAACATGTGAGGCAAATGTAAAAAGTTTCCACCTAGAGAAGGTGCTTGATACAGATCAGTTTCCAACTTCAATTTTATGGTTTTCAAAGTATAATTAAATATTTATTAAAAGATGTAACAAATATTTGCTGAACTCAAACTAAGTACCATATAATATTCTAGGAAGAGGGCAAGAGGGATCAATTATGCCTCTTGGATTCTGAGTTCAATTGGTAGGTGGTTAATGATTCACACTACAGAGATCAGAATGAAAGGCACAGATTTAGATAAAAGATTATATATATATAGCCTTATTATGATGCTTGAGTTATCTAGTTGACAACAAAGCAATGAAGTTGTTACTGGGTATTTTGTTACATATCTGAGCACATTGGAAAAATCTTTGCTAAAAATACAAGTATGTGTATGCATAGGAATATGATATGTGTGAAGGGAAAGTATGAAAACATGAACCATACATATATGAAGTTTTACTGTTATGGAAAGCAAAGAAATGGAAAAACATCTGGATTTTTAATTGATGTCAAGGGGAGACTTAAAGTTTTTGCATATAAAAAAAGGCTTTCAGAGAACTTACTTGTTTACTATTGTCAGTGTTGTTTTCCTTTGTTAATATAGTTGAAGCAATGCATAAATTGCTTATTAGCAAATGTTCATAAATAATGTAAAGTTTTTGACTACAAATATTGTATGGTTCAATCAATACTCCAGCTGAAACAAATTATCCTAGATTAGCATCTGATTGTCTTGGTTTTTCCTAAATTGCTACCTTAAATTTTAATGGACTCTGGAAATGAAATAGGACTTTAGAAATAAACAGGAACAGGTAGATTTTAACTGTGTGTTTTTCCTTATTATTTCTCCCTTCCTTTAGTGTCTGTGACCACCATCTGCTCAGCTTCTTATTACATTTATCTGTTTTCCTTTCTAATGTGACTCAAGATTCAATTATGATCTCACTTTAATTAAAAAAGCAAGAACTTTATGAACATTATCATTAATGCTAAATGATAATTTTCTTGGTGCGTATATATTTCACTTGAAAATGACCACAGATACTCCAACAGCAGTTTCTCTATAAAGAAATACATTCATAAAGAAAAACAGAATATACTGAATCCTACCTAAGAATTTAAACTAATTACTGTCAATTGAATTTAAGATGTAGTTATATGGCAGATGTTGGCAGTGTAGGAGTTGTTCATCTATTATGCATACACTTCTGGTTTTGCTGTGTGATAGGTTTAGGCTAGTCAACCATCCAGGTTTTCTGAGGACTGGAGTTTGAGTCCTAAAAGCCTGATACTGGAAATCTCTCAGTTTTAGGCAAACTATTGCAGCTGGTCACCACACATTCTACAGAGCACTTTTAAAGAAAAAAATATACAAATGGCTAACAAATATTTTAAAGACTCTATTTAAACATTAGTAATCTATTCAGTATATTACAGTTACATAAATTTTGAGGAAAAAAGTCTATGACACCTATATAAAAACTTGCTTCAAACCTGTCTTAAAAAGTGTATTGGCTCAAAGAAAGTAATTACTGCTTTATAACAAAGATGTATGATACAGTCAGGTGATTTTATTTTTCTAACCTACTGTCTCCAAGCCTAGGCCGAATCAATATGTCTCAATTTGTTTTCAACTTTAAGGCTTTTGCAACTAATGCAACACCAGAGTGCAAACCAAAAAAACCAAAACCAAAAAAACCCAAACTTCTGAAGTTTTTAAATTTGGAGTGTTTAGAGAAGGGGTGTATTCTACAGACATCGCTCTAAAGACATAAAAAAGCTTTTTTTCACCTTGCAAATGAAGCAGGAAATTCCACAGTGGTTGCTGAAATGTTACTTACATCTTTCCTCAACAGCATCTATCATCTCAGATGTGATTATAAATATTCAAGAATTTGTCAATCTCAGCGTTCCATTCTTGATTCTCATCCCCCCCGCTTTTTTTTTAAGATTTTATTTATTCGTTTGACAGAGAGAGATCACAAGTAGGCAGAGAGGCAGGCAGAGAGAGGGGGAAGCAGGCTCCTCTCTGAGCAGAGAGCCTGATGCGGGGCTCGATCCCAAGATCCTCAGATCATGACCTGAGCCAAAAGCAGAGGCTTAACCCACTGAGCCACCCAGGCGCCTCTCTTGATTCTCACTTCTGAGAAAGATCACCTTTCACAATATAGTGAATTTCAATAAAACCCCAGGACATGTAAAAAAAAAATGGGAAAAGGTGATGATAAGCAAAAAGCTTAAGTGAGACCTCTTTTATAAAAATTTTGGAGACAGACAATAGCATAAAGATAATTAACCTGTTTTTTGGAGATACCAGACTGAAAATTATTAAAGAAAAGAAAAATCTTACTGCTGGAACACTTGGAGGATTGTTTCATCTGTCTTTCAGGGCAAAGCCCATTATCAAACATACTATAAAGCATTCCAACTGGACCCAAATAAAAATTCAAGGTTGTCAGAATACTATCGTTATATGCAAAACTTATCTAAAGTAGTCAAATAAGCTACAAAATCAAAGCACTCTACATACTAATTCTAAACTCAGTCTCTGTGGCACTATCCACCTTATGCTTCAGTTAATAATGCCTTCCTCATTCTGCTCCTACTATATTTATCAGTTCTAACTACCCTTCTGTCTAGCCTTCCTCCAGTGTCTGCAAACCATCTTGATATCTCCCTCACTCCTATGCCATTTCCCTCACAGCCCTATGCTAAATGAAATGTTCTGAAATTTTAGTATGACTTTATAATTTACTACTTCTCTTTATACATTATACATGTATCCAATGATACATATGTATATCATCAGCTAATAATAATAATAATAATAGTTAATTTTCATTGAGTACTTTTTACACATCAGGCACTGTGCTAAACACTTACATTTATTATTTTATTAAAAAGAACACTTCAAAGGCTCAGATGGTTAAGTGTCTGCCTTTTAGCTCACATGATGATCTTCAGGTTCTGGGTAACCAGTGAGGAGTCTGCTTCTCCCTCTGCCACTGCCTCTCCCCTCATTCATGCTCTCTTTCTTTCTCAAATGAATAAAAAAAAAAATCTTAAAAAAAAAAAAAAAAGCTTCAAGGCAGTTTTTATTATATATCCTATTTTACATATGAGAAAACCAGAGGCTCAGAGAAATAATCATTTGCCTCATTCAGAAAACTAAAAATGGTGGGGCACCTGGATGGTTCAGGTGGTTAAGCATCCAACTCTTGATTCTGGCTCAGGTTTTGATCACAGGGTCATGAGATCAAGCCCTACATTGGGCTCTGTGCTGGGTGTGGAGTCTGCTTAAGTTCCTCTCTCTCCCCCTTGCTTTGCCTCCTCTCTCTCTCTTTCACTGAAAAAAAAATACAAGATTTTACTATATGGGACTAATAACTGTAGTATCGGTATATTATTTTCACTTCTTTAGTCAAGAAAACATTCCATTCCATACAGGTTTCTTTGGATGATTTCTAAAGATCTACTATCCAAAAATTAGAAAGGGCAGCATGACTAGAATACCAGTCTACCTATTTGCCAGTCCTCTAAGCAAAAGTTTATCCATCTTTTTGGACAAACACTACGGAGAAAGTGGTAAATTAGAGGAAGATCTTGTTCACAAGCCAACTTCAGAGAATCCAGAATCTTCCCAAACCGTGTCCTTTAACTCCTCACAATAAGAGCTTAAAAGTCTCTCAGATTGCCCTGGAATAAACAGACTTTTAAAATTATAAACAAATAAGTATCTATGCCAGTATACACATTGTTTGTGTGTACAGAATTAGAAAATTGGTAGGATTGGTAGGATTTAAATTAGAAAAATAATAGGTTGATAAGAAGATATGCAAACAGATAGGTAGATACAAAAATAATTGAGTGCTTCTAAAAATTGGCAGTGATTATGACACTACACAGGGTAGCAAAACTGGTCCCAGGAGAACAGGGAAGGAGAGAAAAAAGGAAGGGAGGAGGGAAGGGACGGAGGGTGGGAGAGAGAGGTGAGAAAGGAGGGAGGGGGGAGGGAAGAAAAGACCTATAAGTCACAGAGAGAAAAAAATCACAGTATGCATTTAGGAAGCACTAAAAATGCAGCACTATTAAAAGCATGCTTCGGGTATTGATTCCTATTACTGTCTAAACTTGGCTGAGAATACCTACTGATTTAACTTCAGTTTTTATTCAGTGAGGCAATTGGTAGAGAGTAAAACTTATGTATAAAATACTTTCTTATATGAAAGGAGTAGCCATGGGAAGAGTGTGCATTTCTGAAGTTCTATCTTCTCACTACCCCTCTGAGTATTTCCAAAGCTGCTTCAATTTGCTATACTGATACTACAGTTACTTATTTTTCTGTCAACTTTCTGTTACTGTCATAATCTCACATTTGTAACAAAGCACATGTGATTCCCAGTGTTACATATTTTATGGCTTTTTGTTGCCTTGTGTATATGCTCAATAATCATTGTTTTTCTCAAATTTATTTCCTTTTTGCAGTTCTGGCCAGAGAGACGAGTATTATTTTTCTTCAGTCAGTTAGGGCTGCATTTGCTTCTTGTCTTAGTATGCACGCTTTGAGATCATTCTGTATTATTCCTTCTTGATGGATTTTCATATACATCTCTTCAGTCATTTTCATTCTCTTGTGTGCTTGTCCCTTGTCCCAGCATTCTCTTTGTACTTTACACTCTTTCCCTCTATTGGCTAGTTTTTCTTTGAGGACATTTATTTCCTATCTATAAAATCCATCTATCCTAAAGCCATTTCTAATTCCCTACAAAACTGAAATCTATTCCACCTCTGCCTCAAGCTACATTTTTAGCTTTATGTTCCTCCACGCCTCAGCCTAAACGAGGTACAAGTAGATAATGAACTCTGACCAAATCTCAAGGAGGGCTTATGTGGCAAAGCAGATTGTGTCCCCATTTCCCGAGGTAACAGTAGCCAGGAGACTCTCTACTAATATAAAATAAAACAAGTGGGGAAAGAGTCACTGGCATCTAGGCAGTGCTCATAAAACTTGGGAGAGAACTCTGCTTGAGATCATTTCTTCTCTCTTGACAATTACACTGATTACAAAACATCACAAATACCAAAACCTATTATTAGAGACACAGACTCTAAAACCACCTCGCAAAAGGAAATAGCAAGGTGGTTATCACAATTTACTTCCTTTTATTTTTTCTTTTTGTTTTCAATTTCATAAATTGTATTTTAATCTTGCTTCCCATATTTTCCTAAGATCTCTGCGATACAGGAAGCAAGATAGAAACACAATTACAAAGATAGTAATGAGAATTACTCTTTCAGGCATTCTCCATGAAACATACTCACAAATAAAAACTAGTAGAAAGGCAAATAAATAGTGAATGATAGCCACATTCTATCTAACTCTTCAAAGATTGATAACTCTACCCTTATGAAGATTACCAGGAACAGTTAACAGACTATTTCTGCTTTCTTGTTTCACAATGAAGACTAAGTACACAAATTTAAGTGTATTTTTGAAATATATTAAACCACTTCTGCTAATGTTTCCCTGTTTTTCCTTTAAATTCCTGCTTCCTAATTATCCTCTGAGATAAGATATAAGTAGATGACAGATAAAATGGAGAGTATAAGAGAGAGTTATTATGCTTTCCAAAGCAAACAGATTTTTAAAAATGCATCGATACATGCATTTATCTTCCTTTATCCACCCAAATTTCTTATTTATTAGTTTATGACTGACAAATACTTCAGAGAGATTTTTCTCAGAATAATCCATTCAGGAATGTTCTACATATTGGAATAGGGCCTTAAATCAAGATAAAGCATATCATTAAAAGTCTGAACTTGAATTGGGTCTCAGCAATCTCGACTTCAAATCCTTTCTTTAATTGCCTGGTACAGGACTTCTGAGAAGTTTTTTTTTTTAAGATTTTTATTTATTTATTTGACAGAAAGAGAGAGAGAGAGAGAGAGAGAGAGAGAGATCATAAGTATGCAGAGAGGCAGGCAGAGAGAGGGAAAAGCAGGCTCCCTGCTAAGTAGAGAGCCCAATGCAGGGCTCGAGCCAAGGACCCTGAGATCATGACTTGAGCAGAAGGCAGAGGCTTTAACCTACTGAGCCACTCAGGCACCCCATTTTGAGAAGTTTTAAAAAACGTAATGAAAGAAAAAGATATCATATTTCATTATTCTATAATTTGTATGACAGAATTTTCTTGTCCTAACATTATTTCATCACATACAAAGTTAACACTCTCTTGTTAGTAGTAGATATATCTTACGGGAGGATAAACAGAAATGTGCTTATTCCTCTCTATAGTTGAGTCTGGATAAAATAATGATTTAGTAGAGATTCATTGAGGAATTAATTTTCAAAAGAGCTTGTCTTCATGGTTTAATTCTTAAATAATATTAGTGCTACTGTGACTTGATTGTAAAATTACTAGAAGTGAATTGTGTAAATGACTGCTTGAAATAATTGTGTCCACTGACATGCCTCCTGAGAGAATTGAAAATACCCTCAGTTGGATTTGAAGTGTAACTTTTTTTCCAAAAGTACACTTATTCTTTCCAATTCTAAAATAAAATGAAGTGCCATGATTTTCACTAAGTGCTACATCTGAGTAATGATATGAGATGTAAAAGACAACACAGATGATTTGAAAGCATCCTTAGGAAATTTTTAGAAGATGGTCATGCTGCTGAAGATTGCTGAGTGTGCTGTAACAAAGTAAAAAAAAACAAAATCACTAATATAATCAAATAAGACTGTACACAGTTATACCTGCAATGCTTGTGGGTAGAGGAGGCAGAGTATTATTTGGCAATCCCCATACCATAAAAGAACAAATGACTAAAATTAATTAACATGTATCAGCTTTTGGGAAATAAAATATTACCTCATTTAGAACTGTGGCACATCGGAGCATGACAAATGTAACCAATCCTTAGATCTTTTTTGACCCAGAAGTACACATATTTCCAAGTTGATAGGCTTTATTTAGACATAGAAGAGAACCACCATGATTAAACAGGATTGATTTTTTTAAGCTTTTAATTTCTTCTGAATTAATTAAAAAGTGCTTTGTAACTACATGATTATACAATTTACCAAAAGATATTACTCAAAATAATCCCATTTATACTCATTACATGCTTTCTTAAAACATTTGTTTACAACCTAAATGTAAGCTTAATATGTAGAGATATTGTCTATCTTTAAAATAAAATACCTTATTTCTGATTATATAAATAATATATGCTCATTATAAGGCAAAATAAAGTTTAGATAATATAAAAAAGCTTAGGGTAAAACATGACAGTTATGTGAAAAACAAGAAAAATCTCACCGCTTCACATCCATTACCAATGACATTTTATGGTCCTACTCTTTCACGCATTTTTAATTTAATTATGTATGTATATAAATGCACTACTATTAAAGTTGGTTCATATAATTTAAATTTGTTTTTTCTTGTGGGCAGTTGTGGCCCCTGGTATTCATATCTTCTATAGTCTCCTCTTCCCCTTGAGTGGGAGCAAGACCATTCAAGATGGTGGAATATCCCTTCTGTAATTACAATACAAATCTGTTGACTTTAGGTGAAGCAAAAGAGAGATAATTTGGGTGGGGCTAACTCAATAAACTGAACTTTCTGAGGGAATGTGAAGCATCAGAGAGATGCTGTCCTGCTAGACCCAAAGAAAAATCAAACTGCCACCATATTAGGAGCTGCTTGTTAAGACACATGGCAAGGAAATACGGGCAACAGCTAGGACCTGAGGGAGCCCCCAGCTTACAGCCAGCAACAAGAAGGGATCTTAGTCCTACAACCGTAAGGAACCGAATTCTGTCAACATTCATGCCAGAACCTTCTAAAAGGACCTCAAACACCAGAAGGCAGCAAAGCAGCAAGCAAAACCTTGATTGCAGCAGAGGACCTTAACTAACTCTCACCCCAACTATGAATCACAGAATCTGTGAGACAATAAAATGGTGGTATTTTAGGCCATTAAGTTCAGTGATTTGTTATGCAGCAAGAGAACGTTAATACAACAGATTTTGACAAGAATTTAATTGTTTATTCTGTCTTACTTTGACGCTTGCCTATTCTGCTGGTTACTATCCAAAATACCCACAAAATATATAATCATTTAAATACCTATACTTTAAACTGGTCATTTCGTAGAAATGTATCATTATTTTACAAAAAAACAGTTCATTTATACATAACTCTCTCATCCCTCTTTTCACATTTAAAAGATACATCACTGCAATGCTTCTGAGAAAATGTAAGACAGCTCTAACTCATTTCTTTGGTTGTAAGATATTCCACAGTATGGCACATGATATTCAAATATTCCCTTGTTCAGATTGTTTCTAGTTTGCATGAGAAACAATGCTGTAATAAATATGTCTGTTCCTATAATGTAACATATTGGTGGCTTAATTTGCATAGGAAAGAATCTCATGAGTATGATATCTGATTCAGTGACCATCAGCAATTTTTACTTAATAGGTAAGGTCTGATAATATTCCAAAATATGTGAAAACTATTCATGTTTCCAACCACAATGTATTACAGCATGATAGCTCTAAGTATTCTTATATTTAAAGTTTAGAAATTCCAAGCAGTGAATAAGAGGTCTTACAATACAATGCATTTCCCTGTTATTGTTGTATAATATTGTTTTATAATTATTCATCATTTATATTTTCCATTATTTGAAAGCCTATCTTTTTATTGTGTTTTGTTTCCATCAAATATCTTTTGAGTTTTTATTTCATTAATTTCAAAGATTATACATTATAAACTATCTGACCTAGAGTTGCAATATTTTTTCCATGAACTTATGTTTACTTTGTTAATGGTATAATTTCTTTTTTTTTTAAGATTTTTTATTTATTTATTTATGTCAGAGAGAGAGAACACAAGCAGGCAAAGAGGCAGGCAGAGGCAGAGGGAGAAACAGGCTCCCCACAGAGCAGAGGGCCCGATGTGGGACTCGATCCCAGGACCCTGAGATCATGACCTGAGCCAAAGGCAGCTGCTTAACCAACTGAGCCACCTAGGCATCCCTTAATGGTATAATTTCTATAAAAATATTTTTCATAGATTAAGTTTTAATTTTTTTATTTTAACATAGATAAAACTTCCCTCCAAGAATTTCTTTCATTTTTTTAACTGAAGTCCTTAATCCATCAAGCTATTTTTTAATATATCTGACTTAATACTCAAACTATATTTTCTGCCAGAAGACTAACCACTTGTGCCAGCAATTTTTACTAAATAATTCATTTCTCCACTAAATTGAAATATCAGATAGACATGAATTTTTTTAGTAACACTGCTAAAAAGGTAGAAGAATCATCAAAATTTTAAAGAATTTATAAAGTTTTTAAAAAGCTATACAATCCTAAGTAATTGACAATTATTGAAAATAGTTATACAATCAATATGGGAGACTCTTAAAATATCTTATTAATAATTTATGATTACTATAATTAAACTATTTTATGTCAATAGGTCTCAATGAGATAGAGAGCATTATTTTTTATCACATTAATTTGCTTGAAAAATTCTACTTTTGATTTTTATATTCACATATTGTTAACTCTGTGACAAATCTAAGGTTAGTAACATGCAAAATAATTGGACTCATTTTCCGTGAGGCAGGAATCAGTAGAAAGTGAACTAGAAATGATAAGATTTTTATGGCAAGAATTGTCAGCTACTCTCCCAAATTCAGGAGCTTCTCTTCCTCCTGGAAAAAGTTAAGATTAAGTTTCCAAGGCTCTACTGAACTTATTTGTGGCCATGTGACTGCTAGCTAGTACTAGTGTGAGCCAAAGTAACTTTGTGCCTGTTCCAGGCTGTAAAAACTTCTGAAGCTCTTCCATGATCTTTTGCCTTTTTCAGTAACTGGAACGGAGATAATTCTAAGGGCAACTTAGAAAGCCAATGTTAATCATCATGTATGATTACCTGAAGGAGGGCTACTCTGCCAGCCTGTTACCTGCCCGGCATTTTTACATGAATTAGGAATAAATCTCTATTGCTTTCAAATAATTTAAATGTTTGTTTGACTTTTGTTTTATTTTTTTATTCTGTAAGCTAGCCTGCTTTTAACAGGTACCAGTTACATGCTAATCAATATCCTAAGGAGTTTTAGATGCTTTATTTCATTTAAATACTTAGGAA
Organism: Procyon lotor; assembly: GCA_028646535.1. NCBI lineage: Eukaryota > Metazoa > Chordata > Mammalia > Carnivora > Procyonidae > Procyon > Procyon lotor. Next base: position 65,338,817 of record CM053607.1, read on the forward strand.
CACTCCAAAGGAGATATAACATTCTGAGAATTACAAATAGAAATGTGTATTTTTAGTAGCTCTTGTATTACTTTCTCATTACTTATGTTATCATTTTATTCAAACATTTAATGATTAAGATATTAAAGGAGCTGGAAAACACTACTCTTAGGATGGAAAATAACATTAAAATCTTTTGAATGGCTCAAATCAAATATATTTAAGTAAGATGAGTTGGAGGAGATCTTGCACACCCATTGAACTATCAACAAATTCTTCTTAAGTGTCTCAAGGAGCTTACTAGGCACTTTTCTGGACAGAAGTTAAGGTAGAGATCCCATTAAAATTGAAAAGACAACTTTTTATAGATGATAAAACTCAGATATATATTGAAATTATGTAGTAAGTCTGGAAATTTTCCCTGGATCACTTGACAGCTTATATCCAGCAAATAATGAAGTCAAGAACGTAATCTATGTGCCTTGACTTGAAAGCTTACCTTCTTCAGTGGAGTGCTACACTGAGTACCTCTTTGTATCCTCATATGGCCATAAATAGAGTCTAATAGATACTCAAGCACACCTTATATGCTGGCAATGCAAGTATTCTAACAGGACTTTGTACAATGATACATTAACTCTAAGTCCAAGTGAAACTTAGAAATTCAGATTGTGGTTGGAGGAGGCAAGATGGCGGAAGTGTAGGAGGCACAGAGAGAACTGGGTCCCAGAAGTCCAGCCAAAGGGGCAGAAAAGCACTCTAACAGCTGGCAAACACAACAGGAGAGAGAAGAGAATAAGAACAGCAATTCTAGGAGCAGAAAATCAACCACTTTTAGAAAAGTAGGACGTGTGGAAAAGTGAATTTAAAGTGACAGGAAGAGAGACCCTGGGGGGAGGGGCCGGCTCTCAGCAGCCATGGAGCTGTGGAGCACAAAATCCAGAACTTCTAGTCTGCTCCGCTGAGGGACATCGCTCCAGAGGCTAACCGGGGGTTCAGCCCTCATGGGAACAGTGTGGTTTCAGGACCTGTGGGGTCACTGAGGGACCAGAGAGCCTGAGTGCAGGCAGAGCTCCCAGGTATTGGGGCGGAGAAGCCGGCAGCAGATAAGGAGCCACTCAATGCTGCATAGGCCTACCTTAGACTATAGGAACTGAGATATATAGTTCATATAGGGCTGCCGTACTTCAAGCAGGGACCCCACAGGAGGCAGCTCCAGAGACAACCCCTCCTTCCTCCTCTGGGAGGAGCGGTGTGGGAGCGCGCAGAGGAATCTGCTGGTTTGGGGACTCCAGATGGGGCCGCACGCACCACAGATAGAGGTGCTCCACCACGGGCTAGCTGAGCACAGAGCAAGGGCCGCAGACAAGGGAGATGGGAGTGATTAACGGCTTTCCTCTGAGGGCATGTGAAGGAGCGCAGCGCCCAGCACTGGGTTCCTCTGGGCCGGAGACTGGGAGGCCACCATTTTCACTCCCCGCCTCCAGGGCCGTTCGGAACTCGCTCAGGGAACAAAGACTCTGAGAGCAAACCTGAGCAAAGTGGCCCATCCCCTGGCAAGGGTGGTGCAATTCCGCCTCCGGCAAAGACATTTGAGAACCACGGCAATGGGCCCCTCCCCCAGAAGATCAGCAAGAATATCCAGCCAAGACCTAGTTAATCAATCAGTGAAAACTGCAGAATGCCAGAGAATCTTTCTCTTTCACCTAGACAAAATGATGAGGCGGAAAAACTCACCACAAAAAAAAAAAAAGAAGAGACAGTACCTATAGCTAGAGACCTAGTCAATTCAGACTTTAGTAATATGTCAGAAATAGAGTTCAAAATGACAGTTATCAAGATGCTAGCAGGGCTCGAAAAAAAAATAGAAGATATTAGAGAATTTGTTTCGGGAGAAATAAAGTCCCTTTCTGGAGAAATAAAAGAAATAAAATCTAACCAAGTTGAAATTAAAAAAGCTATTAATGAGGTACAATTAAAAATGGAGTCTCTCACTGCTAGAATAAATGAGACTGAAAAAGAATCAGCAATATAGAAGACCAAATGATGGAGAATAAAGAAGCTGAGAAAAAGAGAGACAAACAACTACTGGACCACAAGAGGAGGATTCGAGAGATAAGTGATACCATAAAAAACAACAATGTTAGAATAATTGGAATCCCAGAAGAAGAAGAAAGAGAGACAGGGGCAGAAAGTATATTGGAGAAAATTACTGTAGAGAATTTCCCTAATCTGGCAAAGGGAACAAGCATCAGAATCCAGGAGGCGCAGAGAACCCCCCTCAAAATTAATAAAAATAGGTCTACACCCCGGCTTCTAATAGTAAAACTTACAAGCCTCAATGACAAAGAAAAAAACCTGAAAGCAGCTCGGGACAAGAAATATGTAACGTACAAAGGCAAAAATATTAGATTAACAGCAGACCTATAGACCACAATGCCATGAAACTAGAACTCAATCACAAGAGGAAAGTTGGAAAGAACTCAAATACATGGAGGATAAAGAGCATCCTACTGAAGAAGGAATGGGTTAACCAGGAGATTAAAGAAGAACTTAAAAAATTCATGGAAACAAATGAAAATGAAAACACAACTGTTCAAAACCGTTGGGACACAGCAAAGGCAGTCTTGAGAGGAAAGTATATAGCAATACAAGCCTTTCTCAAGAAACAAGAAAGATCTCAAATCACAACCTAACGCTACACCTAAAGGAGCTGGAGAAAGAACAACAAAGAAAGCCCAAACCCAGCAGAAGAAGAGAAATAATAAAGATCAGAGCAGAAATCAATGAAATAGAAACCAAAACAAAAGTAGAACAAATCAACGAAACTAGGAGCTGGTTCTTTGAAAGAATTAATAAAATTGATAAACCCTTGTCCAGACTTATCAAAAAGAAGAGAGAAAGGACCCAAATTAATAAAGTCATGAATGAAAAAGGAGAAATCACAACCAACACCAAAGAAATACAAACAATTATAAGAACATATTATGAACATATACGCCAGCAAATTAGACAACTTGGAAGAAATGGACGCATT
>CM053607.1:65342332-65362130 GCA_028646535.1 Procyon lotor
TCTCAAACTCAACACTCAAAGAACAAATAATCTGATCAAGAAATGGGCAGAAGATATGAACAGACATTTCTGCAAAGAGGACATCCAAATGGCCAACAGACACATGAAAATGTGCTCAACATCACTCGGCATCACAGAAATACAAATCAAAACCACAGTGAGATACCACCTCACACCAGTCAGAATGGCTAAAATTAACAAGACAGGAAATGACAGATGTTGGCGAGGATGTGGAGAAAGGGGAACTCTCCTACACTGCTGGTGGGAATGCACGCTGGTACAGCCACTCTGGGAAACAGTATGGAGGTTCCTCAAAAAGTTGAAAATAAAGCTACCTTATGATCCAGCAATTGCACTACTGGGTATTTACCCTAAAGATACAAATGTGATCCGAAGGGGCACATGCACCCAAATGTTTATAGCAGCAATGTCCACAATAGCCAAAGTATGGAAAGACCCTAGATGCCCATCCACAGATGAATGGATAAAGAAGATGTGGTATGTATATACAATGGAATACTCTGCAGCCATCAAGAGAAACGAAATCTGGCCATTTGCAACGACGTGGATGGAACTGGAGGGTATTATGCTAAGCGAAATAAGTCAGTCAGAGAAAGACAAGTATCACATGATCTCTCTGATATGAAGAATTCGAGAGGCAAGGCGGGAGTTTGGGGGGTTGAGGGAGAGAAATGAAACAGGAAGGGATGGGGAGGGAGACAAACCATAAGAGACTCCTAGACTCACGAAACGAACTAAGGGTGGCTGGGAGGCGGGGGGGTAGGGATAGGGTGGCTGGGTTGTGGACATTGGGGAGGGTATGTGCTGTGGTAAGTGCTGTGAAATGTGTAAGCCTGATGATTCACAGACATGTACCCTGGGGCAAATAATACATTATATGTTAATAAAAATAAAAAAAAATAAAATAAATACGATCTAAAAATTAAAGAAATAAAGAAATTCAGATTGTGAGGCTAAGTGATGCACAAATATATAGAACAGATGTAGGAGCTGGTTAGACAAAGGAGTAGCTAGAAGTCTGCATTTACTATGGAGTTCAGAATAAGAGTCTAGCTAAAGATGCACAGCTATCATCAGGAGGTGCACAGCTATTAAAGACCATTAACTGGTTACCAGAAAATAATTAGGAGCATGCAAGCTATAAGGTTATGTCAGTTCTTTAGAATCAGGAAAGTAATCAGAAAATAGAAATATTTTACAGATGAAATTTTTTAGAAAGCCAGAAGGTAGTAAAGAACTAAGACTAGAGCAGAATAAAACAAAAAGGAAACTGAACTTGTGAGAGAACTTTTCCTAAGCAAAAAGATGCTGTGTTCATCTGGGTAGGCTTAATTACCATAAAAAATACCTAGAAAATGTACAATGTCTCAAACAAAATAGAAGATTATCATCTGTTTACATAAGATCCAAAAGAAGTGTTACAAATAGTAAATAGTTCTTTTGCATCAGTAATTTACAGACTCTTACTCTTTTCAACTGGACCTCCACCATCTCCTGGGATCTTGCTGCTGTCTGCACCAAGTTGGAAAACAGAGAAAACAAACCTATATGGGAAATTTTGAAGTGACATTATAGTTTAATAGTTTGGGGAGTCCAACTTGTTATGGCTGTAACCCTATCTTAAGGAAGTGATTTTTTTGTTTTTTTGCTAAATAATCTATCCTGCTCAATACTTTACATTGCACTCACAAAAATCTCAGTCAAATGTTCATACCTAACTACAAAAAAAGTTAAGAAATGTTGGCTAGCTCTGTGTCCCAAAGAAGTAGAAACAGATTTTGCTATGATGCCTGCTTAAGTTAGTACAAAAGTCAGATCCAGAGTTGACTGTTACCTCATCTATGCAAACTAGGCTAATCTACCAAGCTTAGGGCTTGAGGCTAGGACAAATTTTAGCATTACTATTTTGTTAAGATATTGAATATCTCACATAAACACTGATGGGAATGTTTAGACAAACTTATTCTGTGCTCTTTTATTTTTCTCTTGAATATTGTTTTTATCTGTTGTTTTGAATGTAGTTCTCTCCCACCAGTCATTTGAGATTTTTACTACCATCTTCTTTAGCTTCCTGATGTTAAACTTAAATGTAGACACATTACAAGTAGAGGCCATATATCTGCAATGTAAATTATCAAACGACATTAAGCATCATATAATATTGTGTTAAGATAGGTTAAAAGTGCTATGTGAGACTCAATGCATTCACACACACACCATGGCAACCAAAATGCAAATCTCCTCTAACGATAATTTGTTTTATGGTTTTAAATATGAAGAACCTTTGCTTCAACCTAATCATTAAAGGTTAGTGATAGCTCCATACACCTAAATTATGGAGAGTTAAATAAGAACCCCCAAAAAGACAGTCAACAGAAGACTACTGAATGATAGCAAAAAAATACTGATGTTTCCTATTAGAATAAAATGTTTAAAATATGCATTTTTTTTTGAAATTAGCATTATATGATTTAAAATGTTTTACAAAGTATTATCCTTTAAGGTCTCCTCTCACAAATTTCACACACAAAAAGCAAAATACAGCATGTAATTTTTGAGTAATAAATTAAATCAGACTTTCATACTTTATACATTAAATCAGACTTTCATACTTTATACTTGAATATAGCTAGGAGCTCAACTTCTGAAACCATTACTATTTTTTTTAATGATGCACATACACACTTAGGAGGAATATTAAAGCTTATAGACCTAATGGCCATACAGGGCCCAAAAGTAATTGTTTTAAATGTTTTCTTTGAAGAAATAGAAAAATCTTTGTGTTTGCTCTCCCACAACGAGCAAATATCACATGGTATCAAGCCATCACTGGCTGGAATATTCTTAATGGGGAAATACGGCGCTGAAAACAGTCAATGCACTTTATCTCAATAGACCTGAGTTCAAGACTAACTGCAAACACACAAGAATTCAGTGTTCTGAAACACACAACTATCTGACATCAGTACATAAATCGGAAAATTTCTCTCCATGATTAGCAAAAGAATATTGTTAAGAAATGCACCCCTCTAGACACTTTTTACCACTCTGTTTTTGTTCCCCTATTTTTAAAAGCTAAAAATATAGTTTTATTTAAACTCAATTAGCCAGCATATACTAGTATTTTTATTGCAGCTTTCTATTTTTAGGTTTCAAGGAACTGTGAAAATTAGCAAAGACAATAAGAACGACAGAGGAGGTGATCTAAGCATGTAATTTTTTTCTCTTTACCCCAGTTTTCCTAAGTGTAGCCAGTGGAAAAGGGAAATATCAGTCCCACCTAGAAATTTAAGAGGTGCTTTTGAGAGAGCTACGCAGGAATATGCTCTGTTGCCTGAAATTTCTGTATCAACGTCCTAATTCTAAGGAGGCTTATTGCCTTTTACTCCCATTAATGTGCTTGGAATGATACCCACCAGAAATGTCAAAATTATTAATGATCTTCCTGCTATCAGAGGAGACCAGTGAAAGTATTACTTGCTTATCAAACCCTGAAGCCTCCAGTTGAGCTGAAGAGTAGGCTTTCTTTAAAGCCATTCTTCTTTTGCTCACCTAAGGAAAATAGCAACCTTCTACTGTTGGGCGCTTCAAGAAAGTGCCCGACAACATACCTCTGGACCCTGCTTAGGGACTGAGGGTGAGCATGACTTAGCAGGGAAAATCAAATTTGGACAAAAAAAATATTTGCTCTGGAGAGCCCATACTCACTACCAACATCAGGAAATATACATAATGACACACAAATAAAAGCGGGTAATTTGAACAAATTAAAATCAACAAATAAAAAGAATCAGCAAATGAAAAACAGACACCTAGGGAAAGAGCAAATGCATTACAGGGAAGACAAAACAAATAAAAAACTTGCAAGAAGAAAGTTTTTGTATAAGTATTAATTATACTTTTATATGAGTATTAAAATCAATGTACTTCAATGAGAGTATTTACACGTTTAACAAAATGGAATCAAAATACAATATTTGAGGTAAGAAAAATTTTGTCTGGCAAGAGAAACATTGGTAGGTTATGTAATACAAACAGAAGAAGAGGAGAAAAAAAGGTGTGCTTTAGGAAGAAAAAGAAGAGAGAAGGCAGAAATAAAAAGATAAGTCAAATAAATCTAGATGGTCCAGTATCCGAGCTTACTCAGTCTAATCCAACAAAAATGAAATTTATAGGAAATAATAATGTGCTTACATAAGCAGAGGTTTTGTTTTATTCCTGCACCTAAAATTGTATCTGGGACATGGGAGATTTCAACAAATACTTCTTGCATAGATGGTGAGATTGACAGATGATGGAAAGATGGATAATGGATAAACAGATGGATGAATCTTATAAGATGAAAATTTTACAGGCACTGATTTTACTCCTTGGAAAACAAACATATGCAGAATTTTCCTTGCCAGCTTACTAAAGAATGGCAAAATCTTATTCCTTGAATGAAATAATATTAAATAATGCTGCAATGGTAACACTTATTTTCTTTGTTTTTGTTCTTTTAAAGATTTTATTTATTTATTTAACAGAGAGAGAGAGAGAGAGAGAGAGATCACAAGTAGGCAGAGAGGCAGGCAGAAAGAGATGGGGAAGCAGGCTCCCTGCTGAGCAGAGAGCCCCATGTGGGGCTCTATCCCAGGACCCTGAGATCTTGACCTGAGCAGAAGGCAGAGGCTTTAACCCACTGAACCACCCAGGCGCCCCAAAACTTATGTTTTTAATCTGGAGATAAAGATCTACTTCTGAGTGCTGACTAATGGTTTAGTACATTTACATGATAAACTTTATTTTAGAAGAATTGCAATTATAATGTAAGCGGTTTTTGTTTACTATGATAGTAAATATTTAATATACATTCTCTGAAAACAAGAGAGCAAGCAGAGTTACTTAGTGATATCTGCTTAAGAGCACTAATGTATCTTTAAATAACAGTACTTAGGCATGTACATAATAGCTTAAACAACAAAACACAAATGGGAAGCAAAAGGACTCAGGGGGTGGTTTATAATGGGATGTTAAACCTTTTAGCTCAAGGTCACCAGTTTAGATCTAAGCTAAGTCATCAGTCTTGACATATTTACCAATTTGTGGAAATAAGATGAAGTAATTCTCTCTAAAGTAGTTTTATTAAAATATTAAAAATCAGGATGAATCAGGGCTCATGTGAGAGAATTTTATGATCATTCAAATGATAATTATGACTATTCAAATGCTAAAGGATAAAGAATTTGTACCACAGGGGCACCTGGGTGGCTCAGTGGGTTAAAGCCTCTGCCTTCAGCTCGGGTCATGATCTCAGGGTCCTGGGATCAAGCCCCGCATCGGGCTCTCTGCTCAGCGGGGAGCCTGCCTCTTCCTCTCTCTCTGCCTACTTGTATCTCTCTCTCTCTCTCTGTCAAATAAGTAAATAAATAAATCTTTAAAAAAAAAAAAGAATTTGTACCACAAATATATTCATGTGAAACTCCAAAATATTCATTAACTACAGGTCGTCACATTTTAATATTATCAGTTATTAATTAAATGTACTTTAATAATCAAATGAATATATATATATTATAATACGCTGGAAGTCTCTCTTATGTTTAACTATAAAATCATAGTTTAAATGATTAGTATATTGGTAACACAGACATGAAATAATTGGAATATACCTAAAATAACTAGTAGAGAAAATTTAAGTTACTGGTAATTTCTTTTAATTACCATGAGGAAAATGACTCCCTAAATCTAAAATCGAAATCAAAATCTTTACTCTAGTGATGCCCATTAGTGGTCAGTAGCTGAAATTTCAGGTTTAGAATCCATGTGTCATGAACTCAAGTCCCCTGTCTTTTATAACCTATGTAGACTTGCCCAATAACTATGCCATGCACTGAAACTAATGTAACAATGTGTATCAACTATACTTGAGTAAAAAAGACAACTCAGGTTCAGTTGGCTGAGTGGCTGGCTCTTGGCTTCGGCTCAGGTCATGAACTCAGGGTCCTGGAATCAAGCTCTGAGTCAGGCTTCCCACTCCAGTAAGGAATCTGCTTGAAAAATTCTCCCTCCCTCTTCCTCTGCCCCTCCTCCTGCTTGATCTCTCTCTGTCTCTAAAATGGATAAATAAATCTTAAATTAAAAAAAAAGAAAATCTCAATCTTTTGAATGGCATAAAAATTGCATGGATGTATCTTAATTAATTTAATTAGTCTTTTATGGGCATTCAAAAAAATTCTTACATGTATATGACCAACAGCATTTATGGGATAAATACTTAGATATTAAATTTCTGGATAAAATAAGAGAATCTGTATATATTTAATTTTAATTTAGATGTCAAATTTACTACATATAAATATGTGTGCACGCACACGCACACATAACTATTAGCAGTACACAGGAATGCATATCTCCCTTTATACTTGTTAACACTTTTTGATCTTTGGCAAAATGATAAACAAAAATAAAAAGGTGTCTACTTAAAAAGATACAGGTAAAAAAAAAATGAAAACTGAGTGGAAAATTCTCTAATGATTTCTTTACTTGAATTTTATTTAATCCAAAAGCATTTTCCTACTCTTTGTTTTTTTGAGATTAAAAAATATGCCCCCTACTTGTTTTTAATTCCCATAATGTTTATAAGTTTCAAGTTACACCCTCCCAACACCATGGAACCTTTTCCAGACATTTTGTGTGGGCTGTGATGTAGCGTTCTGGAGTATAATCCAAAATATCTTTATAAATACGGAGACATTTATAAAGACTCCCACTATTATGTGGATAAAGCAGCATCTCATACTAATGAACTCCAAGGGGAAAAAGCATTTATATCCAGATAAAAGCACATATCCAATCATTTTCTTCTCAGAGTTAACAAACATCAGATGATTTATGTTATTTTTAAAATTATTTAATATCCTTATATTTTAGTGATCTTTAAATAGATGCTAAAAGAAGCTGCTATAATGCTCTTTCAAAGAAAATTAAAAATCAATATAAAGGCCATAGTTAGTGTTTGGCCCACAGTAGGCATAAAATATACTCTGTAGTTAAATTATTTTTTAATCTTTTATGTGATAGTATTTTTTTAAATGTGTCTGAAATACAGAATATTATGACAGAAATCAAGCTTAAGTAAAAGAATGCAAATTATTCCATAAAAAATTATACCTTTGCTTCCTTAGTGTCTAAGAATATTATGAGTAATGTATAACTGCTTTACACATATTGTACCTATTATTAAATGCATTTGAATAGCATACAGGATCTACTAATTATGGAAATATTTTGTTATAATATTCAGCTGGAAGATTTGAATAAAATTAAATTATAAACTGTATAAAACACAGATAAAATTTGTTCTGCCTTATATTTTACAAGATTATATTTGTGCTTTCTGTTGCTATTTTTTTCATTATCAATTCACATTGTCACATGTAGTTTGGCTAAGTCTAAAATAATTTTTTTTAAGATTTTATTTATTTATTTACAGAGAGAAAGAGATCACAAGTAGGCAGAGAGGCAGGCAGAGGGAGAAGGGGAAGCAGGCTCCCTGCTGAGCAGAGAGCCTGATGTGGGGCTTGATCCCAGGACCCTGAGATCATGACCTGAGCTGAAGGCAGAGGCTTTAATCCACTGAGCCACCCAGGTGCCCCTAAGATAAATATTAATAAATTTATCATACTCTCTATGTACTATCCTTCACATCAGAACATGATATGAAATATTTTACGATAACAATTATTTTTCACAAGCATCATGTAAATATTATAGTGTGTCTGTAGACAAGATAAATGTCTGGACAATGGCAGAAAGATCTGGGAAGTGCCTGATCTTGGTCACGGATATCCAATTGGCTGTTGCTGCTTTAAGACTAAAAGTTGGTGACAAAACTTTATGACTCTGAAAGATTTATTTATCCACAAGAAAATCCCTCAGAATAGGATATGGCTTGGCTTCAAAATCAGATGACCTGCAACATTTCAGTGAGCCAATAGCATTTGCACCACATGAATATTCTTTGTTTCCTTTACTTTCTCCACATAGTCTTTCTTTCATGTTCTTTTCTTCTATACTATTTCTTTAAAATATTCTATTTCTCCCGACTTGTTTCTTTAAACCTCCTTGTGGTCTCTTAATACAGTATCTATGTCTATTTTCCTGGTGCTAAGCTATACAAAATACATACCAATGTGTATATAAATAATCAAATGCCTCCTATTGATAAATCAATCAGTCAATCAATATCAATACATATGCATAAAATGTAACATATATTTAATACCTGGAGATATTAAGGAGGAAATTGGCTGTGTATGTAAGGCCTTTCAGGTTTCTAATTTTGTCATGTCAGTCTCTCAGAACATTTAAAAAGTTCAGATGGATTCTTTGTCTAGTCCTTTTCATTGTGAAGCCCAAATTTTCAGAGATTGACACATTCCCAGAATTAACCAATTCCCCCCTAGGGTAAATGCATCTGAAGAACATGTCTCAAACTTCAGTCATTGTAATCGTGCTGCCTTCTCAGTTTCCTTATGACTTAAAAAATTCACCTAGCTTTTCTGAGTTGAAATGTTCTTCTGAGTTGAAATGTTGATTTACAACCAATTACTCCATCTTACCAGCAATGGAAAGACTATTGCCAACATTTTAAATATATATGTCATCCAGACCAAAGCTATGGGAACAAACAGGAATATATATTGAGAACTAAGTCACGTGAAGAACAGTTGAAAATGTTGGGTATGTTTTGCACAAAAAGAGTCAAGTCATGATAACATGATACCAAACTCAAGATTTGTATGCCTGTCATATTGACAACAAAGTATTTATTTTGGCTTAGAGAATAAGTAAAACCTATAAATGGAAATGGTAGGAATAAAAGATTTCATCTAAATTTGAGAAAATTATTTCAATGATGTCTCATATGGTAGCAAATTTTCAAAGACTGGATATATTCAAGAAGACATCTAAAGGTAATTTGTTCTATTTCACTACTATTTATAATGTCCAACCAGATAATTTCCAAGGATCTTTTCAATTCTAGAATTTTGTCATGTATATTATAATTGATACTATGAGACATGACCCAGGTATTTAATAAAAACATGATTTCTTGGGCTTTTTACACAAAGTAGTATTTTGATAGTCCTCACTTCATCTCTTCCTTTATGCACTTCATTTATAATTGTTGATGAGTTTATTAGTTTCCTGTGATATACATGTAAGTACATTTAACTGAAGATCAACTACAGATACAGAATTCTGAGAATAACAAGCTAAACATAATTAGGGATTAGAACTTTCAAGATGACTTAAGGGATTCTAAATTGTTAGCTAAAAAAAAAAAAACAAACCTGAATTTTTAAATATACATTTCCTCATTTCTTAAGGAAAATTATCTTATGCATGAGAAAAATTCTATTTGAAGTGCTTATAATTAAATAAATTCCTCTATAAGATTCACAGGCATAGTTTATATAAATGAACTATAATAAATACAGGAAACTTTACACATAAAGCAATTTTCAACTAAAAGAAAGAGACTTTGATTTTTTTTTTCTTTTAGAAAGGGAGAATGAAGGAGAGAGAAAGGGAGCAGCAAAAGGAGAGGCAAAGGGAGAAGAGAAAGAATCTTAAGCAGGCTCCATGTCCGGTGTGAAATCCAATGCGGGGTTTGATCTCACGACCCTGAGCTCATGACCTGAGCTGAAATCTACCGCCAGAATTCTTGTTAATAACCAATTGGCAAGATAAAATAAAGGTAGTAGTTCAGCAAAGAGATCATCCAACTATGAATGAATGAATACATGAATACATGAATATAGAAGAAATTTTAGTACCACTAAGTAAATGCACTAATAATTTTCACATGTCTAAGGATAAGCTGCTAAATATTTTGCTTTGGGTTTCTGAGTTAAGAAAGCAGAGATGTCAGTGGAATATCTAATTCAGTGGCCATGAAATGAAGAGGATTTGATTAGGAGAAGCAAACAGATGATTGAGAGAATTTTATCCTCTAAGGCCTCATAAATGGACATTAACTAATATTTTTTGAAAGTTTTTAGTTTTGAAACAATATTCATTGTGAAAAATCATGCCTCTCATACAAACATAACATTAAAGTGTCAAATACTTTACCCCATTAATTTATTAATAAAGGAAGATATTATGATAGTCTCAAAGCTAGGTATCTATAGGTAGTGGTGGATAAGATTGTTGTGTTAGATGAAAAAAACTGGTTAATATCCAAGAAGGCCACATAATGTAATCATAGGGTTGTTTCTTCCCCTGGAAAGAAAGTATTTGCATCTCTACCAGAAAAATTCTGCAAACTAGTCATAGGCTGAAGAGGTGCAAAATAAACTGAGAGATAGAAATGTCAAGCCTAGTATTGCACTGAAAATATATCCAGTAATTTCTTAATAAATCATGAAGGATCAATACAGTATTAAAGGAGAATGAAACTTCCCCTGGGAAAACAAAGAATAACAAGAAAATGGAAGACTTCTGCTGGAATCTAGATCATCAATAGCAAAATAAAGAAAAATAATAGAACACTAATGAGAAGGTTAAGCAGGAAAAAAGTATATATTTTTTTAAATTTCAAAGTCTTGGGGTGACTGGGTGGCTCATTTGATTAATCGTCTAACTCTTGATCTTGGCTCAGGTCAGGACCCCGGGATTGTGAAATCAAGCCTGACCTTGGGCTCCACACTGGAAGTGAAGCCTGCTTAAGATTCTCTCTCCCTCTTCATCTGTACCCCCCCATACATAAATATAAAAATAAATAATATAAATATAAATATGCATATAACTAGAAAGAAATAGAAAGAAAAATGGATATCTGAGACTCAGTTGGTATCCTTTATCTGCGTATAACAGAAGTCTACGAAGTTTATTTTAAAACATTCTACATGCCAAATGCAAAATAGTGCAAGGATGAAAAATATGAAATGAGAAAACCAATGTCAATTCTTTCCCAAATGAAGGCTTCTTAATTCAAACACCTTTGAACTGAAGGAGGTGAGGGTGACAAATTTTTAAATTATATTTCAAGTTTTATTATATAGAATTAACAATTTAATTTCTTAATTATTGTGGTTTTTTAAAAAATATTTTATTTATTTATTTGACACAGAGAGACATTGAGATCACAAGTAGGCAGAGAGGCAGGCAGAGAGAGAGGGGGAAGCAGGCTCCCTGCTGAGCAGAGAGCCTGATACAGGGCTCGATCCCAGGACTGAGATCATGACCTGAGCCAAAGGCAGAGGCTTTAACCGACTGAGCCACCCAGGCGCCCCAAATTGTTGTGTTTTGCAATAAATACAGCACTATATACATTGTCCAAATGATGATCAGTGAAGTCATTGACCCAGATACTTTATTGTTAAACCCTACAAACCATGCATGCTTAAATACCAGTTACCTATTTATTTTTTTCCATGCCCCCACCTACCTCCCCTCTGGTAACTATCTGTTTTCTCTCTATAGTTAAGAGCCTGTTTTTTGGTTTGTTTCTCTTTTTTTTCTTTTTTTCATTTGTTTTGTTTCTTAAATTCCACATATGAGTGAAATCATATGGTATTTGTCTCCTTCTGACTGCTTGTTTTGCTTAGCATTATACTCTCTAGCTCCATCCAAGTTGTTGCAAATGGCAAGATTCCATCATTTTTATGACTGGATAATATCCCACTGTGTGTGTGTGTGTGTGTGTGTGTGTGTAGCACTTTTTCTTGATCCATTCACCTATCAGTGGACACAGGCGGTTTTCATAGTTTGTCTACTGTAAGTAATGCTGCAGTAAACACAGGGGTGTATATATCCCTTCAAACTGATATTTTTGTAGTCTTTGGGTAAATACCTAGTAGTGTGATTACTGGATTGTAGAGTAGTTCTATTTTTAATTTTTTTGAGGAACCTCCATACTGTCTTCCACACTGGCTGTACCAGTTTGCATCCCCATAGACAGTATATAAGGGCTCCTTTTCCTGCAAACCCTATTTAAAAAATTTTAAGTGTAACTTGCATCAATGTATCATCTCTATATTACGTTACTCATATTTTATTTTAAGATACGAAAATCAAAATATACTCATTTACTCACACATTTATCTTTTGCATTTCTACAGTAGGACAGGTGATGGAAAGCAAATCTTCATAGAAAACAGATTCTAATATGGACACCCAAATCATTCAGTATGGCTCATGGATTATTAATGACTAAATATATTTATTATTTCCATAACTTCTCTTTATTTCCTTTCTGTTGACCTCTTACTTCTGCTCTAAAGATAGAGGAAATAATAGCAAATATATGAAAAGCAATAGAAAAAGAACTTTTAAAAAATATCCTTAAAATTATTTTATATTTGAAAAAAATTATTTTATATCTCAAATTATCTACAAGAAGTCTAACCAAAAGTAATTTACAGATAAATTGGTTATATATATAATTATGACCCAACTTTTTCAATTAATTCAAAAAGTTGTTGTATTTCTTCAGAGAATTATTATTAATTGCACTGTATAATACATATTATTTTATCAGGCTGCAAATTGTATGTGAAGTGTAATTGAAATCATGTAAAACAGCTTATGTATATATATAGAGAAAACTATAAGAAAATATACCAATTTATTTTAATAAAGTCAAAATTAAAATGCATTGCATTTATCAGCCTCTAGCAGAAGGCTTAAGCTTTACTGCCTAAGCAAAACTACAAAGAATTTCTCCTGTGAACATGCTTAGCAATACCAATTTAACCTTGCTTTTTTTCTTTTGTTTTACATTCTGTTTTTTCTATTGTGTTCCACAAATATCTTTCAACTTGAAGAAAGAATTATGAATTAATAACCCTCAATATTTAACACTTAGTAAACAATAATCTCAAACAGGATCATATTTATTTTCACGTAGAAATTAATATTTGAAAAATTTTAGTTATCTGTGAAGTTATATTAAATACATTTTATTTAAATAGGCATGGCACTATATGTTCATTTTGGTCTTCATTTTTAATCATTTTTTAGACCCAAGTTGAAGCTGAATCACATGTGAAAATGAGATATGTTCTATTTACAATTGTAACTACTTATCTTTCATCTAAAATGTTTCAATTGAAATTGAAATCATCAAAAGCTATGAACACATAGCTTCATTGGTTCTCATAACCTTGGATGTAGAGTAGAATAACATGGAAGGCTTTTATAGATCCTATGCCTAGATCATACCCAAGACCAATTAAATCAACTCCTAGGGACAAACTCCCTAGGTGATTTCAAACTATGTCTGAATTTCACAAGTATTACTTGATATGAGGTTTACATTGCATACAATGTAACAAGCCATTCACGCATGTCTAATAACACAGTTCCCTGTTTTCCCTGATTACATAGAGTTTGTTTTAAAATAACAGCTACAAAGCTACTGAGATTTTGCATTTCCAGGGAGGAGAAAAAACATGTATTTCTCATAGTTTCTTCAGACTGTTAGTAATTCTTCCCTACATTCAACAGTGTTTGTCCTACTCTTAGAAGGAAGAGGCTGAAATTAATGATTGAAATTAAACTCCTTTATTAGACAAAGGAAAAAATAAAAGCTAAAATGCAAATATTTCATTTTTAGCAGAATTTGAAAAGAAACGATTTGAAACTCTGTGTGTTGTGTTTTTTTTTTTTTTTTTTAATTTTAGAAAGAATTGTTAAAGCATATGACATTCTTCTTGGCCAGATGAATCATTCATAGTTTCCCAGTTCCATGAAATTTATGACTATCCTGCTTGTAGTAGTTATAAATAAAAAGTTTCAGTATAATTTCTGGTGGGAATTTTTTACTGGTTTCCTAGTAATATTGTGTCATGATTACATCCTATCCTTTAAAAAAAATTTACTGTTTTCTCCCTTTCGTTGCAGGATTTTGGTACTGATTAGAATTGTGAGAACAATAACTGTAAGTTGCTACCTTAATCCAAGTTAGAAATAATTGTGCAGAAGAGAGGTATAATGTGAAATTACAGTACAACTTCTTAGGCTTAAATTTATGTTAGAAATCAAGTCCTCACTTTATGAAACTATCTTTTATATGTAAAGGTAATAATATTTCTAAATATCTCGCAGTGAATGTGTGTGTTTGCTTTTTTGCTTTTAATCAGTAAACTTGTTTTCCCCCCACCCCCATTTAATGTTGATCAAGGAATACTGCCCCAAGAAATAAAGAAAATATATCAAAGGGAAATTCAGAGTCCAAAAAACTCATGCACCAATAATCTGGCAGAGGAGCTGCCAAGGGTGGGGTCTCAATGACTAGAAAATACGGCAGACCCTAAGATAGTAGGAATAAATTTTGGGCATGCCCAAGGCTAGTGGGACCAGTTTTATCCTTGTAGATATATCAAGAAGTGTGAAATAATAAGTGTCTGCCCCAGAACCAGGCACAGAGCTTCTAAAACCCTTGAAATTCCCCAAGTGATAAGAGCACTAGCAGGATCTTTTGTTCTAACATTTGTTTTTTGCCCCTTGTTCTGAGACAGGGCTCTTGAAACCCCTCATAATTTGCTGGGTGACAGAAGTGTCTTTTGTGTTAATAAAGCAAGTCTGACTGGGCTCCTGAATGGCTCTTGGATGAGGGTTGGTTATTGGAAAAACCAAGCCATATTGAAGCTTGGAATTTTCAGCCCTGCTTCCCACTCTCTTCAAAAGGGGAAGCTCTAAAAATAGATTTAATGATCTATAATGCCTACATGATGAATTCTCCATAAAATCCCTAAAGTACTGGGTTCAGAGAATCTCTATGTTGGTAAACACATCCACACCAGGAGAGTGACCATACCCAAACTCCATGGGACCCTCTCAGACCTCACTACACTGTGTCTCTTCATTGGAAGCTTATCTGTATCCTTTATCATTTTCTTTACTAAACTGGGAAATGTAAGAGTTTCTCTGATTCTGTAAACAGCTCTAGCAAATTAACTGATCTTGAGGAAGGGGATCACTGGAAGCCTCAGATGTGTAGCCATATCAGACAGAAGTTGTGGGTTACCTGGGGACCTACTAGTTGCAACTGGCATCTGAAGTGGGGAACCGATGCTATGTCCAGGTACATAGTGTCAGAAGAGAGATAAATTCTAAGACACCCATTGGGTGTCACAGAGAATTGCTTCCTGTGAGGCAAAAATCTCCATACATTTGGTCACCAGAGTGTCAGAAGTGAAGTGTTCTTTGTAAAGGTCAAGGAGACAGAGAAAATCAATAGTTGCATACCAGGTACCAGAGTATGTGCTTATTTCTTCAACAATGAAATCACATTTGGTACACCAACTGCAATTGGAATCCCCACCTGATAAAACTTGATAAACTACTGTTATTCTTAAAGGTCTCTCTGACTTCTGTACAGGTTGAATTGAATGGGGTGTGATGGAAATCACACTTGTGCATGCTTCAAGTACTTGATAGTGCCACTAATCTCTGTAATCTGCCCGTAAATGTAGTACTGCTTTTGATTTTCTATTTTGCTAAGGAGAGGCATTTAAAGCAGCTTCCTCTTGGCCTCTACCACAATAAGAGATCCTTGCTGCATAGATCAGGGAGCCACTTGTGGAGAGTTTGCCAGCTACAAGTGTATCTGTTACAATTATGAATTTTGGGACTGGAGAAATAACTCTAAGATGAGTAGTATGCCAATGTGAGAAGAAGATGAGCTAAAACTCCATTGGTTGCTTGACTTGCACAAGCTCCTACTCTATGGGCCATAGTTATATTTTAGGTCTCCTAGAATTAGTGTCAGTTTTAGAGCTAGTGTCTAGTAGGCCCCAAAGAGGACTAGGAGAAAGATCGACAGTGTAAGTGCTTGATAGTTTACCAAAGTCCATCCTCAAGGAAATCCAGCCTCTCCTTCATTCAAGGGATTCTGGGTCTGCAACCTCCATGAAGCCTGAGACTTGATTAAGGGGCCAAGACTCTTCATTTTATGATGAAGGTTGGACTTTTGTTCACTTATCCTAGAATTTTTCTGCTTATAAAGATCAAGTAAGAATTTAGCAGATTATTTCCATTACATTTAGGTTTCCTAACTCAGTGGCTACAGTTCTCACTCTGAGGTCTGGTGTACAGAGAAAAACAATCACAGAGCTATTCAAGGATGCCAGGAATTCCCTCATAAATTTATTTCTTTAGTATTAGTAAAAGCTATGTCTTCTGGACACTCAGTATGAGTGAGTAGGTCTTAAATGGCAAATCTACTCTAAAATTCATTAACTCTAAACTTTTTTTTTTAACCCTGGGCTTTTGAATCCCTTCCTTTACATTAAGCCAAACCCACATTTCCAATTACTCATGTGGGCCACCTATTGGCCCATGTTTCAGTCAGCTAACAAACAAAGCTTCAGAGCCCTTCCTAATTCCCCAAGTTGCAAAATAAAATGCAGAATCTCTGCTTACTCAGCCCGTATCAATAAATCTGGACTGATTCAACTTTATATTCTTCTACCATTATCCCACACCTTTAGTATCCATTCCCATACATGTTCCCTTAATTTCTGTCTGTATAAACTAGAAAACACAAGTAGTTGTTTTTTTTTTTTTTTAAGATTTCATTTATTTGATAGAGAGAAACACAGCGAGAGAGGGAACACAAGCAGAGGGAATGGTAGCGGGAGAAGCAGGCTCCCCGCCGTGCAGAGAGCCCGATGTGGGGCTCGATCCCAGGACCCTGGGAACATGACCGGAGCCGAAGGCAGACGCCTAACGACTGAGCCACCCAGGCGCCCCTAAGTAGTTTTTTTGAAGCGCAATGAACTTCTCATGGGTCATACTTTGTACCTCACACTTAAGGGCTTGCTAGGACTTGAATCTAGTAATAGGTCTAGAAGCAAAGAAGGGTGATGGGAGTCTTCCTTGGCAACTCAAGGGAGGCTATTACAGTTTCTTCAGAAAATGTGATGTTAATTCTCTCAGATGACAAGGATGAAGAGGCTGATATTACTGGTGATTGGGAGGCCTCTTCATTTTCTTTTTTTTTTTTAATTTAATTTTATTTTTTCAGTGTTCCAAGATTCATTGTTCGTGCACCACACCCAGTGCTCTATGCAATACGTGTCCTCCTCAATACCCACCACCATGCTCATCCAACCCCTCACTCCCCACCCCTCCAAAACCCTCAGTTTGTTTCTCAGAGTCCACAGTCTCTCGTGTTTTGTCTCCCCCTCCGATTTCCCCGAATTTGCCCTTCATTTCCTTCTCCCAATGTCCCCCATTTTTTTCCTAATGCTCCATATGTAAGTGAAACCATATGATAATTGACTCTCTCTGCTTGACTTATTTCACTCAGCATAATCTCTTCCCGTCCCACCCATGTTGATACAAAAATTGCATATTCATCCTTTTTGATGGAGGTATAATATTCTATTGTATATATGGACCATATCTTATCCATTCATCTGTTGAAGGGCATCTTGGCTCTTTCCACAGTTTGGCAATTGTAGCCATTGCTGCTATGCATCAGTATCTTTGGGGTAAATACCCAGTAGTGCAATTGCAGGGTCATAGGGTAGCTTTATTTTTAATTTCTTAAGGAATATCAACACTGTTTTCCAAAGTGGCTGCATTCCCACCAACAATGTAAGAGGGTTCCCCTTTCTGGGAGTAAACTCATCAGAATTTAGAGACTCAACATCTATAACTTCATCAAGGTCTTCCTACACATCCCTATCACTGTTTATCAGGTCCCATTCTTTTCTAATCAATACTGTCACTTTACCAGTAGACAAACTGTGAGACTGTGAGTTTAATTTGTGTTGTAATTTAGCCAATGCTGAATGAAAATCTGCATTCGATTTTCAGCAATCAGGGCCCTGAAACTGTAAGAGAAAAGGGTCTTCTCCGGGAAACAATAAAAGCTTTTACATCATTTATGTGGTACTTGAGCTAGAAATTCAAATCCCTGAGCTCATCCTTCCTTTTACCACATTGTCTAATGATCTTAGGAGTAACAACCTGATCTTTTGTTCCGTAGTTTTCCACAAATGTTTTAAAGTAACATACAGTTAACCAACTTTTTGCTTATAAATGGTTGATTAGAAGGATCCA
Organism: Procyon lotor; assembly: GCA_028646535.1. Lineage (NCBI taxonomy): Eukaryota > Metazoa > Chordata > Mammalia > Carnivora > Procyonidae > Procyon > Procyon lotor. The sequence goes on from CM053607.1 coordinate 65,360,420, forward strand.
ATGCAAACATTTTGTATGTGTCTCTATTATTAGTTTATGCTATGGACTAGTAAAAATGGTCATTAAGATCATTGAATCTAACCAAATTAAAAAGCCAATTCATAAAACTCATCCTTAATATTCTGTTCCTCTAGAAGCATTACCAAAATCTCCAGAGAAACAGAACCAAAAGGATATATATTAACATAGATTTATAACTATATCTATCTATAAGAGACTTATGAAAATTTATAAAGAGTTGGTTCATATGATTCCAGATGCTGAGAAGTCTCACAATCTGCAGACTGCAAGCTAGAAACCCATGAAGTCTAGTGGTATAATTTCAGTCTGCGTACCTAAGAACTAAGAACAACTATGATAAAAGTCTGGTCCAAGGACACAAGACAGATTTTCCAGTTTAAAACATCATTCTGAGAGCAAATTCTCCCTCCACCTTTTTGTTCTGTTCAGGTCCTCAATAGATTGGATGATGCCCACTCACAACAGGGAGGGCAACCTGCTCTCCTCAGTCTCTGATTCAAATGCTAATCTCATCAAGAAACTCCCTCACAGACTTATCCCAAAAAAACATCTAACCAAATATCTGAGTATACCAGGACTCAGTCAAGTTGACACATAATATTAAATATCACTGAAAAGGAGGCTCTCCGATTCATTGACAACAACCAGTATTCCCAAATAAAATTTTGCTTTCCTCTCTGAGCTTCGATTTTTCTTAAATCTCAAAAGGGGTTATGAAACTCTTGTGTTTGTTATTATGAATGAATGGCATTATGTCCGCAAAAGATCTGGCCTATACCATGTGTCCAATAAACCATACATACATTCTTTCAGCAAGTTGGAAGATTTTTAGACACCTAGGATCACAACAGTAAGAAACTGTGATCCCTCTATATTAAACACATTTCCCCTTAGGAAGTCTTCCTCTTAGGCTGCCATAGTAACTAGAATACCAACATTAATCATTTATCTGAACAAAGACCAAATTTTCTTTGAAAGACAGCCTCTGTCAAAATGTAACTAAAATAATGCAAAGGGTCTGATTGTCAAACCAAACTTATAAGAATCAGATATTCTTTCTGGTATCAAACTTGACTAAAGATGAAAAGAATATAGAGAATCATGAGGCACAGGCGAAGTGTGCTGTCAGATTCCTCCTTGGAGCATAAGGATAAGCTCTGGCCCAAACACAATATTTGAGGACTTAAATAATGTATAGCAGAGACTTGATTACAAAAAGAGAGCTATTTCAATTATTAAAGATTAATACTTTTTACCTAAAAAATTATGAGACAGACACTGACATTTTCCAGTAGGCCATGCTCCATAAATTAACTCAAGATTTATTTACCATGAGCAACCTACACATACTTCATAAAAAGAATTCCAAGGATAAAGTAATATTTCCACTAATTAATACTATCTGAAGGTCTGATTAGTATGTTTTCAGGATTTAACCTGTTCTTCCTAAACATCTCTAAGGCAGACATGAGTTACAAATGTTGCTATGCTTTTCCTAAATAAAGTTACATAAAATCGATATATAATTTCATTCATATATATTAAGATTATTACAATTATAGCTTTTTCCTATTCTGACACCAATTAGCATTTGTCATTGTTTTTGTTGGTGGTGGTAGTATGTGTGAACGGTACATGTGTGAAGGAGTTCTATTAGATAAAAAAAAAAACAAAAAAAAACAGTAACCCA
>CM053607.1:65362230-65386201 GCA_028646535.1 Procyon lotor
GTGGGGGAGAGGGTAGGGATGGGGTGGCTGGGTTATGGACATTGGGGAGGGTATGTGCTATTAAGTGCTGTGAAATGTGTAAGCCCGAAGATTCACAGACATGTACCCTGGGGCAAATAATACATTATATGTTAATAAAAATTAATAAAAAAAAAAACAGTAGAGAAGTGTACTGTATATATCTAGGGAACCCAATGATTTCCTTAAACTAAGCAAAAATAATCCACTTACATCATGGTCAGTGCCCCAATGGGAAACAATGCTGTCTCCATACTGCTTTACATATCTATAGGAACAAGAGGGAAATCAATGTGAATTGTGACAAAGGAAATTTTCCTGTCAAGGAAGTGACCAGATTAGAATGTGTCAGCCTCTAGAAAACAGCTGCTAGCATCAGCCTATTCTTTTGAACTAAACTGATCTGCTAACCAGGTTCTCTCTAAACTCTCAAAATGAGTAAGACAATGAATCACCAAGGCCATTCCGACCTTTCCTCAGCCACTTCTCAGGACTTAGAATAGTTAAATATTATTTCCATCAGTTTGGTTGACATTAAAGTTGCATGGATTTCTACAGTCAATAAGGACTCAATAGATTCTGAATCCAAAAAATTAGAGTCCATTGCTGCAAATTTATTATATTATTATTTTTTTTTAGTGTTCAAACAAAGGTGTAGTTAGGGTTTTGTTTCCTTTTGAATGACTTCTGATTTTTTCAATACATAAGAATTTGGCTTAAGAAACCAGCTTCATCCAATATAAGAAGTGTTGGAAATTCTCCACACAACTTTAAGCTAACTCAGGGTTTCTTGACAGGGTTCTGTTGTTAAGATGTATACTATTTAAAAGACAACAGCATTGCAATTACTAGTGATGAAATGTCCTTTTTAAAGAAAACAAATCTTAAAGTTTAACAATTGACCTAAAAAGATCAATTCTTTTTGGTTCTGCCACTGAAAAGTCATCACTGTTGTGCCGTAAATCATATTAACCAAAGTTGTGGATTAAATCTCAAAATGTAAAATCAATTTAAAATACCAGAACTTGAAAATATACTTATATCCATTCTTATATAAATTAAGAATCACTCCTAAGGATGCTTTAATGTATTCTGCCATTTCATAATTACAGTAACAACAAAAAGTAAGAAGAGCACAACAGAGATAGGTGGGAAGAAGTCTGGGGATAAAAACTTTTATCACAAAGAAGGAGCATGGAGTAACAAACACTATACATGATAAATAATAATTTCAATGAATAAATCAAAGAAAAAATGCACCAACCTTACTAAAAGTTGGGATTATACACAAAACTACCACTTTTAACTTTAAATATTTTGAATGTTTGAGAAGAGGGGAGAAAATAAACTATTTGATTCATTTATGATCTTATCAGGACAAAATAAAGGGATTGTATAAAATGTATCTATACGTTGATTTTCACAGATCTGCATTCATAGAACACTGCAATATAAAATCAAGAGTAATAAGGTGGTGACTTATATGATTGCCATATCCTTTTGTTGGTGGAACTTCAAACATCTGAATCACAATTACCAGACCATTTACAAGTTTTCAGAACCAATACTTTGGATTCTGAAATTAAGTTTCACTACATCAAACTTTTATAGACAACGAGGATATTTTTCAATTATTCTTCTGTTATTTTTCTATTATACTAGAAATAGTAAAGAATAAAGGGATCAAAATGATACAATGGAAAGATTTTGGAAAAATCTTGATTTAAAATACATAATTTTGTAATGTTTTTATTTTGTGGCTTAGAGCAGAGTTTCTGAAATGTAAGTTAATGTACATATACAGACTTCTTGAGACAACTTTCTTGTGAATGTTCCCTGTTAATTTAGATTCTTAGTATGTAATGTTACCTACATTTAAAAATATAAGATAGCTATCTCATGTCCATACCTCATACAAATTAAAAAAACATATAAAATTACCAATTCAATATAATAATTTAAAAATCAATAAAATTTAAATCAATGATATTAATTTAATGTATTGGTTAATATAGATTCACCAAAATGTATATGCTTATCCTATCCTATCATGAACCATTTGAAAAATTAATTATTTCACCTTTTTTCTAATTAAACTATTAAAAAATTTGGCCTTGTCTTATCATAAATTCATCACATGCATAATGAATCATCTTTTTTCATTTTGCATTATCTTGAATAATTAAGGGTGCATATCATGGTGCCAATGTGATTGTAAATGCAAAAAATAAACATCAGAACTGATATCTCATGGCAAAATGCATTTATAGTTATTTTCTAAATGATCATAAAATTTATTAAATATTTTGAATAAAACAAAAATGACAGGGATCCCTTTCAGTATCCCTGAAATACTGGTTCAGTGGGATAAAGCCTTTGCCTTTGGCTTGGGTCATGATCTCAGGGTCCTGGGATAGAGCCCCACATCGGGCTCTCTGCTCAGCAGGGAGCCTGCTTCCCCCTCTCTCTCTGCCTGCCTCTCTGCCTGCTTGTGATCTCTCTATGTCTAAGCAGGGAGCCTGCTTCCCCCTCTCTCTCTGCCTGCCTCTCTGCCTGCTTGTGATCTCTCTATGTCAAATAAATAAATAAAATCTTAAAAAAACCCAAAACCCAAAAATGACAAAATTTAAGAATTACCCATGAATTAAGTAATCACAAAAATATGATCTATTCATCACCTCAGAGAATGAGTCACTTAACTTTTCTGAACATCAGATTCCTCATGTGTTCAGTATATGAAAGGAAGTGTGGACTTCATGATTTAGTAGGCTTGTTTTCTTTTTTCCAATCATAATTCAATAAAACACATTTAATATACATCTATTGCTTACCTAACATCAATAAATGTGTAGGTTCTGAGATTTTACTCTACATGAATATTGATAAGTCAACCTGCCATAGTTTTATGGATGCTGAATGACTTGGGATTCCTAGGACACAGCCAAAAATCTTAATTACACATGGGCACAGAGAAATCCATGAACTACAAATTTACATAATTCTTTTTCAACCCAAATCCCACGGGAAGACATGAAGTTGTCCAGATAGATACTAAGCATGCAGTATGTTTGAATCATAGCTGAGGAATCCTGTGTTTAGGGGAGTTAAATTTTTTATAATGGACTGCAAGCAAATCTGCCCTGTGCCTGGGAGACAGACATTATCTTTATCATCCTGAACAGTACAAAAAACATGCCCTTGGTCTGGAAGAAGACACTATCTTTATTTTCCAAAGCTGTTTCCTATAAAAATATCTTTGAGGAGGCAGTCTGGAACAAAGGGCTGTCAGATGCACCAGACATTGCACTAGACAGTTGGGAGAATGGATATGAATAATTTAGTCTTTAGCTTTAAGGAGCTGACTAGTGATGGAGACCAACACCTAAATAATTTTACTATAAAATAAGTGTTAAACAGAGCATTATGAATTAAGAGATATATTTTGACATGGAAAATACCACCACATGGGGATATTTGGAGATAGGATTAGGTTTAGATTAGGTCATGACAATGGGAATGTCATGAAAGGATTAGTGCCCATAGAAGAAAAGGAGAGCAGAGATATCTCTTTCTCTGCAAGCAAGCCCCTAGAAAAGTCTGTATGAGCACACAGCAAGAATGTAGCTCTCTACATGCTAGGAAAAGGGTCCTTACCAAGAACTGAATTTGTCAGTACCTTGTTCTTACAGAACTGTGAGAAACAAATGTCTGTTGTTTAAGCCACAGACAAGTCTATGTATTTTGTTATAGCAACCTGAGCTGAATAGCACAGTCAATAAACTGACAAAAATAATGGTGCTGAAACATTTAGATCCTAAATAACATTCTAAAAATTTGAAATGGCCTATCTAATCCAGTGGTTTTACTATGTGGTTTAATATTTATCCACAAAATATGTTTAACACTTTTCCTTAATTATTTTATATTGGCCATCTTAATTCAATTTGATTTTGAAGAAAAAAATTAATTATACAGTCCACCTCAGTTTGCAATGTACTGTAACTGCTTTTAAATTTCTAGTGAATTCTACCTCAAAGGTAAGAACTTAATCTGTAAAATATATTTTGATGTTTTGACACTGAAAACTCTAGATAACTGTAGGGTACTATTCTTGATATTAATATTTATGCTATGATACTAAGTGGGAAAAAGTATCACTTAAAAATTCACTGCAAGCCTGCTATCATTGAGATTAAGAATGATAGCTCAAAATAATAACTCATGGCTCATTTCTGTCTGTAAATACAAAATTTGAAAGTCAAATCTAATTAGAAAATGGTATCATCATTCCCACAAATGACCCATAACCTGAGGTGTGACTCTTTTTTCCTCTCTTTGCAGTTCTGTCTTCTTACAGCTTTATTTCCCATATGACATTTTGATTCTACCTATGGAAGTTTTCTGTGGAAAGAAGTGTCAATCCTAATTAGGTCTAAATTCCCCTTAGTAACATATCTTTGTGTTAAATCTAAGGTGGACGGAGGAGGAGGAATCTCATTTTAACAGAACAGACACCTAGCAATCAGTTACCTAAATATAGCTATCACATGGTTTTAAGCCACAGAAAGTCCTTCTGTGTTTTAAAAATTAAAAAAAAATTAGTAAAAACATGGCTTTCAAATAATTCTTTGAGTAATAACATTTAAATCACTTTAAATGACACACTTACCACTGAAGCTTTTTCTTCTTTTCTTTCTTTCTTTTTTTGTATATTTCCAGTGCTAATAATTTTCCCTAGACAACATTCTATTTCATCTATTTTGTAAAAGGCTTATGCAAATAAAGAGATTGCATATGTTCCCCTTTTACCTTTAGGGAGAAGCTTCTGTGCTTTTAAAACTCTGCAATCATTCTATCATCCTCTTTTCAACTAAACCCATTAAATTTAAATAAATCAGTCTGAGAATAGAAAAGAGTTTTGACTATATAAGATGCATTATGACACTTTACAGTTAATTTGGGTTTTAATTTAGCTTCATTATAGAGACAATGATACTCTAGGCCTGATATTCTATTCAGGAGCAGCCAGTCAGGCAATTATTGGATCTCATCCCTACAGCACTCTAAGCAAATGTATATACTCTGTGACAACATAAGCAATCTATTAAGGTATTAAACATATGACTCATGATATACTTTAGCAATTATCAATGTGTTTTTTCCTTACCTCAAGAGGCAGAGATCATACCTTTCTTATATTAAACACAAAAGAAGCAAAGAACCTTTACACATAATTATGGGAAAAGTTGTCATCCATAAGAAAACTACCATGCCCTCTTTTGTAACTTTCATTTTGAAATAACAAAAAGTTACAAAGAGAATACATGTAGGCCCTGCACATCTTATACCATTTTTTTCCCAAGATTAGGTCTTCCACAATTATGACAGAATATCAAAACCAGAAAATTGGTATTCGTACAATGTTTAAAAGTTTTATATCATTTATTATATGTGTAGACTTATGTAATCCTTAATACAATCAAGATACAGCTCTGCTTTATCACCACAAAGATCTTCCACATTCTACCCTTTTATAGGCACATTGACCCCGTTTCCCCCTCGCCATCTATAATGGGTGAATAACATACCTCAAAAATTCATTTCCTTCCAGAACCTAAAAAATATGCCTTTATTTGATACAGGTTTTTGCAGAAAGAATTAGTTAAGGATATTTAGATTAAAAAGTGCTATATTTAGGGTGGAGCATAAATCCAATGACTTGTCCCTTTATGAAAAGAGGAGAAGGTACACAAAAACACGGGAAGAAAGTCACATGAAGACAGAGACTGGAGTTACACAACAAGCCAAGAAAAGCCAAGGGTTGTCAGCAGATACCAGAAGCTAGGTGAGGTATAGAAAAATTTCTTTCTCAGTGACTCCAGAGGGAATGGTGGTGACACCTGGATTTCAGGCTGATAGCCTCCAGAACTGTGTGGATAAATTTCTGTTGTTTTAAGCTGCCTGGTTTGTGCTACAGATATCCCCTGCTTTTTGGAAGTTCAATTTATACCACTTTGTCTTAATTTTATTTTATTTATTTATTTCTCAATTCTGGTATAGTTAACATAACAGTGCATATTAGTTTCATGTGTAAAATATCATGACTCGATAATTCTATAGGATACTCAGGGCTCATTATGATAAGTATACTCTTAATCCCCTTCACCCATTTTACCAATCCCCCACCCACCTCCTCTCTTGATGCCACTACACTTTTCTAAAGGGGCTACATTAGTACCTATTTTTGGTAACTGAAAGAAATCCAAAGAGAGTTTACTCTTAAAAAAAAAAAAAAAAGGAAAATAGTATTCAGCATTTGTTTTGGAGTGAGCCCTTATAGAGGCAACACACACCTGAGCAGGAAGAGTGTCACCAACCTCCTTCCCTGGTCACTACACTCAGCATCAAGCTACCACAGCTGTGAACTGTGTCTGTGAGCATATGTGCTTTATCTCGATTGATTTTGTGCATCCATTAGGAAGATGTGTCCTAGGGTATCAGAAAAGCCTAAGAGAGGTTTTTGGGGGGTTTATGGAAATGTTCAAAAAGTTTCCCATGTATATTAAGGGTAATTGCTTCTTCACTTTTCGCCACTTGGGCTTATGAAAGGTTTCATAGGAACATGCTACTTTTGGATAGCAAGAAAACCTATATTTTGTATAGGAGCCATAGGAAACTAAATACCATTCTTTTTATTTTATTTCATTTATTTATTTGACAGAGAGAGAGATCACAAGCAGGCAGAGAGACGGGGGAAGCAGGCTCCCTGCTGAGCAGAGAGCCTGATGCAGGGCTCGATCCCAGGACCCTGAGATCATGACCTGAGCTGAAGGCAGAGGCTTTAACCCACTGAGCCACCCAGGCACCCCTAAATAGACCATTCTTAAATCTTGACTACTACTAATATGTTTTTCATCTTTATAATTTTATCATTTAGAGAAAATTACATAAATGGAATCAAACAGTATGTGACCTTTTGAAATGACTTCTTCACTCAGAATAACACCCTTGAGGTTCACCCAAGTTATATGTATCAATAGTTCATCCCTTTTATCACAGAGTAGTATTCCATAGGGTAGCTGTAGCACAGACTTTTTAATCATTCCTCTCTCCAGGAACACTTTGAATGCTTCCAGGGTTTGGCTATTATAAATAGAACTGCTATGAACATTCACAGACAGATTATAATGTGCTCTCATTTCTCAAAAATAAGTGTTCAGGAGTCTGATTGTTGGGTCATACAATAAATGTCTGTTTACCTATTTTTAAATGAAACTGACAGATTATTTTTCAAAGTGACTATACCATTTTATGTATGTTTCATTTCATTGATGTAATAGATGCAATTCCCTAATGGCTAGTGAGGTTGGACATACTTTCGTGTACTTACTCTCCATCTGTATGTCATCTTCAGTAACATGTCTCTTTATGTTCTTTGCCCATTAGCTAATTGAATTGACTTGGGGTTGGGTGTGTGTGTGTGTGTGTGTGTGTGTGTGTGTGTGTGTGTGTGTGTTGTTTGTTTGTTCCTTAAGAGCCAAAGGACAAAGGTATAGAGAAAAGTGTAGATCATGTCCTAAGGACCCAAATAGGGGTGATTTCTTTAGATTTTTTTTTTTTTGGCCTCATATATATCAGACTGAATGGATGAATACTGGTGAAGGCACCCACCTAGAATTGTCAATAGGCACAAAAAGGAAGGAAAGAAAGGAAGAATAAAAGCAAGCAAGCAAGCAATGCTTTTCTCTCTAGTAAAACAACCTGTAAAAGTGCAGGCTAGCAAGACAGAAAACTTTCAATGATAACCACTCTACTTCAGGCAAGTGCCAAAGAAAAAACCAGGGGTGGGGAGAGGGCCCCTCCACCAGCCCTCTCCCTGAGTCCAAGGGAAAAGCCTAGATGTCCATATTCATCAGAATATAATGGCTCACCAAATTTCCATAAGGGTGCTGTCAAGAGTATGCAACTAAGACATTCATCCAAAAGGAGTGACAGTGAGCCCCTAGCATGATATCAGTAGAAATCTAAAGGGAGGCCTATACTTTTTTTCCCATGTGTTAGTGATGTGTCCCTTCTCTCTCCAAAGGAATAGCTTCAGAGGAGACCTCGGGAAAATCAGGATTTCTACCACTACTAGCAGTGATATCGATCTCCTAATTGATCTTCCTCTCACATATGACACTAGCAACAGAGTAGGGAGAATGAGCTAGTAAAGCAGCACAGCAGTGAAGGGCCACCTGCCCAGTTGTGAGGAGTCATTCTTTTCTGTTCATCTCTGGATGTCAAAGCTTTAAAAACTCAGTGAATGGGCTCAGCAGCAGAATGGAGAAGACAAAAGAAATAGTGACCTTGAGATGATACCAAAAAAAAAAAAAAATTACCCAATCTGAATGAGAGAAAACACACTAAAGGGAAAAAAAAATGAATAGAGATTCAGAGACATGTAGAAATATAATAAAAGATCTAACATTCATGTTATTGGAGTCTCAGAGGGGAGAAGAAAGATATTGGGCCTGAAAAAGTATTTGAGGAAATAATGGCTAAATATTTCCTATATTTGGCAAATGACATAAAGCTCAGATTCAACAGTTTAGAGAATCCCGAACAAGATAATACAAAAGAAATGCAAGCCATTACACATCAATCACATTTCTAAAAAGTAAACATCAGGAAAAATTCTTGAAAGCATTCAGAAAAATAAAAAGAGGAAAAGAAAAAGAAAAAAAAAAACCTTACTACCAGAGGGGAAAAAGAATTTGAATAAAGGATTTGAATAACAGAGAGTTTCTCATGAGAATTCACTGAAGCCGGAAAGAAGTGGCATATTTTTCAAGTGCTGAGGAAAAGAAAAAAGAAAAGAAAAAGAAAAAAAACCCATCAAACAAGAACTCTGTATCAGGTGACAATTATTATTTCAGAAATAAAGTGTTGAGAGGAAAAAAAAAGTGCTGAGAAAAGGAACAAATAGGATTACTCTATCAAGTGAAAATACACTCCAGAAGCAAAGGTGGAAAACAGAATGGAGGATCTTCAAAAAATTAAAAAATAGTGCTAAGATATGATGCAGTAGTCCCATTCTAGGTATATAGTCAAAGGAAATGAAAACAGGATCTGAAAGAGATATTAGAACTTCCATGTTCAATGCAGCATTATTCACAATAGCCAAGATATGGAAACAACCTAAGAATCCATCAACAGACGAATGAAGAAAATGTGGTGTGTGTGTGTGTACACATATATATAATGGAACATTATTCAGCCATGAGAAAGAAGGAAATCCTGTCATTCGCAACAACATGGATGGACCTTGAGGGCCTTATGCCAATTAAGTGAAGTAAGTTGGACAAATACTGCATATCATTTATATATGGAATCTAAAAAACTAAACTCATGGAAACAGAGACTAGAATGGTGATTATCAGAGGTTGGGGATTGGAGGAAATAGGGAGAGGCTGGTCAAAGGCTTCACAGAGAAAAACAAACAAAAACAGGTGAATTAGGACATTTTCAGGTGCAGGAAACCTAAGAGAAATGTTCTCCAGTAGACTGATCCTAAAAGAATGCCTAAAAGAAATTATGTGAACAGAAAGGGAAAAAAAAGTAAGAAATTTGGAGCAATAAAAAACAAGAAAGAGTAAGGGAAAGAGCAAAATATGAGAAAATACAAAATATATTTCTCTTCCTTTTGAGTTTTCTGTAAAGATCACAGTAGCCTCTAACGTATATTTCAAAGAAAATATTTAAGACAATTAAATTTATAGGTGGAAGAAGACAAAAGAACAAAAGGAAGGTAAGGTTCTATACTTAACTGAACTTTTAAAATGTTGACTCCATTAAAATATGATATGTTTTCAATAAAGTTTAATACCAACAGAAACCATGAGGTGGGGAGAAATATGTAGAGAAAGGGAGAGAGAGAGACATAACATAAATCCCTATGGATCAAAATGAAAAAAAAAAAAAAAAAAAACCAAAATGAAATTCTTGACAAATGTTCCACTAACCAGCATGTATGTGGTAAAATATAAACAAATAAAAAAATACCCTATGCCAAAAGAGAAAATAAAGTGGCCGATTTAAGCCCTAATCCATCAAAAATTACATTTAAATAAACCATGTAAAAGAGAATGGCAACATTGATTTTTAAAAAGGATCCAACAATATGAAGTCTACAAGAAGTTCTCTTCAAATGTAATGACAAGGGTTGGCTTTCGAAAATACAAGGTGAAAAAAACAATCAAATAAGCAGGAATGAGCATGTTTTTATGAAATGAAGTGTATTTCTAGGCGAAGAAAGTTACTGGAGCAGAAAGAGACATTACCTAAAGGTAAAAGAACTAGTCCATATATAACAATCCTAAATATGTAGGCACCAAATGACAGTATTGAAAAATATATGGAGCAAAATATGACAGAAACGAAAGGGGAAATAAACAATTCCACAGTTATATTTAGAGACTTAAAAACCCTTATCTCCACAATTGATGGAACATTTAAACAGATAATCAGCAAAGATAGAGAATAAGCCAACAATACCAGCAACAAATAGGATCTAATCATGTTTACAGAACACTCATATCAATGGTGTATTCTTTGCAATAAACAAATACAATATATGCTGGGCCATAAAACAAACCTCAGCAAATGATAAAGAATTAAAATCATATAGAATGTGTTCTCTGGTCACAATGGAATCAAACTAGAAATCAGTAACACAAAGATAACAGGAAAGTCTCCAATTGCTTGGGAACTAAACAATGTACTGCTAAATAAACCAGGTATCAAAAATGAAGTCTAGGGGCGCCTGAGTGTCTCAGTGGGTTAAAGCCTCTGGCTTCATCTCAGGTCATGATCTCAGGGTCCCAGGATCGAGCCTTACATCTGGCTCCCTGCTCAGCAGGGAGTCTGTTTCCCCCTCTCTCTTTGCCTGCCTCTCTGCCTACTTGTAATCTCTCTCTCTCTGTCAAATAAATAAATAAAATCTTTTAAAAAAAAATGAAGTCTAAAGAAATTTTTTTCAAAAATACATGGAACTGAATAAAAAAAGAAAACAAACATATAAAAACTGTCGGAGGCAGCTACAGTAATTCCCAGAGGGAAATGTAGAACATTAAATGTTTATAGTAGAAAAGAGAAAAATCTCAAAAAATTCAAACCACTTAATGAACTAGAAAAAGAATAACAAATTAAAATACAAAGCAAACAGAAGGAAGGAAATAATAATAAGGGCAAAGAGCATTGGAATTGAAAAGAAAAGGGCAATAAAGAAAATTAATAAAACAAAGGATATCACTACAAAACCCTACACAAACATGACCAAAGCATGATAAGGTAATACTACAAGCAACTACTCACATCTGACAACCTAGATGTTATGGACCAATTCCTGGAAAAGTACAAACTGACACAATGCACCAAATATGAAACAGGTCATTTAAATAGCACCATGACTTTTCAGGAAATTGAAATTTTAATCTAAAGATGCTCAAAAAGCAATCTCCAGGCCCAGATAGCTTCACTCACAAATTCTACCAGATACTTCAAGAAAAATTAACATCGATTGTGCACAATCTCTTCCAAAAGTTACAGGGAACATTTTTCTATTGATTTTATGAAGTCCATATCATTTTCAAAACCAGAGAGAGACAATACATAAAGAGAAAAATACAGACCATATCCTGCATGACTCTGGATGTAAAAAATCTTAAAATATTAGTAAATATAATTCAGCAATAAATAAAAATATGAATTATGACTAAATGGTGTTATTCCCAGGAATACACAGCTAGCTAAAAATTGGAAAGTTAATTAATGTAATCCATTATATCAATAGGATAAAAAAGAAAACATAATATCAATTGAGGCAGACAAAACATTTAAAAAATCAACAACCTATGCATGATAAAAAAAAAAACTTTACTGAAAAATAGGGATATAGAGAGAGTTCCACAAGTTGATAAAGAACATCTACAAAAAGCATAAAATAATTACACTTACTTGTGAAAGAAATTTTTCCATCAAAGGTCAGGAACAAGGCAAGGGTGTTCACAGTCATCAGTGCTCTTCAAGATGTTCTTCATGTTCTAATCAATACAATAGGGCAAGAAAAGGAAACCAAATGCACACAAATTAGAGAAGTTGAAATAAACCCCTCTTTTTGCAGATGATATATCATCTGTGTAGAAAATTCTGCATGACAAACTTTAAGAACAAATAAATTAATTCAGCAAAGTCACAGTATACAAGATTAACATACAAATTGCGACTGCTGTATCTTTTAAATAAATACCTGGAAACTGAAATAAAAAATAATACCATTGTCACTGAGTGCAAGAGGGTGAAAAAGGAACACACTGAGGCATGGTCAATTGTCCACACACCAAATGTTCCAGAAGGTTGCTTCCGGGAGACTTCACCTTAAGCACCATGGTGAGACTTTGTGGACCCTCTGAGAGTGCCTGCACCTGACCATGATGTGCTCCCGCACGTGTAAGCAGCAGATCTTGCACCTGACCCTGAGATCCCAATGGCCGGCGTCTGGAGGAGGCCTCACCTGGACAGCCAGGTAGAGACCCTTCATGGAGGAGCTATGTGGGCCAAAGTGAAGCCGAGTACTCGGGGCCATGCTAATATCACATCTCCCTTCCCAGGCAAGAAAGGAACACAGGAACAAAAATATGCGTATTTTGGCGTAAATTCAAAAAAACCATGCACATGGGGCTTGCATTTTGGAAATGATCAAATAAAAACGAAATAAGGCAAATAAATTGAAGCACTATAAATGGATTGAAAGATTCACCATAGTAAGAATAAGCAATTCTTAATTTATATACAGGGTTTTTTTTTTTTTAAGATTTTATTTATTTATTTGACAGAGAGACAGCAGGAGAGGGACCACAAGCAGGGAAAGTAGGAGAGGGAGAAGCAGGCTCCTTGCTTAGCAGGGAGCCTGATGTGGGGCTCGATCCCACAACCCTGGGATCATGACCTGAGCCGAAGGCAGATGCTTATCGACTAAGCCACTCAGTGCCCTAATTTGTATACAGTTTTAATAAAATTCTCAAAATTCCATCAAGTTCTTTTATAGACACAGACAAGATGATTCTAAAATCCCATCCAGACTCTTTATGCTGAGGTTTCCCTATATATTCCAACATATTCTAAGAGCAAACAGAACTACATCTTGTTTTGCCATCAGAGGCTATGGCTCTAGACACAGCCTTTGGCCTTTCATTTCTTCATCGTAAATCAGACGTGATCCCTTTGCCTCCTACAAACCAAAGAGGACAGGCTCTAGGAAAACTCACCAAGACCCTCCTCAATTGACTTGAAGTTTACAATAGTAAATTTACACATTTACAATAGTCTTTAAAGAAATTATCGTTCTCATATAGAACTTTTCCCTTGTCTATGTTTGAGTTTTAAAACCAGCTCCTGGTTTTCCCTTCTGCAAGTTCTATTATTTATGTGGTCTAGGACCCCATGTTGGGAATTTCTTGGACTTTTAGTCAAAATTATCATGAAACTTCCCATTTTAATATTGTATTTTAGAGAAATAAAATAAGTAATAATTCAAATATGAAGAAGACATACAAAAAAATGTTTTCACCCCATCCCATATATCCTCCCCATATATAACCAACATCTGAGTACTGTATAATAACAATATGTGTTATGTGCCACAGATTATTTTGCACAATGCTTTCTTCACTCAAGATACATTTACCAATTTTTCAATATCAGTACTGGAGATTTATCTCAAATTTTCAGGTCCATATTGTATTTCCAGGTATGAATACAGCCAGTCCCCTATTGCAGAGTATTTAATATTTTTTTGTCTTTTGAAATGACAAATACTGCAGCAATAAAGAACTTTTTATGTATTTTCAAGGACAAAAATAGGTTTATTTCATATGATAAAAAACCTAAAATTACAATTGTTAATCAAAGGATATTGAGATTGTATCTTTTGATTATTGCCAAATTGCTCTCAAATTTGTCAGGCTGATTTATATTTACAGCAACATCACCTGCTTTCCTATACCCCTGTAATGCTGTCTGATCAAACATTGGACTTTAACAATATAAGAGAAGAAAAGCAATACCTCCTCCTCATTTTAATACAAATCATGTCCTTTGTATCACTTCTATTTGGCTGTTATTTTTTTCTCTTTATGATTTGTTCAAAGTCTGGCTGTATTAAGCCTACCACTTAGAGTGAAAATTCCCTCTGTTTTGTATTTTACATCACCATTTCAGGGTTGTTTGCTATGGAGTAATTTTTGTGACCTATTTTTAATAACTTTTTTGTTCTTTACAGGTTCCAGGAATTTCATCTTGCTTATAAATGTTATTACGACCACAAAACACTTATGGTTTTAATGTTTACACGTATTTAATTGTATAAATCAGTATATGCCATCTTAAGTAGTATCGAAACTGCACCAGAAGGCACCTCTGCTCTATTCGTTTCATTTATGTCCAAAGAATACCTAAGAGAAAACAACTTTGAAACAGCCTGCATTTATGGGTAAAATATAGGTCATTCTCTAAGTTCCAGATTTCTGACTCAAATCTCTGCAGATTTTAGGCAGTTAGAAAAACCTGGGTGGCTCAGTTAAGCATCTGCTTTTGCCTCAGGTCATGATCCTGGGATCAAGTCCCGCATCAGGTTCCTTGCATTGGGAAGCCTGTTTCTTTTTCTGCTTGCTGCTGCCCTGCTTGTGCACTCTCTCTCTCTGACAAATAATTAAAAGTGTTTTTAAAAAGGAAAAATATAATATATAATAATAATTATATTCTCTATCTCTGTAATACTTTGTGCATTAAATTACTTAAACATTTATTACCTAAATTACTCTTGATAACAAGTATACAACAAGTTAGTCTAATAAAATCTTTTCTTTCTTCTTTCTTTTTCTTTCTTTCTCACTCTCTCTCTCTCCTTCCTTCTTTCCTTCCTTCCTTCCTTCCTTCCTTCCTTCCTTCCTTCCTTCCTTCCTTCCTTCCTTCCTTCCTTCCTTCCTTCTTGAGAGAGTGTACACAAATGGGGGGTTGGGGAGGCAGAGGCAGAGGGAGACAGAGAATCTCAGACTCCAAGCTCAGTATGGAGCCCAATAAGGGATTGAACTCATGATCCTGAGATCACGACCTGAGCCAAAATCAAGAGTTGGATACTTAACTAACCGAGCCATCCAGGTGCCCCAAGTGGTTTTTTTTATTTGTAATTTTTTTAATTTTGAGATTATTGTAGATTCACAGGTAATTGAAAGAAATAATACAGAAGGCTAACATGTACCCTATCCAGTTACCCAATGATAATATCTTGCAAAATTATAGTATAATACCACAACCAGGTACTATTCTAATATCACAATGGAAATATACTTAAAAATGTCTTACATTGGTAATCAATAATCCCCAAGTAGGCAGATGGCCAATTAAATGAATGCTAGAAAAGCCTATTTGCAAAAGGTGGGGGGTGGAAACAAGGCAAAAACTCAAGAAATGTGTATATAAGAAAATGTCTGTATAAGGAAAACTATCATATACTTCTAAAAGACACAAAAGGAGAATTGAACAAATGAAAAGAAACCCGCTATTTTCTCATACTCAAAGACTCAACATCATAATGATGCCTATTGGTAGATTTAATACCAACAAATATACTATTAGGTTTTTAAATTTTTGGGTTTTTTAAAATTTAATTTTACTTTTTCAGTGTTCCAAGATTCATTGTTTATGCACCACACCCAGTGCTCCATGCAATACGTGCCCTCCTTAGTACCCACCACCAGGCTCATCTTTCTCCCCACCTCCCACACCTCCAAAACCCTCAGTTTGTTTCTCAGAGTCCACAGGCTCTCATGCTTTGTTTCTCCCTCCAATTTCCCCAATTCACTTTTTCTTCCCTTCTAATGTCCTCCATGCTATTCCTTGTTTTACAAATAAGTGAAACCATACAATAATTGACTTTCTCTGCTTGACTTATTTCATTCAGCATAATCTCCTCCAGTTCGATCCATGTTGATACAAAAGTTGCATATTCATCCTTTCTGATGGAGGCATAATATTCCATTGTATATATGGACCATATCTTCTTTATCCATTCTTCTGTTGAAGGGCATCTTGGCTCTTTCCATGGTTTGGTGATTGTGGCCATTGCTGCTATGGACATTGAGGTACACATAGCCTTTCTTTTCACTACATCTGTATCTTGGGGTAAACACACAGTAGTGTAATTGCAGGGTCATAGGGTAGCTTTATTTTTAATTTCTTCAGGAATATCCACACTGTTTTCCAATGTGGCTGTACCAAACTTGCATTCCCAACAACAGTGTAAGAGAGTTCCCCTTTCCCCACATCCTCTCCAACACTTGTTTCTTGTCCTGTTAATTTTGGCCATTCTAACTGGTGTAAGGTGGTTATCTCTACCATATCTCAATGTGATTTTGGTTTGAATTTCCCTGATGGCTAATGATGATGAACATTTTTTCATGTGTCTATTAGTCATTTGTATGTCTTCTTTAGAGAAGTGTCTGTTCATGTCTTCTGCCCATTTTTTGACATGATTGTCTGTTCTTTGGGTGTTGAGTTTGAGGAGCTTTTTATAGATCTTGGATATCAGCCCTTTGTCTGTAGTGTCATTTGCAAATATCTTCTCCCATTTCATGGGTTGCCTCTTTGGTTTGTTGACTGTTTCTTTTGCTGTACAGAGCTTTTTATCTTGATGAAGTCCCAAAAGTTCATTTTTGCTTTTGTTTCCTTTGCCTTTGGAGACATGTCCTGAAAGAAGTTGCTGTGGCTGATGTTGAAGAGGTTACCGCCTGTGTTCTTCTCTAGGACTTTGATAGATTCCTGCCCACGTTGAGGTCTCTTATCTATTTTGAGTTTATCTTTGTTTATGGTGTAAGAAATTAGTCGAGTTTCATTCTTCTACACATAGCTGTCCAATTTTCCTAGCACTATTTATTGAAGAGACTGTCTTTTTTCCATTGGATATTTTTTCCTGCTTTGTGGAAGATTATTTGACCATAGAGTTGCAGGTCCATATCTGGTCTCTCTACTATGTGTCCTTTTTTGTGCCAGTACCATGCTGTCTTGGTGATCACAGCTTTGTAGTAAAGCTTGGAATCAGGCAATATGATGCCCCCAGTTTTATTTTTCTTTTTCAACATTTCCTTAGCAATTCAGGGTCTTTTCTGGTTTCATACAAATTTTTGGATTGTTTGTTCCAGCACTTTGAAAAATGCCAGTGGAATTTTGATCAGGATGGCATTAAAGTATAGATTGCTCTGGACAGTAGAGACATTTTAGCAATGTTTATTCTTCTGATTCATGAGCATGGAATGCTTTTCCATATTTTTGTGTCTTCTTCAATTTCTTTCATGAGTGTTCTGTAGTTCCTTGAGTACAGATCCTTTACCTCTTTGGTTAGATTTATTTCAAGATATTTTATGGTTCTTGGTGCTATAGTAAATGGAATTGATTCTCTAATTTCCCTTTCTAAATTTTCATTGTTAGTGTATAAGAAAGCAACTGATTTCTGTGTATTGATTTTGTATCCTGCCACATTACTGAATTGCTGTATGAGTTCTAGTAGTTTGGGGGTGGAGTCTTTTGGGTTTTCCACATAAAGTATCATGTCATCTGCAAAGAGAGAGAGTTTGACTTCTTCATTCCCAATTTGAATATCTTTTATTTCTTTTTGTTGTCTAATTGCTGTCGCTAATACTTCTAGCACTATGTTGAACAAGAGTGGTGAGAATGGGCATCCTTTTTGTGTTCCTGATCTCAAAGGGAAGGCTGTTAGCTTTCCTTCATCGAGAATGATATTTGCTGTGGGTTTTTCATAGATAGATTTTTTGAAGTTGAGGAATGTTCCCTCTATCCCTATACTTTAAAGAGTTTTAATCAGGAACGGATGCTGTATTTTGCCAAATGCTTTTTCTGCATTTCTTCTTTGAATGTTTGGTAGAATTCCACAGGGAACCCATCAGGTCCTGGGCTCTTGTTTTTTGGGAGGCTTTTGATCACTGCTTCAATCTCATTACTAGATATCGGTCTATTCAGATTGTCAAGTTCTTCCTGTTTCAGTCTTGAAAGTTTATAGGTTTCCAGGAATGTATCCATTTCTTCTACGTTGCTAAACTTATTGGCATATAGTTGTTGATAATAATTTCTGATGATTGCTTCTATTTCCTTTGTGTTAGTTGTGATCTCTCCCCTTTCATTCATAATTTTATTAATTAGGGTCCTCTCTCTTTTCTTTTGGATTAGTTTGGCCAGTGATTTATTGATCTTATTGATTATTTCAAAGAACCAGCCTCTAGTTTCGTTGATGTGTTCTACTGTATCACTAGTTTCTAAGTCATTGATCTCTGCTCTAATCTTGATTATTTCTCTTCTTGTGCATGGGGTTGGCTTAATTTGTTGTTGATTTCCCAGTTCTTTAAGGTGTAAAGAGAGTTGGTGTATTTGGGATTTTTCAATATTTTTGAGTGAGGCTTGGATGGCTATTTTCCCCCTTAGGACCACCTTTGCAGTATCCCATAGGTTTTGGACCTATGTGCCTTCATTCTCACTGGTTTCCATAAATTGTTTAATATTTATTCATATTTATTTTTGAATTTCACATCTGTGATCTTACCCTGTCTCCCAATTCAGGTATTCAATTGCTTTTATTTCAATTTTTATAAAGATTTTAATATTGCAAATATTTATCTGTCAGACATATTGCAAATTCATCCCAGTATGTCATTTTTATTTTTTATCTGCTCTTTTTAAAAATTATACTTTGTGGGGCAGCTGGGTGGCTCAGTCAGTTAAGTGTCCAATTCTTGATCTCAGTTTAGATCTTGATATTAGGGTCATCAGTTCAAAATAAATAAATAGATAAATAAATACTATATTTTGCGATTAATACAAGTAAATTATATAATATGAAAATTTCAAAGAATCGTACTTATAATGGACAAATATACTGTATAATCCAAAATAGATAAAGCGCACAAATTATGAAGCATAAAGTAATATTCTTTATAAAAAAAGAACTTGAAATTCATATGATTGATTAACTTCTGGACTAGATTTATGGATGGAAAATACCTCCCTTTTTGGGAATTTAAAATCAGTCGGGATACATTAACCATTGGAACATGTGAAGATCAACTTGGAATTCCACAAACCAATGTCTTCATAGAACATGTAGTTTTAAAGTTTCCTGTGCATATACTTTCCAGAATCCATCTGGTTTTAATCTACATTTTTAGATTCACATATCTAAGAAAATATTGACTAATAGAGTATATCTTCAAATTGTAGACACTCTAATTAGTAGTTTTGCCTTATTTTGGCCCAGATATTGCCTTCTTTTAAGAAACTCGAATATACCTTCAAATGGACCATCTTTAAGTTGCTACAATTATGCAACATATGCTGAAATTTTAAAAAGCAGCATTTGGAGTTAATTTGAGTTAGATTAATTCTCAGAGTTACATTAAACATGGTAGCTTATGAATCTGATATGTTTTCATTAGATGGAAACTGTCTTCCTTTTGACATTACAGTGTTTAAGCCAGATTTATTAATTATATTTGAATTTGTAGAAGATTCTGATCAATCACTATTCTAGCAGAGGTCAAATTATACAGCAAGTCAAATGAAGTATCAAATTCAAAATCCTAGAGAATTTCATGTCCCATAAGACAGAGTACCTTTGAGATACTAAAACTTGTCTAGAGTATATCAGCATTAAATTAGCAATGCTGAAATAATTCTTTTTTTTTATTAATTTTTATTAACATATAATGTATTATTTGCCCCAGGGTACATGTCTGTGAATCTTCGGGCTTACACATTTCACAATGCTAAAATAATTCTTACAAAACTTACATTAGAATCTGGAACTGCCTTTCAATATATAGATAGTAAAGAATTATAGAATTTTTCACATCATCTAATCAGTTATGGCCTATTAAATTTAATGAACCAAAGTGGAAATTTAATTTTCATTCTAGATCCCTTTTTTTTTGTTTTTTAATTCTAAAGTTTTATAATTTTTATTTCCAAGGTAAAGTTTTAGGTCTTTACATATCCTAAGCCACATCTAATGTATTAAAGTTTTGATTACAGGGATGCCTGGGTGGTTCAGTTGGTTAAGTGTTTACCTTCACCTTAGGTCCTGATTTCAGGGTCTTGAGATGGAACCCCATGTCGGGCTTCTCTCTCTTCCTCTCCCTCTGCTCCTAACCCTGCTTTTGCTCTCTTTTTCTCTTTCAAATAAAAAAATTAAATCTTAAGGAAAAAAAAGATTTTGGGATGCCTCGGTGGCTCAGTCATTAAGTGTCTGCCTTCAGCTCAGGTCATGATCCTGGAGTCCTGGGATGGAGCCCCTCATTGGGCTCCCTGCTCAGCAGGACACCTGCTTCTCCTTCTCCCACTTCCCCTGCTTGTGTTCCCTCTCTCACTGTCTCTCTCTCTCTCTCTCTCATAAATAAAATATTAAAAAAAATAAAGATACTGATTATGTAATTTTGGATATCTGTCTCACTTTCTTTTTCCCTTGACCTTGTACAGATTTAACATTTGTTTCTGCTGCCAAGTCAGATCCTTCTGATGTTTTTTAGGCTCAACAATTTGGCGATTTTTAACATGTTTTGTATTCAATTTTTATTATTAAAATTAGAGAGTAGAATTCAGGAGGATATCTAGTAAAGAAATAAATTTTACTTTCCACATTGCATTTCTAGGCACAGCCATTTCAATGGGAATTTGAGAGATGGATTAGGGAACTGTAGCTGTGTTAATTGATCTGATTCTCCAATTAGCAGGATAGACATCTGGCTATTGACTTTTTTCCTTCTAAGAATTTTGGCTGTTGGGTAACAGAAAGAACTCACTCACTATGGGAATAGTGAACATTACATTTTGAGAGCAACTGCATCAGCAGTGTCAAAACCAATTGTCTCAGAATAAATCTTTCCCCTTCACCTTGCCTGTGTTACTTTGTGGATGCCTCTCAGGTCTGATTTGCTAGCCAGAGTACTCAAGTCAATGGGAGTTCTTAACTAGAGGCAAGGCTATCATTTGCGTTGTAAGTTTGTTTATAATAATTACACTTAGAGATGATATTTCCACTCAAAGATAAGATTCTTTCAACTGTTTTGCAACTATTTTATCCTTTTCTGTTTTAATATTAAATATATCTAAAATATATTTTGTATAGAGAATTTTATCACTTTTTTAAAATTTTGCTATGAAATCTTGGAGTTTATTTTTTTAAGTTTTTATTTAAGTCCCAGTTAAACTACAGTGTAATATTAGTTTCAGGTGTACAATATTGGGATTCAACACTTCCATACAACACCTGGTGCTCATCACAAGTGTGCTCCTTAAACCTCATTGCTTATTTTACCCATCCCTCCAACCCCTCCCTGCTAGTAACCATCAGTTCATTCTCTACAAATAGAAGTCTGTTTCTTGGGTTGCCTGTCTCTCTTTTTTTCCCTTTGCTCATTTATTTTGTTTCTTAAACTCCACATTTGAGTGAAATCACATGGTATTTATTTTTCTCTGACTGACTTATTTCACTTAGCTTAATACTCTCTAGCTCCATCCATATCATGGCAAACAGCGAATTTTATCACTTAAATAAACATTGCTGCTCCATCTACAGAACAATGTACCCTTTCTTTAAAGGATATTAATATGAATTGAACTGAAATTTCTCATATACTATTAACATTAGCTAAACTCATGTCAGTATTTCTAGATCCCTTCATATTTTATTGTTTATAAATTTCAGAATATTTAAAATACTGTTAGTGAGGGGCTCTTTTTTATGCAGCTTAATGGAGATGCCTTTAGTTTTCAAAAATAAGTAATATCTTTATTATTATTCTATACATATATTACTTGTCATGTAACAATTTTTTTTTTATTTTTAGCTTACTATGAGCTTTTTTCTATTTTGATATATTTAGATTTTGGAAATAGTTTCTGAAAGATTTATAAAGATGAGATAAAATTTATAACAGATTTCTTTATATCGGCCTATTCTTGCATTCTATTCCACCACAGTATGTTAGTCCCAAACTTCTGTGAATTGGGGGTGATTATTTTTTTAATATAAAGTAATAAGATAGATCAATATTTATATTTCCCATATTTTCTTTCTAAGATTTTGGTTCAGAGTTATGTAAATGTCATGGAAAGAACTAAAAGTGTTCATACTTTTTCTGTTTTAGCAGAGAACTCGTGACAAGGAAAAGTGGTGTCTTAAAAGTTATAAAATAAAAACTCACCTCTTAGCCTTTCTGGGCAAAGAATCTTTGCTTAAGCAATAGAATCAGTAGTATGAAACCGAAAGGACATACAATGATGACTGGATATTTTTTTTTCCCCTTGAATCACTTCTTGAACCAAGTTTCCACCCAGCCCAAATCCACACATCTCAGTCCTCTGAAAGAAAAGGAACAGCAAAGCAGCGCAGTGGTTAAGGACAGTCTTTGGAACCAGATACATTTAGGTTTGAATGCCAGCTTTGACCTTAAAAACCTGATTTTACCTTTCTAAGCTTCAGTTCTCTCTATGTAAAATAGAACAAAAATACCTTGCAGTATACATTTATATTCAATTTATATTCAAATAGTACCTTACATCGAGGATTAGTGAGGGCTTTGGAGAGAAAGTGTTTTGCTCTTTTGTTATGTTTTTTAAAGATTTTATTTATTTATTTGAGAGAGAATGAGAGAGGGAGGATGAGAAGGGGTAGGGTCAGAGGGAGAAGCAGACTTCCCCTTGAGCAGGGAGGCCAACGTGGAACTGATCCTAGCACTCCAACCAACTGAGCAACCCAGGTGCCACCCCCTCTTTTGCTATGCTTTTTAAGAAATCCAAGAATACCATGTCTCCACCTAATAGTCGATATAAAAATTAGTTACCCATCGGGTAATTCTTAAAAAAACTGATTTTAGCTACATTGTCAACAAATACATTTTAAATGCTTGGTCCATACACTTACAAAGATCTCAAATATTTTTTGACCAAAGATTGTCATTTTTAGACTGATCGAAGATCTCTATATTAATGCAAGCTGCTGTTGTCACCAAAGAAAAATGGGTCATTAATCTTTTTTTAATTTATATCAACAAAATGGATATAATCGTCTGAAATGAAAAGATACAATTCAAGTTTGGTTTGGGATACTAAGATACGGTTTCTCCTTTGAAAAACAGCAATATAAATCACATAAAAAGGAAGTTAAAGGAAATCAACAGTGGTGCTGATATTGTTATTTAAATATTGTATGTTGATTGGTGGCCATGTAAATATTTAAGTGAAGACACAGTAATTAGATACTTCCTATCTTGTCTTCAATAACTGAAATTTGTGCAAAGAATACCTACAAATGAAGAAGAAAATTTAAAAAAATGGTCAAAATGATAGTTTAAATGATTCAACAGTCCATGTGTTATGTAGCAGATTTCAGTGAAATGTAGAGTTGCAATTCCACTTCTAGTTTTTAATTTTACAATCCAGGAAAATGCTTGCAACAGTGCAAAATGGAAGACATGAGTAAGAATACCCATCCTATTGTTCTGGTAATAAAGCGATATAAGCAACCTAATTGTAACAGATGCTATTGATACCCTGACCATCTTCCCTTTTTAAGGCTTTTTATGTACCTGGCTCACAACTACCATGGGTCTTGGTCACTAAAAACATCACATATGCACCTTTCTCCAGAGACTCAACCTTGGTTGACAGAAGCTTCCGACTCAAGAGATGCCTACAAGTTTTCCAAACCCATCTTTCCACTCATTTTTCTCTATCTAGTTCTGTCTCAAAAGCCTTCTATTAGCCTATAAATGACTGAAATATTGTGGAAATGTGGAAATAAATAACCCAGACTCTTTGCCCTTGGGTAGGGCAACCTCTAAAATGTAATTCA
>CM053607.1:65386301-65401356 GCA_028646535.1 Procyon lotor
TTTCATTTCTCTCCCCCACCCCCCCAAACTCCTGCCTTGCCTATCAAGTTCTTCATATCAGAGAGATCATGTGATACTTGTCTTTCTCTGACTGACTTATTTCGCTTAGCATAATACCCTCCAGTTCCATCCACGTCGTTGCAAATGGCCAGATTTCGTTTCTCTTGATGGCTGCATAGTATTCCATTGTATATATATAGCCAAACTATGGAAAGACCCTAGATGCCCATCAACAGATGAATGGGTAATTCACATTTAAGAGTTCCTTGGATCAGGCTGAGGGGCTCGATGAGTCCTGAAACCACTTCTTCACCTGCTTTCCTCACTCCCTTACAAGTTTCTCCTTGGAGCAGTCCCTCAGTAGATGATTTAACAAAAATTTTTATCCCAAACTCTGCTCCTTGGAAGCTTGAGACAAGAAACTATTGTCTCTGTTAGAAGAAGAATTCTTAACTGAAATATGACATATGCGATGATGGATTATTCTGCAGTGGTAAAAAGAAATGAATCTACCTATATAAAGCAATAAGAATAATTTGCAAAAACATAATTTTAGGCCAAAAAACAAAGAAAAAACTTACAGCCAATACCATCAATGTAAAATAGGAATGAAAATAATACTATCAATTTCTAATTAATTGTTTATTTGGAGTGAGGAAGAATGGGGTATTAAAATTGAATTGAGTATGGTAGAGGAGTGATATAAAATAAAGCAATAAAATTTGTGCATGAGCCAGTGCTGAAAATGAAGATGAACTCAGGATTTCTCTCTCTTTTTTTTTAAAGATTTTATTTTTTTTGTTTTGACACAGAGAGAGAGATCACGAGTAGGCAGAGAGGCAGGAGAGAGGGGGCGGGGGGAAGCAGGAGCAGAGAGTCTGATGTGGGGCTCGATCCCAGGACCCTGAGATCATGACCTGGGCCGAAGGCAGAGGCTTTAACCCACTGAGCCACCCAGGCACCCCGAACTCAGGATTTTTCTAGATGAATTTCATGACTCTGTCAAAAACAACAAAAGAAATTAACAACATATTGGTTGCTCAATGAAAATTTTTACTCTTTAACCTGTAGCTCATTCCTTTTCCCTTTCCTGATTAATGGATAAAAGTATATCTAAAGACCCTGTTTAATACATGCAGGGGTTTCCATCCTAGTCCAACTTATTTTGGGAATACACACATAAAAAAGACATTCAATTGTTAGTGATTTTCTGAATTATATTTCTTTTCTATTTTTTTCTACCTGCTCCCTGCTTTAGTAATCCCTCCTTTAGTAACTTTCTAGATGACTATAGATATATATTAATTGGTCTTCTTTTTTTAATTTTTATTTTTTATGTGATTTTTTACTATTTCTTTTTTTAAGTTTAAATTCAATTAGCCAGCATACAGTACATCATTAGTCTCCGATGCAGAATTCAGTTATTCATCAGTTGCATATAACCCCCTTAACTGGTCTTCTTAATACATTGTTGGATGAGTGGCATTAAGATGATTTTGAATGCTACAGCTGCTATTTTTTCATGTGGAAACATAAGTTTTTTTTTTTTTTTAAGATTTTATTTATTTATTCGTCAGAGAGAGAGCACAAGTAGGCAGAGAGGCAGGCAGAGAGAGAGAGGGAGAGGCAGGCTCCCCGCCTAGCAGGGAGCCCAATGTGGGGCTCGATCCCAGGACCCTGAGATCATGACCTGAGCCGAAGGCAGAGGTTTTAACCCACTGAGCCACCCAGGCACCCCTGGAAACATAAGTTCTTTGCATACTTTCTCTAGCACTATTCACTGACACATTATCTCTAGACAACATTTTGCTATTTGGCTGCTACTGAAGAATTTCAC
Organism: Procyon lotor; assembly: GCA_028646535.1. Lineage (NCBI taxonomy): Eukaryota > Metazoa > Chordata > Mammalia > Carnivora > Procyonidae > Procyon > Procyon lotor. Next base: position 65,388,139 of record CM053607.1, read on the forward strand.
CAATATGTCTGTAATAAAAATTTCAGAATAATAGTATATTTAAATGTTTATATTTTTAAAGCTATTGATAAAAACTTTAGATGCTGAAAACTCTAATAAAATTTTAATAATTTTATAAATAGAGCTCCAGAAATTCTAGAGAAGATACCAAGTCACTTATAAAGGAAAGATTTGAAAGTGTTTTATAACTCTTTAGATTAGATTCAGAAAATTAATATTCTCCATCAATGAAATGAGTAAGAGAAATGTTGGTGATTAAGACTGTAAGCAATAGATGAGACAATGTGGAAGAATAATTCATCACTGTCTAATATTGTTAGGTTTTGATTGTTTTTTGTTGTTGTTGTTAGGTTTTAATTGTGTGCATGAATACTTTCCTTTTCTTAAAGAGAAGAAGCATTTCTTCTTCTTTGGAATCTATTATTCAACAAATTATGGCAACCTTCCTTCCTTTGGAATCTATTATTCAACAAATTATATTCCTTTGGAATCTATTATTCAACAAATTATGGCAACAGTCAATGCTAATATAATTTATGAGATATGATGGGAAAATGTAGCTGATTTTCTTATACATAAAAGACACATAAAAAGAATAGGATTGTTGACTGTTATAATTCAAGAAACATTCTACATCATCTTAATCATTATCATGTTCAAAATAGTTGATACATCACAGGGATTAAAGATTATTGTATTGGATTCTAATTGCTGGTCTTGTGTAAAGTGATTATTATCATCATAAATAGATGTCTTTAAAAAAGTCTAACACTTAAAGAAATATGTTGAGCTTTCAGTAATTCTCCACAGATATATAGATTCCACCGAGTATTTTAATGTTGATATTTTTTTAATGGAAGCCAATCTACATACTTACCATAACTTAGTCTTTCGAATGTCATTCTTGGATCCTGTGAGAAGAATCTCAATATTATTAGCCCTGTGGTGGAATTATAATTATAGATCAAGTCAGTAATTAAAATCTGCTGTATATGGAATAGACTCAGGTCCTAGATCTGACATATCTTACTGAAATTATCTATGAGTTTTCATTAATAAATTTACATTAGAACTTGACAAAGAAGAACTATGAATATCCCATTGGAAATGATTGGTTCAGAGATTTTTTTCTTTTTAATTTGGAAACCATGACAATTGTCAAGAATTGAGTTAAAAGTCCAATTGTCAAGAAGACAATTGTCATGGTTTCCAAATTAAAAAGAAAAAAATCTCTGAACCAATCATTTCCAATGATGTCTTCTTGACAATTGTCCTTGAACTACTAAAATTTTAAGCAAAGATGTGATCAACATAGGTGCATTTACCTGGTAGATAGCCTATACATTTTCATCAGACTCTTCAAGAAGGTCTTGATCCAAACAAAACAGCAGCAACACCATGTAATGTATGTTATTACATAACACCCACACATTCTCTGTCTCCCTCTCTCCCTCTCTCTCTGTCTCTCTCTCAATCTGTTTCTCTCTTTGAGTTAAAAGTCCAGAGAGAAAAGTGGACTTGTCCTAAATGGACTTGTCCTTGTTACATGGTTAAACAGAGCTAGGATTAAAATTGCATTCTTCTGTTCTCCAGTCCAACTCTCATTTCCATTAAATCAATGGTCTTTTATCTCCTGTCAATATTTTGAAAGCATCAGTCTTGTATTATGGTAAGTACTCTACTAGGGCATTATCAGATACACCAAATAATGATAGGAAGTTATACTGTTTTTAGTATTTAAATATTCATTGTAGCATTTTACTTACTTAGGATCAAAAAACTAAATTTCTTCCTTTCAACTCTGACTCCTCAGCAAAACTGTTAGGGATAAAATAAAACTGTCCTTTACACTTGTTTGATTAGTTGCCTGACAGGCTTTGGTAATTGAAACTAATTGAAACATTAACCTACATATACTAAAAAGTAAGTCTGTTTTAATGATAGTCACATTAGAATTTGATGGATGGTTATTAGATGTCAGCCTTATGCTTCTTACTCTTAAAAAGCTGTCTTAAAGTAAATAGCAGGACGTTATATCAGAATAATAGTTCAATTATTTTAAACATACCCAATAAAGCCTACACACTGCTAAAGCTTAAACTTTGGAGAAATCTTATTTCCTTGTGTCTTTTAAAATTTCCAACATATTACCATTTGTCACTGTATCATATTCTTTCATCTTTTATTTTTATTGTATTAGCCACATTACATTAAGACTTCAAAATGATTAACTCATTCAAATCATCAATCCATCTTTTAATAATGTTATACACCAAATTAGTTTTTATCATTCGAATGCACTTGCCATTATTCTTATTTCCTTAAAATTGAAGTTGTTAAGCATACAGTTGGGTGATATTTAGATCAAATCATCTTAATTCAGTTACATTAGTCTTTCCAAAACTATGTAACACTAACAAAAGGACACATATGGCACAGTAGAGATGAAATTAAATTATTGGGATGGAAGAACTAGGCAGGGAAGCATGTGTCTGAGCTTCTCTATAAACAGTAATTTTAATATCTGATATCCTCTGTAGATTCTTTTGCAAAGTTATTTTTAAATGTATAATATTTCCACAAAATTATAATACAAAGGCACTATTAGCATATTATGCTGAATAGAAATCCTTTATTTCATAACACAGATGGTGAACAAAACAGGGAGCCAAGAACTAAAAAATAGAATGAACCCTTAGAACTTCCAGCATGGCAAATAATTCATATCATGGTAAAATACATTAGCAATTTTCAAGTTACTTTACATAAAAATCATAAAGAATTTTCTCAAGATATATTCTTTTAGAATATTTCAAGTTATAATACATCATTGCTAGCTATAGTTCCCAATACACACACACACACACACACACAGAAGGTAAATATGTGTGGTGATAGATAGGTAAATTAGCTTATTGGGGACACCATTTCACAATGTATATGTATATCAAAACACCATGTGGTACCTCTTAAATATATACAGTGGTTATTTGTCAATAATGTGTCAATAAAGCTGAAAAAATAAACTTAAATGGATTGAATATTGAATAAAAAAGTTTTCTCAACAGTTGGACATATTTGAATTTTCACAGTTTGTAAGTTATATTTGCAGCAATCACACTTTTCCATGTTATAAAATCTCCTACAAACAACAGGAGTAATTCTCATTATCCATGCTTGAAAAAACTGATATGCAAAGACAATGACCCACCTCTTTCTATGTATTGATAGAGGAAGATACAGAATACAGGAAAGATGTCTGTATCTTTAATGTGAGAACCTGAAATACTAGAAGATGATCTTGATGCAGAATTGTTCACTAGCTTTATGCCTGCATTAGATTTTGCATGAGTCTGAAGAGTGGAAGACTGCAATTGGGTGAATAGTAGTGAATTTACAGACATCATAAATAAGGTATCTGTCACAAACTTATGATATGAAAGACACAGATATACTAGCATTCCCATGGGTTTTTGTCTATGTTTATAAGTAAATGAAATAATAATGTTAATTAGAGCTAGAGAAAATAGGGTTGTAATATTTTTTCTCATCCAAGTTTACTAATCTGTCAATTCTTTCCATAAAAACTAGCCTAAGTGGGGCACCTGGATGGCACAGTCAGTTAAGAGTTGGACTCTGGGTTTCAGCTCAGGTCATGATCTCAGGGCCCTGGGACTGATTCCCACCCCACCTCATCCCTGCCCCATGTTGGACTCTGTGCTCAGCACAGAGTCTGCTTGAGATTCTCTCTCCCTCTCTCTTTGCTTCTCTCGCTCTCTCTTTGTCTCTAAAATAAATAAATCTTAAAAGAAAAAAAAAACAGTTTCAGAAAACCTGGTGGTTTCTCAAAAAGTATCTTAAGTATTCTAATATGTATAGTATAAGAAGAATAAAAGCATAATAAATATTGTGATATTTTCTAGTTTCTCTTTACTTACAAATTACTGATACAAAAGGGGCTTAAAATGAATAAGAAAAACTTATCAACAAAAGTTGAGGAAAATAATACTCTAAATCTATACAGCATCAATAAATAGTAGTTCTCAAAATGATGACATACTGAACTACAAGATTGTATAAATCTTAATGGTTTCTTCTAATAGTTGGGAATAGGTAATTAAGAAGGGACTTCTTAAGTAGAAATATTTTCACAAAAAATTGGCTAGTTTAGATGAAAAATATAAAGAGGATCATCAAAAAGATTTCTTTAAATTAATACTCAAGTCTTTTTAATATATTCTATTTTGTCTTATCATATGAAAAATGATTTGTCAGAATACATTTGTAATATTAAATATTTTATATTGACATAGGAATAATAGAAAGCAAACAAAATATCAAAATAAGAATAACCAAACATACACAAACAGTATATTAAGTTAATTCTAAAAGGAATACACATATTTCAGGAAGGATTTAATAAATGCAAAAGATACTTTTTATATAATACTTACTCTGCTTAACCATAGTAGTCTTTTTCAATGCCATTATCATAACTGTAAAATAAAACTAATTTTTTATAACTTATTCTATTACATTTTAAGTTTTTAGAGATGTTCTTAGTATCTAAACTGGAGCTGGTGAGTAAAGATATTCTAGATTCTACAATGATTTTCCCCTACTTTTATAAGATTAAAAACAAATGAATACTAATGTTTAAAAATGAGGATAAAATTAAGTCTAACAATTAGATTTATTAGTTGTTTTGTCACCCCATGTGATTGGATTTACCACTATGTTGATGCTAAGTATCAAGCTAAATGAGAGCTGGCAGGCAGAGTAGAAGCTAAGCAAGTATCTAACCTGAAAAAGTATTTAATGCAAATTGCAAATACTTGTACCCGAGTTCTGAGAAAACCAGGTGCATGTTGTTTCTGAGGAGAAACAATGCCTAGCCCCTAATACCACAGAAAGATCTTGTAAACACTAAATACTTCGTAATGCAGTCAAGGATCCTGACTGAAACCATTCATTGTTATTTTACAACAATCATTCTGTAAGGTAGGTAGAGCAAACATCTACATTATATATGAAGAAACTGAGTCAACAGTGAGCCTTATTCAATATCAAACATCGATTTACTTCTGGGGTCATGACTGAAATGAACTTTCTGGACTATCAGCCCACCATTCTTTCTTTCATATTGTGTTCAATTATTAGATATGATGACAATCATGTAATTAACCTATCCTTTAGCTCAAATGAGTTTATTAACATAAAATTTACATACAGTATAAACATTTTTGCTCAAATGAAAAATACTGGCCTAAACAATGATGACTCTGACTTTTTTTATGATTCCTTTACACTAGGCATGATTTAGCTTATTGCTCAGCATAATAAACAGGCCATTAAATATTGTATATAATTGAGTTAAATTAAATTGCTCTTTATCCAGGTTTTATTGGGCTAACTTAATTGGCTTTATTAATAAAGACAATTTGTAATAATAGTAAGGATAATGTGTACAACCTAATTCTTCACTATGAATATTTAACTGATACTTTAATATTTTGATTTAAGATAAAAATAATCCAGAGTAAACATATAATTATCTTATAAATATGCAAATAGTAAAAATTTAAAAAACAGATGGTTTTAAGGGCTCTCCTTTAAAAAATATGTAATTGATTGGCCCTCTGAGGGAGTTTTTCTTTAAAAAATGCACTTAAATATACATACAGAGAAATGACAGAAAACAAATGAATTGAAAATGGTAAGAGAATAATCTTCAACTACATAAACATTTATGGAAACAATAGGATGGATCAATGAAACAGAATAGAAAACCCAGATATGGACTCATGACTATAAAGTTAACTAATCTTCCACAAAGCAGGAAAGAATATCCAATGGGAAAAAGACAGTCTCTTCAATAAATGGTGTTGTGAAAACTAGACAATATGCAGAAGAATGAAACTGGACCACTTTCTTATACCATATACAAAAATAAACTCAAAATAGATGAAAGACCTAAATGTGGAACAAGAAACAATCAAAATTCTAGAGGAAAACACAGGCAGCAACATATTTGACCTTGGCCATAGTAACTTATTAGACATGTCACTGGATGAAATGGAAACAAAAGCAAAAATGAACTATTGGGACCTCATCAAGATAAAAAGCTTCTGCACAGTGAAGGAAACAATCAACAAAACTAAAAGGCAGCCTTTGAAATGGGAAATGATATTTGCATATGACATATCTGATAAAGGGTTAGTATCCAAAATCTATAAAGAACTTATCAAATGCAACACCTAAAAAAACAAATAATCCAGTTAAAATATGGGAAAAGACATAAACAGACATTTTTCAATAGAAGACTTCTAGATAACCAAAGATACATGAAAAGATGCTCAACATCAGTGATCATCAGGGAAATACAAATCAAAACCTTGATGAGATACCACCTCACACCTGCCAAAATGGGTAAAAATTAACAACTCAGGAAACAACAGATATTGGTGAGGATGCAGAGAAAGGGGAACCCTCTTGCACTGTTGGTGGGATTGCAAACTGGTTAGCTACTCTGGAAAATAGTATGGAGGTTCCTCAAAAAAGTTAAAAATAGAACTACCCTATAACCCATCAATTGCACTACTAGGTATTTACTCAAAGGATACAAAAATTAAGCTTTGAAGTGGGGAGGGGGCACATGCACTGTGATGTTTATAGCAACATTATCAACAATAACTAAATTATGGAAAGAGCTCAAATTTTCATCAACTGATGAATGGAGGAAGTACACACACAAACATATATATGTATATAATATGTAGTTTATTAGTAGTAGTAATACTTTGCTAATAATTTATATATAATTGTATATATGTAATGGAATATTACTCAGCCATCAAAAAGAATGAAATCTTGCTATTTGCAACAATGTGGATGGACCTAGAGTGTATTATGTTAAGTGAAATAAATAAGTCAGAGAAAGACAAATACCATATGATTTCATTTTTTTATGATTTCACTCATATGTGGAATTTAAGAAATGAAACAGATGAACATGGTGGGAAAAGAGAGAAGTGAACCATAATATGGACTCTGAACTACAGAGAACAAACAGGGTTGATGGAGGGGAGGTGGGTGGGGGATGGGCTAAATGGGTGATGGGTATTAAAGAGGACACCTGTTGTGATGAGCACTGGGTGTTATGTGTAAGTGATGAATAGCTAAATTCTACTCCAATACTATACCACATGTTAGGTAACTGGAAATTAAATAAAAACCAGGAAAAAAAAAAAGAACTTATTCTCGTTGTTGGTTGGAGTGGTCTACAAACATCCTTTAGATCTTGTTGGTTTGATGGTGTTCATGAGTTTTAACCCCAGACAGTTTTCTAATTATTCTATGGCTTGTTGTGAAAGAGGTGTTAAAGCTTCCAATTGTATTTGTGGATTTGTTTATTTTTTTTTAATTCTATCATTTCTGCTTCTCATATTTTGCATCTCTGTTGTTTGGAAGTCACACATATAGACTGCTATGTCTCCTTGGTGCTTTATCATTTTCCACTCTGGTCTCATTATTTTCTTTACTCTGAAGTCTACTTTGTCTGCTGATTACATAGCTACTTCTGCTCTATTGCGTTGTTCCTCAGTATCGAGGCCCCTAGCCTGACCAAACAACACTTAAATTTATTTTACATGTAATACTCATGGGTTTCAGTTGTACTTAGCAAGAAATATAAGGGAAATTTCAGGAAAAAAATTATTTGGACATATTTCTATCATTACACAATCATTTAATTCTTGAAGATACTTTGTATTAAATGTAAAAGCTCTATAATCTCAAAACACAGAAAAATAGAAACAAAATATGTCAAATTACACATAGTTTAAAAGGATGATGATAAGTTTTAAACTTATTAAATGTTAAATTCATTGCCTTCAAATTAGATTGTAAGGCCTATAATTCAGTTTCAAAAAAGTGCTAACTGAATTGTGACAAAAAATTATGCAAAACTTAAGTATGAAATTAAAAAATGAGTACCATGTTTGAATATGCACAATTTAGGATACATTTCTACCATATGGATTTTTAATTTTTATAAAGTGTTCCTATTAGTTATCATAGCTACTAAAATCATATGTAGAAATAATTTTTTACCATAATTAAATTAAATTAGTTCAAGAAAATTTTATTTAATTTTTGGCTTAATGATTTCGATTTCTAACTTTATATATGATTTACAATGCCCATTTTATATAGGGGTAAATACATGTAATTTATATAGTGATATACGGTGGGCATATACAATTGATATGTACATTTTTGTGTGTGAGTATGCTCAAACAATTTAATGATAGTAATACATGAGTAAAAACTTTTAGACCACTCTATTGTAGATTCTACACCTACTAACTGTTGTTCCAAGCTCCATAGCTCATGTATTAAAACAGCAATATATAGCCTGATAAACATATATGCTCTAACAGGGATGCTTGATATTGGTTTATATCTGACTAGTAAAAAAATATGTTCAACTTAACAGCCAATGCACCTTGAATTATATATGTGTGCTTGTTTTATGATACCAGAGGTAAGATGTGTTAGAAGTTGATAATGCTATATTATTTTTCAAATAGCCACATAAACCATTTGATCACGTGTCAAGACTTGGAAAGAAACTGAAAAAAAAGGAATTTTATTATTTGACCAAAAATTCCCGAATTATGTTTCATCTTTTAATACCATTAAAGAGTAATGCACTCAAATCTAATTCTAATAAATGTTGCATTAACATTCTACTCCTAACAGCATCCAATTACTGCTAAACTTATAAAATGAAGGTTTCATAAATATAAAATTTCAACTGCATTTTGAAAGTTTCAAGTCTGTTTGTTGCTTCATCCCCAAACTGTTTTAACACATCACTATGGCAGCTAAATATTAGGCCAAAACCAGATTACCTTATAACAATCACAAATTATACACAGTTCACATATCTTCAATGCACATCAGCAAAGAAGACTCTGGTATTAAACATTGATATATTATTTTGACACCATGTATATTTATCACATCTAAATGCATGAAGAAAAAAATTCAGTATACATATATTTTAGGGATTTTTGTTCTCTTTTTATAGGTCTGGAGAAATGAGTATAGAATCAATTTCCATGATAATGCATTTCTGGAAAGAACATTTTTGGTTCACGGAATAATGTCTATTATTTTTATTTAGTAGTCTTCACTACTAGTTGGCTTTTCTTTGTGGTGGTATAATAAATTTTCACTCCTATTAATACAGGATTATATATGCTTTCCTTTCCATAGAAATGCATAGCTGAGACAGGTTCTACATATATACATTACTTACAGAAGAGGAGTCCCCACATAATCTAAGAGCCTGACCCAAATTAAAACATTTATTATCACTTAAAAGTTTATTCTGTAACTTAGGTTATAGTAACTCCATAACTTGGAATCCTACAGGATAACATTTAACCATGCCTAACAAAGTGCATTATAAAGAATATGTTCTTAATAAGTATCAGTTCAATAAAATGATGTTATGGACTACTTAGTTCTTATTTCTACTATCTAGCTACCCTTTCCTTCTTTCTCTTACATTCTTTCCTTTTAATCTCTTTCTCTCTTTTCCTTTCTTTCTTACCCTCTTTCTTTCTTTCTTCCTGTTGTTTTTTTTTGACTCAATATACCATGTATTAAGAAAAAGCAAATCTGGGGCGCCTGGTGGCTCAGTGGGTTGAAGTCTCTGCCTCCCCCCACCCATCGGGCTCTCTGCTCAGCGGGGAGCCTGCTTCCTCCTTTTTTCTCTGTCTGCCTCTCTGCCTACTTGTAATCTCTCTCTCTCTGCCAAATAAATAAATAAAATCTTAAAAAAAGAAAAACTGAAAAGTCTAACTAAGTGTAGCAAATAAGTGTATGAGGAAAATTGCCATTAAGATGGTTGAAGAAGCATAGTTGTCTCTCGAGCATTACTTTAAATCTTTTAATTGTCTAAGTTGTCATGATTACATTTGAGGATATTCAATACTTCGTAGTCTTTTATGGTTTTGCAGAATAATTGGTTGAATGTGTTACAATCAACTTTATGTGCAGAGAAACCATACAGCCTAAATGTTATTTCCCTTTATCACACACTGGATAAATAATTATACTCATCCTATATCAGGATAGCTCTGTTTTTCACTAAGGCAGCAAATGTAAACTGAGGCTGCACTTAAATTAGACAAAAGTCTACAGGGAGGTTATATTTTATTTGGGTTCTATTCATAAACAGAGCATCCTAAGCCCAACTCTATGTTAGGAGTCTTACCAGAGGCTATTTTCTTAATTGCCCCTAAAATGATGACTGCTGTAGGAAATGGACAATGGAATTCAACAATATGAACAAAAATCCCTTTAGAAGAATTAAAATGACTACTTACTGGAAGATGTCCATGCATTATTTTTTGTAAAAGCACATTCTCTGAGATTTTAATTTATTGCAGAGAGTTTGATAGAATACCAAATAATGCTACTGTGGTGAAACAAGAAAGTGATTGTCTCCTTTTGCCCCTTCCACCTTCTCCCTAGTTTCTAGTTTCCAACTGTGGATTCAATTTGAGGAAAACTATGAGTATCTCAGTGTTTTTATTCTTTTTATAACAGATGGAATATAAGCCAAGGTTTGCAAACTAGTGGACCAAAGGTAGTCTTATGAGTTCCACTCAGTATTAGAAAAATCAAAAAAAGTCCACAGATAATGTGGATTTCTAAATTTTCTCAGTAACAAAATTGACTAGAATAAGTTGGTAAACCTCCTTTTAATAAATAATTAACTCTTTATTGCTATGGTCACCCACAAGTACTCCCCTTTCCCTCTGTTCTTTAACACCTAGCTATTTCTCGTATTTGCATTATAATTATTAGCCAGTATTATGGAAGCATTTGAAAGTGAAAGTCTATATAAACAAGGTTAGTCCAGGGGCGCCTGGGTGGCTCAGTGGGTTAAAGCCTCTGCCTTCAGCTCAGGTCATGATCTCAGGATCCTGGGATCGAGTCCCGCATCGGGATCTCCACTCAGCGGGGAGCCTGCTTCCTTCTCTCCCTCTGTCTTCCTCTCTGCCTACTTGTGATCTCTCTCTCTGTCAAATAAATAAATAAAATCTTTTTAAAAAAAAAAAAAAAAAACAAGGTTAGTCCATTAATCACTGAGTCTATTTAGAAAGGAAGGCACAGTCTTCTATATCTACAACAGCCATTTTTAAGAATAAACATCATAGTGTTATACTGTTATGAGAAGGGCCTAACCCTAACAATAGTTGTCAGTGCTTGGCACTATGTTTTATTTTTATAAAATAGAACAGTGACAATATTTAGTTTGAATGAAATTTTAAGTGTATATTGCCTTGTGAAATCAACAATGTGTAGAAAAATATTTCTCAGGCTTAGCATTTGCCAAGAAGTAACTAATAATATATTTGGTGTTATGTCAATAATCAGACAGTTTGTAGACGTAAATAGAACATGTATTAAAATATAAAATTCAGGACATTTTAATGTCAAAAGCTATAGAAAGTTTCTGAGGATTCTAACACAGATAGTTTTAAAGCATTATGAATTTTTTTAAAGACCAAGAAAATGAATACTTATACAATTTTCAAATAAGCCACAAGACATCTGACTAGATATATTTTATGTGAATGATCAATTTATGCCCCTGAATCTAAATATGATCAATATATTTTTTCATAACATTTTAGTAGAAATACGATTTATCTCTTTTTAATTCTAAAATTGTGTGCTAGATGTAAGTTTTTTTTTAAAACAACACAAATCTTTCTGTATTTCTATTTCCATATATCTTATCAAAACCAGAATCCCAATTTTAATTTCACCAATAAAATTAATTTAAAAAGCTTCTACAGATGTTTGACATCATTGTGGTAAAATGCCACAAGAGGAGAAGGCAAGATGGCGGAGGTGTAGGAGGCACAGAGAGCCCTAGGAATCAGAAGTCCAGCTAAAGAGGAGGAAATCACTCTGAAAGCCGGCAAACGCAACAGCAGAGAGAAGAGAATAACAGCAATTCTAGGAGCAGAAAATCGACCACTTTCAGAAGGTAGGATGTGTGGAAAAAGTGAATTTAAAGTGACGGGAAGAGAGACCCCAGGGGGAGGGGCCGGCTCCCAGCAGCCGCAGAGCCGCGAAGCACAAAATCCGCAACTTCTAGTCCGCTCTGCTGAGGGACATCGCTCAGGAGGCCAACGGGGGTTCAGCCCTCGCGGGAACAGTGTGGTTTCGGGACCCGTGGGGTCACCGAGGGACCAGGGGAGCCCGAGTGCAGCAGAGCTCCCAGGTATCGGGGCAGAGAAGACCGAGGCAGAGAAGGAGCCGCGCAGAACCGCATAGGCCTACCTTGGACTATAGGAACTGAGACATATAGTCCATATAGGGCTGCCCCACCTCAAGTGGGGACCCCACGGGAGGCAGCTCCGGAGACACCCCCTCCTTCCTTCTCCGGGAGGAGCGGTGTGAGAGCGCGCAGCAGGAATCTGCTGGTTAGGGGACTCCAGACGGGGCTGCACGCCACAGATAGAGGCGCTCCGCCACGGGCTAGCTGAGCACAGAGCACGGACCTTGGACAAGGGACATGGGAGTGATAAGGGCTTTCCTCTGACGGTGTGCGGAGGATCGGGGCGCCCACACTCGGCTCCTCTCGGCCGGAGACTGGGAGGCCGCAATTTTCATTCACGGCCTCCAGGGCGAAACGGAAAGGCACTCAGGGAACAAAGACCCTGAGAGCGAACCTGAGCCAAGTGCTTGGCCTATCCCCTGGCAAGGGCGGTGCAATTCCGCCTCGGGCTAAGACATTTGAGAACCAAGGCTACGGGCCCCTCCCCCAGAAGATCAGCTAGAATACCCAGCCAAGACCTAGTTAATCAATCAGGGAAAACTGCGGAACTCCAGAGAATCTTTCTCTCTCACCCATCTACTCTTACCTTGACAAAATGACGAGGTGGAAAAACTCACCACAAAAAAAAGAAGAGATAGTACCAATGGCTAGAGACCTAGTTATTGCGGACATTAGTAATATGTCGGAAATAGAGTTCAAAATGACAGTTATCAAGATGATAGCAGGGCTTGAAAAAAGCATAGAAGATATTAGAGAATCTCTTTTGGGAGAAATAAAATCCCTTTCTGCAGAAATAAAAGAAATAAAATCTAACCAAGTCGAAGTTAAAAAAGCTATTAACAAGGTAC
>CM053607.1:65401856-65468671 GCA_028646535.1 Procyon lotor
GTAAAAAGAAGAGGAAGCAGGCTCCCTGCTGAGCAGAGAGCCTGATGTGGGGCTCAATCCCAGGACCCTGAGACCATGACCTGAAGCGAAGGCAGAGTGTTTATCCCACTGAGCCACCCAGGCTCCCAGTAAAGATACTCTTAATGATATTAACATTCCATGTTAAATTTCTCAAAATGTTCCTATGCTCAGTGCAATACACATTTCCTTTTTTATCTTTTCAAATTTTTATTTAAATTCTAGTTAGTTATCATACAAAGCAATATTAGTTTCAGAGGTGGAATTCAATGATTCATCACTTACATACAACACCCAGTGCTCATCATAACAAATGCCCTTTTGATACCCATCACCCATCTAGCCCATCCCCCACCCACCTCCCTCCCTGAAACCTCAGTTTGTTCTCTACCTTTAGGACTCTCTATGGTTTGTTTCCCTCTCCCTTCCCCCTGCAATATGTTCATCTGTTTTGTTTCATGAATTCCATAGGTGAGTAAAATCATATGGCATTTGTCTTTCTTGTCTTTATAATCTTTATAACCCCCCCCCTTTTTTTTAGAGAGAAAAAATTTCCATTTATCCCTTCATCAGTCAGTGGATATTTGGGCTTTTTCCATAGGTCGGCTACTGTTGATAATGCTACTATAAACATCAGGGTGCATGTACTCCTTCAAATCTGTACTTTTTTATCCTTTGGGTAAATACCTAGTAGTGCAATTGCTGGATCATAGTGTAGCTCTATTTCTAACTTTTTGAGGAATCTCCAAACTGTTCTCCAGAGTAGCTGCACCAGTTTGCATTCCCATCAACAATACAAGAGGGTTCTTCTTTCCCTGAATCCTCACCCACACCTGTTGTTTCCTGTGTTGTTAATTTTAGCCATTCTGACAGGTGTGAGGTGGTATCTCACCGTAGTTTGATTTTCATTTCCCTTTTGATGGTGATGTCGAGTATCTTATATGTCTGTTAGCCATCCTGATGTCTTTGGACATCTGTCCATTTCCTAAGTGGACTATTTGGTTTTTGGGTGTTGAGTTTGATAAATTCTTTACAGATTTTGGATCCTAACCCTTTATCAGATATGTCCTTTGCAACTATCTTCTCCCATTCCATAAGCTGTCTTTTGGTTTTGTTGATTGTTTCCTTTAACTGTGAAGAAGTTCCTTTTGTTATTTTTTTTTAAGATTTTATTTATTTGACACAGAGAGAGATCACAAGTAGGCGGGGGGTGGGGGGGACAAGCTCCCCACTGAGCAGAGAGCACAGTGTGGGGCTTGATCCTGGGACCCTGAGATCATGACCCAAGTTGAAGGCAGAGGCTTTAATCCACTGAGCCACCCAGGCACTCCATAAAGAAGTTTTTTATCTTGATGAAGTCCCAATGGTTGATTTTTGCTTTTGTTTCCCTTGCCTCAGAAGATGTGTCTAGTAAGAAGTTACTCTAGTGGCAGTCAAAAAGGTTGCTGCCTGCTTTCTCCTCTAGTATTTTGATATTTTCCTGTCTCACATTTAGGTCTTTCATCCATTTTGAATTTATTTTAGTGTATGGTATAAGAAAATGGTCTAGTTCCATGTTTCTGCATGTTGCTGTCCAGTTTTCCCAACATTTGTTGAAAAGACTATCTTTTTTTTTTCCATTGAATAGTCTTTTCTGCTTTGTCAAGATTGACCATATAGCTGTGGTTTCATTTCTGGGCTTTCTAATCCATAGATCAATGGAACTATGTGTCTGTTTTTGTACCAGTATCATGCTGTCTTGATGACTACAACTTTGTAGTATAGCTTGAAGTCCAGAATTGTGATGCCATTAGCTTTGCTTTTCTTTTTCAAGATGACTTTAGCTATTTGGGATCTTTTGTGGTTTCATAGAAGTTTTAGGATTGTTTGTTCTAGCTCTGTGAAAAATGCTGGTGGTATTTTAATTAGGATTGCATTATATGTGTAGATTGCTTTGGGTAGTGTAGATGTTTTAATAATATTTGTTCTTCCAATCCATGAGTATGGACTGTTTCTTCATTTCTTTGTGTCCTCTTCAATTTCCTTCAGCAGTACTAGCAAATTGAACCCAATAGTACATTAAGAGAATTATTCACCACAATCAAATGGGAGTTATTCCTAGACTGCAAGCATGGTTCAGTATTCACAAATCAATCAATATGATACACCACACTAATAAAAGAAAGGATGAGAACTGAATGATACTCTCGATAATGGAGAAAAAGCATTTGACAAAATTCAGTATCCATCCTTGATAAAAACCCTCAAAAAAGTAGGAAATAGATGGAACATACCTCAACATCTTAAAGGCCATATATGAAAGACTCGCAGCTAATTTTATCCTAAAGGGGGGAAAACTGAGAGCTTTTCCCCTACAGTCAGGAACAAACAGGGATGTCTGCTCTCACCATTACTGTTTAACACAGTATTGGAAATCTTAGTCTCAGCAATCACACAACAAAAAGAAATAAAAGACATCCATGTTGAAGGAGTCAAACTTTCACTATTTGCAGACAACATGATACTGTATGTAGAAGACCTGAAAGACTCCACCAAAGAACTGCTAAGAAGATATTTATGGAGGGCATTGCTTAATTTTACCAATGGAATTTTGTGTTACTAAGACTTGTTCACAACCAAGTATTGTATTTTCTGACCTTTCTGAATGATAATTTTAAACAAATCAGCTCTCTAAACTCTTGCACATTTAGAAGACTTTGGGATACCATTGCTTGAAAGGAAGGAGATTTTGTGCATGTATTTCATAGCATATTTACTCACCACTTAAAAATGTGAATGAGACATTCCCAACACTCTGGATTATATCCCTATTGCTGAGATATCCATGCTGAAGTGAGGTGGAGAATGAGGAATTAATACATAAAGCAACAGAAGACAGCTTTTCTATAAGGAGAACCACAGATGAAGGTACAAGCCTCTGTTTCAGACTTAACTCCTTTCCCTCTTCCAGGGAACACTTGATATCATAGTCTCTAAATGTTGTGGTATGTGAGCTTTGCCTAACCTGTGGTGTATGACTTTGACCACCTTTACTAACTCCTGTTGAGTCTTACTTTTCTCAGTTGCAAAATAGGGATAATGATAGGTCCTACTCCCTAAATGCTACTATGAGGATTAAAGAAGAGAGAAAAGCACTTAGCACAGTAATTGTCATGGAGAGAGTGCTCAAAAAATGACTGTGGATAGATCGATAGATTTACTTGGCAGCATAAAATACATAATAGATCAGTAAATCATGCAAATCAGAAAACATATGGGAGATTCAGAAAGATGTAATAGAATTCCTAAAAGACAGGAAGAACATGATGACAGAGTGTAATAGAGACTCAAGAAACATTTAGTGAGCAATTGTGCATGTCATGAGCACCAAAGTGGAGCCTGGCCTCCCCATTTAGAGTTAAAGGAAAATAATTGCAGCCCTCAAGAAAGTAGGCAGTGATTTTGTCCTGGAATGTACTGAAATGAAGAAAGTGGGGACCACACTCATGTTTTAATGTCTTAAACTTATGAATCTGATACTCTTAAATGTGCCAGATTTTATTCTAAGCACTTCACATCTGAGAATCTATTTCATTTTCATATAATCCTATGAGGCAGGATTATTAGTAGTACCCCTATTTTACAATGGGAAAGCTGAGATCTGGAGGGTCTAAGTGGCTCGCCCAGGGTCACACAGCTGGTGATAGAGGAGCTGGGGGATTTGAAATCTGGCTTTTTAGCTATAAAGAGTCTCTGTCATACCTC
This sequence comes from Procyon lotor, assembly GCA_028646535.1. Classification (NCBI taxonomy): domain Eukaryota; kingdom Metazoa; phylum Chordata; class Mammalia; order Carnivora; family Procyonidae; genus Procyon; species Procyon lotor. Next base: position 65,405,619 of record CM053607.1, read on the forward strand.
TGTGCTGTTGTTTTTGTTGAAGTACCAAATACCGCAACTGGATTTCTAGACCAGGAACAATTGCAACTGGTAATGAATTACATTGTGTTCCTTTAAAATTTATTTTGTCTCTCATCATGACTAAGTTTAGAGGTAATGGACAGAGGTGAATGTACTTCAAAGGCCGAATATCTCAGATGGATACATGTTTCAAGTTTGAAACATATAGCATGTTTCAAGAATCTGGGAACACTGGGGCACCTGGGTGGCTCAGTGGGTTAAAGACTCTTACTTCGGCTCAGGTTATGATCTCAGGGTCCTGGGATGGAGCCCCACACCGGGCTTTCTGCTCAGTGGGAAGCCTGCTTCCCCCTCTCCCTCTGCCTGCCTCTGCCTGCTTGTGATCTCTCTCCTCTCTGTCGAATAAATAAGTAAAATCCTTAAAAAAAAAAAAAAAAAAAGAATCTGGGAACACTGCAGAACAAGAGAAATATATGATCAGGCCCCTGAAGAATATTATCTCATTACATAGGTAATTCTATATTGCCAATCTACAAATAACTATACATAATATATGTTCTCTGTATTAGCAGGTATTGTGTGTGTGTGCATGTTTTAATAACTGCTAGCATTTTCTATCACAAATATTTTTGTTAACAGTTACGGTTTATAATTACTTTATTTCCTTACATGAACTGTGGACAGGTGCACCAAAGTCATACATACGAAAAACAGAATTAAATGAATTCAGATTTACTTGAAAAAGTCAGTTGCATAGCATCAGCCTAAAATCACTGCCTACTATCATTCACTTAATCCTGAAAATTCCCTGGTTATAAGATTGTATAAATAGTAGTTAGATAGCATTTGCCATACAACAACCTAAAAGCCGGTAAATGATACAGAGAAGCTGAAATTCTGGACCCAAATCTGAGTTTAGGAATGCCTTTTACCCCCACTTAAGTTACTGAAACCCCTGGATATCTTCAGTCTCTCTCCACTAGCTTGTATTTTGTATTCCATCCTTCCACATTCTCCAAGAACATCATAATCTGAATCAGCTTCAGATGGAGCAAAATAAGGAAAAAACTCCACTTGTCTGGCCTACTCTAAGTTCTGTTCTGAGCCTGGATGTTAGCAAAGGAAGCAGAAGCAAGCAAAACCCCCAAACAAGTAATATCATATGCTTTCTTAGACAAAATCATTTTTTTAATGCATTGTCTCTTCTTTCTCAGTTCCCTATCTTGTGGATGAAGAATTATTTCCAATTCTGTGCTAGGCTCAATTAACTAATGACTTATTTCCCATTAACTTGTGTCTGAACTTTAGACCGATGCAAATGGAAAATATAATCTAGATTAAAATAATTTCCTAAATCGGGTACTTTATTTAGGATAAAACCAGAGGGCCTTAATTTTTTTTAAGGTTTTTAATTCTTTATTTTTGCAACAGAGTGAGAGAGAGAGGATGAGCAGAGGGCGAAGTAGACTCCCTGCTGAACAGGGAACTGAATGGGCAACTCGATCCCAGGACCCTGGGATTATGACCTGAGCCGAAGGTAGACACTTAACTGACTGAGCCATCCAGGTGCTCCACAGAGGGCATTAATTTACCAAATCCCTGGCTTTGTCATAAATAGAAATTTAAATTATATTGTTAAAAATTTACTACTGTAATTATGAAGACATTGCAGTACTTTGTTCTCTTTTCTGATGTTTTTGGTCCATGAACTGCGAAAGAATGGGTAAATGTGTTTCCAGTTCAAGAGGATGTCACTCCATCTTCAGTATATGCTGTAGTTCTTAGGTATTCTGAGTCGAATGCATTCACTTTTATGTATATGTAGAAATGAGGTCTATATTATTAAACATGCATTTAAAATACAGTTACAAAAAAATCATAAATCCAACATTTATATCATGTGACCTTTCATTTTATGCCCTATTCTTTCCTCCGGGTAGCAACGTGCCACTTTTCTAGGAATTATTTGGGAATTGAATCTATCCCTACATCCTAAACAAAGATTCAGGTGTGGCTCCTTTCCAACCTATAAAATATTAAGATAGTCTCTTATTCTATCTACCATAGTCCCTCCTTTAAAAAAAAGTATAATTCTAGACACATATGCAAAAAAATACACAGATCACAAATGCTCAGCTCAATAGATTTTCTCAAAGTGAATGCACCCTGGAACCACAAGCTTGGTAATAAATAGATAACGAATGTGTCCACATCTCTTTCTTGTGCCTTTCCAGTCACAATTCTTCCCCGAAGGACTTAGTTTCCTGACTTCTATCATCATTGTTTACATTTACCAGTTTTATATCCTCCATCTGTCTGGTTTCAGTTAAATTTATATTTGTGAATTCATCTGTCATTCAGTGATTATGAAAAAATGTACTCATTCATTCTCATTAATGTATATAATTTCATTTCCTTAGTATAACACTGTTTTTTTTTTTTTTAATCACTCTACTTGACACGGTTAATCTTTATTTTCATCATTCTGGTAATGTATTCTACTATCGCATGTGGCCACTGAGTGCTTTTTAAAAAAAATTATGGAAGTAAAGTTGATACACAGTGTGACATTAGTTTCAGTTGTACAACATAATGATTTGGCAAATCTATCCCTTATGCTATGCTCACCACAAGTCTAGCGACCATCTGTCACCATCCAATGCTGCTACAGTTTCAATAACTATATTCCTTTTGATGAACTTTCATTTTCAGGACTACTCATTTCATAACTGGAAGTCTATATCTCCCACTTATATTTTGTTTTGCTCTCCATTTATTTTGCTCATCTCTCCCTTGCTCTGACCCCAGCAATCATAAGTTTGTTTTCGTGGGGTCTGTTCTGCTTTTTGTTTGCTTTTGTAATCATTTGTTTTGTTTTTTAGGTTCCACATATAAGTGACATCATTCTTTTTTTTTAATTTTTAAATTTTTTATTTTTTTAAGATTTTTATTTATTTATTTGACAGAGAAAGAGAGAGATCACAAGTATGCAGAGAGGCAGGCAGAGAGACAGGGGGGAAGCAGGCTCCCCGCTGAGCAGAGAGCCTGATGTGGGGCTCTATCCCAGAACCCTGAGATCATGACCTGAGCTGAAGGCAGAAGCTTTAACCCACTGAGCCACCCAGGCGCCCCAAGTGAAATCATTCTTAGTATGACTTATTTCACTTAGGATAATATCCTCTAGTCCATCCACATTGTTGCTAATGGCAAGATATTCAGTTTGTCATTAATGCCATTTATTATACTACTGTATCTTAGTTAATTGATACATAACTATCATTGAACTAATTTTGAAAATGTTTTATGATATATTTTTAAAGCACTGTTTTTCATAAATTTGCAAGTGAGTTACTGCTGAGGTTTTTGTTTGTTTTTTAAACCATTATCTCCTAATTAAATAAAGTTTAGAATAGACATACAGCAAAACATTGGGAAATGTTCATCAGTTCCTCAACCAGTTACCATCACTCTTAAATATTGGTGTATTTACTTCAGTTAATCTTATCTACTCCTTAAAATTTTGACAAATAAAACATTTATTTCATACAAGATGTTTTTTCTAAAAGCACTCAAGGTGTCCAAGAACCTCCTAAGGTTGTAAACTGTTCCCTTTTTGGAGCTATAGCTTTGAAAAGAACCCCAAAGGTATGATTTAATGAGATTTAAAACTATTCACCTGAATTGCTGTATTTGTAGCTCTAATCTACCTCAAAACACATTTTTATCTTGCTTTTCAAATGTAATGTATGATTTGAATTTTTTCATTGTGTAGCTTAATAACATCATCTAAAAACTGAGGAACAAACTGAGGGTTTTGGAGGGGAGGAGAGTGGGGAGTTGGGTGAGGTTGGTGGTGGGTACTGAGGAGGGCACGTATTGCATGGAGCACTGGGTGTGGAGCATGAACAATGAATCTTGGAAGACTGAAAAAATAAAATAAAATAATTTTAAAAATAAATAAATAAAAATAAATTAAAAAATAAATAAAAACTGATTTAAAGTAGTTTATATATTTTGTTTAATTGAGTTAGGTATTAGGATTTTTGCCCTTTCAATTCTGAAAATTTTGGATATTTATGTTTCATTCAATTTTTAGTTTTTAATATTTGGCTTGCAGTTGGTGAAGTCATGTTTCGTTTTTTTGTTTTTTCTTTTTAAATTTTTAATGTGAGCAACTATAGCAAAATTTGAATTGAACATCTATTATGTGCCTGGCATTGATCTAAATGCCGAAAACAATTAAAAAAACAGCCCTCAATTTAAATGCATCAAGAGTGGGTTTGTGTGTGTATTTGGTGATAAACATGATGAACCAGGTGAGATCTTTCACAAACCTTTTTTTTGGTAAAAACAAAAGAAAACAACAACAACAACAACAACAAAACCTCGAAAAGCACATATCATAAAGATGATATGTCTAAAAGACCATTTCAAATACTTACAAAGACAAAAAGTACAAATATTATGAGAGAAACATGAAAAGGACAAAGAAATGATGGAACACAAGAACCAGAGGAGGGTGAAGAATATTGACAGAAAATATCTGTGTTTGAAAATGAACTATTTCAGGGGCGCCTGGGTGGCTCAGTGAGTTAAAGCCTCTTCTTTCCGCTCAGGTCATGATCTCAGGGTTCTGGGATCAAGCCCCGAATCAGGCTCTCTGTTCAGCGGGGAGCCTGCTTCCGCCGTATGAGCATAAACCTAAATTGTGGTCATCCCATTGCAACCCTGCAGAATCAGACTGCTGGGACATTGGCGTTCAGTTCTTCATGCTGCCTTCGGTATTAACCTAGGTGAGAATGACTGAGAACAGAGACTGCAACCCAAGTAGACAGGATCTCGGTTAACTCATGTATGAAGAACAGCTGAAAAGAGATGAATATTGAGCCTAAAAAGTAGTTAAATGGAACATGAAATTCTCTCAAATCCAAAATATCTATTCTTCTAATGAAAAACTCAATATAATGATCATATAATTACCATAATATTAAATTAAATATTATTATAACAATTATTATTTTCTTGAGGGAAGAATTATATTCTTTTATTATATCCTTTTTTAAAGAATATAATCACTTTTATAGACAATTACATATTATTTTATAAAGAATGTGTGACTTTGAAGAGAAGGAATTCTACCTACTCTCAGTGAGTCTGATGCAAATAACCACAGAAAATAACTCTGATTAACATGAATGATTTTTTTTTGAATGTTTAAATTTCCTTCTGCAAGGAGAATCTGGAAAGAGCAGCAGTAACACTGGAAAGAACTACTTAAAAGGTTCTAAATAGTAATAAGAAGAAAGAACAACAACAATATTATTGCTATGTTATGAAAATAGAAGATGATTATTTTAAAATGAAAAGAAAACAGTGGTCTGGAGAAATATGTTTGTCCTTCAGTAGGTTGAAACTGAAGAGCTAAATCTAAACATAAACTACATTTTCATCATTAGTTCAGAAACACCAAATCAAGATAAGGTAACAAAAGCCCTGGAAAGATATTGATTTAGACCCTACAAGTTAATTTAAAGATAAGATGGGTAAGAGAAAGAACTTGAAAAAATAGGATAAACCAGAGAGACTGTAGTTTGTCCTTTATTAGTCCTTTCTGCATTTAGAACTGTACTATAGTAATATCTAAGTGTATATATTTAAATATATAAAAACTGTTGAAATAAAAATGATTTATTGATTTAAGTTGTATACATGTAATATAAATGTAAACAAGCAACAGCATATTCAATTCAGCCAACCCACACATGTTGGGCACACAATATATGCCATTTTATATGGGTTTTGCTGCATTAATTCATAGTGAGGAGAGGAAATAATTTTTTTTTTTGGTTAACAAAATTTCTCTTCTCCAATGTTAGTGCCAAATTTTTATAAAAACACTGTAAGCAGTAATTTTAAGTCATATCAGACTAAATATTATTTTCATCCACCCTCTTTTAGTCAATATTTGAAAGACAAAAATCGTGTAGAAAATTGTCCACTTATTCAGGCTCTTCAGAAGTAAAGTTTATCAGATGAGTGTAACCTTTACAAGATACGTGAAAGTGCACATACATCAATATTGTGTTGTTTCTCTACTAACCATGACTATTTTCAACTCAAAAAAGAAAAGTAGTTTAAGATACTTACTTGATGTGTTCCATAGTCATTCAGGGCCTACATATGTTATAGGACACCTATGTGGCAAGGCCTTTGATAGAGATGCAGAGGAATTCACTCCTATCAGAAAACCAAATTCTAGGGGCACCTGGGTGGCTCAGTGGATTCAAGCCTCTGCCTCCAGCTCAGGTCCTGATCTCAGGGTCCCAGGATCGAGCCCTGCATCAGGCTCTCTGTTCAGCGGGGAGCCTGCTTCCCCCTCTCTCTCTCTGCCTGCCTCTCTGCCTACTTGTGATCTCTCTCTCTGTGTCAAATAAATGAATGAAATCCTTAAAAAAAAATTCTAATAAGTCTAATGGATTAATAAGGCAAAGTTATACAATAACATGACAATGTCTTTTGATATATATACAGAAAGTCTTGGGAGCAGGGAAGAAAATGCATCCCATGAATTCTGGGAAGTCACAGTGGGTTTATTTCAAAAAGGCGTCATAGGGAAACTATGCCTTCAGCCGAATCTGGAAGATAAATAAGAAAGAATAACATTTCAGGAAGAGACAACAGTGCAAATATACAAAGGTAAGAGGAAACAGTTGTTTAGGGAAGAAGAAGCAGTTAGCAAACCTAAAATCCAGGGTTTGTAGGTTTGAATAAAAGCTGTCCTCGAGTCTGGAAAAGTAGGCCATGTCTTAAGAAGAAAAGACTCAGCATGCAATTTTAAGAAGATTAAAACTTTTTCTGTAGTTGCTGGATGGTCACTGAGGGAATAAAGCGAGAGACAATCTCTTTTGCATTAAAGCTCTTTCTAGTTGTGTAGGGTATGTACTTAAATGGTATGGGACTAGAAAAGGTGATCTCAGTTAGGAGGTCTCTCTGATCTCCTGTAGGAATGATAAAGACTATAATGAGACAGGATCAATAGAGGTTATAAAACTGGATGAATTTCTTATATAATTAGAGATATCGCAGAAATATTTGAGGGGTAATGTACAAGAATATTACAAATAGGATTCTTTGAAAAATAGACTTTGAGCCGGTTTAGTGTTCCAGATGTTTATTAAGGATCACAATGGTATCAATACTTTTAGAAAGGGGAAATAGGAAATAAGGATGGGCAGAGGAAGAAACCCACATGTGATTTAGTCCAAATCGTTTCCAGGGACCAAAAGGGAGTTCCTGAGGTTGAAATAGCCCATCAGGATGTCCTGCATTGGGCTAAAATGAGTTTCTCTCCTGCCTATACTTTTAATCATTGGATGTGGCCCACACTGCCAACAGCATGACTTTGGCAAAGACAGTCCCCTGAAGCCAGGGCAAGCCCTGAAGGAGCCGACAGTTGAAGACAGAGTGGTGACAGCCTTCCTAGTACCCGGAAATCAAGACCATCTTTGCAGGGAGTTTGGCACAGTGGATCATCTCTGAGTCCATCACAATAGGTGTAAGGGAGAAGAATATCCGAGGTGGATTCTAAATTTTACAGTTTGAGAAGAGGATTCCAGGATGATTCAGTACAAAAGGTTTGCAGAAAGAATGACAGTGTATTGATGGGAAATTATGTCTGGTTTAGAGAATTCTTTTGCAGTCCTATTGAATCTGAATATCTAAGTAAAATTGTTATAGTATTTATAACACCTTTGCCACCAGCCACATCTCTGCATAGGCCAGTAAGCTTAATTTTGTCAAATAAAAATCAATTGTCAGCCAATATAAATAAATATATGTAGTAATGCATGGGTCAAGGAAAGTGACTAAAACTGAAATGCGTGTCATTTACTGGAAAAACAAAGTTAAGTATATGTCCTATTTGGGGAAGAATCGACATCTTCCTCATTAAAAAAATAACAGGTTAGGGGTGCCTGAATGTCTCAGTTGGTTGAGTGTCCAACTCTTGGTTTCGGCTCAGGTCATGATCTCAGTTCCCGAGATTGAGCCAAGAAGAGTCAGGGAATCTGCTTCTCTCCCTCTTCTTCCCCTTCCCCCTGCTCAAGTTCTCAAGTTCTTTCAACCTCTCTCTCTCAAATAAATAAATCTTAAAAAAAATAACAGATTAGATTAGTTTCCATAAACAGTGACATATTATAGGAAATCTCTCAAATACATCTTAATCTCAAAATAGAAAATATTAAATGCGTGTAGTAAGAAATTGAATGAAATGAAATTAATCAACAAAGTTGGGGTTTTTTTGTGTGCCTTTCATACTTTTTTGTTTTTTCTAAAGAAGAGCTGTAGTTCACTGGGGGTTTTAATGTTATAGCTACTTACAGAATCATTTTCAGGAATTCCATGCAAAAAGTGACCATTTTTTAGTGCTGTATCATGACATTTCATGAGATTTGGCATGATACCTTATAATAACTTCATTTTCTTCACAGGAAAAGAAATGAGGCTACTGCACAGTAAAAATTTGCAGTAAATCTTACAAGAACTCAATGGCTTGGCATTTATTGCCCATCGCTTCCTTTTGATTTAGCAGGTCTGCCCTTCAATATTTCTTTTCTCCAAATACTTGCCCAACTCTGTTTTTAAAACAATTTATACTAGTGGCACATTTTACAGCCTTTGGTAGTTTGCAGCATATGTTATTGTGTCAGAATGATCCCACTCTAGTATATTTAGAGAAACTTCTAGACATCTTTGGTAAAACTCAATTATTTTAAGGGTCTATATCTCCAAGAAAGAAGGGCATGGTACCATCCAGTGCTATTCCATGAGGAGAGTTTTTCTTTAAATATTGCTATATATTTCACTTTCAGTTTGAAGGAAAATATCTGAAGGTGTACTTGTTGAAATTTTTGTTCTTTGTTTTGAACGTGCTGGCTAGTATGATTGGTAAACCAGGAGAGCCTGCATTATAAAAATAAAATGTCTTATAATTTTTATCATAGGTTTTATTTCCAACATTTATTATAGTCTTAAGACCACTGTGTATTGAACTCGGACTTATTTTTGAGAGTTGCCATTTTCTCTTGTGGGGGATATTGATGGAAAAAGCTATGCATGTGTGTGGGCAAAAGATATATATACCTCCCCCTCTAGGTTTGCTGTGAACCTAAAACTGCTCTCAAAAAATTCTTAATAAAGCAAACAAAAGATTCTTGTTTCCATAGAGTTTACATGAGTTAAGAGAAAAGGTAAATAAATACAACAAAGAGATATTTTAGACACTGAGGAGTGTTATGTAGGATGTACAAGTTTAAATTAAGAAGAAACGTGAAGAAATTAATCTGAGCTAAGACATGAAGACCAAGGAAATCCAGCCCTAAAACCTTTTAGAAAATTTCACTGCAGTGGGGAAATTAGGATTTGCAAAGGTTATGGTGGGAACAAGTAGAAATAATGATCCTTGTGCATAGAGGGTATCCAGGAATTATCAAGAACAGCATCACAGGGGAGATAATATTTAAATAAGATCTCTGAAGAATTTACCTAGAGGAGGGAGATGCCAACTCACTGTCAGAATCAGAGCGAAATCAAGTGGGTACCTGAAATATTCTGGGGCGGAAAGCAGACAACAAAGCTGACTATCGTTATGTGTAAGGGAAATAGAAAGTAAACTGGGACAATACATTGAAAAACTAAAAAATGTATGAATGAGCCAGTGAATGATTTGCAGAAGGGCCTAATATGAACAGGGCTGTGATTTTGAAATGTCTGGCAGCAATAGGGATTGATGATTGGGCGTCTGGAAGGCAGGTTGGCAAAGAAGCACAACAACGATATCAAATTCATCTGTGGAAAGATGAGGAGTGTGCTTTTCTGGAGCGCTGGCAATAGAAACGAAAAGGAGAGAAAACTTTCCTAAGCCTGAAAGGAATAATTAGATACACCTGGGAATGAGAGTTAATTTTAGAAGATAGCATAGTCGAGGCTGTTGGGTCACAACAAAACAAAACACATGACCAGGAGAATGAAGGGTGGTCAAGGTTGAAATACTCTATCAGGTAGTCTCAGGGCAGGAAAGAAGATGCTGCTGTTGTCAGTTCAGAGGTTATTGATAATCTCTAATGCAGAAAACTTAATTGATTGCTACAGGAGGGCTGGGATGGTGTGGAGAGGGAAATATGAAAGGATACTGTTGATTGGTCGTTGTTCCCCTTAGCCAGTGATTATGTTACACAAAAATTGCAGAACATCTAGGGGGGAAATGCATTGAAAAATATGAAAATATATTGAAAGTCATATAAAATCTAGGTCTGTGGCATTAAATGTGCATTTTCATGTTTAATAAAATTCAAGAAGCTTCCTTAGACATGGAATTAAAGGTGTATCACATTGTATAGGGATGGACTATCTGAAATCCATTGCATTCTGATCATAGTGACACTGAATTTAATAATATAAATAAGCTTGCATTTTATTTTTGAGCTTGAATTTTGATATTTAGTTTATTAACTTACTTTATGTATTTTCTCAGCAAAAAATAAAAATGGAAAATGAATGGAAATAAGATAAATTATATTTCCTTCAAATGAAATAAAATTAATATACTATTCTATATTTCATCTCAATCTTTTCTAATTTTTAAAATAGTTGTTTTTATTATGTACATCCCATAGTCATTATAGAACTGATATTTAACATGGTGGTGTCTATATGTATGCATCTTTACAAACTTACAAACCATCAGGCTCCATATTGCTCTCTGGTTAGCAGGTTAATCAAACAACAAAAAATTAACTTAGAGTCAGCTTTCTTTATCAATCGTGGCATTAACAGTCTTAGATTTCCTTCTCAAGGTAGAAACTGGAGATGGAGATTTGTGGGCAGTGAGTTTACTGGGCAACAACAACAAATGTAAAGGAGAGATAGAAGCAAGATTGGGGAAAAACAGAACTCAGTTTTGATGGAATTCCAACTAAGTCTTCAGCTGATTTGATGAGATGTCCAACAGAGGCCGTCCTGCCGTTTTCTTCCAATGGAGGCAAGGTAGCTGACCCTTTGTATTCCTGTAATACCTGTCCTCAGATGCAGGCTGCCCTGTGGGAAGGGTGAGCTTGGTCAAAGCAATTCCTTTTGACTGAGGGCAGTTCCCTCGGAGGGCTCAAACCATTGACAATCAGCAGGCAACAGTCCTAGCATAAAAAGGGCCTGGGTCCTAAAGGGAAGGAACGCAAGTGTATTATACCCTGTCTTCTCTTTCCTCCACCTTTCAGGACCTAGTTACTACAATGACAGAAATCTTAGTCTTTTTTGAAGGGTCGGTAATGTATCTTAAATGCTTAGAACAATTGCATATCCCATAGCAGACATCGAGTGTTTGTTAAATGGGTGTTTCCTCTAGATTTAAAGCACACAAAGATGTTTATCTGTAGGCTTCTTTTGCTGGCAGAAGAAATTTCTCTAGACCACCTTTTCATTGATGATTTTAACTCAAGGATCCCAGCTTCATGTCAGTGTCCACATTAACTCCCCACCTAAATGAATCCTCTTTCCCCATTCTTTGACTGGCTCTCCGTGTGTCCCATGCTTAAAATCTCTGATGCGGGCATTGGTGTATTATCCCCAGAACCTTGAATTATTACTCTGATTTTTATAAATTATTTTGTGTCCCATTTTTCATTTGCATTTGTTTCGTTTAACTGATTTGTTTTTACAAGTATTGAGTATTCTTGGTGGTTTTTGTAAGCTTTGTAAAGTATTTAAATTTGTTGTAACATTTCATTTGTGGTGTGAGGGTTTTTCAGAATATGTAATCTCTCTGTGGCTTGTGGCTATTTGTAATCAGGCCTGTTGGGCATGTAGCAAGTCTGTTTCGCTCTTCTTTAATTGGGTGGAATATGAAAATATCACTGTTCTGTGAAGACTGTACTAACTCATTCTTTCCCAAATTTATTGAAGTCATTTTTTTAAGTTTTTATGTAAGTAGTGACATGCATATTACCTATTTTACTGTTTCCTAATGGCCCATTTATTTATTTTTATCCAATAGCACAAAATCAGTAGATTGAATTCTCATTTTCATGAACAGATTGACCTTTGCTTCCTGATGGGAACAACTTTGAGTACAAAGCTATCAGGTTTTAGAAGTGATCCAATCAGAGGCGCCCGGGTGGCTCAGTGGGTTAAGCCTCTGCCTTCCACTCAGGTCATGATCTCAGGGTCCTGGGATCGAGCCCCAGCTCAGAGGGGAGCCTGCTTCCCCCTCTCCCTCTGCCTGCCTCTCTGCCTACTTATGATCTCTCTCTGTCAAATAAGTAGATAAAAATCTTAAAAAAAAATAGAAGTGATTCAATCAAATTCTGTAAACTAGTTTTCAGAATGCTGTTGGAAACAAATACAAACACCACCTTTATGTATCACTATTCTTGTTGCCACTGCCATAGCCTCCCTACCACCACACACACTTTTCTTTCTCCCACCCCTGCCTACCCCAGCAACTACAAGACTAGTCCTTCCTTCTTCATAGCTCAGGCCAAATATCTTCTCTGTCCAGTATCTCTGTAGACCAGTGTAATTTGTATCTCACTCTATGATGATGTGTATTCAAGAATTTTTTATTTGATCTATCTCCTTCACTAGAATGAGAGCTCCTGAAAAGAAGCAAATAGGTCTAATTAATGCTTATAAATAAAATACACACCGAAAAAAGAACCCAAACACAACCAGCATAGTTGCTTTATGTAATACTCTTGTTGAATATTGAATGACTGACCAATCCCCCAATTTTTCAGATGCTTTCAATGTACATATATAGATATTTTATAAAAATCTCACAATTTGAGTTTGTTCCTTGCCTCTTGGGTTTTTTGTTTGTTTTGCTTGCAGATGAATGTCACCACAATGTGCAATGACAGAAGCAGAGTTTGGAGTGATGCAGCTGCAAACTAAGAAAAGCCAAGAATCAATGGCTACCACAGAATGTTCCAAGAGTCAAGGAGTGAGAGTCTCACAGTGAGCATAGATCTACTGACACCTTGACTTTGGACTTCTAGCCTCTAGAACTGTGAGAGAATAAATGTCTGCTGTTTGGAGTGAACAGTTGGTTACAGTAGCCCTGGGGGCGTATATTTCCTCTCTACAGCCAAACAAAACCAGATAAATGTATCCTACAAATATCTGTATTTTGGAAAGTAGGTATATCATGATATGCTTATTTACAGAAAGATTTTTTTTGGCCTAAAATTCTTAGTAACGGTGCATATTATATCTCTCTTTGGTAGATTATGATTGTTAATTTTATCTGTTAACTTGACTGGACCAGGGGTATGAAGATATTTAATCAAACATTATTCTGGGAGTTTCTGCAAGGGTATTTTTGGATTAATTAACTGAGATTAACATTTTAGTTGATAACATAGATTGCCCTTCATAATGTGACTGGTCCTCATCCAATAAGCCAAAAGCCTGAATGGAACAAAAAAAATAACCCTTCCCCAAGTAAGATGGGATTCTCCAGCTGATTGCCTTCACATTTCATCTGCACCATTGGCTCTCCTGGGTCTCAAGCCTGCCAGCCCACACTGGCTCCATAATCATGTGAGCCAATTTCATACAGTGTGTATGTATGTGGGTGTGTATCACCAAAAAAAAAAAAAGCAACACGTTTTGTGTAGTTCTATCTCTCTGAAGAACCCTGATAAATACAGATGTAATGTGCATTGACTCTCAACAATTCCATACTAAATTTACTTATATGACTTTGTTTAACCCACATTTTTTGAAATTTGATTACTAAAAGGTTCAGTCACTGAATTTCTGTAACATCACTTAAATCCAGTGTGTTATGACTTTTCACTTCTGGGAAAAAAAATATAGATATATTCAAAACATATAAGAGTATAGCTATAAGAAATTTTTGAAGCAGCATTGTATAATCAGTAGCTCCTTGTTTCATTTTTTTATTTTTACTTTTATTTATTTATTTTTAAATATTTTATTTATTTATTTGAAAGTGAGAGAGAGAGAGCAGAGGAAGAGTGAGATGTAGAAGCAGACTTTCTACAGAACAGGGAGCCTTATGTCCTGGGCTCAGTCCCAGGACCCCAGGATCACAACCTGAGCCAAAGGCTGACTGAGCCAACTGGGTGCCCCTACTTGTATCACTTTCAAAAAGAAGATTTTATTTATTTATTTGAGAGAGAGAGAGAGTCAGAGAGCACGCGAGCTCAAGAGCAGGGGGGAAAGGCAGAGGCAGGGGAGAAGCAGGCTCCCCACTGAGCAGGGAAACCAACTCTGCTCAGTCTGAGTCAAAGGCAGATGCTTACCTAACTGAGCCACCCAGGTGCCCCTCCTTGTATTATTTGTGACACCTGTACCTGCTCAGTTACCTTTCAAAAGCTACAACTGCCTGAAAGTAATATTATGGCTCTTTAAGTGACAGGATTTCTGTGGGTGCTGACCAACCTATGTTAGAGTGATATATCCTTTCTGACCAATTGGTTATTCTCAGACCTTAGGAATTATGACCTCCAAAGGACAATCAGAGCAAGCCAATAGGTCTAAATTAATGGAGTTGTTGGTAAACACATGCATTCTGGGTATTGTAACATAGTTAACAGAAAACTTTGATCAAAATAAGTAATTATATACAAAGTTGTTATATGAAAGCAAATGACATGAAAAACACCATGTTACTGCTTATACAAATGGTCATGCTAAGTAATAGTGTGTACAAAATGATTGGATTTTAGTGGTTCCACAAAAACGTATTCAGTTGATGGAAATGAGGATTTTATAGACGTAATCAAATTGGATGGGTTCTATATGCTGTCTTTTGAAGCATGAAACCAATTCATAATTATTCTATTGTTAACTGCCTTTTATTTTAATTGATTCACTGCTTTTGTTAGATTATTTCTATATTTAATCAAGATTGACTTGTACTACATTTTTATGAATAGACTTAGTAATGTACCATAAAAACATGTTTGCACATATTATAGGATTAACTATTGTGCTTCCTTGAGAAAAATGTTCTCTATTTTTTTTTACAAGGAAAGGATATACTTTTTATTGTAGTATAATTGACATACAATATCCTATTAGTTTTGGGTATACATCATGGTGATTTGATGTTTTCATAGTTTATGAAATGTACTCATGGTAAGTCTACATACCATCTGTCTCCAAACAAAATTACTACAATATTATTGACTATAACCCCTATGCTGTACATTACATCCCTAGTACTTATTTATTTTATAATGGTAAGTTTGTGTTTCTCTTAATTCTCTTTACCTGGCCCTCTAACCTCTCCCCACTCTGGTAATGAACAATTTTTTTCTTCTATATGAGTCTGTTGCTGTTTTGTTTGTTCATCTATTTTGTTGTCATTTGGTTTTTGTCTTTCTCTGATTTATTTCACTTAGTATAATACACTCTAGGTCCATCTATGGTGTCACAAATGGCAGGATTTCATTCTTTTCTGTGGCTAATAGTCTGTTGTGTAGATACACATTTTTTTTTAATAATTTGCCTTGGTTATTCAATGTAACTATATGCCTTTTTCTTAGAGGAGATTTCTAGATTTATATTTGTTTTGGGATATATGTCTTTCTACTACCGTATTAACCCTTTTGATTCAAGACCTTAGGGGGAAGTATAGCTTTTCTGACCTAGGAACAGTAAAAATGGAATATTTTGGCATTATAAATTCAGTCAGGACACCAACAAATCATCTCAATGGTTTTAATCTTCCAAAAGGCTAAGTGTGTAAATCATAAGAAGGTAGTAAGCTTATGTACTTAACAGAATGGTAAAGATTAAAGAGCACATCAGAGGAAAATGGGAAGCTGTCTAGCTGAGACAAGCCCTTAAGGAAAATTAGAAAGAGAAACTAGAAAGTATGAATAAATTATATCATTAATATTTGGTTCTGTGTACTGTTCTGATTCTGATATTAAGATTTGAACTGGACAATTTTAATTTTGTTGATTCTCACCAATGTATTTCTAAAATGTCCAAATGGATAGACATATTTTCTAAATTAGTTATTTTCATGACTAAAAATTAATTAGTACTATGGACTTTTTTTGATCTTTATTGTTGCAAAAATTAAGTTAATAATTTTGTAAATCTGTATTTTCTAAGTCACTGCAAATAATTAAATGACTCGATTCTTAAACTCTTAAATGGGGTGCCTGGGTGGCTCAGTGGGTTGGGACCTCTGCCTTCGGCCCGGGCCATGATCCCAGGTTCCTGGGATTGGGCCCCGCGTCGGGTTCTCTGCTCAGTAGGGAGCCTGCTTCCCCCCTCTCTCTGCCTACTTGTGATCTCTCTCTCTCTCTCTCTCTGTCAAAATAAATAAATAAATTAAAAAAAATACATTTTAAACTCTTAAATGCCAGAAGGGAAATATTAAGTGGGTTATAAACTGCCTGCTATTACTATTACTTCAAGGTAATATTTAATATAGGAGTGGACAGATTTGAATGTATTATGACAAAAAACTGTATGTTTACCAGGAAATTACAAAGAAACAATTTTTTTTAATAAAATGTACAAATATATTTAGGTAATAATTCAAAAATTGTAGTGGTTTAATATCTTTTCAAAGTTTACTATTATTAGAGAGAATACAGCAGGAAGTTTTTTTTCTCCATTGAAGGTTAAGTATCAAAGTGAAAAGGTGTAGCCAGAGGAAAACTCCTTTCAATTTAATGGTTAAGTAGAGGTATGTATGTTGTAATTCTCACAAAGGAGACTTAAAAGTTTTAGTAACTGAAGGGAAAAGTATATAAGAATTTTCATTTGAGAGAACAGTCATTTGATTGAAGGTAGTCATGTAGTGGATTTGAATTATAAGACAACACAATACATAAGAATCAACACAGCAGAAGCAAGCAAAAATAGTCTGTTATCATCTTATTCTCTGACAGTGATATCAAAATAATGAGTGGTCACATACTGTTCTTCTAAATTCCATCAGAGTTTACTTCAATTTAGAAACAATTTAAGTCATTCACATAATCCAAATGCAATTCTGAGTTTTAAAGAATTCTATTTTAACAGAGAACAAACAAGCTGATGGTTATTAGAGGGGAGGTAGGAACATGTGTGAAATAGGTGCAGGAGAGTAAAGAGTATACTTATCATGATGAGCACTGAGTAATACATAGAATTGTTGAATCATTATACCATATAATTAAACTAATATAACATTGTATGCTAATTATACTTTTTAAGAAAAAAAAGAGATCCCTGTATCCGTAGGGCCCACACACACCCAAAGTTGTGTTAAGCAGCAAATTTGTGCACAATGCTTTATGTATCCTAACTCTTTATAAAAACAAATTTCAATAAAAAATATTCTAATTTAAATTGAGTCTTTGGTTATTTTCTATCTCTGACAAAAAAGTTGACAATTAATTTACTTTGTGTCTCCATACTATGTCTACATCTTGTGGACATTTTCTAGAAATGAAATCATACCACATATGGTCTTTGTGACTGGCTTCTTGCACTTAGCATGATGTTTACAAGGTTAATCCATGTTGTAGTATGTATACATATTCATTCCTTTGTATTCACAAATACTATTCTATTATATGGATATACCACACTTTGTTTACCTGCTGATGAACAGCTGATGATCTTGTCAGATGTTTTCATATTACTGGGTCATATGGTTTGTCCTTTTTCAGAAACTACCAATGGTTTTCCAAAGTGGCTGCTTTGTACATTCCCACTAGCAGTATATGAAGATTCCAATTTCTCAAATCCTTGTCAACATTGCTATTGTCTGCTTTTTAGCCCTTACGATTGTAGCCTTTTTTACAACTGAATTTACAACTGATAGTAAATGCTATCTCATTGTAATTTTTTTTAAAGATTTTATTTATTCATTTGACAGAGAGAGAGAGAGAGATCACAAATAGGCAGAGAGGCAGGCAGAGAGAGAGGGGGAAGCAGGCTTCCCGCTGAGCAGGGAGCCCAATGTGGGTCTCAATCCCAGGACCCTGAGATCATGACCTGAGCCAAAGGCAGAGGCTTAACCCACTGAGCCACCCAGGTGCCCCTCTCATTGTAATTTTGATTTACATTTATTTATCTGATTGATGGAATTCTCTTCCTTCTCAGTTTTTGGGAAACATCAATAATTACACTAATATAAATGATTTAAATTCATCAAACAGAAGAAAGATTGGCAGAGTGGATAATAAAGCACAACCCAAGTGTATGCTATTTAGAAGAAATTCACCTCAATTTCAGTGACATAGACAAGCTAAAAGACATAAGATATATAAATGCAAATTTTAATGAAAAAGCAGGAGTGACTATATTAATATTTGGCTAATTAAGTTCCCAACAAAGAAAATTACTAGACAGAGAGATACATTAAATATTTTTTTTAAAGGACCAGTCAAGAAGGTAGTGTGTAATGATCTTAAATGTTTACATACCAAACAACTGTCTCAAAATACATGAAACAAAATTGTACCACTGAAAGAGAAACAGAACATCAGTAATTTTAGTTGGGGACTTTAACACCTGCTTTTCAGCAAATGATAGAACTACTAGCCAGAAATTAGCAAGGATATAGACAAGTGGACCAACATAATCAACTAGTAGAATCTAATTGTCACATACAGAACACTCCAACTAGCAAGAGCAAAATAAGCATTTTTCTAATTTGAGATTTTCACCAAAATCATCCATATTTTTTATCATAAAACACAATTTAACAAATTTAAAATAATTGAAAGTATATAGTTTATTATCTGACCATTAAGGAATCAAATCAAATAACAGGAAAATCTATAATCACACTGAATAATTTTAAAAATGTAGCTATAAGATGGGCAAATGACATGAATAGACATTTCCCTGTTAAGGATATATAGATGGTATATAAGTACCTGAAGAAACGTTCAACGTTAGACATTAAGGAAATAAGGAATTAAACCATAGTGAAATATTACTAAGTATCTATCAGAATGACTAAAATAAAGAAGAATGTAAACACCAAATGGCAGGAAGGATGTGGAGAAATTGCATCACTGTTACATTGCTGTGGAGAATATAAAATGTCACAGCCACTCTAGAAAATACTTCGGCAGTTTCCATAAAGCCAAGCTGTAATTACAATGGAACTTAACAATTGCTTACCATTACGGTAATTTATTCCAGAGAGATAAAAACTTATGTTGACATAAATACTCATACAAGAATGCTTATAACAGCCAATCTTATTCTTAATAGCCAAAAATAAAAAGTTTGAGTATCTTTTAACAGTTAAATAGTAAAAGAACTATAGTTCATACATACTATGGAATACTGCTTAGCAGTAACCAAGAATGAACTTAATATACATGACGACTTGGATGAATTTTCAGGAAGTGATGCTGAGAGAAAGCCAATCTCAAAAAGTTATACAATGTATGATTCTATTTATGCAACATTTTTAAATAACAGAATTTTAGAAACAGAGAACATAGTACTGGTTGTCAGATATGGGAGTGAGGTACAAAGGGAAGGTTGGAGGATATGGCTTATAAAAGTGCAACCTGGGGATCCTTGTGGTAAAGAAACTGTTTAGGATCTTGACTGGTGGTTGAAACAGGAACCTACACAGGTGATAAAATTGTACAAAACTAAGCATGTGCATCTGTGCATGCACACATGTGTACACACAACACACACACACACATGAGTGCAAGAAAACCTGGAGGTCTGAATAAAACTGATGGGTTGATGGGTTGTATCAATATCAATATCAGTATCTTAGTGTAATATTGTATGAGTTTTTCAAAATACCAACGGGGGACATTGGGTAAAGGATACACAAGATTTCTTTGTGTTTTTCTTAAGATTGCACATGAATTTCAAAATAACTCAAGAAAAATAGCAATAAAAAAGGTATGATGAGGTTGTTTCAATGTTATTTTATGGAGTATAAAGTTAAAGTCACAGAGATCTATCTAAAATATGAATCTAAATATATCATTCATCGTTTTAGAACTTAATCAGACTCTAGGAAAACAATGCCTTATATTTTTTATTATGATGTTAAGAAGTTCTCATATCTATCTGCTTCTCTAGCTTTATTGCTGTCATCCCATGTTTCATATTTATGATGTTCTGAGCATTTACATCTCCTACACCAAGTTTTTTTTGATACATGGACTCTGTTTGAAATGCCTTTCCCCCATCTTTTCACCAGCCACACTCCTTTTTAACCATTTAAGTTGATTTTGAACTGAGAAAACTATCAGTTTATCTTCAACTCTGGCTTGGCCTACCCTTAACAGAGATAAGACATCTCCAGAACTGAGAAGAGTGTTAACATATTAAAAATATTCAATAAATATTAAGAATATGGGACTTATGTATTTAATTTTAAAACACCTCGTCTACAATTTTAGTATTCTGAGGCATGTAAAATTTGCGTTGCAAAACTTTTCTTTACACAGAATTATTTCTGCATTGTTTCAGCTCTTAAAGTATCTAAAATGAATTGTGAAGATTCATGTTCTACATCTCTCTCCTTTATGATTTTTTTTCTCCCTTATGGTTTTGATGGGATGTCTTGATAATTACAGTCACACTAACAGATTACAGTAATTAATAATTTCCAGGGTTGTGTTCGTCTCATGAAATTATACCCAAAAATCCCTAAGAGCCTTTGTAAATCAGATATTCATAAAATAATTTTAAGTTTACTTTTACAAATCCATCAACTCTTTGTGCTAATCTCTCATAGTATATATGGCAACTATATTCAGTGCATTAATTTATATCTATAGGTACCACAATATTATTAAGCGTGCATAAGAAAGTCCAATATAATAAAAAAATGACCTGAATTGGAATCAGTAAGTTTTTGTTCAAATCTAAAAGCAGATTAATAACTGTGTGACCTTGAGAAAATCAATACTTTTAAACCCACCATTTCATAAATATATTTATGGTGTATCTCTACAAATTATTTGAGGATCTAACAACTTGTGGATATGAAAATGTGTGCCACTTGATAGAAAAATAGTAAATATGAGTTTCTGTAGATTTCACAATTGTGTTTTTGTAACTTGTGGTGTTGTCTATGTATGATTTTGTATAAATTCACTGATATGTTATATACATGTGTGTATACTGAACTATTACAGTTCTGTGGTACACTCAGAATAAGTGAGTAACCCCTGTAAAGCATAAAAATACTTAGAATATATGCATGATATAACTATTTTATTTTACCAGATATTATACATATATTTGGGAAGATACTATTTCATAAAATATGTTTAATAAGATATAATAATGTAATTCCTTAATCTCATAAACTATCCAGAGTATTGTAATTTATTCTGTTTTGTAAACACTGTGTATTTTTTGACAGTTTCCTTTTCCAAATTAGTCATTCTGCTGATGCCCTGCTGTTAGGTGCATATGCATTAAGGACTGTTCCGTCTTCTTGAGAATTTCTGCCTTTATCATTAAGTATGCCTCTCTTTACAAAATGCCCTGGTAACTTTCCTTATTTTGCATTCTGCTTTGTTTAAATTAACATACCTACTCTCACTTTCTTTTGATTAATGTTATCATAATATGTTTTCCTCTACTTATTTTTAATCTGTATTTGTCTTTATACTTAAAGTAGGTCTCTTGTAGACAACATACAGTTTGGTCTATTGTTTGATCCACTTGGTCAATCCGTCTTAATTGGTGCATTCAGACTATTGGCATTAAAAAAAAGTTATTACTTATAAAGTTGGCTTAATATTTACCATTCCTGTTTCTATTTGTTGTCCTTGTTTATTCCTAATTTGTTTTCCATTCTTTTTCTGTTTTGTGGTTTTAATTGAACATTTAATATTATCCCATTTTTTCTCCTTTCTTATACTTTAAATACTTTTTTATTGATGGCCCTACAGTTTGTAATACACATTTGCAACTTAATTCCACTTTCAAGTAACACTGTACTGCTTCATGGGTGGTATAAGTACCTTGTAATAACAAAAGAATCCTCATTCCTTCTTTTTTTTGTATCATACTTGTCACACATTTCACTGATACATGAGATGCAAAATGTTACATATCAAATGTTTGATACTTTTGATACATTGACGTATCAAATGTTTCAGTAACAATGTTGCTATTATTGTTTTTAAAAAACTTTTATCTGTTTATCGGGTTGGTTCCAGTTTATTGATGGTGATGTTCTCAGCTAGGAAAGCTTGACACACTCGCCTGCACCCGTATTATTCGTAGGGCATCGCACTGACATGTCGCCCCCTGGAGCCAATATTGTGGATGAATCTGCTCTTCCAGCTCCTATTAAAATCAGAGAATGCACTTCAGCCAAAACATCAGGGAACTCTGAGGAGCAAGAATTATTATTCAGAGGTTATGCTGGGTGCGCGGTGTGCTCAAGTGAGGGCATGAGAAGGCACACAGTGAGACTGTGGGAAGAGGGTAGGAAGAAAGGGAGTGATGCGGACCCTAGACTTTGCCTTTATAAGGGTCTCTTGGTGGATTATGTGGGGTTTTGCTGGATCACTCATAATTGGCCAATCTGCAGCATAACAGTGGGAATTTCTCTTCCTCTGCGTGGAAGGCTATGACCAGTTGAGCCTTTCCCTCTGGAAGGCTAGAACCAGCTGCGTTGGGTATTTCCCCTTCTCCCCTGGAAAGCTAGAACGAACTGGGCTGGGTCTGTCCCTTCCTTCACTGGCGAGGCTAGAACTAGCCGGTTGGATATTCCCCTCCCCCGTGCCAATTAGACTCTGACAAACCCCCAGAGGTTAGGATTTGGTTAAATAGTTTCTCCTGAGGGCAAGCCTCATTAAGAACAGAATGTTCTGGTATATATCAAAATGGTTCTCTCTCCCTGCCAGGCCTGAATCGCAAGGGAATTTTAATTCAGTAATCACTGTGAGAATCCCGTAGAACGCTACGCGTAGAGGCTTACAAAAGTGTGGGGGCTTCCTCATGATTGGGTTGCTTTGCAGTTTTTACCTCACACGCTCATCCATACTGAGCTTTCAGCAACTCATGGGTTACAGTTCTGGTTTCCTACCCGGGCATTGGTTCCTGTGAAGATTTCTCCTCTGGTAAGTTGTGTTTTTTTTTTATTTGTTGGTTTCTCTCTCCAATTTGGAGTCCAGCGGTTTGTCTTGTGACTTAGTTTCTCTTACTGACTTAAGAGTTGTTGATTTTATAGTTTGTTCACCTTTTTATTTGTTGCTAGGACAGAATGACCACTCCCAAGTTTCTTAAATGCGGGACTAGAAACCTTTTTTCTTTTTCAATAGTTGAAACACATTGCTGTTACTGATAATATGTAATAGTACTAGAACCTTAGATGTACAAGAGAGTGAAATTTCCCCTAGCTTTATTGTACAGGGTAAAACTGAGTATTAATTGGCTATGAATTTGAAAGGTATATTCAAGTTTGATCCAGACTGGTTCCCTGGAAGAAATCATTTACAGTGAAACATTTTCCCTGGATCCCTTTGACTTAAGGTTGAAATATTGTTGAATTAAATTATCATTTCCTTTGGTACAAAAATTATGGTAATGATTAATAGATACCTAAGTTAGTTCCCAAAACGTATAGTGTACTAACAGTAATAAAGTAAGAAAAAAGTGTACTGTATAGGCAGAATGATCCCCTATTTATTTTACATGTAAACATGAGCAAGATATTCAATTCTAAAATTTGATTTCTCTGCTTTCAAAATGGAGTGACCTGGATCATAGTACTTTTTGAAGGTTAAAATATTTATAATTTAAAAGGTGCCTAGTACTTAATACATATTTTATTACCCTTTCTATCTTACATTAATATAGCATTTCCCCAAATTTCCTAATGATTAGAGATACCAGTTTGCTTCTTAAAATTGGGATATCTGGGCTCTACATGAGAGTTCCTAAATCACAATCATCAGTAAATCTCTGCTCGGACTCAGTACACATGTGTTTTTTATAAAGGTCATTGATGAAACGCACTCAGAGTTAACAATAACAGAGTTAGAGTGTCAGGTGAGGACAATCCAGCCTCTTCAATACGAAGATGTAGAATATGTTAGCAATGGGGAAACTCCTCCAAAGTTAGATATGGTAAAAGGTACGGGATTCAGTTGGTTTTTCTATGTATTGGTTATTTGAGTGTTTCTGTAGTTTGTTTCTTTGGGCTTTTGTTTACAGAAGACACAAATAAAAGTTCAGGCCATCTGATTATTTTTGAAATAACATATGGGAAATGATTATACTGAAGTGTCTTCTGTGTAGTGTATATAAACATTGCTTCTCTACATCTTACGCCTTATGAATCAACGATTGATAGTTACGCAAGTACTAGATGATATATTTTGAGATATAGAAAATGGTTTGTTTTAAAGTATTCACCCAGCTCTATTCTGATACTGTACTTGAAAGAATTTGTATCTCACGCACATACACAAACACTAGTGCCTTCTAAAAACCCAGCTGTAAGGCTTGCTAAGTATGTGACTACAGAACAATCATTTAAACTCTTATAATATAAAATTTAATATTTCAGATATGGAAATCATAATAATTGTATTAAGATTACTTAGAGGTGTGCCTGGGTGGCTCAGTTGGTTAAGCTTCAGACTCTTGATTTCTGCTCTGGTCATCATGATCTCCTGTCTCTCCCTCTCCCTCTCCCCCTACAGCCTATGCTCACTCACGCGTGTTCTCTCTCTCAAAAAGGAAATAATAAAAATATAAACATTTGAGCACTAGATCAGCTTATGTTCTTATATACCTGATATAACATAGATGAGGTTTCTGCTCCTAGATTTTAAACTAGGTCAGATGCTTGAGAATGGATTTTGCATGGAATTCTGCTGCAGTTGAATGAAGGGTAACTTCAAATCCACAGCTTTAAACGCTGCACAGTTCTGTTAAACATAGAGGATATCTTTTTTGGAATGTCTAAGAACCTGTTCTATTCAGAGTTGAAAGACATACTAATTTCTGTTATATTTACATACAAGCCTTTGAACAGGTCTCTCCACTAATTTGTTCATCTCGTATTTGCAAGGTAACTCAAAACAAGAGTTAAAAATAACAAAATAGAATTCAAAACTAAACATATAAAAGTAAAAGAAAAGGTAAAATGGACAAATCTGAGAATTCCACTCTTTTAGAAAAGAAAAACATCACTATGTACTTAGTTCATTGAAAGTTAGTACATTTAAAGATGGTAAGGACATTAAAAGTCAGGAAGAAATGTCCTAAGCTTTAAAATAGCAGAGCTATTTTACATATTTTACAAAAAGAAAAATTGAACCAGTATTCTTATAAATTTATGAATAAGATTAACACTTGTACAAGTTTGGATATTACATAAATGTGAAGGATATAAATATAAAGAGTATAGAAAAACACATAAAATCCATATACAGCCAATTCCTAATAATTCTTAAATATGAAGAGTTAAATATAAATTTAGTTTTATTATATATGCACATGATATGTGTGGAGATCTATATCTATATACATGTGTGTATATCTATATATTTGTATATATTTCCAGACCTTTTTTGTAAATATAATATATAAAATGCAATATCAAGATAAAAATCCAAATTGGTGTGTGATTATACTACTTTAACCTACTCATCATGTATCATGGCCAAAGCTCTTAAAATGTATAGAGTAGCAAAGCCCTTCTCTAATAGCTACATTATCAGTCCATTTATTAGATGTATAATACTTAAATTTTCTTAAACACTTCCTATTTTTGTATATTGAAGTTGATCTCAAGCTTCCCATGTTAGCAACAGTGAAGCCATGGTAATGCCTGTGGTTCATATCTTGCACCCTTGTCTTATCGTTTCCTTAAAATAAAGACTTTCCCAATGGTCAGGCAATTAGTTACTTGTATTTGTTTAAATAGGCATTGCAGATAAGTTGGATAAATTGAGTAACAGAAAGGTAGTTACAGTTCAGGATATTATATATGATGAAGTGTATATGGAATTGTTTGTGTTTGAGGGTATAGTTGTATTTTAAAGAGAAATGTGGGAAAGCTAATCACCCAAATGTGGATTATCTCCCTTGGGTGACAGGGTTTCAGGAGATCTTTTTTGCAGAAGGTATTTATTAAGTTAAGCAAATACTTTGTATTTATGAAATCACAAAAGCACATGTAAAATTTGCAGAATTGGAGAAACAATAAAAGGAAAACAAACACAAATCAGTGGAATAAATATATGAGAAAATGAAAAAAAAATCAAGCCCGGCTTCATTTTAAAAATGATAGGCTCAAAGATGCCCAAAATTTTTTCAATACAGTAGTTTTGTTTATCTTCGATAGTTGAATATGTATTTATTTTAAAATACCTATCACCAGGTCTTTTGTCCTTTAATTTAAACTTGTGCCAAAATGATATGAGTAAATTTGTTTCTCATACTTGAGTATTGTTAGCCCACTTAGAGTCTGCTATTTTTGTGAAATGAAGTGCTTTTTTTTTTTCCTCAAAATAGCCTAAATATAACACTGGGGAGCAAAAGAATCAATTATGATAGTTGGCACAGTGTACAAGTATTCTGTCTCAAATGCACAAGGCAGACTTGCCCAGATGTGACCATGTAGGTGAATCATGGCAATATGCAACAAACCAAAACACTATTAGTTGAAGCATCCTCCCCTTTTTATAAAGTTAAAAGTAGTAACACATGTATACTAATGGAATGCATTTTAACATAAGTAAGAGCTAGCTGAATACAGGATTTCTAAACAGCTATCTTTCTGTAGAGAAAAAGCCAGGGTATGTGATGGGATGGTGGCACTGGGTACCCAATGAGAGATTTTCAGACGTAGCTTTAATTTTGCACTGAATTTTCATTGTCAAATAAATAACTATGTGTGCCATTAATGGACAACTTAAAAATACATGACAAGAACCTAGGATTGTGAGAAAATAGGAGATCCAAAAGAGAATAATCAGGTTTGAGGATTTTAATTTGTGTTTCAATGATTACTATTGAGTTTCACATCTTTTCAAATACTATGTGACCCACTTCCATTCTCTTTTGTCTTTTACCTCTTTATTGTTCTTTGTAAGTGTTGATTCTTTTTTGGTCTTAATAATTCAACTTTTTAAATGGAGGGTCATTTCCTAATGTTATTCAAGTACAGTCTTAAAAAAAGTTTTTTTTTTTCTCCTTCTGGCAAAATAAGTGAGATATGGGCTCTCCATTTTGATTTAAAAATCATTGGCATGGACGTGGTTGCTTCTCTACTAAGGACACATAGGTATGCTATACCTTTAGAGGTGAAACAGTTTTAAAGGTTTTCATTAAATTAAGAAATTATTTAGATGCTTGCTTCAATCTGACTCTGACTTTTGGAAATAGGTTAGACATTTTTGCCTCACTTAAAAAAACTATCCCTGCATCTTCAAAAGTTTTGGAAAATGCTAGAATATTTTATATCTCTGTCTAGCCATAAGATATCAGTGGAATTTAAATTCAATTAACTGCATTAACAAATACTAAAAAGGAATGTTGCATTTGGACCACCTAAAACTATTTGTATCACAGTGGTTTTAATTTGTAACATAAGCAGTAATGTATGTTTCCATAGATAGAAATCTAGAGAAAATAAAATAGGGCATTTACTGAAATTAGAATATTTATCAAAAACAAATTGCATTTTCTTATATATTCACTGAGCTTAAATGTTAATGAAATTCTCTTTCAAATCATATCCACAAGGTAAATGTTAGATAAGACCATGTTATCAAGGATTAAAAAATGATTGAATTGCTGGTTTTACACTTAATAATCTGGAACAGAGATGTAGGTCAATGGGGGGAAAAAGGGTATTTTAAGATGTTACTGTTGCTTGGATAAAGTGATAGTTCATTCAAAGAAATAATCAAACTTCTGCACACTTGGGGGGAAAAAGTGATTTCTTTTCATCCCAAATGTCACTGAACTGTAAAGGGTGACATTTTGAATAAAGGAAAGTAAGGATAAAAATGCTTACAAAATCCTTATCAAATTGCACCCTATGATTGCTTAGACCAGGCTCTTAGAATACTGACTTATTATATTTTCAAATGTCCTGGTTATTTTCATTCAAAATGTCTAAACATTCTTTAACAGAATTATACTTTTTTGCCTAAGTGTTCCTGTTATAAAAGCCTTGGTAAAATGAAAGCATGGAAACTTCTATCAACTACCATCTGTTCTGATGCAAAAACCACTTCGCAAATTTTTGACAGTAGTAATGGCAAATTCTGGTCTAGACAAATTCGTTTCCCTGAGAGAGATCAAACAGTGATATGGGATATTTTTATATGTGGATATTTTGCAATATGCTCTTTATTTTTCAATTCGTATAAGTGAAGATAAAGGAAATGGAGTAACATTTAAGTCATCAAAGAAATGGTGTACATGAAAATAGAGAATTATCAAAGCAAAAAGTCTACTTTATTCCCTCTGTAACTCCTGGGATTTATACCAGTTTCATTCACCACTAGATAGAAAGCCTATTGCTTTTAGTACAATTAAAATTTTGCCTATAGTCATTTATTATAATTTATTAACAATATTAAAGATGTCTCCATTCTCTTAAAATATATGCATTGAAACCTGGTTATTAATGTCTCAATCCAAAAGAACTGAAATAGAACACTGTTCAAGGGATGATAAATTAAAATAATTCACAGATTAAGAGAAAAGACATATGGAATGACAGAAGAAAATAGAGATCCATAGATATTATTCAGATAGTATTCATAGATATACTAGAAGTATGTGTACTGACAATCACTTTTTGGCTTCTCAAGTGTCATTCTGATCTATATTGGATTCTTTGAAACAGATGGAATCTTTGATCCACTCAGCTGTCTGATATTGTTATCACCCATTTTATTGGCAATATCATTGTTATATGATTATGAATATTTATATAACCTAGTTGATTAGAATCTCTTATAATTCATAAGCAAAGTTTATCCACATATTATTTAGAATCTAGCCAAGAAAATAGAAATGACTATAAGGATTTAAATCAAAGGAATGTAGTATAGGAATATAGAATAGGTGGTATAAATCTGAGCACTGATTGCACAGATGAAAGGATTGTTGAGAAGCCAAACAATGGAGCGTGCACCACCCCAGGAAGTAGGAAGCCTCCACAGAAACAAAGGGAGGCAGCGTTTCCTGAAGCTCAGGTCTGGAATCCTTAGAAGCTGAAACGCAACAGCCTGTCTGGCTAGAGACAAAGCCATAATTGAGATGTCATTGGAAGCAGAGAGGGGCCCAACACTGTATTTTTCTCCTTAATTCTATCTTCCAGTATCTTGGGAGTGTTTGCAATTGCCAGGAAAGCCTGAAGCCAGCTGACCTGGGAGCCTAGGAAACAGAATGGCTCAGCCGTGTGCTGGGTCTCAGGCTTCTGCAGCTTCTTTATACCTTCTAAACTGGCTTGAGTTTGATATTTTAAGAAATACTTCAATTATATTCTAGATTTTTATAAACACAATATGTCTTGGTATGTCAAATAGGATCACATAATTCTCATGAACTGTTCAGTTCACATTGTTTGGGTCAAAGCATTATCTTGGTCAAGCATTAATTTTCTACTAGGGCTGTAAAATGCTGATGAACAGCTGAAGACATGAAAGCATGAAGACATGCTTTCTCTTGAAACCCTAGGGTGTTTGAAATAATTCTTTAGGAACTTGCAAATATATACATTTACCACAGTCATTTTAAGCATCATTAGATCCATGGATTCCTAAAAACGGAGTATCTTTAAATTTTGCATAATAGCTTAGAATTACTCTGAAGTAAGAGCCTCCCCTTTTTCTGGGTCCCTCTCATAACTAAAAACATTATGGGTTCCTTGATATGGACTGGAGCAAAAAGTATAAATCCCAAGAGATCCAACAATCAATGCAAAACCTAAACTTGATTTTAAAGCATTCTGACAATACCCAGAACATAGGTGTATATGAAAGTCACTGATGGGATGGACGCTTGAAACTTCACAGGACTCATCTGATACATATTTATCTTACTCCTGTTGCTACTACTTATTTGCCAAGTCTAATAATATTCTATATCATTTGTACTATTGGATTCAACTCAAGGGTAAAGATCAAGGAACAGTGTGATTACTGACCAGTTCTTTAGTAAAATTCCTTACTGTGTACTTGGATCATTTCAACTTTCTTTTGTCTAGTGAAGAGCAAGTTATAAAAATTCCTCAAGGAAAACAAAGAAGCTGAAAAAATACCCTAACACTTTAAATAGAAATAGTTAACGAAGCTAGTTTCTTAAAACACTGGACTATAAGACACTTGGTCTTAAGGAAGAAAATGTACCTACCCCAAATAGGAGAAAAGTTTGGCTTATGATGACAGATCAGTTACGCCATGATGGGGAGATTGAAATACTGCACACAAGAACTGCCTTTCCCAGCACAGATTTTGTAGGGTTACCGATTGTTGGAGAGTTGAGACTTTTTCTCTTAGAACTAGTCCTAGATTTAAACGGCTCGTGTTGTTAGGTAAGCCTACGTAGATCATCTCTTTTGATGAACCTAAAGTCAACCAGTTAGTACCCAAAATTCTATAAAATCTTTTGCCATATAATGTATAATAACTTACTGTAGTTACAGATTTCACTCATGCTGAGGGGAGGAGATTATAGAAGGTCAAGGGTCAGTAGGGTCATTTAACGACTCTGGCTACCACAGTTTCATTCCCTTCTGCCATTTTAAGGTAATACTACAGAATTTTCCCTTTTATATATCTTTCTATATATATATAGAAAAGGCTCATTGCTTAGTAACTTGTATTCTATTATCATGGGCTTTTCACCATTTTCACTTGGTGAACATAGACTACATGCCTTTGGATGTCAGAGTGACACAGTTCCATGACATTTTGAGAAGGTTGGTTCTGCCCAGGATGAGAGATGACACATCTTCAAGTGTCAGATGTCCACAGGAAGATTAGGAAGGGATTTCCCAAACAAATACTGGTTTATTTTAAAATTGATTTATCCAGTCTCTCCTGACTGCCTGCTTCCATTATTGTTTAGGAAGAAGCCGGAAATGAAATGAGGTTTTTAAGAGTTGCATAGATGGGGAACATTTTTCTATCTCTCATATGTAACCACTTGGTGGCCTTACATGGTCAAAACTTCCTAAGTTGGAACAAACCTGGCTGATAGTTGTTTTCCTTAAAGATTCCTTAGCTTGTCAGAAATCCACTCACTGTAAAAAGGGGAATCCTAACACTGATGCCAAAATGTTTTCATAAACTTTCGTGTAATAGTTTCCTTATACTAAAATAACTTCTGTGCCTTTAAGCTGAGAATATCCTTTTCTTAACCTGGAGACATAAGGGCCTTGGAAAAGACTTAAAAGGACCCAGTGCCTTTGTATATTGAGTACAGAATTAAAAAAGAGAAGGGCCTAGAGGTACTTAGAAAACACATAAAAGGACCTCGAAGAGTATAACTGATAGGTCCCCAATTACTGGTTGAGCATCTCACACATGAAAAAGCTAAAAACAAAGGAGTTCCCTATTCTAGCCTCAGTTGTCATAAAAAGGAGTAGTGCCACTACTACTGAAAATTTTAAAAGAAATCTCTTCCCACCATCGTCATGTGATCCTTGGCCATCATGTCCTTCAAAGATTTTAAGAAGTTACAGTAGACCACCCTTAAAATTGAGCAAAATATTCAAGACATTCGGTAATGGGTTTTTACTATTGTAACTCATATTCTTGAAAGTGATGCTTTGATTAGACCAGGGTGGACATTTCCCACACATTTAAACGAAGGGCAGTTCGAAACCATATGGTCTGACGAGATACACATGTACTTTTCCCAATTAGATACTTACGAGTGTTTTTGCAAAGCCTGAATGAATCATTTAAAATAAAACCTTATTAGTTTATTCACTAACGCTATCAAATGTGATATTTGATATCAAATATCAAATCAAATTCTAAGATTTTGCTTAGAATACGTCCTTTTACTCCTCTGGCTGGCAAAACCAAAAGTGCTGCAGGAATTTTCAATAAAATAAAGACACATTCAGATGCTTATTCATTGAACAACGAAGCAAAACAGGCTGGATAAGCAGAAATACACTGCAGAGCCAAATCGTATCACGCAGAAGTGAGACAAAGCAGCCAGGGATGGCAGAGCTCCCACTGAGGTGGTTCTATTTTAAGCAAAGCCCAGAGCTCGTGAATAGAGTCCATTATTTCTTCCTATTTTAACTCAATAAAAACAGAACAAAACAGATTCCAATTCCATCAGCAAATTGGGTAAAGCTGGATGGGTTTTACACAGGCAAATGGAATCTTTGAGAGAGTGTGATAGAAAGCTAGAAGGACAAATCATTTTGAATCTTAATTTCCTATTTGGTTAAAATAAACTTCGAAGTATCCAAGACAAATGAATTAGATATTCTAAGATCAATTTGAAATTCAGCAAAAGCATGCAAGGAAGAAGTTCAAATTAAAGCCAGCCAGGAACAACTTAATTTTATAAAATCATTTAGAGTATCAAAATTCTAGCTCATATATTGTATAATAGATCTAAACAATGTGTCACAAATACTTCATTTTCCAAAATCTATTTTACTTCACAAATTATTATAGAATATCTTTGTTAAAAGACTAAGTTCCTTTGCAGATCAGTGTGTGTGTGTGTGTGTGTGTGTGTGTGTGTGTATGTGTTTGTGGTTTTTATAATTTTATCAGGGTTTTTCTCTGTGGGCATAATAAAACTTTAAGTTTTTTTCCCCCCAAAGTAACCTTAGCATGTATATAAGTCTTTAAAAGTTGGTATTTTAACACAATCATAATCCTAATTCTTTCTACCTCTTAAATAAGGTTAGATAGGGACGCCTGGGTGGCTCAGTGGGTTAAGTGTGTACCTTTTGGCTCAGGTCATGATCTTCAGGTCCTGGGATTAAGCCCTGTGTTGGATTCCCCACTCAGTGAGGAGTCTGCTTCTCCCTCTCCCTTTGCCCCTTCCCCCAACTCATGCACATGTGCGCATGCTCGATCTCTCTCTCTCTCAAATAAATAGAATATTAAAAAAGGTTGGATATATTTAATTTCTTCCAGCTCCATATCATTGCAAATGGCAAGATTCCATTCTTGTTTATGGCTAAATAATGTTCCATCATATAAATACACGACTCATCTCGAGCTATTCATCTATCGATGGACACAAGCTATTTCCATAATTTGTAAATAATGCTGCTATAAACCTAGAAGTGCATGTATCTTTTGAATTAGTGTTTTTGTATTTTGAGGGTCAATACCCAGTAGATCCATTAGTGGATCATAGGATAATTCCATTCTTAACTTTTTGAGGAAATTCAGTACTGTTTTCCAAAGTGGTTACCCCAGTTCGCATTCCCACCACCAGTGAAAGAGGGTTCTTTTTCTCCACAAGCTGGGCAATACTTGTTTCTTGGATTTTTTGTTTTAGGCATGTGACAAGTATGAGATGATATCTCAATGTAGTTTTGATTTGCATTTCCCTGATGATGAATGATACTGAGCATCTTTATATGTGTCTATTGGCCATCTGGATGTCTTCTTCTTTTTGTTTTTAAGATTTTATTTCAGAGAGAGGGAGAGAGAGAGGGGAGAGAGAACACACAAGCATGAGAAGGGGGAAGGAGAGGGGCAAAAGGAGACCCTGACTCCCTGCTGAGCAGGGAGACCACCACAGGACTGGATTCCAGAACCCTGGGATCATGACCTGAGCCGAAGTCAGATGCCTAACCAACTGAGCCATCCAGGCATCCCTGGATGTCTTCTTAAGATAAATGCTTGTGTATGTCTTCTGCCCAATTTTTTTAAAAGAATATTTGTTTTTTTGGGTGTTGGGTTTCATAAGTTCTTTGTATATTTTGGATATTAACACTTTATCAGATAGGTCATTTGCAAATACTTTCTCCCATTCAGGAGGTTGCCTTTTAGTTTTGTTGATTGCTTACTTCTCAGTGCAGAAACTTTATTTTAATATAGTTCTAATAGTTTATTTTCTTTTATTTCCCTTGTCTCAGGAGATCTGTCTAGAAAAATGTTGATATAGCTGATGACAAAGACATTACTGCCTGTCTTCTCTTGTAGGATTTTAATGGTTTTAGTCTATTTTGAATTTGTGTTTGGCTTAAAAAAAATTGGTTCACTTTCATTCTTTTGCATGTTGCCATCCAGTTATCCAGACACCATTTGTTGAAGAGCTTTTGCCCATTGAATATTCTTTACTATTTTGTTGAAGATTAAATTACCATATAATTACAGGTTTATTTCTGGGTTTTGTATTCTCTTCCAGTGATCTATATGTCTACTTTTGTGCCACTACTATACTGTTTTGATTCCTGCAGCTTTGTAATAGAACTTGAAGTCTGGAATTGGAATATTTCCAGCTTTGCTTTTCTTTCTCAAAATTGCTTTGGCAGTTCAGGGTCTTTTGTAGAAAACCTTAAAGACTCCAGCAAAAATCTACTACAACTGATAAATGAATTCAATAAAGTCGTCGGATACAAAATGTGCAGAAATTTGTTGCATTTTTATACACTAACAGTGAAGCAGCATAAAGGGAAATTAAGTAATCCATTTACAATTGCACCCAAAATACTAAGATACTTAGGAATAAACCTAACCAAAGAGGTGAAAGACCTGTCATCTGAAAACCATAAAACGTTAATGAAAGAAATTGAAGATGACACAAAGAAATGGAAAGACATTCCATGCTCAAGGATTAGAGGAACAAAGACTATTAAAATGTCTGTACTACCAAAGCAATCTACATAGTGAATGCAACCCCTATTACCTGGAATATTCAGCACAAGAGAATGAATCTTCAAACTAACTTTGAGTGACACAGAGCACTGGTCCTGGTTGGGGGCCTACACATTGATTTATCATCCACTTCCTTGCCTTGTTAATGAAAGTTTGAAGGTTGGCCATTGTCTCATGGTTCAGAAGAACATCTTTAAAAAAAACAAATATTGACATAAAGCCAGGAAAAGTATTATTAGCTTTGTTGTATTTCATTATTAGTATCTTGGGAAATAATAAAATGTAAAACCAATGCCTGAATAATTGTTGGCACAACATTCAGGGGAACGATTTTTAAAAGGTATGTTGGAAATCCATAGCAACACTATTGAATTTGCGATTAATTTTGAACATTTGGTTCATTTGCTTCTAACTCTCCTGTGCACTATGTGTCTTTGAAAGGATAATGGCAAATATATAATGAGCTTCATGTGATACAAAAGGCAATAAGGCGGATTTATGGAGAACGATACAAAAAGGACAGTATTTTACAGAGCATAGTCAGTGTATACCTGACTAAAAACAGGGCATTTAGGCAGAGAGCTGATGAAACATGAAGCCAGAAGAAAGTCTTGTAAATGTTTGGGAGGAAAGATTCCCAGAAAAGGTAAGAGCAAGGTCAGGGACTCAGAACTATAATAAACTTGGTAAAATCAAAACCACTCAGTAGATTGTTAATGCTGAAGATGGCTTGAGAAGAATGTTACAAGATTTGGTTTAAAGTAGACCATTAATACGTGACGAATAGGCTTAAGTCAACAAATATTTCTTGCTAGTACCATTATATCAATTTAAGTTTAAAGCTCTAAACACTTGCAGAAAATAAGTTCTGGAAAAATCTAACTTGGAATATTAGGATATATTTCCTTATAAAAATTATACATAAATCCCTGAATTCAATGTATACCACTGAAAAAATATTTAGAAGTCTAGATGAGATTTTTCATCTTTCCACACTAAAAAAATATCCAGTATCCTTTATTCTTCTTGTAACCTTTATCAGATTACTGATGTAGATCAAGATACTTTGGTCATTCTTTAACAAACTATCTTCGATGTGATTTAGAACAGATTATGCAGTTTCTCAACTTCTTTACACCACAAACATATTTGTAAGATCTTTTTGTAAGGAGGACAAAATTTGTTCCATAATAACATTATTAAATAAATATTTGAAAACTACCTAAAAGTTTTACTCCTTGTTTTTTAACTTTAATTATATTATTTAGTTGGATCTTTATTTTTTTAGGAATAATCTCAATTACAGAAGAGTTACAAGTATAGTACCAAAAGAAAATCCATTTACTCATTACCCAGCTTGCTTAAATATTAACATATTACTGAATATTTTCTGTGTGTATGTGTGTGCGCATGTGTATATAACACTATGGCCCATTTGGGAGTAAGTGGCAGTCATAATGCCTTTTACCCTTAAATACTACAGTACATGCTTCCTATAAAAAGGACATTTTATGCATAAACACAATAGCGATCAATTGTACACAACAATCGGTTGTCTCGAGACCAGGAAAATTATTTAGAAGAACGTCCCTTAACTAGGGTTTCTCTGATGTTTCCTCATTATCTGATTTTTGTGATACTTTCACAAGGATATCACAAAAGAATTTTTGTGTTTGTCTTGGCAAATTAGATCTGGCTACACACAGTTATGAATATTGCCAATATGGTGAGGTTAATTCTGCTGAAGTTTGCATGGCCAGGTTGTTTGAACTATAGTTGACTGTTGCTTCCCTTTGTATTAGAAGGGAGATATTTTGAGACTGCAGAGATAAACTTTCTGTTGTCAATCTTTGATAATAGTATCAACTGATGATACCTGTCTGAATTAAGTATTACTAGTAAGTTTGCAATATAGTGATTGAAAAACATCTATCTTGTATACTTAGCATTCTATTGCAAAGAAGAGCTTTTCCTAGCTCATTAATTGATAATACTATAGAATCAAGGATTCCTGTTGTATTTGATAGATTGTAAGTTAGTTATTTTAATACTAAATCATCTTGGATTTGGTCAAGCTCCTCCAACCCTCTTGTGTGTCCTCTTTGACACAGCCACCTCATTGAGCATTTCCTTTTTAGTTTAATATACTACTCTTACTTCATTCTTTAGCAGAAGTTTGTACAGCCTTATCTTCGCTTTCTTTGTCCCATTCCTGGGAAATAGTCTTCCTAAAGGAGCCCAGTTTCCTTTCCTTGGTTTACTGAGTAGAAATGAAGATACTGGCCTTTGGTGTATTGATAGATACCAAGGTTTCATTGTTCCTAAACCTTCTCAGCAGACAGAGCTAAGGGGAAAAAGTATGCATATACATAGACACATATACATACAAAGTATGTGTATGTCCATATATGTGGGTATATCTGTATGTGCATATTTATCTATGTGCCTATCTAATAAATTGTGAATTCACAAAGATACCTCCATAACCAGTTCAACATTACAGGGTTCATTCTGTCTTTGCACTTTTCCGTATATGTAACTTTCTTCTCTGACTCTCCTGACTCATTATATTTAAAATACATCAAAACTGACAAACACTGCAAATAAACATTCCAAAATAGAGCTCAGTAGCTGCTTAGAGATTTCTTTTAAGGATTTATATCTAAAATTTTCATCAACTGTTAGTTGGATCAATTTCTTCATTCCTTTTAATGTGCTTATGTTAATTTTTTAAAATAAAATTTCATTGTTTTCTGATAATTTTCAAATTTATGACTTTTTTTGCTTTCTTCTCTAGTTTTCAGGTATTAGTTTAAAAGTCAAAATTATTTTGAAAATGAAAGAACAGGGATCAGGTTTATCTCCATTTGCTAACCAAGGAGAACTGGACGTAATATATAAGCAAGCAGTTTCCAGACATTGGAAACAGCACAGGACAATGATATCTAAGAAGGGAAAAAGAGATAAATGAGCTGATACCTATGATTACCCCAATTTGCTTCCAGGATACAGTGCAAATGTAATTAGGAAATAACTCGAGGTTTGAGAAATCCAAGGAGTTACAATTTATGTGACAAAATAACCAAGGGGGATCCCTCCCAGAGAGGTCAGATTGTCCTCCTTCCTGATTCTTACCTCGCTGACTACTGAATGTGTTGACATTCCTATACATAAACTGAGGCTGTGTCCTGGGAAGCCTTTTACTTGAAAATGGTTAAATCTTTCAGGTTTCGCTTTTGAGATTTGCCAAGCAGGACCAGTCTATGACTAAATATTCCCCATTACTAAGGGAAGCATGATGTAAGCATTTTACTCAAGTGCCCCGTGTATTTTGAGATTTTTTTCAGTCTGGCTGGTGGGACAGGCCCTCTTTCTAGCCCTGCGTGAGCATTGGGTACTGTTACTCTTGTCCTTTTGGATGGTTCTTTGCCTGGCATGTAGTGGTTTCCTCACAGGAATGCAGCGATCGCTGCAAATTCTCCAATGAGACCGTGCAAACGCCTGTGGTTCATTTTCCTCATGGCACTGCTTTCTCCAACACTCTGTCCACGAGCTCTGGTCCCCTTAGTTTCCCCAGATTTTCAGCTCTGTCCTTACAGCGCACTAGGTTCCAGCTGGGCTCCTGCTCTCTGCACTGTACTTGGAAACTCCATATACTGCATCAAGATTGTAGTGTTCGCTTGGATCTGTTCCCAACACTAATGGATCCCTTTTGAAATTGCCTGATGTACAGCATCTTGCTTAATGTTGCATCATGTATCCTGTCTACTTTTTGGTTATTTCCAAAAGAGTCTATCTGGTCTCTGTACATCATTACCTTACACGCTATCTGGCATCATTTGCCTCCAGTAATCAATCCAGTGCTTTGCATTTGGATTTGGTCGCTCTGTGCAGCGTCTTGTCTTTCTCCAGATTTCAGGTTATTTAGTTGCCCTGTGGCCTCAGATTGCCTCCTTAAAGGGAAGTATTAACTTGACATTTTCCCAGTGGAAAAAAAACCCTCTTTTCATCTTTGCACATTTCCTAACTGAAATCAGAAGACTATAATAATTGTGTCAATATTTGTATGTAAAGGAGAAAAACACTGTTCAAGAAAGAAAAAGCATAATGAATACTTAAAGAAGATGAGTGAGCCTTACTTTCTCAGAGATTAAACAGCATATCTAACATCCATCCTCTTGCTCTCTTAGAGAGTTTCTGTAGAGCTAGTAGAAATTCAGGAGAGTGATTTGTACCAATAAGTCAGGCACAGTGCTTAATTATTACCCACTGTAAATAACTTCGAGTGACACACCCTGTCTATAGTGTTATATTAGCCCAAGATAAAGATACTTACCTTTTGATTTAATGAGGTGCTGGAGTTTATTAACCTTTGCAATATGGCGGTTTCTTCCTTTTAATTGAGTAATTATTTTAAAGGATGTCAATTTTATTCAGAATAATGAAAACAATAGAAGCACTAAGTACTGTTTTAAAAATGTAATGATAGCACAAGTACTTGATGTCCAATAAAGAAGATGGGGTTAATCTGTTCATGGGTAGGAAAACGGCAATATTTGTTATATACTTGTCTCCTACTCCTTCTAATTAAATTTCCAGGAAGATAAAGTAGAAAGGTAGATTTGTAGCATCTTAGGAAATTTAATGAAAATCACATGAAAATATTGGGAAGAAATTTATTTAACTCCACTGCCAATGTGCTTGAGTTAATAGGTAAAATCTCTAAATGTTGTTACTAAATAATATCAGATGTATGTTTGGATCTATTTTAATAGTAACTGAGAAAACATTTTATACCACATCCAAGTGAAATTTTTACTTAGCTCTTTGGATTTGCTGTCATGCATTCAAATTTGAAATAAAAAGTGAAAAACACTTAGTTTTACAAAATCAATGAAAAGTTAGTAGCTTTCATCATATATAATAATATTGTGCATCATGAAAGTATATCCAGTATATAATTATGTGGGTTATATGGATCTAAATGCTTTATTTTAATATATGTTTCTTGTAGGCTCAGTAGTAGTAAATTGTTTTTCGCTTTAATTCATTTTTTATGATGCTTTAGTTTTTTTGGCTGCAAGTGTATTTTGTGGCTTTAATAACTGTTTTTGCAATGATAATTTACCTTATTAATTTTTTAACAAAGTGTTGCTGTGTGTTAGTTTCTTAAAGACATTTACGTAGATAACTTACAACCACCATTCCTTTTTCTTCACAACTCACATAGTCTGTATGCACTGTAGTTAAGGAGGTGAATCCATTTTACTGAGGTAGACAGTAATTAAATAGAGTTAAGATGAAGCAAAGCTGCCAGATCCATTTTTTTTTTTTTAAAGATTTTATTTGTTTGACAGAGATCACAAGTAGACAGAGAGACAGGCAGAGAGAGGAGAGAAGCAGGCTCCCCGCCAAGCAGGGAGCCCAGTATTGGGCTCGATCTTGAGACCCTAAGACCATGACCTGAGCCGAACGCAGAGATTTTAAGCCACTGAGCCACCTAGGTGCCCTGCAAATACCCTTTTTTACCAGCTTTCCATTTTAATATTTTTATGTGTGATGGGATTTTCTTCCATCATGTGTTCTTCATTATAACATTTTTCTATGATTCTTTTTTCCTCCTTTTTAAAACCAATTCATGCAGATTTCAAAATCCAATGAATGAAAGCGCAAAAAAAAGAATTCTTAAGAATCATATGGCAGGGGCGCCTGGGTGGCTCAGTTGTTAAGCGTCTGCCTTCGGCTCAGGTCATGATCCCAGTTTCCTGGGATCAAGCCCCGCATCGGGCTCCCTGCTTGGCGGGAAGCCTGCTTCTCCCACTACCATTCCCTCTGCTTGCGTTCCCTCTCTCGCTGTGTTTCTCTCTGTCAAAAAAAAAAACACATGGCAGTGCCTGAGTGGCTCAGTTGGTTAAGCATCTACCTTCACCTTAGGTCATGATCCCAGGTTCCTGGGATTGAGTCCGCATTAGGCTTCCTGCTCAGTGAGGAGCCTGCTTCTCTCTTTGCCCACCGCTCTCCCTGCTTATGCGCGCGCTCTCTCTCTCTCTCAATCTCTCTCTCTCAGATAAAAAAAAAAAAAAAAAAAAAGAATCACATAGGCTCTAGGGCAAGGAGGGATGGAGGGATCATTTCTGGGCTAATAGTTACTCTGTAAGAAAAAACAGAAGTCTTAAGAGTAATCGGGTTAGTTTTAAAGATTCTGAAAGTCTGGATTATGGATCAAATTACTGTTAAATATACGAATTCTATGGATAGTGTCTTACTAGTTCCTTGCATGACTCCATAGAAATTTTCACTTGCTAGTTATTGGAATTAATTCCTTTGTCTCTATTATCAGACCCTTTTCTATTAAATGGCAGTTTAAGTTCATGAAAGTGCTTGGGTCATTATATAATTCTAAATTAGACTCCTAATTCTTCTGTGGGCTCATAGAGTTTCCCAGAACAAATGAGCTTACTTACAGGAACCTTAGTTACCTTAGATTCAAAATTCAGAATATGAAATTTATTTCAAAAGATTAGGTAAGTGAGTTATTATATCTTAGGATCCCAGGTGATACTTTGAATATCATAGTTCTCAATTAGAGTTAACTAGTTCTCCCTCTACCCAGTCTTCACTGTATGGTTTGTGCACACTTTGAAAATACCAGCTCTTTCTACCAGTAAGGAGGAAAGAAACCATGTTCATTCCTCCTCTTCTCAAGTCTCAACTGATTCAATCGGTTCAAGATTTTCCATTACAAAGCCTTTGTTTGTCCTGCACACTTTCCTTGGTATGTCCTTACCCTTCAATCAAATCTATCTCTGTTTCCAAGTTCATGTTTCTTTTGTGAATCATTTTTAGTGTCCTGAAATGCCCATCAGCAAATTCAGACCTCACTGCAGTATGGCTTTTAAACATATAATTCATTTTGCTTTGTATTTTAATACAGTGATTATTTTTTAAAATACTTCTGTCTTGATATTAAAGATTGTGTATCAACAAGAAAATGTTCAAGGTGTAGTTAAGTGATTGCATTGTTTTAATACTTAGAAGTATATACCCGTATTAGATACTAAGCAGATATGCTTTTATTACTTACTAGGAAACCATTTACTTATCTCCCACAATATAGGATGCTTTCATCCTTAAGAGCAATAATTTGAGTTACAGTAATAGTTTGTCATCAAATGCAAAATAAATTTCTTAGAAGGGATTAAAGGGAATATGCAGTCAGTCCTTCCTCTCTTCCAGTCAAAGTGGAACAATAAAAATATGCTTTCTATGCTCCCTGTCCTCAGAAAACTACAAAGCGCTTGGTGCTTGGCAAGAGGGATGGTGTAGATACTGAGGATCAGTCACAGCTTGTTTTCTGCATGTGCTCACTAATTAATGTGCAAGTGAATGGCCGGGTCACTTCATACTGAGCTTAGAATTACGTAGGGTTTTTTGATCAATAAAATGATTATTCATCCATTTACCACATTTTGAATATCTACAGCAATGCCTTTATCATAGTAAAATAATCTGACTCTATTTTTAAACTAACCCAGGACTACATCAGAATGTCTTTTTAAGACCGTGAAACAGATGGTGAGGAAATAACTATCATGAAGGTTTTCATTGTTCTTTCATGTTTCTTTTTCCACCTTCTCTTAAACACTTGTTTCCTATCCCACTGGGGCTCCCAAGGACTACTCTCCAAACCTACCTTGAGGTTTTCAGTATCTCTCTGTAGTACATGCTCAATTTATTCCTCTTCATTTTCTCTTAGTTCAGGCTACCCAGATGTAGGCCCTGAGGTACAGTTTGAGTAAAGACAATTTTTTGCTTTGAGAAGTGATTCTAGAAAATATCAATAAGGTAGTGGATAAGAATAGCAAGAAAGAAGCCAACATAGAGGGGCAATTGACGTTCATCGAGCTGGGAACTCTGCAATATAGTAAAAGCATCTTAGAATTCTGAGTTAAGGCACAGGAGACTAGTATGTTCATCCACTCTCTCCCATTAGTCATTAGTTGAGTCTTATTTGAGTCAATAAGTCTGACATTTTTGGCTTGTTGGGACAGAAAATAAATGTGCCCCTCTAGCAAGAAAAACGAGATGTAAAATGTCCCTCAGACAGAAAGTTGACGTTCCATGGAGGCATTCTTCTTTATAAAACGTAAGTGTGGATGGCAATCTCGGCAGGGGCAACAGTATGGGTGACAATGTTGATTTGATACTTGGTGATTATGTGGGGTATACAAAATCTTCAAATTGTTTAGGTTTTAACATTAATCATTAAATAGAATAATTTTCTTGAATACACCAATTAGTATAAAATTAAAAGTACATATAAATCATTTAAGTTAAAAAGTGTGACAGTTCTAGATGGGAAACAAAAGTAAAAAAAAAAATGCAGGCTAACTTCTGAATAAAATGTTGCATTTAGTCAAGTTTTTTTCAAGTTGCATTTATCACGATATTGTCATTTGGGACTGTTTAACTTTTGAAGTGGGGGATATCCAGTGGCCAGTAAGATAATTAATAGCACCTATAGCATTAATCCATTCAGAGTATGTGAAATATTAAGCAACAATAGGGAAAGAAAGATTTTTGGACAACTTAAGTTTTCTTAACAAAAATTAATAAAACTGCAAACTCAAGTTTGGAGCAAAAAAATGATTGGATATACAAGGAATGTGGGTTCATGGGGTCATCTTCATTCAGAATGGTTTACAGTATAAATATACTGAATTTGTTTGCTAGATAACTGATTTCTACATAGTTTGAGCATCTCTTAGCACTGTTAAGCTGACACATAGAATTAACAATTACAGAAGAAAAC
The DNA here is from genome assembly GCA_028646535.1 of Procyon lotor. Lineage (NCBI taxonomy): Eukaryota > Metazoa > Chordata > Mammalia > Carnivora > Procyonidae > Procyon > Procyon lotor. Next base: position 65,449,257 of record CM053607.1, read on the forward strand.
ATCACCACTTCTGAGATGCACTAGGTACTTAAGAGTTGGTGGGTTGAAGGATTAATGCTAAACTAAGGTTAGGTCACTTTCCAAAAATATTTTATATTGAAGAACACCTCCTAAAACAGTCATAATGAAAATTATATTTTGAGCATTTCATTTGTATTTGCTTATCTGGAACTTGCCACAGATGTCGAACCCAAAATTATTGTAAGAAGGATAATTTTATGCATTGATAAGAGTTGGGGCTCCTTGGAAAAGAAACTTGCTAAAGTTGGAGATGATTCTAGCAAAGGAAGGACAACTGTATTTATGTGACTTTAAACAGTTTTTGAAATAAATGCTTTTGAAAATACCGAAGGTATTATCATAATAGATTAACCAACTGTCAAACCTAGTACACTCAAGGAAAAAGGGGAAATAAAACTTAAAGAGAAATAAAAGTTATGAGTGTGTGTGTGAGAGTAATACTTTTGTTCTGCTGAAATATAAGACTATTATATGTATTTTAATGTACTAAAAATGATCAAGTTCTAATTTTTTTTTAACTATTAAGTCCATGAGACTAAAAATTCAGAAAAGGAAATTGTAGAAAATGTATGAAATGAAAATCTTGTACTGTTTGAAAAATAATCTTTAACTTCTTTCAAAAATACAAAAAATCATTGCAGTCTAATTTGAAATTCTAAAGCGAAATTTCAACCCTTCAGAGGGTTCACTTCAATTTGTTTCTGTTTTAAATAAAGAGATTGAAGTTTTCAATACTTGGTCCCAGTATCAGATGGATAATTAATAGCACATCCATAACTGGCAGTCACAGCCTCTGAGTCAGAATCCTGTATCCTATCCTTCTGTTTTTTTTTTTTTTTTTCCCTTTCCAAATAACTCATTTTGGTGCTCTAAATAACTTAGGTTCAGGAAAATTATTAATGTGAGGTATCTAGAAGGAGTCAAATAAGCAAAGACAGAGAAATTTATTAGACACTTCTCTATGGATATTTATTCCCAACAATGAACCCTTCTAATGGTTTCCATCTCTTTTCCTGCTTGGAGTTTTCAAGTTAGTTGTGACTTAAATTACACCTAACTCAGTCTTCATTTTAGGATAGACACCAAAAATAGTTTATTATATTTATCTTTGGGGGGAAAAATAAAGTAAAAAAGATAAAAGTTAACCTAGAACTTCTAAATGCTAAGTTTTAAAGAGATGAATTCAAAATCCCTTTCACTAAGTCTTTTGTTAGGATAATCATTGTTATTTTGAGAAATGGGGCCATCTCCTTTATTTTTGTTTGTTATTCATACTTGTTAATACCATGTAATTTTTTTAAATTTAATTTTAATTCCAATATAGTTAACATACAGTATTAGTGTCAGGTATACAATATAGTGATTCAACGATTCCATATATCACCCAGTGCTCATCACCAGAAGTTAACTCCTTAATTCCCTTGCCCCATTTTACCCATCCCTCCACCATCCTCCCATCTGGTAACCATCTGTTTTTCTCAATGGTTAAGAGTCTGTTTCTTGATTTATCTTATTCTTTTTTCCCTTTGCTTGTTTATTTCTTAAATTCCACATATGAATAAATCATATGGCATTTTGTGTTTTTCTAAATGACTTACTCTCCCTAGTTTTCTAGCTCCACTGATGTCATTGCAAATGGTAAGATTTCTTTCATTTTTACAGTTGAGTAATGTTCATACACACACACACACACACACACACACACACACACACACACACCATTCATCTTTATCCATTCATCAATCAGAGGACACTTGGGCTGCTTCCACAATTTGGCTATTGTAAATAATGCAGCAATAAACATAGGGGTGCCTGTATCCCTTTGAAATAGTGTTTTTGTATTTTTGGAATAAATACCTAGTAGTGCCGATGCTAGAGCCTAGGGTGGTTCTATTTTAAAATATCTGAGGATGCTCCATACTGTTTTCCAGAGTGGTCACACCAGTTTGCATTTCGACCAGCAGCATTTAAGTGTTCCTTTTTCTTGATAGCCTTGCCAACACCTGCTGTTTCTTGTGTTTTTGATTTTAACCAGTCTGATAGATATGAAGTGATACCTCATTGTGGTTTTGACTTGCATTTCCTGATGATGGGTGATCCTGAGCATTTTTACATGTATCTGTTGGCCATCTCTATATCCTCTTTGGAGTTATGTTTCTTCATATTTTCTCATTTTTTAATTGGATTATTTGTTTCTTGGCATTGAGTAGTGTATATTATGTATTTTGATAATAACCCTTCATCAGATACGTCATTTGCAAATATTTTCTCCCATTCAGTAGGTTGGCTTGTGGTTTTGTTACTTTTCAATATCACATAATTCTGTCTAAAAATCTTTTCTACTTTTTTTATTTTTCCTTTCATATTTTCTTGAAAGATCTATGTATTGTTACAAGAACAGATAAGAGGAAAAAAGTGTTATATAAAATGTATGAAAGATACTGACTAATGTAAAATAGGTAGAGTTATTCATAATGGCTTTCATAGTTTATTAGTCTTCTAAATGACATGAATCTCCTCAATAACAATTTGAGTATCTGATAAGAATGTATTCATCACCAAATGTCTTAACTGTTTCATTTTTCTCTAGGTTAGGAAGAACATAAGGGTATTAAGAGGAATTATATTGTTAATCATATTTTATACATTTGCCCCCTACATATTTATAATCTATATGTAGGTTATAATTTTTCTAAGAACATAGCTTCAGAGATGAAAGTGTGCAATAGCCCACTGTTATCCAGAGATCTTAATTTTTAATGGAATAACAGAGTTGTCATCTACTTTGAAAACATTTTAAAATTTACACACAATAAAATTATTTTTTCATGTACAGTTTCATAATTTTGGACAAAAGCTGTATCAAGATAAAACATAGTTGCGTAACTTCAAAAAATGTGCTTTACTGTAGTAACATTTTCCCTGAGCCCCTTAATCCTTGGCAACCTGTTAAAAATAAACCATTTGAAGAATAAAGTTTTGTGCTTGATACTGATGAGAGACTTCGAAAAGGATGTAATGGTGACTTTCACACTATAAGCCTAAGAAAAAGTGCTGGTAAACATTTCATTATACACCCTGTCATATTTTAAAGCAATTTGCAATTGGGTTTTAACTAGTAATTTTCTAAACTTAAATATAAATTGCTCATTTACATATAAAACCTCAGGATGATAAATGTTACTGACCTAAGAGAAAATATTTGATTGTGAAATTGATTTTTGAATATTAGCAATTACTAACTTGCTCTTCCAATTTGGAAAGAGATAGTTCACAAAGTAAGAAAAAAAAGAAGGAATATAGGATGCTGTTTTAGGACATTGTTTAATCGAAAGAGATATCTCACTGATGATTCTGTGCTTTTGTTTACCAGGAAATACATAGAATCTTTATGTATTTGTGAAAGTTAGAAAGTGCTAGGATATCACAGGGTAATAAAGCATATAAATGATAAATATATTTCATTTAGTTACAGTGTATTTTTTGACCAATGTTGTGAAAAACAGATGGAAATTCAATCTTTTCTGCAATGATTATCACCTGGGGTCAAATATATCAAGGAGTTATTTATAATCAAAAATAAACATTACATATCTTCTCTTTTAATAGAACTTAATTCTTTCAGAAAATGAGTTAATCAACTTTCTCATTCATAAAGACAAATTTTTGTGGCCTAAAAAATTTAAAATACTAAATAGTAATACACTTACAAACGAGTTATTTTAACTCACATAGAACCTTTTTTCTTGGGGACAGCATACAAGTAAATACATCTCGAATCATGTGTTGGGATGAGTTTATCTAAAATCTTTTGATGAGGTGTTCCCATATGTACCATACTATCTTCAAGCTGACAGAAAAATTGTTCTTACATACTTAAAAAATTAAAATTTCCTAGCAGAATGGCTAGAATTATGCTAAAAATACTTGAAATATTCTTCCCTTCTGCTGTTTTTCTTTCCATATGTGTCTTAGAAGTCTGTTGATCATTACATGAATCTCTCTGGAAATGTAGAAAAATGCAAAAGCCAAATGCCCATGTAACTTTAAAAATTGTTTGGAAATTTCCTTTTGTCATACTGTAAGTTGGTTAATTAAAATATTAATACAGATATATTATAATGTTTCTTATGATTTTCTATGATTGAGTAGAGCTTGGTTCAAATAACCTAAATTACTTACTGCACATAAACACATCAAAAGCCTTATTAAAATTTAGTTCTGTGCTTCTGGACATACATTTCAGATTCTGTGGCCCATGGAGATTATGGGGATACCTTGAAAGAAGTCAGAAAATGTCTGGCTAGGATGTTTAGAAGATTCTCTTGGCATTTAGAAAATTTGGAAGAGTCTTCAGGCATTTATAAAATTCCTTTGATATGATGTCTAAGGAGAATTAAGGCTATGTATATCCTCTGTCCTAGCTCCCTAGTGGACATAATGAACAGGAGGAGGAAAAAAGTCAAGATTTCATTCATATTGCAATTATATTTTAATCTTCTACCCATTACTATAAACCCCTTATCATTTAAGATAATTGGGGCAAATATATTTGAAAAAGTAGCCTGCCCCTGTATCGTATACCTTACCTTAGAAATGTTTGTTAATTAACTCTACATTTTTGATCCAGACTCCTTCCCAAGTTTTAAGCATCAGGAAATCATACAGTTGCCCAGAAATTACAGTCTAGTTTACATTACAAATAAGGTAAACTAAATACTCAAAGGCAAAATGGTAACAGATGCACAAGTAACAATAGGGGGCTCTGTTAATGGATTAAAAAGTCAGTTGTTGGGATGCCAGGCTGGCTCAGTCAGTAGCAAATGCAACTCTTGATCTTGGGGTTGTGACTTAGAGCCCCATTTTGGGTGTAGAGATGACTTAAAATCTTTAAAAAAAAAAATCAGTTGTCATATGTAGTTTGAACCATGTGAGATTGCTTATATCAGTGATTTTTGGCTGAAAAAAATTTAGAGATTTATTTCACAGAGACAGAGTGAGTGCAAAAGTTGGGGGAGGGGAAGAGGGAGAGAATCTTCAAGCTGACTTCACATTGAGCACAGAGTCCAATGAGGGGCCTGATCCTACATCCCATGAGATCATGACCTGAGCCAAAATCAAGAGTTGGATATTTAACTGACAGAGCCACCAAGGGACCTTGAAAAGCAACAATTTTATGCATGTATTAATTTTTTATCATTGCTGTACACAAATTATCACAAATTTTAAAGGTTTAAAACAATACAAATTATGGTTTTTGAGGTCAGAAATCTGAAACGGGTCTCACTAGCTAAAAGCAAAATGTCAGCAGGGCTATACTCCTAGAAGCTCTAGAGAGGAATCCATTTCTTTGCCTTTTCCAGCATTCAAAGGCCATTTGCATTCTTGGACTCATGACCACTTCCTCCATCTTCAAAGATGACAGCATAGCATCTCTAAACCTCTCTTTACTCTCTTCAGACTCATCTTTCCACTTTCAAGAACCCTTGTGAGCCCACTTGGATAATCTAGGATCCTCTCTCTATCTACAAATCAGCTGATGAATAAGCTTAATTTCATCAGAAGCCTTTATCAGTGAAATAAGGTTATTTGGGATCTCAGCTTTTGGTATTTTCCTCTAATGTGTTCTGTGGATTTCTGTTATCTTATACCACTGGAGTAGTAAAGTAGTAGTGTGGATTTTCACTTCAGTCTAACCATTGCAATATTTTTCTGAATAAGCAGAGCACGTAGGTGAAGAATATAGAAGTCAAAGTATTGCCCTTAGGGCTTCAGAATTTTTCTGTCACTCAGGTACCATATGGACTTATATTCTGGCTATAAGTGAAAGAATTATATATTCTGGTTCAAAGGATATAAAATATTACATAGGAGAGCACCCACCTTTGTAAAGTATTGGTTCCCCACTGGCACAGTCCTTAAATCTTCAACAGATCATTCCATCATTCTGTCAGACCATCTGCTTTGGGTGATATTAATACCAATAAATCCAATTTGAATGAGTTGTTTGCCTTACTCACGTGTTAGGAAACAAATTCCTTAATATGAGATGCATATTACTGAGGCCCAATGAAGGCTCGGGTATGTACATACCTAAGTGTAACAACTAATTTAAGTTTTCTCCCTGCTATTTCATATAAGGTTTATATAGAATGATTAATTTCATAATTTTTCTGTGACCTTTTTCGTGTATTACGATATTCCAGCTCAGAGACTTGAGTCTCATATCTAAAGTTAACTACTAAATGGAAGACAACCTCGTAGCCCTTGTCTTCTGGCTCTAAGTGCATTTCTCTGTGTGAAACCAGAGTTGAAACCAACAGAATGGCTTCATTGTTAATAATCATTGTGATGTATCACCACATTGTGGGCTAATAAAATAACATTTTATATTTTCATGGCATGTGGATAGTTATTACTGATCTTTCAATGTTTTTTAGATTTCAAATGAAAATATAAGATGTGATACAACAGAAAATATTTAATTATTCTATAAGAAGAAATGTTTTGAAATTCCTGTCAGTTTCAAGAGGTTCTATTGTCATATATTTTGGGAAATTATGCTAACAGAATTTATCCCTGCCAGTTAGCCTACTTGAGCAAAAGATGAGATGCATTAAATAAAAAGAGATAATTCTTAGGAGATACAATAACTGAAAATGAATTGTAATACCTGTTTACATAAAATTTCAGTGCTGAAGTATTTTTCCTATAATATGACTGAAAAATTCTCAGTGAGATGGATCAAAATGCACAGTTTAGCTTCCATTTACTATATAGAAAAATCAATATTCAAATGTGAAAATTAAACAGTGAAAACAAAGGTAAAATTTTAAAAAGCATCTATACAAATTGATATAGAGAGGCCTATTCCTTTTCCTTACAATTCATGTCAAATTTGTACTGGCGGAATGTGACGTGGTATCCTGTATTGAAGACTGGAACAGAAGAAAAAGAATGGGAACACAGTCTAAATAGAGTCTGTAATTTAGTTAACTGTATGAGACTAATGTTAATTTATTAGCATTGAAAAATCTACCATGCTTATATAAATGATAACATTAGAGGAACCTAATTACATTTATAACTCATTCATAAATCCAAAATTATTTCAAGTTAAAAAATTAATCTTCAACCTAATTTATATATGTTTGATATAAGTGGGCAAATAAATTCATTAACTCATACAGAAAACTTTCCATTTGTTTTCAGCTAGACATAAAGAGTTTCATACTGTATGTGAGAACAACAATGCTAATTCTTTCAAAATTAAATGTCTTCTATTGAGAATAATTAAGGACACAGGTAAATTTAGATAAACTGTAAGAAAATAGCTATGCGTTTATGATTTATTGAATATGTGTACTATTTATAGTGATAGTATTGATGCTGATTGTAAAATTATCAATTCCTCTGGGAAGGTCATCTAAGCACAGATAAGCATAGAGAAGGTCCATTATAGGCATCCATCTAAGATAATTCCCATGGTTGTAAACTAAATACATTCTTTATCAAAATAGATTTCTCGCTTTATATGAGTCTCCCAACACTGAGAATATTTGATCTGTCAAAACACGTGCAAACTTAAACAGAAAAGTGATACTTTGGGCATATTTAGTTTATAATAAGAACATGGTCAGATGTAGAGAAGGTGCTTTTGGATTCCAAGTGACAAATATTAAGGAAATAAAGCTTTTTTTTTAATGCTAAAAAACTATAGTGAGTGGACACCTGGGTCCCTCAGCCAGTTGAGCATCTGATTCTTGATTTCAACTCAAGTTGTGATCTCAGGGTCCTGTGATGGAGCCCCCGTAAGGATCTACACTCAGCACAGAGTCTGCTTGCAGATTCTCTCTCTCTCTCTCTCTGTCCCTCTGCGTTTCCCCCAACTCACGTGCTCTCTTTCTCTCTCTCACTTTCTCTAAAATAAATAAAATCCTAAAAAAAAAAAATAAATGAAGTGAGGTATTGATACATTTCTGAGCAGGAATTAACTATGATTGAACTTCATAGGTAAATGATGCTGGTAGCCGATATATATAAAGGATAATTCTGCAGAGTTAGGGAAAAATTGTATGCTTTCATAGGCTTCAAAATCTGTACTCTAATTACAGGATTTAAATCGTTGGCTGCATTGTTAGAATCACTTAGACTGTGAGTAAATTGTAAAGGAAAACCATTTAAATGAATATTTCACTATGCTTAGAGCAAGCTAGTACAGGAGCTGTGATACTTAAATGGAAATCAATGGAGAAGTAATTTGTGGAGAAATACATATGCCTTCTTTAAGATCACAACAAAAAGCTTCAAAGCTTAGTCAGTTGTTGAAACCTTGCATAAGAAAAAAAAAACAGGGGCCCCTGGGTGGCTCAGTGGTTTAAGCCTCTGCCTTCGGCTCAGGTCATGATCTCAGGGTCCTGGGATTGAATCCCGTGGCCTCTCTCAGGCTCAGTGGGGAGCCTGCTTCCCCTTCTCTCTCTACCTCTCTCTCTGCCTACCTGTGATCTTTCTCTGTCAAATAAATAAATAAATAAAATCTTAAGAAAAAAAAAACCAAAACACCAAAACCAAAAAAACAACCTCTTCAAAATGAGACAACTCAAATGTGGCAATCACCTGTAATATGACAAGATAGACACATGTAAGTGTTATATATGCATTGAAACAAGCCAGTTTTTTATGTTAACCATTTCATATGCAAAGCACATGCCAAAATAAGGCACTTCACTAGAGATGTGAACTACAGAGACCTCACCAAGAGGCACTAGGCACTAGTTCAGGGACCTGCTCTTAAAATGGCTGTCACTATCAAAATTTTTTGTGTACTGCAGAACCCATGGTTTATTAGCAAGAGTCTTAAGGCACTACAAATTTACTATTGCATTACCAGTATTCTACAATACTGTTTCATATTCTAATTATATGGGAGCTTTAATTAAAAAAAAAAAAAAAAAAAAAATCCTGGAAAAAGCTACATCTGATTCCTCATCTGGGAAAAAAAAAAAAAAAGCCCCAAAGTAATACATATGCATATATATGAATGCATACTTTTTTTTTTTTAATTCATTTTAGGTTTTGTTATCCATGTCGTTGGTAAAGGTAAGCTAAAAGCAAGACCTCTTTCAAAGAATATATTTTCTAACATTTTTTCATACTATTTTCACAACAACTCATGTAGGTAGACAAGTCTTAGCTCTCAGTACATTAAAATGAGTAAAAAGAGGCTTCGGGAACACTTATGTATGAAGCTTCAGGTCTTTATTTATCAGTAAGTGGCTGAGCAAGGCAAATCTCTTAAAACTCCTGACAACTATGCCATTGTTCTTTGCATTTTAGCATCCTGCTTTGTTTGCTTTTTGTCAGCTGTAAGAACGTCCTGGACTTTTTTGCATAAGTTTGTTTTGGCATAGAAATGCAAGTATGCCACTTGACAGAATGTGCCAGAAGCAGAAGTCTTTGACAAACCCTATTTTTATTTACAAGAAAATAAAGCAGGCCATCAGTAATAAGGTGACTGAAACAGTTTCAAGTTGCTCTATTATTGTTTGTTGTTGTATCTGTCAGTAGGCATATAGACTAATGTGTTTATAGCCATTTGGAATAGTTATTTTCTGTATGGTAAACCCACCACTGAAATAGTTAGGTTAGTTTGCTTTATTTAGCTATTGATTTTTGGAGATTGCTTTTTAAGCTTAATTTGTTTAAAATTATATAAAATATTTCATGAAACCAAAGTCATCCTCAAAGCAAAGTAACATAAAATTTTAGCTTTTTTATGTCACTTTGATCTATTTCCTACTAAGCCTTATAATTTTTTAAGCTGTGCTTTTGTTTTCCACTGTTAATCTAATGAAATTCAATGTGTATAAATCTATACAGTATCCCCTTTCAACTTTATGGTTGGCATATATAAAATTTAAAAAATACATGTATATATATTTTTAAAGATTTTTATTTATTTGACAGAGACACAGCAAGAGAGGGAACACAAGCAGAGGGAGTGGGAGAGGGAGAAGCAGGCTTCCTGCTAGGCGGGGAGCCCAACATGGGGCTCCATCCCAGGCCCCTGGGATTGTGACCTGAGCTGAAGGCAGACGCTTAAGGACTGAGCCACCCAGGTGCCCCTAAAATATATTTTATAATGTATACTATAATATGAAAAATAGCATAACATACTCCTTTTTTTCCATCTTGCTTCCTGATTTAATAAATATCCTTGTGATCATGATACATAGAAGTGGTCCTTACTATTTTTTATGGTAAATAGGCTGAATAACTTCCATTACATGGATAGAAGATACCTTAATTTAAACAGCCCCCTGAAGAGACATTTAGTGTTTCTGATACAGTGGTTTTAAAAAATGTTTAGTCGATAGACTTAGGCATATAACTTCTTTGTATTTTTCAGTTTAGTAAAAATTACTGGACATACTGTTATTGGTTGGAAGTGGTAAATGCATAAGCACATTTGCTAAATATTGGCCGTTTTTTCTCTAAAGGGTTTGTATTGTCTGACCATCCATAACTGTGGCAACAGAATATGTTATCAAAATATTGGGTTCCGCCATCTTAATAGGAAAGATTGATATTTTAATATTGCTAATTTTTCATCTAATTTTCTAAGAAAATTATGTTTTTATGTGATTAAGAGCTCTTTGCATTTCTTTTTCCTGTTAGCCGTTCTCTTGACCTTTCTAGCTAATTTTCTAATAGTTATTGACCCATTTATTTTCTATTTTTAGAAGATATTTAAATTATTAGATGGGGATATAAATTATAAATATTATTTTTGCCGTTAGTCATTTTTTTAAATTGTGGTTTTTATTTAAAGTATTTTGTTATTTTTTCCATTGTTTTAAGCAATTAAATTTGTCAATTTTTCTTTTATTTCTGAATTCTTAAAGTTTTTGTCAGTTCTAGTTATGGAGTTACTTATACATATATTCTACTAGCACCTATACATTGTACATTTTTTTTAACATTTAAACTTCAAATACATTTGGATTCTTAATTGTTTTACAGTGTTTTCCTCGGATGATTTTCTTGATTTTTCCATCACTAGTCCTCCCAAAACTTTTATTAAAAAGTCAGCATATTTTCCAACTTACTTGAGATACATTTTTCATGGACTAAATATCCATATTTTTCCAATTTAAGTTTTGCTATCCTTTTATAATAATCTACCTATTTAGATAATACCAGACTTCTAGGAATGGGAGAGCTCTCTTAATTTCTGCCAACTTCTCTCCTTTGGTTTTTCCTAGCTACTCTTGTTTGTGTGTGTATGTCTGTGTGTGTGTTTTTTCTTTTTCAAATACAATACTTTATCATTTTGACCAACTACAGAGAAAGGGCAAACACACAATCAGTGGCCTTTTCATTGATATTGCTGTCTTAGTAAGAAGTGACATCTTAAGGTTGTTGACTTTTCCCATCCCCGAGTATTGGATTTATTTCCATTTAATCAACTCTTTGTTTTTTAAGAGCATTGTATAGTTTTCCTGAATAGGTTTTACACCTTTTTGCTAAGTTTACTTGTGTATTTCTTGTCTTTTCTTTTTCTTCTTTTTTTTTTTTTTAAGATATTATTTATTCATTTCACAGAGAGAGGGAGATCACAAGCAGGCAGAGAGACAGGCAGAGAGAGGGGGAAGCAGGCTCCCCGCTGAGCAGAGAGCCCAATGCAGGGCTCGATCCCAGGACCCTGAGATCATGATCTGAGCCGAAGGCAGAGGCTTTAACCCACTGAGCCACCCAGGCGCCCCTTCTTCTATCTTTTCTATCCTCCTTCCTCCTTCTTTGTATTTAATAGAAATTTCTGTCCTTAGGGTGATTAGAATTATTTTAACCAAAGCAGGATAATGGAATTGTGCCTATTAAATAAGGAGGCTTTGTAAATGAATATGAAATCCTTTGCTTTTTTTCACTTTTGGAAAATGACACCCCTGAAGCCTTGTAAGGAGCCATTTATAGTTTCATGAAGATTTTTTAACTTAATTATTTTTTTAATGTTGTACCAAATGTAAAGCTACTTACTATAAGAACCTAGTTTTCTCCTTTGTATACAGAAATTTCTTCCTTAGGTACTTGTTGAAAAGTCCCCATATCTATCTGAAATGTTTACTTGTAGTGAAAAGGTACCCCTTTTTTCTTTGATAGTCTCTTGAAGATTTTAAATATAGACTTTAAAGATAAAGATTTTAAATATAAAGTGCTGCTACTTTGTATTTAAAAACACACAGTGAAAGAGCCCTTGTTGTCCCAGAAACATTTTCAAGGGGATATCGGTCAATACATCTAACTTTAAACCATTCCTTAACCTAAAATTTGTAACTTCCTATATAGTTAGCTCTTACAGGGGCTCAGTCTGACAAGTACAAACTTCATGGAGTGTGTGTAAATATCAACCTTTTCTAGGACCCTTTTTAGACCTGTACATGGCCGTGTTCACCCATATTTAATACAAATAAGTTTTTGTGTATAACAGGTCATTTATTTGATCACTGTGTGGTGTGAATTTGATTTCCATCTGGAGAACAGACTAGATTATAAGCAAAATATTGCTTGAATGTATTAAGTTAGGCAGATATTTAAAAAACCTTTCATTAGAATTCATAAAATCTTACAGAATCATACCGAAAGTGGAGGAAAAACTCTCTAGGATTAAATAATACTTGTTTTTCAATGGATTGATTTAGTCAACAGAATGATTATGTATGTTTTCTGAATTATGTGTGATTAAAAGGAAAAACAGGAAACACTAAAATTTAGCTTTACGTGATCAACTGATTGTTGTGTAGCGGAAAACTGAAGCGACCAAGGAAACTCAAGTGGCACAGGAGTACAGGGAGAACACAGTTTATTCACGCTGGCATAGGCCCAGTGGGATAATTCCCAAAAGACTGAGCAACTGACAGGGTTAAGGGTGAGTTTTTATGGACACAGGTGATGGGGGGATGGTATCGGAAAATTTTCGCAGTCTTTTCAGGACCATTTGGCTCCCCTTTGCCTGGGAGTATAATCTTTAGGGAACTCTCAGGAGAGTGCTGAATCTCAGAGTGCTAAATGATCCCAGGGCCTTGTTCCTTTTTGTAACCAAATGGGACAGGCCACTGTTTGATCTCTTCTTCTGCCTAGGCAGAAGGTGCACATGAACAGCAAATAGTTGGGGCCCTGAGAGGAGGCCTCCATCCTCCTCAATTGATGCATTTTTCTTAACTGTAAGCAGGGCAAGGCTCTCAATAATCTGGTGACATGGGAGTCTCTCTTGGCTTCTAGTATTATGTCCAGATGTACAGCCTGCTAATGGAAGTAAGAGGGCATAAATTACTGGGTAACGTTAGTGTTTGTGAACTACCCAACTTAGAGCTGTATGTTGAAATCCTCAAACAATGAGATTAGATGCTGCCTTTACAAGTTCTGATTAGTGGAAGCATGCCTAGCATTTCATCACTTACTTTGCCTTGTGCAGCGACCACTTTGTTTGGTACGCAGTTTGTCTTTTAATATGCTTTTAAAATCCATCTACTTTCTGAAAGCTGTTCAAGCTCAGGTGCTCTCTGAAGCATGAATCTTCTTTTGATCTATGGCCCCACATGCCAGGAACATTTGTTTGCATGCCACACAAACTTCTCTGAGATAGTAACAGTGGGAACCAAATATCTGTTGTAGCTGTCAAAATCAAAAGGTGGAGTAGAGCATGGGGGTGTTTGTTGAGAAAAAGAATAGGAATAAGCTAAACGTCTTTAACTTTTTCCTCCTTGACTCCATGTGCCTTTATCCATAAAAGCCAATTCATATCCTTTGCATTCTTCTCAATTACGTAGTCTGCTTTCCCTTCTCCCCCTTTGTTCTCATAAAAAGTTTTGCCTTAACCTTAGCATAGCCATCCCTCTCTAGTAATTCAAAATAATACATTATATGTTAATAAAAATTTTTAAAAAATAAAAAAATAATAAATTTGATAACTGGCTCCCTTCATACTTCCTTTATCCTATTTAGAGAAAGACATGTTTATGTTTCTTTTTGAAACTGAACATAAAGGCCAAGGATTTTGTATAGTTAATTCTTTAAGTGCCAAAGTTTCTTCAAAATTCAAGCACAAATACAATTATTCTAATGAATAAGCTATTGTCCTGGGCAGACACCATAAAGCAAAGCACACAGTAGAATGTTGATTTTTGTTGTATTCTTTTTGATTAAAATAAGTCATGGACAAGTTTTTCTGGTTAAAAAAAAAAGCATTTTTGACAGAAGAGTAATATTTTTTCTTGAGGCCAGATTTCCAGAAAAGACTTCTTTTTTCCTTTCCCACAGTACAAATTTAAAAAATGATATTGCATTCTGTTTTGAGCTACCTTTTGATTTAATTTGGCATATTACATAGTGGATAATTGGTCTATTTGCTGTGAATACCAAGATCTCAATACATACTTAGGTTTAAATGCAAACATTTAAATTTATCCTACCATATCACACACACATGTGTGTATCTTTCAAATCTTTTGTAGTCTTTGTGTCATATGTCTCTCTGGGATATACTTCACATCTGATAAAAAGTATTTGTTGAATGAATATATACACTTAAATATCAATTCCAAGCATTTCGGTAGAAACCAGGATTAGTCATTTGTAAATGATAGTGTCTGTCATACCATGTAGAGCAAAAATAAATTACCCTTTTTTTCTTGCAATTAAATTCATAAGATATTGAGAGAAATACATGCTTAACAAATTACAGAGCTTCCATGGTAATAAGATTTTAAAAAATTTTCTCATATTCTTTATCTACTACGTTTCTCTTCCAAATAACTTAAAAAGTCAAAAAGCATCCAAATGCTTTTGAATAAATATTTTACAGTACTCTGTACATGAAAAAATTTAGTTTGCTTAAAATATAACACTACTCCTATCAATCTTTTCTTACCTCTAATGCTGTCAAAGATGACTTCGCCTCAATTAACATTACACTTTTGACTCAGAACTTGTCAAACAATTCATTTTGTCATTTCTAAACTTGCCCCTAGACACAGACAGAAAAAAAAGGCAGCAATAATCATTAAACATGAAAAGCAGCACATTTCCCTGTAAATAGCAGAATGGCATAGAGTAATGTAAGTAAGTGGGTAAATATATTGACAGTTTGCTTTTAACAAATCAACACTCTTCAACATTTGCTAGCAGGAACCAGGCAGTGTGACAGGAGAACACAGTGGCAGATGGATCCCACTTCCCCCTTTACAAACCCGAATAAAATGAATGACTATATAGAGAAATGTGTGTGGAGTTGAAAAAAGCAGAGAGACTTTAGAGACTAAATGGATTGTGTTTAGTATTTAGGCAAAAGGATTTTTGTAAGAGATGAACACACTTTCTTGGATCACATGAAAACCGGAATCTGAACTCCCAAGGTTCCCCTTAGAAGATTTTGACACTATAAATCAGCAGCCTCAGAGTTACTCATTTCATATAGAAAGGTCTTACAGGGACAGTTCCCATCATTCATGGGAAGACTTCCTCACTGTTTCGCGTGTAGACACTCAGGTTTGTTTGCTTGGTGTTCTGACTTGGGGCTTACAAAATAAAACAATACTCAGATTTTGAAGACAGAGAATGCATGTTGCTTGCATTTTGAAACTTGCTAGCTGAGGTGTGTGAGGAACCTCAACCCTATAATGAGGATGTAATAGTTATGTGACTGCCCATCATAGGGAAATATCTGAGCTGGCAACTTCAGTGTTCAATAAGTAATTGAATTCTTTAAGTGCTTAAATCATTTCTTTATCTCTAGTGTTCATTTCTATAATAGTTTTTATAATAAAACACTTTCTGTAGCACAATAATTTTTTTTTAAAATATTAGAGAGCAGGAGCCAGAGGGAGAGGGGAAGAGAGTCCCAAGTGGACGGAGCCCAAAGAGGGACTGGATCTCAGGACTCCGAGACCATGACCTGACTGTAATCAAGAGTCCAAGCTTAACTGATTGAGCCACGCAGGTGTACCCAACATAAGCAATTTACAAAGCTCGTCACCACAGTGTCTGATTCTTCCCAGTAGTGGATATTTTCCCCCGATAGTCCTTGAGTAGAAGACAAGAGTAAGGTAATGATCACTATGCTTAAAGAAGAATAGGGAAAAAAAATTGTGCTATAGATGTGGGCAGAAAAAGTTACTTCAACTTAGACTTTTTATATAAAACATGAGGAACTGCTGCTTTACAAACAAAAATAGCTATTTGAGTCAAAATAAACTTTTTGTGAGGGCCGATATAACCTTAGCTCAGTAATCTAACAGTTTATTAAATTAATGACATCTGTAGTATATTATTTAATAAAATAGAAGGGAAATATGTACAGATAGGTACTTATTGGCCTGAGTTTTCAAAATGTCTTGTGTGTCTAAAGTTAAAATTACACATAACTTACCATGTTTCTTTTAAAAATTTTTCTCCGTACTGGACAGTGGTACTAAGTCCATTTAGCTCCTTATATGAAAATTATATGCGTTTTTCTTTCAGATAACCTAGCATAGGATTAACTTTGATTTTAACAACAAAAACGACCACAAAAAATAAGTTGGCTTATTTTGTCTAAAACTTAGGTAAAATGTATCTCTACAGAGTAAGGTTATATTTCTTATAATAGACCTGAATAGACACTACCCTCACTTTACTAAGGACCCACAATGCACTCAAAGGGTTTTACCAGTAAAGAAGACTATAGTATGTAATGAATCCAGTGTTAGAGCTATTTGAAAAATTACGAATTGCTTAATGCACTCTCATACTTCTCATAAATTATAGACAAACTAATGAGCTTTGCTAGTCACAAATTCACCTAGTCATTCACTTTCAAGATCTTAAGTCTATTTACAGGCCATTTCTGAACAACTCACACAGGCACAAATAACATGTTTGAAAGACCTTTGCCAAATGGAATGCATTAATAGTGTTATTTCTATTGACTTGAAGAACTCAGAAGTATATTGGTCATAATCTTTAGTAAACATCTTTCCAGTGTATTTAGTGCATATGTAATGTTTTTTATTATACTGAATTATTTAAAAATACTGAAGAATATAAGGTTAATGTCCAGTTATTTTACTTGTCATCCAAGCTGAGAATTAAAAATGGTACCCAAAACTACTGTCTATTGGCTTCTCCTCAACCTTTATTGAATGACTCCTCTGAAAGCACCACCTTGAATTTTCTGTTTATCATTCCCTACTTTGAATAAATTACATATATATATATATATATAATATAAACTATACATGTAAATACATGTATATATTATATGGTATATATATAAATATATATAATATTTATATATATTATGTAATATATATATAAATATATATTATACCATATATATTATATGGTATATATATATATAGCATATAAATGCATGCTATATATGGTATCTATGTTTTATCATGTATAATATATACTAAAGTATATATGATTCATATAGCACATGTATGTAAATATATAATGAAAATCAGTGTGATATAGCATGTTATTGATATACCAATTGGTATAAATGTGCTTTATCATGTGTATATACTGTATATATTTTAATAAACTCTTATGATATACATGCCATAGATAAATTCATGTAAATGTTTTATATGAAACTAAAACTAAAATGAAGCAATAGCTTCACTTGTTTTGAATTTATACAGTCTGTCATACTGGAAATAGTCTTCTGGAACTTGATATTTTGAAACTATTCACCTATATTCCACAAAATTTTCCATATGTTGCTGGTTTTTAGTTACTTGTAATACTTTTTTTATTCTCTGATTTTATAGTTCTGATTTTTGAGTCATTAAACTGTCAGGGTCTTCTCTCATTTGTCTTTGTCAATTTTGTTAGAGGTATATCTCTCCTGTTCATAAATAATTTTGGTGTCATTAATCTTTATTTTCTTTTGATTCCTGACCCTCTATTTTTTCATTTTCTTTATTTTTTTCCAATTTATTCTATTGTTTTCTAAACTTTTTAAGTTGGAAATCCAATGTGTTGTTTTTCACCCATTAGGCTTTCATAGTGTAAACATTGAAACATTGTGTACATAGTGTAGATGTAAACATAGAAACATTGAAACATAGTGTAAACATTAAGGGCTATAATTCAAATCACCTCTTTCATTATTACAAAAATTTTTATATAATGCTTTTATAAGTAATTAATAATTTTAAATCCCATTATAAATTCATTTTTAATTCATAACTAAGGTATTTTTATTTCCAAATATGTTTTATGTTAAATTTTGTCATAAACTCCTAATTTAATTTTATTGTCCTTGGAGGATATGGTCTGTATAATATTACTCATTTGAATTTCAGACTTGCTAATTAAAAATTAGACAATCAACTTATATTAAAGCTCGTTCACTCTGTGCAAATCTTCATCTTGGTTTTCTTTTTCCTTGTCCTTTCCTTGTTTGTCCTTTTCCGCTTCTGTTTCTTTCTGCTGTTTCTCCTCCATAATTCAGAGACAAGTGTGAAAATCCTCCACTACTATTTTGGCAGATATGGTACTTGCTCTTGTTTTTCCCAATTTTGCTTGTTGTGATTATAATTTTTAGTGTTTATGGTATTTCTTTCAGGTGACCTTAACTTTATCATTATGTAGCCATTAATATAGATAGACCAATTATTTGCTTTGAAAATGTTTTTCAATGTTTTTGTCTTCAATATTTCTGTGTTCTTGGAATTAAATTATGTGACTTGTAGATAGGCTATAGCTGAATTTATTTTTTGAAATTTAATCAGCTACTCTGTTCTAAAAATCTTGTTTAATTCTTTTCTTGCTGCTGATGAAGACCTTCTGAGCAGTTGTCCCTGTCACTTAACTTCCCTCTGTTCATTAAGGAATGAGCAACTTAATGCTATGTTTCACTATTTTTGTATGCTAAATACAATTTAAAAAGATTTTTTTCTTACAAGCTAAAATAGCATTTTTAGAGAATATTTTAAGACTAGTTGAAACTCGTACTTTAAAAAACTATATTGACTTTTATGTTTTATGAGTTACAAGTCAGGGCTAAATTTTAGTGGATATAAGGATTCGTGAGGTATGGTTCTCATCCTCAAGGAGATTGTTATCTTGTTGATGTTTTCAATCCATTTGGTCTCTTAGAAGTCAATCTTTTAAAAATAGATCTTAGCAAACTATCATACTAAACATTTGTCAAATCTGTTCTTGGCAACATCATAGTCATCATTATTATTGACATTTAGTAACTTTCACTGAGCTCACTAGAGTATGAATATGTAGTGTTATTTATGCTATTGCACTATTAACCATGTATACAGTATCTTTCAACTGCTGGATCCTGGATAGCTTACTCATATACTCTCACTGATTGTGTACCTTTTTTTTTTTTTTTT